>CM057345.1:139943612-140543612 GCA_030015575.1 Agapanthus africanus | reverse complement strand
ATAATATACAAACAGGCAGTGACAACAATCCACATGTCGGACGCTCGTCCCGCAATATCAAATGTACAAATAAATCCAAACTGCACTACCATTGCACCCAAGCTATCCACCACGACAAATCCGCAACATCACAGCACAACACAGAACATCAACATGAATGTCACGTTCGCAAATCCGTCTAAAAAGACTATAGCGTTTAGACAAGATTTACCGATCAAATGATATTCACGGTCACAGATAGAAATGTAATACACTGCAAACTTTAAACAATGTTAGAAAATATTGAATTCGAAATAACCCCTGAATAGCCCAAACAACCTAATAAAACTTTATCCAAACTGGGCTACACAAACAACACCACTGAGCCAACTTCCCAGAGACCAGAACAACACCTAAAACACCAACCCCGCAGGCCATTGAAAAACTGGCGACGCCGGATTTCGTAAGCTTGGGCTCGGCCAAATTCCGGTGGAGGGGGTTCGTCCTTGGGGTGTGTTCTTGTGATCTCCCTAGTAATCTTCTGCACATATTTAAATAATTTTTCTAAACCTTTTGAAAAACAACAGAAACTGCATATTCCGTGGCAGTGTTTGGGTTTTGTTTCGGTTTCGATACTTTAATATTGTCTAAACCAACTAGTTAACGGCTAATAGTTTGGCTCTGATACCAAGTTGGGCTACGGCAGCGCCCCGGCCGTCAAACCGACGCCAAACGTGGAACAAAAACTTTTTACAAAACTCGGCGCTACCGCAAGCAAATACCCGGATCGTTCCATTAACCGTATTCTAGCAATCTGTAAAAGGATTTAAAGAGATTATACCGATCGATCCGTGTCCTTCGGTCTTCTATCTCTACGCCAAACTCCCCGATATTGCGCCGACGAAGTTCGCTCTCCGATCTCGCTCGTCAAAGTGGCTCCACGTCGATGAATCTTTATACGGGCTCCCGTTTCAATCCGAAGCAACTCAGACATGAAGTTTGCTAGCCGACATGTCCAAGAATGAAGTAGAGAGAGTGTAGAATGCTTTGTCTCAAGGCACCCAAATATTTGGGTGGAGGTTAATTGAAGTTGCCATTAGAAATTGTGAGCAAAGAATTTTTGGTAAAAGAAAATGAGCTTGCACTTCAAAGACGGGCTCGGCCATTCTTGAGGAATTGGTGAAGGAATGCCCTCTGGATTTTGCAAGTGGTGATTGCAAATTGAAAATGGCAGTGAATCAATATTGGCTCAAAACCCCCATCAAGAATAAATCATCCTCTCCCAATGAATGCCCGGCCCTCACCACAAACAACCCCCTGCCAATAAAACTTGCGAAATTGCAAGGAACCCCCACAGCAAAAATATCAGCCGCTTCACGCACCCACTCCTCTCCTCATAAATGCAGCATGGACACCTCACCCAGCCAAGCCTATGACAATCAACACAGTTCGAAATAGTCACTGCGGGGGATGGCCAAAAATGAGGAATGGCAAATAAGGTCAAAGTCAATGCTCACAATTTCCATTTAACATTTAAACTAAAATGATAAAACCACGAAAATAAAAATGGCAACCCCAAAGTAAACTCGTAACAGATTACGAGAATACCCCTCATCCATATATACATACCCGCATCCGTATTCTGACCGAATACGAATGCAACGAGACAAAAATATTCCTACACAATATAATACTTGGATCCGGTTTAAACCAAAGCCCACTAGTATTATCTGTCCAAACTATGGCACGTGCACAAGTGCACGTGTATGTTCGAACCCTGCCATAAAATCATACGGCCTCTACAACGTTTCGCTCGAACTTGGGAAACTGTCTGTGGGGGACTCGTCAATACGCTAGCAGTGGGTTTAACTGCAAGCCGTCAGTGGTACTAGCTGTACGTAACGGCTGCCCATGTATTGAGCAAAAGGGAAGCCGATGAGCGAACTCATCCTGAAACCCTACTGAGCCTGTCAGTGACAATATCCGTACAGTCCGGTCTGTCTGTCTATGAGTATTGCATATAGGGCCTAGGGGGCTGGTAAACGTCAGACCCCAATAGCGGTATAAGTCGTGTCGGAGAGTAGCCCAGAACACCCTAAGAAACTACTGGAATGCCTATCAGTAAATCTCGCTTACCCTGGCCAGGGATTTCGTGTAATGGCTCTCCTAAACACAGCGCGATCTCGCCTCCAATACCGGGAGAGACGAATCCCCGACGATCCGCTCACTGCCTCCATGTGGCTCGGGACTGTACCCAAATAAAACCTGTTTGCACGACTCCTTTGAGCCGTGGTAGGGTAGTAATCAAAGCACTGTGGGAACTCACACGAGACAAATGACGATCTCAGGTCGACAGACTAACCTGTACACATGTCACCTGGGAACTGCTATCTGACGACATATATAATACCAACTAGCATGTTCCCGGCGAGTTCTGTCCGGTGTACTCATAACTCAATGAGCACCTGTATACATCTTAGGTGAACCAACTGACACCAATGGCTTGTGAGACCGGCCACCGCCCCTCGTCGGGGTCTCGACTGTATACACTAGTCTACTCTGGAGTATCGATGCCCTGTCTCGAAACTACCTCAACTAGGGACCATTTAAGGATGTGCTTATAGACCCCAGCTCCCACGTATATGATCGCCATCATACTGCTGGCAGTCAACCAAGAATCCTATGGGCTCTATCAACATGCAATAGTGAACTAAAGCATGTACACGATGATAAAGACAAATCAGATAGCATACTATCATCTTGAGCAAGACTGTCCTACCGGTATAGGTCCTCCCTCAATCATTGCAATCACGTACCTGCGATCCAATAATTGACTTTGAGGGCACTATATCCAACATTCACAGCTGTATTTCTTGCTCGTTTCCTTCCGGAGAGCGTTCGAGATGCCTGAGCTCATAGTTTTGAGTCTTTGATGCATTAAAATGTTCTAAGGTGATTTTATTTTACAAAAATCATCGTTTTAAGTTAAGTTTTCTTTCACTCTATTTCTTTAACGGTTTAGATTTCTGGTCTTTGGCTTACTTAGATTACGTACGCCTTGAGACGTTTCGTAATTTAAGTGCCAGTCATGTTCCTTACCTTCGGGTTGTGACAATGGTAGTTGTACATCTTAAATTCATTTGTATATTTATTATTGCGGGGCGAGCATCCGACATGCAGACTGTCATTTCCGCCAGTTTGTATATTCTTTTATTGGGGCATGACCGAGTTAAGGTCGATGTCGCCATTGCATATATACTTTTCATTTTCTGTACTAGGATTACCCCTCGGTGGAGTGCTCGAATAGCCGGATTCAAGAGGGCAACGGGCCCGCATCTCATGGTATTGAGACGGAGGGGGCCTTACTCTAGAATTGGCAGGCTATTCGCCGCACTCGTAGGGGGTATATGATGACACACGGAGGGGTGCTCAAGTTACCAGATTTCGTGAAATGCTGAGTGGCCCATTCACTTTGTTGATTGGGGTTGCCTCACTTCTGGGATTGGCGGGTAACTTGCCGCACTCGCAGGAGTCTTGGTTATACATTGCACAGGCTATCCACACGACTGGAGAACGTCGGATTTCATTTGCGGCTTAAAGGAAAGCCGGGGCTCCTAGATTATCCGTTATTCTGTGATGCTTATCGCTTTTCTGTGATGTTGCTATATCATGCCTGGGATGAATGTTATATACACACACACACACACACACTAGTAGATGTTGTATATGTTTTGCATCCGCACTAGTCCAGCCCCCGCTCTGCCGTTAATTAAGTAACCTAACGGTGCATGACGGGCCCCATGGCGAATGCGGATGGCATATACGTACATTGTATTTTCGTTCTTTTCTAGTGTGATATGGATTAATTGATGGGACTGCGTTAATTTTGATTAATACAAGGAAAAATAAACCTAAATGATGTTGTTGGAACCAATTTTTGAAAACTGTTATTACAGACGTTTCTTTTTGCTTTGCACAGCGGTATTCAGATATGAATATCCAGCACCTCATTTGACGAGGCAAGAGACGAGATCCCTTCATAGGGAGTGACCTTTTTAGCAAAAGTTTACATCACTGTATATTTGTAAAACCACTCGAGTTCCTTCAACGATATCAGGTTCATTACGTTAATGGTTTTTCGCCAAAAACCAGCCGTAGCTCTCCGTCGTTTCGAATAAGTAGCACATAGTATTCATGCGGTGTTTGTTGGCCAAAGTCAAGGCATCGTGAATGGTAGCTGTGTGTTGCTTATATGTAGCATAAATAAATACATTGGTTTAGGACAATCGTACAACTTTTTTGGCCAAAATCAAGGGTGTGTGCGGATGGGTCTAAATCAATCTGGATAATGACGGGTAGAACTTGACTTGCTTATTATGATTTGTTGGCCAAAGTCAAGGTCATAAGCGCTTGGGGAAAAAACCACATCGGGAGTTTCAAACATATAGGAAACTTGCTAGGCATGCGCATACCTTCTGGTGTGTGGTGACTTGAGTGGCTTCCATTAAGTTATCATGCGATAATAGTTGGATCCCGATTCCCACTGATGAGTAGGTGTTACTCCTCAGGTGATTTTCAGATGATCCCGACTAATTCTCCTTTTAGGGTTTGAAGGAGAATTCGAGGAAACAGTTGGAGCCATCGTGATTAGATAAAGTGATTAACTAATCTAATCTAAGTTAGAGTGCACGCAGAGTGTTTCTTTTCTCTCTCTCTCTCTCTTTGGCAGCGATCATGACCTGACCCTAAACTAAAACTCATGAACCAAGTTAACCGAACCTTCTTAAACACTTTGGCTTTTGGATTGTCATTAAGTCGCATATATCCCTGCCGCTCCTATTTTCCCTTTGCATTTCTCCAGAACACTCCGTGTCACTACGAAGATCCATATTTCTTGGGTATGCCATCGTATAGTTACATACTGTAACAACCTAGTTCATTTATACCAATTCCAGTTCTCGTATTTCCTTAATTGTGGTATTTTCTTGGTTTATCGTGTTTGGGTGCGAATGGTATTTTACATTCGACCCGACCAGCTTGCTTGAGCTTGTTTGATTTATATTTATGGATTATCCTGATTTGTTGTATAGACTGGTGCATTTTCATGTTTAGTACATACTAACATTTTATCTGGCATTGTGTCTTTTACCATATAATATTTTAGGTCACGTAAAATATTTTAAAATTGCATAACATGGCATGCTTGATACCCCTAACCCCGTGGTAGCATCCGCGCATCTTGTTCTCGTCCCGTTCGATGAAACGGACGTGTTTGGATGGCTACGCGCACGTATGTGCATCCGTTTTTGGAGGTATGCATTTTCGTTACCTAAGTATTTATTTTAAAATTTGGAAGTCGCATATATTTTTCGTATTTTAAATCTGAATTTTTAGACCCGATCCGGGCACGTTTTGGAATACTTTTTATCCCGCCAAAATTCTAATTATTTAAATTTTAAAATTCATTTAAAAATTTATTTAACCGTTCCTAAGATTTTACAGATAACTAAAATATTTTTAAAAAACTAAAAATCTTTTAAAATCTTTCCCCAGCCTCTCTCCTCTCACTGGCCGACCCCACTTCTCTCTCTCTCTCTCTCTTTTCTTTCTTTTCCTCTCTCTCTCTCTCTCTCTCTCTTCCGCTAAAAACAACTTTATCTCTCCTCACTATTCCTCTCTCTCTCTCCTCTCGATCTCTCTCATTCTCTCTATCTCTCTCCTCTCTCTCTCCTCTCGATCTCTATCATTCTCTCTATCTCTCTCTTCTCTCTCTCCCTTTTCTTTCTCAGTTTCGCGTCTTCTTCCTCCATGTTTTTCCCCGCTGCCTTCGCCACGAGAAAATCCTAGCTCCTCGTCGCCGTCGTCGCTTCCATCGCCGCCTCGCCATCTCCCTGACCTCATCACCCTCGTCTCCGCCACCACATCCTCCTTCAACAGCCCTCAATCAATCACCGCATCCCTTCTTCAACCTCAAACAAACCACTGCAGCCTCCTCCGAGTTCCAGCCCTCCTCGCTCTCGTCTCTATCTCCCATCACCTGCCGAGCATAGGAGCACCCTCCTTTGACCACTACAAGCCTTACCTCTCCTCCCCACCTTACTGTTGCCATCTCCCTTCAACCCTAGCCGTGACCTACACTTGTGCCACCTCCCTCGACCAAGAAGCCATCAACACCCTTATTGCCGTCACCTTCTTCTTCCGTAGCCGACCCAAACCACAGCCATCAATCTCTCCTCGTCCTCACCTCCATTCTCCTCTCTCCTGCACCAAGAAACCCCGAAAACAGAACCGAGCACCCTTCCCTGCACTTGCAACCTTTGCCGGCACTCTCGCGTCGCCGGAAACTCCGACCCCGTCATCACCATCCCCGTCACCACGACCTCCCTCTCTCTTCCCTTAAACCCCTGACCAGCCTGTTCTGTTTCTTCTTCTTCTTCTTCCTCTACTTCTTCTTCTATTTCTTTTGTTTTGGTTTTCCGACCATCGCCGAAAAATTCATGGCTCATCGTCGTTTCTCCCCATCCTCTGTTCCAGTTACCCCGATCCAACTCCAGTACCCTTCAACCACCACAGCCCTATTTTCTTCTTCCTTTTCTTTTCTCTTTGCTTTCTCTTTTCTTGATCTTGTTCTTTTCCAGTGGTCGCTCACCGGAGCCGTACTACTGCCGACGATCCGAGCAACCCAGTGGATGTTCCCTACCTATGCGGTTACATTCTTGCATTGCCTGGTTCTGTTCTGTATTTGTGCGCGCAAAGTGTTCGATGAAATGCCCCAATGGAGATTTTCCGTCGTTTGATCGCATTCTTGCTGCGTGTCGTGCATCTGTGGATCCCCGAGGCAAGTTAATCTTGCTACATGCTATTTAAATTATTATATACTTATTTAAATACATATTATACCTGTTGTTTAAATCTAGTGCCCCATATTTCATTTTAACGTTTCGATGTTCCGTTTATATCATTTTAAATCTAGATCATGAAAATAATCTTGTTACATAATAGATTACATTACAATGCACCCATACCAATATTTATATCATATAGTGCTTATTTGTACTTTCCATAGTACCTTTTATAGTTTATAACCCTCGGATACCTATTTGCATCCATCTCGTCTAATATACATATAATTGCATCCATAGATCACTTGAATATATAACATTGTAATATTGACATTCCATATTTAATAAAGTGCATCATAATTAGTGTTGGAACCATAACTTTAACCCTAATCGATAACTGTGCATCCATATGTTTGAATCTGTACTTATTTGCATACCACATCACATTATTCCATTTTATTGTTACATTGGTACCCCATACTTGTTTTGTGTATCCATGCTTATTGTAGTTTGATTATGAGTACCCATGTGATACTTGTGCACCCCCTGACATGACTTGATACATTACTACTTGATACGACTTGATACCGTGCATTTCTTGACAAGATTGGATTTGTATACACTACCTGACTTGTCCTGATATACCACAGCTTGACCTGTTACCTGATCTTGTTACTAATGCCAACAATCTTGACCTGTTGTCCCTACGGACATTTCCTGTTGTCAATTCAGACAAACCTGTACCTGCTTGATCCTGTGTTGGCATTAGCTCCAGATTTATCAATACCTGACTTGGACACATAACTTGGGGGTATGGGGAAATCAATGATGAAACCTAACTTGTAACTTGACAGTTCGATACCTTTACTGATCAGTTTTACGGGCTAGGCCAGCCCCGGAATGATGCTGCTGACATCGTTCGTCGTTACCTACCACCTTTTTACTGCCTTGCGGCACGTCTCGGATTCAGCCCGAGAGTCTTAGACCGTGGTCCCGGGCACGCACGGGATACTATTGAGTTACATCGATGATTCATCAAATTGATTTCAAAGACTTGAGAGTAGTTAACCCATTAGACCAGTTTAGATTACTCACTGCACATCACCTATGCCTTACCCTTCACTGTCCTTATTTATGTTACTGTCATACCTGTTTTACCATTCATACTCATACCTTAATGACTCGTTACCCCCTGATTATATTATTATTGATGTTATGACGCACTGACGTCTGAGTTTTGCATGGCGCAGATACTCTACCTTTGTCGCAGACTGATCAGGAGTACAGCCGCTGTTAGACCGAGCAGTGAGGATCCCGTTGGTATCCAGTTTTACTTTTCAGGTGTTTTATTTATTGAATCTTTTGCTTCCGCATATTATATTATTTCTTGACTCGTTTATTCTGGCTCATGGACATGTACTAGATAGTTTATTTACTTTCCTGTTCTTGATATCTCTACAGCCGTAATATGACTGTGGAGGGATTTTTCCTATCCACAGGTAGCATGGTTGGCTCTGTCACGTGCCTATCTTAGCGTACTCTGGGAAGTGGGGCGTGACGGGGTTTGTTTGGTATCAGAGCCATAGGATATAGATTAATCGAGTTTGATTCTTTTGTAGTTGAGTATTGGACCCAATACACGAATCAGAATACTCGTGATTAGGAACATGTCCTGCCACATTGCTATCATGATTCTTGAATCATATCTTTCTCTTATCCTTTGCCTTGACGATATGCAAACCACTTTGCATCTCGACTTGAAACCTTTTTGGTTCCCTAACTCCCTGTTCCTTGATTCTGATACTAGGATTTGGGCGACTTGAGTGGAGTTATGTGATTGTAACTATGAACTGTTAGGTTTGCCTAGCACCCTATGTAGAGTTTTGAAGCATCACATGTCCCAAAGTTTAAATTTTTATGGTGCTAAACAAGCATACAAAGGAATCGATCCTAGATAATTAGGGTTTTGAATTTAAAGCCAATAAAAACTAGGGTTTCGAGACTACAACCTTTGTAGCTCCCTTTCGCTAGACTCTTTGGCCTCTTGGGTGTTGGAAGAAGGTCCTCTTGAAGTCTTCTCGCGTCCACGACGATCCACCCGGAGTTCCTCGTCCAAGCTCGCAACTTCGATTATCAAGATGAGAAATGAAGAGAACACTCTAAACAAGTTGGCTAAACTTATGTAGAATGATGTTGTGGTTAAGATTCTCACTCCAAAAACCTTTCTTTATGTGTGTTTTACTCACTAGAAGAAACTAGAGAGCAAATGGTGAAGGAGGAAGAAGATGGTAGCTTTCTTTTAACAAGAGTAAAATGATAACCATTGAAAAGAAATGAAATATATCTATATATATTTTATTTCTTCTCACTACAAACCATGGTTAAATCTTTGAGTTATTATTTAATTAGGGTTTAAAACATATAAAGAAAGTTTAATCCAAGGTTAAGGGTAGGTGAGAATGGTTAGATTAAAGAAGAGTGTAGAAACAACTCAAGAATTATCCTTTCCTTTTCTATTTTGTTTTAAACATAAAATTAAATAATAATCTATATATTTATCCATGGTGTGAGTCTTATATTGCCACCATTTCCATGTGTAAACAACCATGATAGATGGGTGTATGTATGTATGTATGTATGCACATCCATATGTGCATGAACTAGAAAGAAAGAAAGAAACACATACATGCATGCATACATCCATCATATTCAAGAAAGGTTTTAAGTGAGAAAACTAATGGTTAAATGATAAATCAACACTTGATTTATCGATCCGGCCATATCACATATGACCCCACCAAAAGCAAGCCGCCCGATCAATGTTCGGTATCCTATACGCACATTTTAATCGGGTCCATGCGCCTATCGCATACGCGCACCACAACGTTTCGCCTAGACTGGGTAACTCCTTTGTGGGACTCTAAGACTCGTCAATACGCCGGCAGAGGGTGATGATCATATCAAGCACCCCCAAGCCGCAAGCGGTCAGCTAAACGTAACGGCCACCCGGGTATTGAGCGATCAGAAGAAAACAAGCGAACCTGCTACAACTCCCGTCGAGCCAACCGGCAATACTACCGTACAGTCCGGTCTCTTCGTCAGATATGCTGCATATCGAGCCTAGGGATGGTCACGTCGACCCTAATAACTCAATAAGTCGTGCCGGTGAATGGTCTATAACAGATCAAGAAACTACTGATAACGCTTATCAGCAAATCTCAGCAGCCCTGGCCATGGACTTACTGATATAACCAGTCGGGCACAGCACAGCATCAACTCCAAATACCGGGAGAGACGAAACCCCTCCTATCGCTCATTGCCTTCGTGTGTCTCGGGACTGTACCCAACGGCCACCTGTTTGCACGACTCAGTAGAGCCGTGGTAGGGTGGCAATCAAAGTACGGTGGGAGAACCCACAAGACTCTATGACGATCTCGGGTCTACAGACTAACCTGTACCAGTATCACTTGAGAACTGCTATCCGACGATAGATATAATTCCATATAGGAGTCCTCGGTGAGTCCGTCCAGTGTACCCAGTCACCACTGAGCACCCGTATATGATCTTGATGTCAAACATCGATGAATGTGGGAACATTCATCGCCCATCGTATGGGTCTAGTATCATATACGCTAGTCTATTCTGGTATATCAATGCCCCGTCTCGATACACCTACGACTAGGGACTTTCCAGGATATGCTTATAGACTACAGATGTCCCACTAGTATGATCTCCATCATAATCAGAGTAGTCAAGCCGATATCCTCAGGGTTTTATCAGCATGTATGAATGAATAAAAGCATGATCAAATCAACATGTCAGATGAAGAAGAACCAGATAGCATACTATCATGTCGAGCAAGAATGTATACTGAATATATATATATATATACATGTACAAATACATCCACTATCATATAATGGCCTCTAGGGCATACATATATCCAACAATCTCCCGCTTGCACTAAGGCCAGTTATTGGCGTATCTCATACCCAACATCTCAAAAAGTCGCTCATGCTGCGGCTGAGGGAGGGCCTTGGTGAATGGATCCGCGGCGTTATTCTTTGTGTCTACTCTCCTAATCTCGATCTCGCGGCGATCTACAATCTCCCGGATCAAATGAAAATGCCTCAGGATGTGTCTGGACCGCTGATGGGATCTGGGCTCCTTGGCTAACGCCATAGCCCCATTATTATCACAATACAAAGGTATTGGATCAATAATGGTTGGAACTACTCCTAGCTCCGAGACGAACTTCTTCATCCAGACGGCTTCCTTGGCGACATCATTGGCAGCAATGTACTCAGCTTCCATCGTAGAGTCTGCGACGGTATCTTGTTTGGAACTCTTCCAACTCACCGCCCCCCCCATTGAGGGTAAATACAAACCCAGAGATAGATTTGCTGTCGTCTTTATCGCTCTGGAAGCTCAAATCGGTAAAGGCCTCCATTTGGAGATCTCCATTACCATACACCAAGAACAATTCTTTAGTCCTTCGTAAGTACTTAAGAATGTTCTTCACAGCTGTCCAGTGATTCTCCCCTGGGTTATATTGATACATGCTTACAACACTAAGTGCGTAAGCTACATCTGGGCGTGTACATAACATCGCATACATTATAGATCCTACTGCCGAAGCATAGGGTATAACGCTCATGCGAGCTCTCTCTTCATCGGTCTTTGGACAAGAATCCTTGGAGAGAGTGACCCCATGGCAAGCGGGTAAGGCACCCCGCTTGGAGTCTTCCATACTAAACTTTTTTAGGATGGTGTTGATGTACCTGGTTTGGGACAATCCCAATAACTTTTTGGATCTATCCCTATAGATCCTTATGCCCAGGATGTATGTGGCATCATCCAGGTCCTTCATGGAGAACCTTAGTGATAAGAAAGATTTGACCGACTGTAGCATAGGAATATCATTTCCTATCAGAAGAATGTCATCCACGTACAATATGAGGAATGTGACAGCTCCTCCTACAGCCTTCTTATAAACACAAGGTTCATCTGGATTTTTGATGAAATAAAACTCTTTGATAACATCATCGAAACAGATGTTCCAACTTCGAGATGCCTGCTTTAACCCATATATGGATTTAAGCAATCTACATGCTTTCCTGCTGCTCCCACTATCAATGAAGCCCTCTGGCTGATCCATATAAACGCATTCTTCTAAATCTCCATTTAGAAATGTTGTTTTAACGTCCATCTGCCAGATTTCATAGTCGTAGTGAGCAGCAATAGCAAGTAGGATCCGAATAGATTTAAGCATGGCTACGGGCGAAAAGGTTTCGTCATAGTCCAAACCTGGTCTTTGACGAAAACCCTTCGCCACATGTCTTGCCTTATAGGTCTCTACCTGCCCATCTACACCAATCTTTCTTTTAAAGATCCATTTGCATCCCACAGGTTTTACCTCAGGGGGTACAATGTCCAAAGTCCATACTTTATTGGTGTACATAGACTCCATTTCGGATCTCATGGCATCTAGCCACTTCACAGAGTCACCACTCGTGATAGCTTGTTGAAAACTGGTAGGATCATCATCATCCATGATGCAGTCTTCTCCGTCACCATCAATGAGGAAACCGTAGTACCTCTCTGGTGGGCGAGAAGTCCTACCAGACCTTCGGAGTGGCTGAGGTTCTTCAGTTTCTATTGCAATAGCCGGTTCAACCAAATCGTCATTTGTAGTCTGTGTCTCTAGAACCTCTTCTAAATCCACCACTTTGCCATCATCTTTATCTGTGAAAAACTCTTTTTCCAAGAATGTGGCATACTGAGAAACAAACACCTTTTGTTCCTCTTTGTAGTAGAATAGGTATCCATAAGAATTCTTTGGATACCCCACAAAATTACACATGACTGACCGTGTCTCGAGTTTGTCCGGATTCTGCTTTTTAACATAGGCCGGGCAACCCCAAATCTTAATTCTCTTAAGAGATGGTCTCTTCCCATGCCATATCTCATATGGCGTGGTAGACACGGCTTTGGTTGGAACCCTGTTCAGTAGAAACGCTGCAGTCTCCAATGCATGCCCCCAAAATGAGACGGGTAACTCAGCATCACTCATCATGGATCGGACCATATCTAATAGGGTCATATTCCGTCGTTCTGACACACCGTTGTGCTGTGGTGTGTAAGGAGAAGTGAGCTGAGAGAGAATCCCATTCTCTTTTAGGAAGTTTGCAAATTCTGTACTAAGATACTCACCACCTCGATCTGATCGAAGAATCTTGATACTCAAGCCGGTTTGTTTTTCTACTTCTTGTTTATATTCAATGAATTTCTCGAAAGCTTCGGACTTGTGCTTTAATAAAAATACATGACCGAATCTTGAGAAATCGTCAGTGAATGTAATGAAGTATGAAAAACCGCCTCTAGCCTGTGTAGACATTGGCCCACATACATCACTATGTATGAGGCCTAGGAGCTGAGTAGCTCTTTCTCCGTATCCGGTAAACGGAGTTTTGGTCATTTTACCTTTGATACAAGACTAGCAAGTCGCATAAGATTTATATTCAAAAGAGTTTAAATATCCATCTTTGTGTAACTTGTTTAGTCTTGTTTCGTTAATATGACCAAGTCTACAGTGCCAAAGAAAAGCTTCATTTAATTCTGAAAGTTTTCTTTTATTAGTGTGTTGTATACTGAAAACTGTGTGTTGATTTAGGACATATATTCCGTTATTAAGTGTACCATACCCAATCAACATTTGATTTAGGTGAATGTTCATAACATTGTTCTGCAATATAAAGTTATATCCTTCATTGTCTAACAAAGAAACTGATATTATATTACATAGCATACTTGGTACAAAATAACATGGATTCAAAACCAAAATACATCCAGATGGCAACCCCAAGTGATACTCTCCCACTGCGACTGTATGTACATTGGAACCATTTCCAACGCGGAGAGTATGGTCACCTGTCTTCAAAACTTTGCTATTTCTCAGCCCCTGCATATTGCAAATGTGAGAACCTGAACCGGTATCCAATACCCAGGAAGCAGAGTTTATTGAAAAACAGTTTTCTGTTACAAACGCACCTGAAGCAGAAGCATCACCATGCTTCTTCTTGAGACTTAAGTACTCCGTGCAGTTGCGCTTCCAATGTCTTGTCTTGTGGCAATGAAAACATTCGCCTTTCCCCGAGTCTCCAGCTTTGGACTTTTCCTTTTCCTTCACCTTTTTAACTCCACCCTTAGGATTAGTGGGCTTCTTCTTTTTCTTTCCCTTGGCCTTAGCTTTCGGGCGAGAAGAGGAAGACTGTCCAATAGTCATAACGGGAGTTTTTGCTGACTTCATAGTGCTCTCTGCACTCCTTAACATATTAAGGAGTTCAGGGAGTTCCTTCTCCATGCCGTGCATGTTGAAGTTCACTATGAATTGAGCAAAGGTGGAGGGGAGGGACTGCAGAATAATATCTATATATTGTTCATTGTCCATCGTCCATCCAAGGTCCTTAAGCTCTTCTATAAGAGCTATCATCTTCAGAACATGGTCTCCTACTGGTGTGCCAGGGGCCATTCGCATCTGAAACAATTTCTTTGATGCTTCGTATCGCAATACACGGGATTGCTCTCCATACAACTCCTTTGTATGGAGCAATATGGTTTGAATGTCCATATTCTCGTGCTGCTTTTGATGTGTATTGTCCATCGATGCAAGCGCGAGGCATTTGGCCGTAGCACAATCAGCGTCCCATGTCTTGCGGACTTCTTTGTACGCAACTGAGGATTTTGGACCTGGGATGGGCGGAGCTGAAGCCGTGAGGACATATGATACTTTATCATAAGTCAGGGCTATTTTCAGATTCCTCAGCCAGTCTTTATAATTGGTCCCATTCAGTTTGTTTTTATCTAGTAGAAGCTTGAGTCCAGTCATGGGTATCTGCCATTAAGAGAGAGAAAAGAATACACTCAGCGAAAGCTCTTGCATAGATCAGATTGGTTATTATCTTGTCTAATCGATGTTTCCCACTGCTTTTATCGAGTTTTTCTTTCAAACCTTAAAAAGAAAAACTAGCCAGGATTAATTACAGTCTACAACTTCGCTAACCGTTCAGCCAGGCCAGTGTCGGTACTTGAGGGAGGTTCCCCGTGCTTTCGCACGGACCTAATTAGAGTAAACCTCGTTTTCCCAGAGGCGGAGCCCCGTTAACACCTTTCTAGACACCTAATGAGTTAGCTAATTGTAAACTGTAAAACTCTCCTAGGAGCAACTATTGCCCACAGTGGGATCGGGATCCAACCATCACATGGAAGGTATGCAATCTCATTGCAAATTTCAACTATTGAAATTCCCGATGTTGTTTTTACCCCTAATACTTATGACCTTAACTAAGGTCAACAAATCATAAGTACCAGTCAAGTTCTACCCGTCATTTCTTGATTAATTAGACCCACTCATATGACCCTTAACTATGGTCAACAAAGTCATAAGAATGTCCTAATTAATCCGCATCATATGCAATGTAGGAAGACATCACTTAGCTACCGTACACTACGCCTTAACTATAGTCAACAAACGTAGCATAAATACTAAGTACTCTACTTCCTAAAATGACGGAGGGTTGCGGATGATTTTTAAGAAAATCTTTAACGCTTTGAACTTGATATCGTTGTAGAATCAAATGGTTTTCAAAAGGACTGGCTTAAGCTCCGCAGTTTTGAAATATAGCTTTTTCATAAATAGCCGAGTGGTTTTCAAATCTGATTCTACAACATCTTTTTAGGTTTATTTTCTTTACATTAATCACATTAATGTAATCCCATCATTTAAGTCCTTAAGCCAATCACAGAAAAGAAACGAAAATAACACGTACGCTTATGCCATCCGCATTCGCCGCAATGTTCCGTTATGCACCGTTAGGTTACTTAACTAACGGCATACCGGGACGGGACTAGCGCGGGTGTAAAACATAAGCAACGTCTACTATATATCATATATATAATATGTCATTCGTCTCAGATATCACAGAACACAGGCAGCAGAAACATAGATATAAAGTGGGATATACTAGGATGTCCGTATTTAGTATTTAGCCAGAATAGAAAATACGGATTCCATAGTCGTGATGAATAGCCAAGCCCACACCCTGGACCCCTACGAGAGCGGCAAGTGACCCCACCAATTCTGGAGTTTAGGAGACCCGGTCTCGACTCCTCGAGATGGCCTCCCACTGAACCCCAGAACCCGGTCACTTGTGCTCCCCTCCTTGGGTCCATCCTAATGCGGAAAAGTAAATAATATACAACACTGGTGACACAACCTCAACCCGGAAGTGCCCTAAATAAAAGAATATTACATTACATTTGAATTTACATGAATGAAAATATAAAACTCTCATCTCACATAAAAAAAACCCGGCTATTCAATTGCGACAATCCTGCACATCATATCTCATATCATCAACGTAAGTAAGTATGCATACCCCAATTGTCGTTGATATATAGCAACGAAACCGGCGATATCGAACATACTACACTTACGGTCACAGAAAAGAAAGTGTAAAACTACAATATTTGGAATCCACATTCTCTTTAGACATCATAAATGCGAAATATCACATATTTCGTATTTCATGCCTAAACTATATGAATTCCACATATTGTATCATATTCCAGACAAACAGACAGTATTAAAGTTTTCGAACGAACGATCAAGTACCCAAGATTCACTAAAGCTCAACACTTGAGCAGGGTTCAAAAATCCGGAGTGTGACACAGTAGTAGCGGTCCAGCCGTAGAAGGGTCAAGCCAACGCCTCACATGTGGCACGCCGTACTGCCCCAAACCCTAAGGTTCAAAGGGCAGTTCAAGACGGTCACATAATCAAGTTAAGGTTTGTTGTCTTCTAGAGGGACCACCACAAAAAGACTTGCACGTAACTCCAAAGTATTTAAACCCCGTGAATAGTGAGCAAGTGATACTCGTTCAAACACTTCAATACTTTCTAATTTACCCGGAAAAGCAACGAAATGAAAATTCCGATCGAATCTACGCGTCCAAAACCATCTCCAGAAACTACAGTGTTGTTTTCAGATTAAACATACCTAAAACACTGTACAAGCAGTTCTAAGAATTACAGTGGAAAATGTATGCAATGATGCCTCTGTACGGCCGCGGAACTGCGGCCTAAGCCAATAATTGCGGCGGTTCCGCGGCGGTTTATACTGTTCAGGTCATCGAATTTCACTGTTTTTCTTATTTTTTCCTGCTGTATTTTTTAAGTATTTTTAATTCTGAAAAATGTCAGATTTTAAAATTTGTCCAGAGAGGGTCTTAAAATGTCGTATTTTTGTCCGATCGGGATTTTTACTTCGTAAAAGCGTCGCCTAATGTTCTAGGTCGGCTCTGATACCAATGTTAGGTTTGCCTAGCACCCTATGTAGAGTTTTGAAGCATCACATGTCCCAAAGTTTAAATTTTTATGGTGCTAAACAAGCATACAAAGGAATCGATCCTAGATAATTAGGGTTTCGAATTTAAAGCCAATAAAAACTAGGGTTTCGAGACTACAACCTTTGTAGCTCCCTTTCGCTAGACTCTTTGGCCTCTTGGGTGTTGGAAGAAGGTCCTCTTGAAGTCTTCTCGCATCCACGACGATCCACCCGGAGTTCCTCGTCCAAGCTCGCAACTTCGATTATCAAGATGAGAAACGAAGAGAACACTCTAAATAAGTTGGCTAAACTTGTGTAGAATGATGTTGTGGTTAAGATTCTCACTTCAAAAACCTTTCTTTATGTGTGTTTTACTCACTAGAAGAAACTAGAGAGCAAATGGTGAAGGAGGAAGAAGATGGTAGCTTTCTTTTAACAAGAGTAAAATGATAACCATTGAAAAGAAATGAAATATATCTATATATATTTTATTTCTTCTCACTACAAACCATGGTTAAATCTTTGAGTTATTATTTAATTAGGGTTTAAAACATATAAGGAAAGTTTAATCCAAGGTTAAGGGTAGGTGAGAATGGTTAGGTTAAAGAAGAGTGTAGAAACAACTCAAGAATTATCCTTTCCTTTTCTATTTTGTTTTAAACATAAAATTAAATAATAATCCATATATTTATCCATGGTGTGAGTCTTATATTACCACCATTTCCATGTGTAAACAACCATGATAGATGGGTGTATGTATGTATGTATGCACATCCATATGTGCATGAAACTAGAAAGAAAGAAAGAAACACATACATGCATGCATACATCCATCATATTCAAGAAAGGTTTTAAGTGAGAAAACTAATGGTTAAATGATAAATCAACACTTGATTTATCAATCCGGCCATATCACATATGACCCCACCAAAAGCAAGCCGCCCGATCAATGTTCGGTATCCTATACGCGCATTTTAATCGGGTCCATGCGCATATCGCATACGCGCACCACAACGTTTCGCCTGGACTGGGTAACTCCTTTGTGGGACTCTAAGACTCGTCAATACGCCGGCAGAGGGTGATGATCATATCAAGCACCCCCAAGCCGCAAGCGGTCAGCTAAACGTAACGGCCACCCGGGTATCGAGAAACTACTGATAACGCTTATCAGCAAATCTCAGCAGCCCTGGCCAGGGACTTACTGATATAACCAGTCGGGCACAGCACAGCATCAACTCCCAATACCGGGAGAGACGAAACCCCTCCTATCGCTCATTGCCTTCGTGTGTCTCGGGACTGTACCCAACAGCCACCTGTTTGCACGACTCAGTAGAGCCGTAGTAGGGTGGCAATCAAAGTACAGTGGGAGAACCCACAAGACTCTATGACGATCTCGGGTCTATAGACTAACCTGTGCCAGTGTCACCTGAGAACTGCTATCCGACGATAGATATAATTCCATATAGGAGTTCTCGGTGAGTCCGTCCAGTGTACCCAGTCACCACTGAGTACCCGTATATGATCTTGATGTCAAATATCGATGAATGTAGGAACATTCATCGCCCATCGTATGGGTCTAGTATCATATACGCTAGTCTACTCTGGTATATCAATGCCCCGTCTCGATACACCTACGACTAGGGACTTTCCAGGATATGCTTATAGACTACAGATGTCCCACTAGTATGATCTCCATCATAATCAGAGTAGTCAAGCCGATATCCTCAGGGCTTTATCAGCATGTATGAATGAATAAAAGCATGATCAAATCAACATGTCAGATGAAGAAGAACCAGATAGCATAGTATCATGTCGAGCAAGAATGTATACTGAATATATATATATATATACATGTACAAATACATCCACTATCATATAATGGCCTCTAGGGCATACATATATCCAACAAACTGCAGCATGGTTACAATGCGGTACTCTATTTAAGTAACTTGGAATCCTGGTCTTGATTCATTTCCTTGTTCCATGGTCGTTATATTGCCTTGTTTCTCTTGCTTTCCAATTCATGTTTTATTGCAAGCTTAAATCCTGTTTACCGTGCTTATCTTCTTCAGTGTTTGGCTTCAGGTGAAATCGTTTCAGGTATCCTACTTGTTCATGTCTTTCCCGCATTAGAATTATTCAATTCTGGTGCATCCCTTGTTTGTTGTTGTCTTGGGAATGGATTTTCTCGGCACTTTTCACGCTCACATTGATTGTAGGACAAAGAAAGTGGTTTTCCAGATTCCCGGACATCCGAAGTTTATCTTTACTGGAGGAAGCAGTTCTGTCGGGCCAGTCAAGTTTAGGGCTAGGCCGACAAATAATGTTCTTTCGTCGATGGAAGTTGATAAGGAGGAAGCGCTAGCTGTAGTTCGAAAGTTCATGGACGCGTTCGAGTACATCTCGGGTTTACCGCCAAAACGAGATGTGGAGTTCGCGATCGATCTTGTTCCTGGTGCAGCACCAATCTCTAAGGCGTACTATCCAATGGCACCAGTGGAGTTGGAAGAAGTCAAGAAGCACGTTGCTAAATTACTCGAGAAGGGTTGGATTCGCAGCAGTAATTCACCTTGGGGAGTTCCAGTTCTTCTAGTCAAGAAGAAAGATGGCACAAGGAGGATGTGCATCGATTATCGAGAATTAAACCGGGTGACTATTAAGAACAAGTACCCGATCCCTCGCATCGGCGAATTATTTGAGCAGCTCAGTGGCACGAGGGTATTCTCGAAGCTGGATTTGCAATCCGGATATCATCAGGTCCGAGTTAAATCAGAAGATATTTGCAAGACTGCGTTCCGAACTCGGTATGTACATTACGAGTATTTAGTGATGCCCTTCGGAGTAACGAATGCACTGGCGATATTTATGGACTTGATGAACCGAATCTTTTCACCATTCTTGGACCAGTTTATAGTGGTGTTCATTGATGATATTCTGGTCTACTCGAAGAGTATTGAAGAGCATGCAGAACACTTGAAGATCGCACTGCAGACATTGAGGCGAGAAAAATTGTATGCAAAGATGAGCAGGTGCGAGTTTTGGCTTGAAGAAGTGAAGTTTTTTGGGCATGTCGTATCTGGAGATGGAATCGCCGTTGATCCCGAGAAGATTGCAGCAGTTCGAGATTGTCCGATTTCGAAGAATGTTGCAGAGATCAGAAGCTTTCTTGGACTTGCCGGGTATTACAGAAGGTTCGTGGAGAATTTTTCTCGTTTGGCTGAGCCTTTGACCAAGCTTACGCGCAAGGAGGTACCATTTGTGTGGGCGGATAAGTGTGTGTGGGCGGATGAGGTGTTGAAGCAGAGATTGATAACTGCTTCTATTTTAACCGTACCAGAAAGTTCCGGAGGATTGGTGATTCACAGCGACACATCTGGGAAAGGATTGGGATGTGTTTTGATGCAGCATGGGAAGGTTATAGCTTACGCATCAAGACAGTTGAAGACCCATGAGAAGAATTACCCAACTCATGACTTAGAGCTAGCAGCTGTGATTTTCGCTTTGAAGATTTGGAGACACTACTTATTGGGCGAAAGGGTCGAGGTTTTCACCGATCACAAAAGCCTAAAGTATGTGTTCACACAGAAGGAGCTTAGTATGCGGCAGCGTAGATGGTTGGAGCTGATGGCTGACTACGACCTTGATCTTAAGTACTATCCGGGGAAAGTCAATGTTGTGCCAGATGCGCTTAGTCGGTTTCCAGCAATTCAGATGTTGACTGCACAGAAAGAACTTATTGAAGACTTTCGGAGATTCAATTTGGAAGTTGTGCTACCGCATTCTTCGGAACAGTTAATGCAGCTGCAAGTACAATCGTCGTTGATCGAGAATATTAAAGCAGCGCAATTACAGGACCCTAGATTGCAAAAGTTTCGAGAACAGGTTGAAGCTGGACTTCGAACGGACTTATTGATTCATGAAGATGGTTCGTTGCGATATGGTAGTCGTTTGTGTATGCCAAAGAAAGACATTCGCGAAGAAGTTATGAAAGAGGCACAAAGTTCCGCATATTCCGTACATCCAGGAGGCACGAAGATGTACCGAGATCTACGGCAGCATTTCTGGTGGGAAGGCATGAAACGGGAGATTGCCGCTTTGTAGCGAAGTGCTTGGTGTGTCGGCAAGTTAAGGCTGAACATCAAAGGGTTGCCGGTCTACTGCAACCACTTCCGATTTCTCAATGGAAGTGGGAACATATAACCATGGATTTCGTGACGGCTTTACCGCGGAGTCCAAAAGGCAACAATGCAGTTTGGGTGATTGTTGATCGATTGACCAAGGCAACTCATTTCATACCATTTCGAGTTGGTCAATCAACAGAAGCTTTAGCAGAAAGGTACATGCAGGAGATTGTAAGATTGCATGGAGTACCGGTGAGCATCGTGTCCGACCGTGACACCCGTTTCTTATCACACTTTTGGAGGAGCTTACAGGAAAGTTTGGAGACTCGATTGAAGTTTAGCACAGCTTATCATCCTCAAACAGATGGCCAGTCGGAGAGAATGATTCAAACTCTTGAAGACATGTTGAGAGCTTGCATGTTAGACTTTAAGGGTTCATGGGAGGATCATCTACACTTGGTGGAGTTTTCTTACAATAACAATTTCCAGGCGACTATTCAGATGGCTCCATTCGAAGCTTTATATGGTCGCAAGTGTCGTTCACCTGTTTGTTGGGATGATGTTGGAGAACGAAGATTGTTGGGACCGGATTTGATCGTGCAAACAGTTGAGAAGGTTAACACTATCCGGAATCATATGAAAGCAGCACAAGACCGACAAAAGAGTTGGGCATATACATCGAGAAGACCTCTAGAGTTCGCTGTTGGTAATCTGGTATTTTTGAAGATATCACCGACTAGAGGGGTGATTCATTTTGGAAGTCGAGGAAATCTTAGTCCTCGATTCGTCGGGCCTTTCGGAATTTTGGAGCGTGTTGGAGAAGTAGCGTATCGATTGGCTTTACCGCAATCTTTGGAGAATGTTCATGACGTGTTTCACGTATCTCAACTCCGTATGTATGTTTAAGATGAAACACACGTGCTGGACCATTCGGAGCTGACTGTATGAGAAGATTTGACTTTTGAGAAGCGACCGATGTCGATTATGGATCGAAGGGAAAAGGTTCTTAAGAACAAAGTTATCCCTCTTGTACTTGTTTCTTGGGGAAATCGCTCGCATGGAGAATCAACTTGGGAACGAGAAGATGAGATACGACAGAAGTTTCCACATCTATTCTTGTACTTCTTGATTGTTTATCTTTTCTTGTTTTTGTAATTTCGAGGACGAAATTCTTTTTGTAGTTGGGTATAATGTAACAACCTAGTTCATTTATACCAATTCCAGTTCTCGTATTTCCTTAATTGTGGTATTTTCTTGGTTTATCGTGTTTAGGAGCGAATGGTATTTTACATTCGATCCGACCTGCTTACTTGAGCTTGTTTGATTTATATTTATGGATTATCCTGATTTGTTACGTAGACTGGTGCATTTTCATGTTTAGTACATACTGGTATTTTATCTGGCATTACGTCTTTTACCATATAACATTTTAGATCACGTAAAATATTTTAAAATTGCATAACATGGCCTGCTTGATACCCCTAACCCCATGGTAGTATCCGCGCATCTTGTTCTCGTCCCGTTCGGTGAAACGGACGTGTTTGGATGGCTACGCGCACGTACGTGCATCCGTTCTTAGGGGTATGCATTTTCGTTACCTAAGCATTCATTTTAAAATTTGGAAGTCGCATATATTTTTCGTATTTTAAATCTGAATTTTTAGACCCGACCCGGGCGCGTTTTGGAATACTTTTTATCCCGCCAAAATTCTAATTATTTAAATTTTAAAATTCATTTAAAAATTTATTTAACCGTTCCTAAGATTTTACAGATAACTAAAATATT
Organism: Agapanthus africanus; assembly: GCA_030015575.1. Lineage (NCBI taxonomy): Eukaryota > Viridiplantae > Streptophyta > Magnoliopsida > Asparagales > Amaryllidaceae > Agapanthus > Agapanthus africanus. Next base: position 140,520,500 of record CM057345.1, on the reverse strand, counting down.
TTTAAAACACTAAAAATCTTTTAAAATCTTTTCCCAGCCTCTCTCCTCTCACTGGCCGACCCCACTTCTCTCTCTCTCTCTCTCTCTTTTCTTTCTCTTTCTCTCACTCTTTCTCTTTCTCTCTCTCTCTCTCTCTTCCGCTAAAAACAACTTTATCTCTCCTCACTATTCTTCTCTTTCTCCTCTCGATCTCTCTCATTCTCTCTATCTCTCTCCCCTCTCTCTTCTCTCGATCTCTCTCATTCTCTTTATCTCTCTCTTCTCTCTTTTCCTTTTCTTTCTCTGTTTCGCGTCTTCTTCCTCCATGTTTTTCCCAGCTACCTTCGCCATGAGAAAACCCTAGCTCCTCATCGCCGTTGTCGCTTCCATCGCCGCCTCGCCATCTCCCCAACCTCATCACCCTCGTCTCCGCCACCACATCCTCCTTCAACAGCCCTCAACCAATCACCGCATCCCTTCTTCAACCACAAACAAACCACTGCAGCCTCCTCCGAGTTCCAGCCCTCCTCGCTCTCGTCTCTATCTCCCATCACCTGCCGAGCATAGGAGCACCCTCCTTTGACCACCACAAACCTTACCTCTCCTCCCTACCTTACTGTTGCCATCTCCCTTCAACCCTAGCCGTGACCTACACTTGCGCCACCTCCCTCGACCGAGAAGCCATCAACACCCCTACTGCTGTCGCCTTCTTCTTCCTTAGCCGACCCAAACCATAGCCATCAATCTCTCCTCGTCCTCACCTCCATTCTCCTCTCTCCTGCACCAAGAAACCCCGAAAACAGAACCGAGCACCCTTCCCTGCACTTGCAACCTTTGCCGGCACTCTCGCGTCGCCGGAAACTCCAACCCCGTCGTCACCATCCCCGTCACCACGACCTCTCTCTCTTCCCTTAAACCCCTGACCAACCTCTTCTGTTTCTTCTTCTTCTTCTTCTTCCTCTACTTCTTCTTCTCTTTCTTTTGTTTTGGTTTTCCGACCATCGCCGGAAAACTCACGGCTCATCGTCGTTTCTCCCCATCCTCTGTTCCAGTTACCCCGATCCAACTCCAGTACCCTTCAACCACCACAGCCCTATTTTCTTCTTCCTTTTCTTTTCTCTTTGCTTTCTCTTTTCTTGATCTTATTCTTTTCCGGTGGTCGCTCGCCGGAGCCGTGCTACTGCCGACGATCCGAGCAACCCAGTGGACATTCCCTACCTACGCGGTTACATTCTTGCATTGCCTGGTTCTGTTCTGTATTTGTGCGCGCAAAGTGTTCGACGAAATGCCCCAATGGAGATTTTCCGTCGTTTGATCGCATTCTTGCTGCGTGTCGTGCATCTGTGGATCCCCGAGGCAAGTTAATCTTGCTACATGCTATTTAAATTATTATATACTTATTTAAATACATATTATACCTGTTGTTTAAATCTAGTGTCCCATATTTCATTTTAACGTTTCGATGTTCCGTTTATATCATTTTAAATCTAGATCATGAAAATAATCTTGTTACATAATAGATTACATTACAATGCACCCATACCAATATTTATATCATATAGTGCTTATTTGTACTTTCCATAGTACCTTTTATAGTTTATAACCCTCGGATACCTATTTGCATCCATCTCGTATAATATACATATAATTGCATCCATAGATCACTTGAATATATAACATTGTAATATTGACATTCCATGTTTAATAAAGTGCATCATAATTAGTGTTGGAACCATAACTTTAACCCTAATCGATAACTGTGCATCCATATGTTTGAATCTGTACTTATTTGCATACCACATCACATTATTCCATTTTATTGTTACATTGGTACCCCATACTTGTTTTGTGTACCCATGCTTATTGTAGTTTGATTATGAGTACCCATATGATACTTGTGCACCCCCTGACATGATTTGATACATTACTACTTGATACGACTTGATACCGTGCACTTCTTAACATGATTGGATTTGTATACACTACCTGACTTGTCCTGATGTACCACAGTTTGACCTGTTACCTGATCTTGTTACTAATGCCAACAATCTTGACCTGTTGTCCCTACGGACATTTCCTGTTGTCTATTCAGACAAACCTGTACCTGTTTGATCCTGTGTTGGCATTAGCTCCAGATTTATCAATACCTGACTTGGACACATAACTTGGGGGTATGGGGAAATCAATGATGAAACCTGACTTGTAACTCGACAGTTCGATACCTTTACTGATCAGTTTTACGGGCTAGGCCACCCCCGGGATGATGCTGCTGACATCGTTCGTCGTTACCTACCACCTTTTTACTGCTTTGCGGCACGTCTCGGATTCAGCCCGAGAGTCTTAGACCATGGTCCCGGGCACGCAAGGGATACTATTGAGTTACATCGATGATTCATCAAATTGATTTCAAAGACTTGAGAGTAGTTAACCCAGTAGACCAGTTTAGATTACTCATTGCACATCACCTATGCCTTATCCTTCACTGTCCTTATTTATGTTACTGTCATACCTGTTTTACCGTTCATACTCATGCCTGCATGACTCGTTACCCCCTGATTATATTATTATTGATGTTATGACACACTGACGTCTGGATTTTGCATGGCCCAGATACTCTACCTTTTTCGCAGATTGATCAGGAGTACTGCCGCTGTTAGACCGAGCAGTGAGGATCCCGTTGGTATCCAGTTTTACTTTCCAGGTGTTTTATTTATTGAATCTTTTGCTTCCGCATATTATATTATTTCTTGACTCGTTTATTCTGGCTCATGGACATGTACTGGATAGTTTATTTACTTTCCTGTTCTTGATATCTCTACAGCCGTAATGTGACTGTGGAGGGATTTTTCCTATCCACAGGTAGCATGGTTGGTTCTGTCACGTGCCTATCTTAGCGTACTCTGGGAAGCGGGACGTGACACATACAAACTCGATGAAACTTGTTTCAGTTCGAGGATGGTTTTCGGTTATGGAGAAATTGAATAGGATTATACCTTTTCTCAGGTTGCGAGAGCTCTTAGTGTTAGAAGAGTACACCTATTACACTTATTTGATAGTCTTCTTCTAAACCATAGGCATGTGCCAAAAGGTAGGGAAGGAAGAAAACCAATTAGCCTAAGTGTGGTGTACAGAAGGTAATAACTAAAGACATATAAAGGGATTAGAGTGAGGCCAAAGGAAATTGCGACTATTATCATTCACGACGAAGCCGCGTATACCCCTGCCACTCCTACTTCCCCTTTGCATTTCTCCAGAACACTCCGTATCACTACGAAGATCCATATTGCTTAGGTATGCCATCGTATAGTTAAATACGAACTCGATGAAACTTGTTTCAGTTCGAGGATGGTTTTCGGTTATGGAGAAATTGAATAGGATTATTCGGTTGTATTTTCTCTTTACCTTCTCTCAGGCTGCGAGGGCTCCTAGTGTTAGGAGAGTACACCTATTATGCTTATTGGATAGTCTTCTTCCAAACCATAGACAGGTGTCAAAAGGTAGGGAAGGAAGAAAACCAATTAACCTAAGTGTGGTGTACATAAGGTAATAAGTAAAGACATATAAAAGGAATAGAGTGAGGGCAAAGGAAATTGCGACTACTATCATTCACGACGAAGCCGCGTATACCCCTGCCACTCCTACTTCCCCTTTGCATTTCTCCAGAACACTCCGTATCATTACGAAGATCCATATTTCTTGGATATGCCATCGTATAGTTACATTTGAACTCGAAGGAACTTGTTTCAGCTCAAGGATGGTTTCCGGTTCAGGAGAAATTGAATAGGATTATTCGGTTGTCTTTTCTCTTTACGTTCTCTCAGGTTGTGAGAGTTCCTAGTTTTAGGAGAGTACACTTATTACGCTTATTGGATAGTCTTCTTCTAAACCTTAGGCTAGTGCCAAAAGGTAGGGAAGGAAGAAAACCAATTAGCCCAAGTATAGTGTACAGAAAGTAAGAAGTAAAGACATATAAAGGGATTGGAGTAAGGAAAAGGAAATATACGGTTGCTGTCATGAATCTGGATAGTGTTAGAGGCATTACTAGGAATACCCGGCCACCCCTTTGAAATATTTTCATGTTTCAGTTTTACTGTGCGGTGTTAATTGAAAACTGTTTTCCCAGTTAGATTCTGACTCCAGGGTATGTATTTACCAAGACTTGATTCTCACATCTGTATGGCGTTACAAATGTTGAGTGAGAGTAAGATATTGGGAATTGGGTGATTAGATCCTCTATATATCAGAATTCTTTATAATTGGTGATATTTGAGGAAATCACCTGAGTTTTGCCTAACGGCAAATATTTGGTTTTGAATATCCGTTGTTATGCATCAATTTCAAACTGATATATCTGTACGTTTATTTATAAAGTGAGATATAACCTTTTGAAATTATGTCTATGATATTTATCTATATCAGTTGATGGTTAGGTAAGGAGCATTCAACAACAGTGTAATTCTTCTTAACCATAGCACAGTTTTCAACCTACGACGCACAGGGTTTGAGTTATTAAACTCAGAGGACTTATACAAGGTATTGTATGTTGTCTGATATCCGTTAGGACAAAGTGGTTGGTACTCATACTATATTCCGTTTACTTATGACTTCTCTGATTTTAGACAAGTATTTCATTGAAATACAAGGTCCAGATTTTGAGAAGTTATAGGTATAAGAATAAAATAGAGAACCATATGTTGCAAGTATCATGATTTCTCGAATTGATCGAAGATGTTGATACTTATACTAGGTATTCCGTCGTAACTAATATTTGAGAACTTACTTCTTTTTCAGATTACTCATAGGTGGGTGCATTCCTTGATGAGTAATGTTGCTTGGCCTCCTTCCATTTAGTCGATATGCACTGGAAATAGCTGCTTGATTTTGGATCTTGTTCCAATTAAATTAGTGCCTTTGTTTCTATATTGGATATAGAATGGATTCATATCTTAACGATGTTAAAGTATATGGAGTTGTTCGGCTTATGCTTAAAACTAGAATCTGGATAAACTCTAGGCACGTTTCAGTAATGACAGTTTATGGGTTTTCCCGGGTTTTGACGAGGGTTAACATTCTACCATTTGGAAGATCAATAGTTATATTGTTCTTGACTCGCCACATTTTTAGTAAAATGAATTCTTTTCAGAAAACATTAGTGGGCGTATGGTAGAACTGGAAGTGATTCCAGAACCACAAATGATTACAGAAAATTTAGCAGAACCTAAAGATTCAATTGAATTCGACAATCCATTACCCACTCCGCATATTTGGTGGGTAACCTCAGCCACCCGAGAGGTACTTCGGTCTCCTCAAAGAGGGTGACTTGGAGGTTTTTGATTACCCAAACTTGCCACTACTGCTGTTCTAGACTATGAGATCTGGCAGGAGGATGAGTATAATGTCGTTCTAAATTAGCTTTAGAAGTGCATGTGTATATGACTCTGCCAGAGAGTTATTGTAGTCAGTGGGAGCAGCGGAAGTATGGTGGGCAAGTAGCTTATGTCTATTTATAGACTAAAGCAGGTATAGCGGAGATAGATCATCTAGTTTTGATATCACAGTCATAGAGTTTGACTTCATCAGAACAACAGATGGACCTGGTAAGAAGGTAGTAGGAAGTGATGTCCTGGTATTTGGATGACATGCACTTGATAGGAAGTAATCTTCCTATACTACGATCGGTTATATTGTGGTTGTCACAAGGTGTTTCTCCACATAGGATCTGGATAAAATATCAGGGATTCTGGTCACCAGATCTACGGTTTTAGATTTAGATTTGGAAAGTGTCCCAATTTTGGTACTTTGACACTATTCTAAAGTGTTTTAGAATGGACGGCTCCTGGCGTGGTGGTGTACCCGCAGGTGAAGGAGTCACCCTCTCTAAAGAGATGTCTTCTAGACTGATGAGGAGAGGGATTTGCATGATTGGCATATCACTTGCTTAGGCAATTGAGTTAATTATGAAATGTCAAGTACCACATCAGATATTGCTTTTACACTAGCTGCAATAAGTATATATATTAATCCAATCCTGAAGAAATGCTGGGAATCGGTTATGAACATAAGTGGATGTTTTTGGTATATGGTAGCGGCAGTCTCCTTATGGAAGCGTTTATCATTTCAGGATTCCAAGATGACCTGGATAACAGAGTGACTGTCAGAGTTATAGTTTCCCTCTTTTGAGGGGCAGTATGTTGGACATGTTGTCCAAGCGGATACTGAGAAAGATATGGCGCAGGATACTGATAAAATTCAGTAGAAGATACAGTCCAAGATGTTTGTTGGATTTGGAGTTCATTTGTGAACTAGGTCTCATCAGATATCAAGACAAATTCTAAGACATGTATCTCTCATTTCGGAAGATTGTCTTTCTCCACGAAGTTGAGATATAGAGAGATAAAGATAGAAACATTGGAGCGGATCCACTCATTGAGGGTATTTCTTGAACGCAATAGTTTCACAAACGAGCTTTGCGAGACTGATTAGTAGAGAAGTTGGGTGTTCGGTATCACACGGGCTGTGAGTATGCGACATCGCAATAATTAGCCTTAAGTCCAAGTGGGAGATTGTTGGATATAGTGCTCTCAAGTCAATTATTATGATCGCAGGCACGTGATTGTGATGATTGAGGTGAGGGAGGACCTATACGGGTATAACAGTTTTACTCGAAATGATAGTATACTATCTGGTTTGCCTTTATCATCATGTATATGGATTATGTGGTATTACGGATCACTATTACATATTGATAGAGCCCATAGGATTCTTTCTTGACTACCAGCATTATGATGGCGATCATATACGTGGAAGCTGGATGGTCTATAAGCACATCCTTAAATATCCCTAGTCGAAGGAGTACCGAGATTGGGCATCGATACTCCGGAGTAGACTAGTGTATACTTTTCGAGACCCCGACGAAGGGCGGTGGCCGGTCTCATAAGCCATTAGTGTCAGTTAGTCACCTAAGAAGTATACATGTGCTCATTGGGTTATGAGTACACTGGACGGACTCGCCGGGAACATGCTAGATGGTATTATACCTATTGTCAGATAGCAGTTCTCAGGTGAAATGAGTACAGTTAGCCTGTCGACCTGCGATCGTCATTTGTCTCGTGTGAGTTCACACTGTGCTTTAATTACTACCCTACCACGGCTCAAAGGAGTCGTGCAAACATATTTTAGTTAGGTACAGTCCCGAGCTACATGGAGGCAGTGAGCGGATCGTCGGGGATTCGTCTCTCCCGGTATTGGGGGTTGATGTCGCGCGGTGCATGAATGGCCATCACTAGAAATTCTTGGCCAAGGTAGACGAGAATTACTGATTTGGATCAGTAGTTTCTCAGTGGGTGATGGGCTTCATACCGACACGAAATATCGCGTTATTAGGGGTCTGACTTTATCCACCCCCTAAACTCAATATGCGATACTCTTAGACGAACAGACCGGACTGTATGGAGATTGTCACAGACAGGCTCAGTAGGGGTTCGGATGAGTTTGCTCGTCGGCCTTCCTTTCTCTCAATACCTGGGTAGTCGTTACGTACAGCTAGTGCTGCTGACGTGCTTGTGGTTAATTATACTGCCAGCGTATTGACGAGTCTTTAGAGTCCCACACAGAGGGTTTCCTTGGTTCAGGCGAAATGATGTAGTAGCCATATTTTGATACGTGCAGGATTCCGATCGAATGATTGTACTAGTTATCCGGACTTTCGATCGGACGGTTGATAATATTAGCCGGCTCGGGATTGAGCCGGATTATTATATCAGGTATTGATTTAATAATTTACGTATATGTATTTCGATATGTATATTCTAATATTATGTTCTTTGTGTTATTCTATCTTTTTGGGTATTCGTATTTTGGTATGAATACATGTATGTATATACAGTTGAGTGTAATCCGTATTTATACGGAAAACATTCTAGAAGGTGGACACGTCATTTTGGTTTATCCATTTATCAAATTAAATGGAAATGATGTAAAAAGATAAAGAAGAGAGTATGGTGAGATCCATGCTTGAATAGTATTGACAAATGAATTGTTAATTTATTTGTGCTCATTATTAAAGTATGGTTGCATTATTATATTTGGAAAATGTGTTTTACAAAACCATGCTTGATGTTTTTCTCTGTTTAGTTTTTGTTCACTTGTTTCCTCACTTTAGTTTTTACTCACTTTAGTTTTCTTCACATGAGAGTTTGGCATGGTTGATTTTGGAAAAACACTCTCACCATTTTGCTTCTTCTCTCTTCACTGCCTTTCTTGAGCTCCTCCTCCTTCTTCTTCATCTTCTACCCTACTATCTCATGTGTTGAGAATTAAGGATAGAAAAGAGATAGATACACACCTAGAGCAACTCATTACATCCCTAGACATTCTAATTTAGCAACCTAGTGTCCCTAGTTGCTTCACTAGATTCTTAGTGTGAAGCTAAAACCATGAACTATATCTCTCGGGTGGATCATCTTCGACGGAAGAAGACCAGCGGCCAAGTTCGATCGAGGAAATCTTTAGGAGCTAAGGAAGATGGTAGAAGACCGAAGGACATGGTTCATTCGGTATAACACTTCTATCATAGTAGATAACCTCTTTGTAGTTTGCTAGTTTCATATTTGGTTTCGATTTTAGGTAGTTGTTTCTACCGCCAAGTTTTTTAAACACCAAAAATTTTGTTCCGTATCGGCCACGGTACATGACCAAGACGCTAGAAACCCCAACACTTTTGACCAAACAAGGAAATATTTCTATTCTAGCTAGTTGGCACCCACATTCCAGTAAAATTGTATTTCAAATTCGAGAAATGTGTGCATCAGGTGATATAGGGAGTTTCTCTCCTACAGTTATCAACTTTCCAAAAAAAATTTGATGATTGAGATCATCCAAGCATATATATACTGATTGTCATATGATATTGATAATCTTTAACTGTTGAATTAGTAATACAAAATATTCAACTATTGGTAAAGCATAAAATGTGTGAGCTTCCAATCCAAATGCAAGGAATATCGAAATCTCTTTTTTTCTTTTTCCATGTGTAGATATATTAAAATATTTTGATCAAGATGACCGATGCCAATCATTAAAAAAGATGATAGACTGTTGTCTTTTTGACCGACTGAAAGAATTTTTTCTCAAAAAATGCTTAACCTGCCAACCCGGTTGGTTTCATATAGGCTACTGGGTTGGGGATACATGTCCCATACCCTATTTTGTCAGTTAATCTCTAATCCAGTAGCCTATGTGAAATCTAGAAACTTGGTATAAAATGTATCACTCTTTTTTCTCTTATGTGTTTGATCCTTACATTTCTTTTAAAATTCCAAAGGCGGCAGCGGCCGTCGTCAACATGCACTTATCAGTTGACGACAATGGTTGACGAGCTTTTCCATGCTAGTCTCGGCGGACGCTCTTTGTCGACGGATGGCAGCTGCAGGTAAACGACGGTCGGCGGACGACGACAACAGTCAATGAAAAAGTCGGTCGGCAGTTAGACGGCACACGACAGTGGTCGGCGGATTGTAACAGACGGCGGTGCCGGACTGCACTGGTCATCGACGGGCAGTCTCCATTGGATAGCAGTGAGCGGTCGTTAGTCATTGGTGGACGGTTTCTTATGACAATCGCAAGCGAGCGGTTGCCGGAGACGGTCTTCGGTGTCAGGTCATCTACAAAAATCAGCGGTTATCGGTAAACGGTTGTTTGTTGTCGGCGGCGGTTAGTGCACCGCAGCGATCAGTGAGCTGTAGCGGTCATCGTCTTTTGGTGGGCGAAGGTCGTAATTCGATAGAGCTTGTAATCGGTGCCGGTCTGCGGTGTGGCGGCAGTGGACCGACGTCGATGTCGACAGTTAGTCTCCGATTACGATTGTCGATGAACAATTACCGGAGATGAACAGAGGCGGTTGGTCAGCAGTAGCAATCGGCCATTGCCGTAGATGAACACCAGCGACCAATAATCGATAGCTGGCGGTGGTTGTTGACGGGGTGTTGTCAGTTGCAGGAGGAGATGATTTTAGACGTAGACATTTGTTATTGGCAATTGATGTTGGTAGGTGATGCGACATAAATCTAGAGTAGCTTCGGCCCATCAAGAAATTTGTATGGGTAGATCACTTTGGCAAAGGCTCCGATGTCAGATCTCCGACTTGCAAGACAAAGAACACCGGAGATTTACTCCGGGGTCCTCCTCTAACGGTAAAGTAAGCCATGTTTATGATGAAGATTAGGGTTTGAGCTGTGGAGAGATTGTTGAATACCTTGGTCTTCAACTTAGACGGGCATATATAGATGTCATGTAAGACTGTGATACAATTTGAGTAGACTCAGTTAGTTGTCTAGGATTTCGTGTCTGCGCCCGCTTGGATTTTAGGCGTGTGAACCCAGCCACTCTCGTCCTAGGGCCGTAACCTTCTTCATGGGCCTCAGGTTGGCCTCTAGATATGAGATGCCGGGCTAGAGGCCTTAGCCAATGTGGGGGATCCGGATAGAACTTCCTCATAAAAGTTAAGGCATGTTGCGCGTGGCCCCGCGTCTTTGGCACACGTGTCTCTCATCCATCACCTAGCCCCCTGTTTCATTGTGCAGCCATTAATCAATCCTGCCATTTCATAAAAAGAAGGAAACTTAGAGAGGAACCGTCACTTTCATCATTCGTGCCTACAGTTTAAGTCTTTGCTCTGCTGTCGCCGACGCCGTCTTCAAAAATCCTCTTTTTCTTCTCCGGCGAGGCCTTAATAAATTCTGCTTTTCTTAATTTCTTACATTCATGGATGGGGGGTGCGTTCAGCGATGTCGATCTCGTTAAGGTGAGAGGCTTCAAGTCTTCTTTGTCTGAGCCGTTTGTGTTAAAGTACTGTGGTCCGCTCCCCTCATCGATTTCCTTTAGGGTAGACCCAAATTGTTCTATCATAGATCCCCGAGGGGTATGTTGGTCTCTACTTTGAGTCAGTGATCGCTGGCCTTCGTTTTCATGTTCCCCCCATTATTCAGCATATCTCGCGGGACCAAATCTGGCCCATTTCCAAATTGTTGCGAACGGGTGGTATCAGATTACTTCTTTTGTCCTTGCCCTTTCAATGGTTAGGAGTGCTTATTCCCCTGACCTCTTAGATGCGTTCATAAGATCAATTCCCCCTGTCCTGAAACTCGTCCATAGGTTCAGCTTCAGCGGAAGGTTAAGTTTGTAAAGGGTTTGAAAGGTAAGGTCGAAGAGTGGAAGGAGTTTTTGCCCTCCTGGAGAGAACCTTCCCTTAATCCAGCTTTCTCTATGAAAGCAGAGTCTCTTTCTCCTGAGCTTTGGGCCATTGCCGACTGCCTCAAAGGTTTTAAAGGGGGGAAGTTGTCAGTAGAGAAATTTTACTCCTCTACTGATTTTATTCTATGTGGGTTGGCCCATCATGATCCTTGAGTCGACCATTCTGTGGGGGTGGGGGGGGATGAGAGTTTGCAGCACAATCTGGGTAGTGTGTTGGGAGGTCAGGATGTCACACCCTCCATGCGAGGGGGAAGGTATGGAGCTCGATTTGCGTCATCCTATCCTTTCATCTCCCACCGTGACCAAGCCTTCCTCTTCCGAGGCCACTCCTTCTCTTTCCGAGCCTCCGCTGGATATCCTTCCTTTGGATACTTTTGGCTATCGTGACCGTCTTCCTTCCAAAGCCTCCAGTGTCGAATCGACCTCTCGTCCTTATTCTTCTAAGGCCGATCTTCTCATTGGGGTACTAAGAGAGTGACAACCAAACCCGAAAGGGTTCCTTCCACCCCTCGGGCATGAGCCCATAGTCGTTGAGGAGACCGATCATTCACTTCCTGAAATGGATTGAGAGGACGACCCCTCAAGCACTGTAGCGAGCTCTGGAGGTACCCCAGCCATATCTTTTGATAAATTCGAAATGTGTAGGGGTCCTACCTATCTTTCTTACCTTTGTTTGTTCTCCTGCATTTTAGGTCTAAACGGATATGGATGACCTCATCAACTTTGAGTCCCAGAACCGAGCATCTGTGGCCGGCGCCTCCAAGGCCCAACCCTTGGTGGCTCTCCAAAAAGCGCCAAGCGTCCGCTGGACGATAATCATCCCGAGGCGAGCAAGCGGACTCGCCATTCTCAGCTTGTGGAGGACGGGATAGCGAAAGCCTCTGCCCTGCTTCCCTCTCTTTTAAGCTCTCTACCTTGTCCGCTCCCTATGGGGGTTTTCGCGGGAGATACCTCGAAAGAGGTGTTGGCTCGTCTCATGGAGGTAAGGAAATAAATTTTGACTACTTGAAGTGTCTTTGTCTGCTTTTGTTAAAAGGAGGGTAATGTGTACAGCTTACCCTCCCTCTTGGTATTTGACTCTGGGATCGGTGATGAAGCTTGCTGGGCTACTTTCGTTCGGGAGAAAGAGATGAAAGAGAGGATGTCTGAGTTGAATAGGAGTATGGAGGTGATCGAGCTGGAGAATGGGTCTTTGAGGACTGTGCTACGGGCTTCAAAGGCTGCTGTAGACAGCTGGAAGGAGAAGGCTACCTCTGCTAAGAAAAAGCTGGCCGAGGCTGAGGGCATGCTGAAACAGGGCTCAACAAAGCCAGGTTCTCTCAAGGGTCTATTGGGAGAGTTCAAGGCTTCTCCAGAATTCTTTGAGTATTTTCGGAGGGATTTTGACGATGCGGTGAAGGCCACCCTTGCCTCTGTAGGTGGGCTTATTCAATCCTGATTGTGTTTATGATGAGGAGAAGAAAAGGAGGGCCTCTCCTGTATCTGTGGGTCCTCCGAGCTTGCCAACCCCCGCTCCTTCATCTTTTGGGGCTCTGTCGGAGTCGTCAAAAGCGAAACTGCTTCCTACTGAGGATAACAAGGAGAAGGAGGGTATCGAGCATAAGACACCCGGTTCTATGGTTAAAACTAACCCCAAAGATGCTAAGGTCATTCTTTAACTTCTGCTTTCTTCTTTGCTGGTCTTTGTTTTATCATCTTGAAAAGACTATGTGTTTCCGTCATCTTTGTTGCTTGTTAAACAATCTTTTAGTGATGTGTTTATGATATGTGTGTTAGCTAGTCCTTTTGCTTCCTTGCTCGTTCATTTCAGTCTATATTTCTTAATTTTGTGAATTCGTATGGTTTTAAAATAGTTCGCACGGGTCTCCCTTAGATGTAAGCAAGCTTTGGGCCTGTTACCTGGAGCTGTCCCGGACCTGCGAGGTCTCAGACAAAAAGGGCCGAGCCATGGCTTGCTCTAGAGACGAATATAGGCAGAAGTATAAGGACTTGGCCTTGCACATTTGCACCATAGATCTCCCTCACCCAAATCCTGTGTCGGATGATAGGGGCTATCAAAACCCATCGCACCGGGTACTTGCTCTCTTCATATATATGGCAGGCTTTCTGCGTCGGGGTCTTGCTGGCAAGGGATGTCATCCGGAAAGACAGGCCTGGGCATTCGCTTCGGAATGTGACGGCAGTGAGAGTTGCTCAAGAGTATCAGATTCCTCTCTTTAGGAAAGGTGATCCTCATTTTGCAGATAATTTTGAAAGCAAGATCCTAGAACTGAGTGACGGGGAGGGCATGTAATGTTTATTAGTAACACATTTTCCCCTGCAACTATCTCGCCCTATTCTTATAAAGTTTTTCCTAGACTTGGCTTCCTTTGCTTTTCATCTCTCTTTCTTTGCCTTTGTACGAACCTCATCATAGGTTGCTATGCAGATCGTTGATGTCACGTGCGGCGAGGGGAGTGATGGTGACGAGACCAAACTTGGTTATGATGAGCTAAGACTTAAATACGACAAATTTAAGGGTAGGTATAAGGGGCTGGTTGCCAACCATTGTAGATCCGAGCTCAAATCCAACCGTCTGCACGACGAAATAACTCATCCGGAAAAGCGTGCTAAAGATAGGGATTCCAACGTTCGATTCTATCAGGATAAGGCCAAAGATTATACTGAGGGGACGAAAGGCGCGAAACAGCTGATGCTAGGATTCGATGCTGGTTCGGTTGCTGCATGTCGAGCTATTTACGAGTATAATATTCTTAAGATATTGGCGACCCCTGAGGGGGTGGCTAGCTTGTTTAAGTAACCTTCACGGCCTGACTCGCGTACGGGTGTCCCCCCAGATTTTGTTCTGGATTTTAAAGCTTGTGCCGAGCAAGTGGATTGCAAGAAGAGATTCGGTCCCAAAGAGTGTAGAGTAGGGATATCAGGCGATGTGGGAGGAGGTTCCACTCGACCTTAAAGAGGATTTCTCATAGGGTGTCTTGTAGACTTTAAATTCGGAACTTTAGATCTTATGACCAAGTCTTGACAGCTATTTCCTGTTTATTTTATTATAGTTTGAACTGTTGATTAGCTTCAACTGCCTTTGTCTCTTATGCGTGGTTTATTCAAACTTGTTTAAGCTTTCTAAAGCACAAATTCGCAGGCTCTCGATGATGTTCGCTCTATTGGCGCTGAGTTGGAGAGTTCCGAGCTTAGCTATGGTAGGTTAAAATTCAAACATAGCGAGCTTAAAGCCGAGTGTAAAATACTCTTAGGATTTCTTCGGAAGGCGGATGCTGAGCTCGGTTTCCTTCGTGATAAGACTTCCAGGTCAGCGCATGCAAAAGACAGCGACCCCAAACTTCTAGAGGTCTTGTCTAGAATTCGGTCATTCGAGGAGGGTCATCGCGGGGCCAAACAGCTTGCCTTTGGATTTTATGCAGGGTCGATTGCTACGCGATCAGCTCTTTGTAAGTATCAAATGCCGTAAAACTCGGCGACTCCGGATGGGGTTGCCGCTTACTTCGGATATCCCCATTCCCTAAGTTCTTAGAGAGTTATCATCCCCAATTTGTTCGAGACTTCAAAATCCGAGACGCCGAGGTGGCCAGTGGGAAGGCTTGTGAAGAAATTGTCTGGGACGTGGTCGACAACACATCAAATCAACCGCCGAGCTAGAAAATTTTTCCCCCTTTGCTTTCTGCTGTAAATTAATCTTTTGAATTCTGGTTTAAATGTTATCTCCCTTGGGACTCTAAAGGATTTGCCGTCTCTACTCTATTCATTTATTGCCCTGTTTTTTCATACTATTAATGGGACTGCTGGGTTTTCCGGAGGCGCATTTATTCCTGTGCATACTTTGGTGCATGCCAGCTATTTTGAGGAGGCGCTGGAACGTCGCCGGGACTTCTTATGGCACGTGGAATTTACTCGTGGGACTCGTAGGCCACGTTGGGTCAGGTCATGAGGGATCGTTGTTTCTTCATTTTGTTTCCTTTTCTTCTTCTTGCTTCTTTAAGTTCTTTACAAATGGCACTTTCAATTCCCTCTATCAACGCTTCTCTTTTTCATTTTCATCTCCTTCTCTATCTATTCGCCCCTCGAAGGAAGAGGAAGAAGTGGGCTTTCTAGAACAGAGTGATATATCGGACCCTTGATTAGTAAGGGTTCGGTATATCACCTTGTCTTATGATCACTCTCGCTCTTGTTCAATCAGGGCGAGGGGACTTTGTGGATATCGGCCCTTGCTGGCATGGTCTTTTTGCCTCTACCACTTAGCAGATGCTAAATGCACAACACTCGAAGGATGATGCTTGCCAACCTTTTTACTTCGCCCTGCTATGTCGGGTTGTAGGACGAGTTGCTTGGCGGCGGCTTCTATGGATTAGGAAATGCCTATGCAGAGACCGGGGGGGAAGGGGGAGGGGGGATGGGAGTTTATCACACGAGCTGCCGAGGTGCATCCACATTTGCTGGGCAAAGCTGAAGCCTTTCCATTCTCGGAAGGCGGAGGGAACATCTAGCCCTTCTTCGGCTTTTCTTGCTCTCCAATCCATCCACAACCCCATTTTTACTAGCCACCGATTTGGTGTGCATGGCATTGACATTTTGGGTCTGAGTCCTTGGGCATTTCCGTCATCATCATCCTTCCACTCGTCGGGAAGTGCCGTTGAGCTTATGGTGTTCTTAGTTCTGGCACTTTGCTATGCTCGGCAGTGCTTGGAAGTTTCTTCTCTTCGCTCGAGGTCACGGAGTAGTCTCAGAATCATCATCATCATTCCAGATGGTCAGGAGCCGAGCTTGCTTTTGTAGGGTTCCTAGGCACACTCAAGAGGTTTGACAAGGCATCAAGCATGCCAAATTCAAAAATTATATGCCGAGAAACCCTAAACTAGATCGTTAACTAGAGTTTAGGCGAAACAAAATGAAAATAAATCACATTTACACTAAGTGAACAGAAATACAACCTTTGTAGATCCGGTCCTCCACCTCCATAGCTTCATGACGATGTCCCTTCGCTGCGATCATCGGATCCTAGACTCTCGCGGTGGTTTCATCGGAGAAAAGATCGGGCTAGGTCGTTGATTTCGATGCCGAAGATGATCTACGTCGAGGCAACTCAAGATCAAGCTCCAACTTCACCAAGTCAAGAAACTTGTGAAGAAAACACCCTATACTACATGGCAAGTGGTAGAGGATGAAGAAATAGGAAGTGGGTTCACTTTGGATTTGGATTTCTCACTTGAAATCATCACTTTGAAATTTTCAAGAGAACTTTCTTCTCTTCATCAAGAAGAAGAAGAAGAAGAAAAGAAAAAGCCTTTTTTAAAAGAAAAATAAAATCCAAGTGATTCTTATCATATTTGCAACCATGGTTGAGTGTAGAGAATAAACTATGGTTTAGGTGAATGGTTAGGTTAAAGGAAAGAAACAAAATGGTTACTTATTCAAAACTTCATGAAGCTTCAACAAAAGACAAAGCAAGCCACCATTTCATTTTCCTTTCCAAAAATAAATGAATAAAAGAATAAATAAAACAAATATAAAACCTAACCATTAACCTAAACATGGTTTAAAATAAACACACACCCAAGTTTGCATATATCATCAAACATGATACAAACTAGTGCACAAAACTATATCATATATATAATGTGCACATCAAGAGAGAAAATCCATCTTAAGTGAACCAATACTAGTTAATGCAAAGTAATATATCAAATATATAATTATACATCAAATCATTAAATCAACACTTGATTTAATGATCCGGTCATATCGCATATGACTGACTAATATCCAATGTATCGACTTATCGAATCAATCCTCGATTCGATAACTAGGTTATATCGCATACAACCAATCGATACATTCATCGCGAGAATAGAATACGGTATCACATACACGCATTATTCTCGGTCCCGCACATATCTCATATGCGCTTCTATTTCGTTTCGCTTGAGCCAGGAAACCTGTGTAGGACTCTAAAGACTCGTCAATACGCCGGCAGCAGGTGATGATCATATCAAACACCCATAAGCCGCAAGCGGTCTGCCAAACGTAACAGCCACCCGGGTATTGAGCGATCAGAAGATCAACGAGCAAGCCCGCTCACACTCCTGTGAATCCAATCAGCAACACTTACCGTACAGTCCGGTCTCGTCGTCTGATATGTCGCATATCTCGCCTAGGGGTGGTAAACGTCAGACCCCAATAGCTCGATAAGTCGTGTTGATATGAGGTTTATAACAGTTCGAGAAACTACTGGTAACACTTACCAGTAAATCTCAGCAACCCTGACCAAGGATTTCCGGTTATAGCCAATCGAACACAGCGCAACATCAACTCCCTATACCGGGAGAGACGAATCCCCTCCTATCGCTCATTGCCTCAATGTGATTCGGGACTGTACCCAAAAACCACCGTTTTGCACGCCCTCTTGGACGTGGTAAGGTGGAAATCAAAACACAGTGGGAATCACACAAGACTCTATGACGATCTCGGGTCAACAGACTACTCTGTACCAGTGTCACCAGAGAACTGCCATCTGACGTAAGGTATAATACCATCTGGGAGTTCTCGGCGAGTCCGTCCAGTGTACCCAGTCTCCACTGAGCACCCGTATATCATCTCTGATGTCAAACACCAATGGATATGAGATCATCCATCGCCCATCTGTATGGGTCGAGAAGGTATACGCTAGTCTACTCTGGTATATCGATGCCCCGTCTTGATACACCCACGACTAGGGACCTTGAAGGATGTACTTATGGACTACCATGTCCCCACTAGTATGATCCGCATCATAGTCCAGATAGTCAAGTACACATCCTAAGGGCTTTACCAACATGTAACAGAGAGACAATCAGTGTACACGTTAAGGTAAAGAGCAACCAGATAGCATGCTATCATGTCGAGCAAGAAAGTCCTCCCTATATATGTCCAAGCATCTACTACAATATACATCCTATGTATAGCAATGGCCTCTAGGGCATACATATAACTAACAGCTTTGTCGTGTCACGCAGTTTGTATTTTCTTAATCGCCTCAAGTACGAGCTAACTTTATGTAAACATTTTGTATATAGCCGAGCTTGATGTAATAACTTTGTTGAATGAAATAACAGACCAGATTTAGTTTCAGTTTACTTTATTGTGCTTCGGTATTTTCATTTTATTGTTGTGATCTTTTATGTGTTTTCGCCCCCTCGGGCCAGTTTTTTCTATCTTGCAACTTAGATAAGTTTACGAGCTTCTCTTGTTTAGGACTTGTCTTAGGCTTAACTTTTCTTTTCTTGCGACTTAGAAAAAGTTCTTAAGTTTTAATGCTTGCCGTGGTCTTGCGTTGGGCCGAGTATAGCTCGGGCTTTGCAACCTTTAACTTGCGACTTAGAAAAAGTTAGCAAGTTTTAATGCTTGCTGAGGTCTTTCCTTGGGCGGAGTGTATCTCGAGCTTTGTAACTTTTTTCTTGCGACTTAGAGAAAGTTCGCAAGTTTTATGCTTGTCAAGGTCTTGCCTCGGGCCGAGTGTAGCTCAGGTTTTTTAACTTTTTCCTCGCGACTTAAAAATGTTCACAAGTTTTATTGCTTGCCGAGGTCTTGCCTCAGACTGAGTGTAGCTCGGGCTTTGCAACTTAGAAAAAGATCGCAAGTTTTATACATGCTGACGTCTTGCCTTGGGCCGAGTGTAGCTTGGCCTTTGCAACTTTTTCCTTATGACTTAGAAAAAGTTCGCAAGTTTTATGCTTGCCAAGGTCTTGGCTCGGGCCGGGTGTAGGTTGAGCTTTACAACCTTTTCCCCGCGACTTAGAAAAAGCTCGTAAATTTTATGCTTGTCGAGGTCTTGCCTCGGGTCAAGTGTAGCTCAGGCTTTGCAACTTTTTCCTTGCGACTTAGAAATATATTGCAAATTTTATGCTTGCTGAGATCTTGCCTTGGGTCAAGTGTAGCTCAGGCTTTGCAACTTTTTCCTTGCGACTTAGAAAAATATTGCAAATTTTATTTTTGCCAAAGTTTTGCCTTGGTCTGAGTGTAGCTCGGGCTTTGCAACTTTTTCCTTACGTCTTAGAAACAACTCGCAAGTTTTATGCTTGCCGACGTCTTGCCTCGGGCTGAGTGTAGCTCGTTCTTTGCAACTTTTTGCTTGCGACTTAGAAAAAGTTTGCAAGTTTTAATGCTTGCCGAGGTCTTGCTTCAAGTTAGGGGTTAGGATGTAAGGTTAAAGAATGGAAGGATAATGATTACTAGGTGACATATCTTGAATATGGTAGGTTATGCATCCTCTCTCGAGTGATTCAGCCCAAATCCCCAATCCACATTCTCAAATCTCGATCTTAGCATCAATTCCATCTAGGTTAGTAACTAGCTATGGCATCTAATTGATAAGGTATCCCCCACTACCCTAGTGGTAAGTGTTTGATATTTTGCACTCATAATGCCAAGTTAGTTGCTAGTTAGAATCTATAACTTTTGCCAATTGCAATTTAGTTGGTATTTTGACGATATATGCTCCACTACCCTAGTGGTATGTGCTTGATATTTCGTACCCTTTTCAACAACTTGTAATCGGCAAAGGAATCGAGAGAGAGGAAACTATTTTAAGGTTTAGCAAGCTAGTTCTATTCGATCCGATTTCCTAGAAAGTTCCCTCTCCCTTGCATATCATTCTTTCATTATATTCACAAACAAACTCTCAAACCACCTCATATAACTCGACTTCGTGAATCTATTTTGGTCCTAATTTCACCGAGGACGACCCGTATTCTTCCACTTTGCTTATCCGCAAAGTTGTTGATTGTGGTTAAACATTTCTACACGATTCATATTTCTATATCTTAAGACCACACTAAAATTCAAGCAAACATCATTCATCTCCTCTCCTTGGTGAACATCGATTCTCACGATTCCCACGACCTCCCGGGGCGTCGACAAAGAGTCCCAGATGCCCCCCTTTAATGAGGTTTTCAATTTCTTTTCTTCGGATGAGTGAATTTTTCAGTAGTATTAGCCATGCTGGTCGTGGTAGCAGCAGTATAAGTTCATCTCCTTCGGGTGTTTTGATTCTTGCTGCTTTTGCGAGGGTTGGTAGTAATCTTGTTCCTTAATAAAAGTAAGACTTCGTTGCGAAAAGCGGTTAGCGGGGTGTATACTACGTTCGTTGGTCCACCAACTCGGTTCAGCCTGTGTCTTCTCCAGGGTCCATCGTCTCTTCGGCCCCTCCGAGGCTCATCTTTCCGGCGAGAGTCATGAGAATCTCCATGCCTCCTATCTCCTTCTCGTGAGGCTCCCATGACCTTTACTTCACTTATATACTTCTTAGTTCATTTCTTGAGCTCGATCAAGGTGATGACCGGCTTCTTTGCTAAAGATGAGAGTAAAGTTCTCTTTAAGAGCGTTGTGTGGAATGCTGTGAGCACCACTGGGATGTTCTGGTCTAGATCTTCCACATCACTAATTTCTTTGAAAAAACGGAGGACAAAAAATTTCAGTTCCTTCACCCCCTGTCAAATGGTCTTCGTACGGCGCTCATTCCCCGAGAACTGGCTTCGAAAAGCCTCTGCTAACTCCTGGAAAGCTCAAAATTGAATGACGTGGGCATTTATGATGCAATAGATCAGCTCCCTTGCATAGGGTTGTGGGGAAGACTTTACAAAAAATCGGGTCAGATTACTGTACTAGCGCCATGCAACTTTGAAAGTTCGGAGGTGATCAGTTGGGTCTCCTGTCCCATGGATCTTTTCCAACACGGGTAACTTGAGCTTTGGCTTGATCGATTCATCGATTAAGTATTGATCAAATGGTTCCCCTATTTCTTAGTAGTCATAGTCGTTCTCCTTCCTCTCTGAGGCCTGGACCTTTCGGAGCAATTCGTCTAAACGAGGGTCAGTCCCGAAGGTATGGGAAGCAGAATGTTCCAAGCGTTATCGGGAAAGATGGCTCGGGTTGGGTTGGAAGTAGCTATCGGATTCATCTTCACTCAAAGGGTCTGCTCCCCTCGACCTCTTCTTGCCCTTATCTGGTCGCTGCTGGGGTTCGGCCCCAGGCTGAGTTTTGGACCGCGTGGCTCGAAGCGGGGAGGTAGGTCGTCCTCGTGTAGCGCAGGCCCCTGAGTGGTAGCAGGACCTCTTCGCTCGAGCGCGACTGATTAGTGGGGAAATGTGAAGTTTAAATACCACAATCAAAGAATGGGTCACCTGGTAGCTAGCCGATGGTGAATGCGGCTTATCTGCGGAGAAACGGTTTAGTTCTAATTTTAGCTTTAGACGAGTTAACTAACGTAAGTGGGGTTTGGTTCGATTTTAACCATGTCAACGGACAAGAAAGAGAAGAGGCTTGCTAGGGTTGCGGATTAGGTAGTCCAAGTAAAGGGTAACACTTCTTTTCCCAAACCTTAGAACTCCTCAAGTGAGTTGATGCTAATGTAAGGATAAGCAACGTGGATTAGGTTTCTTAAGATGGGTACTTGTGAGTATAAGCTAGGATTTCCAAGCGCTAAGTCCCTTAATATGCCCCTTGTTCCGTCCATTCCATAACCTTAATCACTAGCCCCCAACCAAAGTTAAAGATAACGTATTCTCGACATTGGGTCGCAAATTCATGGAAGGAAAGTGCGTCCAAATAGAGAGGTCTACGTTACTTTGGTTGGGATTCAATCTCTTATGAGTTTGACTAAAGGAGAGGTAAAAGAATGTTAACCATTCCTTGTACTATCCTCTTCTCAACCCCATGCAAGCATAAATGATTGCTCACATGTGATAGCAAGGAAAATGAAATAAAAGAGGAGAGAGATCATGAAAACTTTAAGTAAATAAAATGCAAACTAATTATTACAAACAACAAAGGGGTTGCTTAGAACTTGGGGTCTTCCTCCTAATAAAGAAGAAATCCTCTTTACTAATGTCAACCTATAACTACATTAGACTAAAGCTAAAAGCAACAAATAAAGAGCACAATTGAAAAATGGGCTATTTTATTAAGCAAAATGAAATTACATGAATATAAATTACAACAATGAAAATACAAGTAGATAAAGCTTCAGATTTCATCCAAGGATGAGAGCAATGGGTCTAACATTCAAGGAAGAAGGAGAAAAGGATCCTATCTAACCCTACCGACTATTTAATCCTAGAAAAAACTTAGTTCTTTTGAGCTGCTGATTCGAGATATAAAGAGTGCCTTTAAGGGAAAATCCTAGGATGATTCTGGAGCCCCTTGAAAAGACCAAAATAACCCCAAATCCCAACTACAGAGCCGACTATTTGCCCACCAAATGGTGGCCAAATGAACTAGGTTGGCCCCCATTTGGCGGCAAAAATATTGAGTTGGGCCTTGTTATTTTTTCTGTGTTCTTGTGGGTAATTTTGGGGTTCTTTTAACCCTTCATAACTTGAACTTTGAATTCTGCAGAGTTGACTCGTTGACTAGGTCCGTTTTGCGTTGTTTTAAGCTTGAAAGTCTGTTAATTGCTCTAATACCTGTTTCCTACACTTATATAGCACACACGGATCAAATATCACTTATTTATATACACAAGATTAAGAATGAGTGGTATTTAAATGGAATAAATCGTGATGAACAAATACCACCAAATTTATCTTTTGCTCGTCCCGCGCAAAACCTTATTGAAAGAAAAGAAAAGGTCCTAGCTCACTTTCATAGGCGTCACGGTTGCACTTAGCAGCCGTTAAACCCCTAGGTTGCCCTAGAGGACGAGTGTTGGCTCGTGAGAGTTTTCAGCGGATTACACCCACAAACTTTTTTCTGACGAGAAGAATAGATAGAGGTTGTTGTATCGACTGTAAGGTAGTGCCAGGTGAGAGTGTAACTACTCAACATAGACTTTTAGTTCTAGATTTTCGATTTAGAAGAGAACCTAGGAAGATTAGACGTAAGGTAGAGCCTAAAATTAAATGGTGGCGATTGAAAGAAGGTAATCAAAAGGCTTTTATAGATCGTGTAGTACAAGAAGCGGATTGGCAGTCGGAAGATGATCCAGACAAAACATGGAACAAAATGGCTAGTTGTATCAAGAAAGTAGCTAAAGATCTACTTGGTGAGTCGAGAGGTGGTGCTCCACCATCTAAGGACATATCATGGTGGAATGAAGATGTAAAGGCTGCTATTAAAATTAAAAAAGATTCTTATAAAGATTTGAAGAAAAGTAGAGATGTGGAGAGATTTGAGAAGTACAAAATGGCTAAAAAGGAAGTTAAGAAAGCTGTTCGGAAAGCTAAATCTAAGGTCTACAAGGAGGTGTACGAGAAATTAGACACTAAAGAGGCTGCAAATGATATATACCGGATTGCTCGAATGCGGGAAAGGAAGACTAGAGACTTATGTGCGGTGAAGTGTGTCAAAAATGAAAATCAGAAGGTTTTAGTTCGAGATGAGGATATCAAGGAAAGATGGAGAGATTATTTTGACAAATTGTTCAACGAGAGCTTTACTAAGAATTTGGATGGACTTGTCATTCAATCTCAAGATATAAATCGTGATTTCATGCGTAAAATAAGACTTACTGAGGTTAAAGAAGCTTTGAACAGAATGGGTTTAAGAAAAGCGGTTGGTCCTGACGGGATTCCTATCGAGATTTGGAGATGCTTAGGAGAAATAGGCGTTAAATGGCTGACAGATCTGTTTAATAAGATTTGGCAGACAAAAAAGATGCCAAGTGAATGGAGGAAAAGTATCCTTGTACCTATCTACAAGAATAAGGGTGACATTCAAAGTTGCTCAAACTACCGTGGAATAAAACTAATGTGTCACACCATGAAACTTTGGGAGAGAGTGATTGAACACAGGCTAAGGAAGGATATTAAGATAACAGAGAACCAATTTGGGTTCATGCCTGGACGATCGACGACAGAGGCGATTCATTTGCTTCGTCAACTTGTCGAGCGCTTTCGAGAGAGGAGAAGAGATTTGCATATGATATTTATTGATTTAGAAAAAGCGTACGACAAGGTACCTAGAGAGGTATTATAGGGGACAATGATGAAAAAGGGGGTCCCCATCAAGTATATTGACATAATCAAGGATATGTACGACGGAGTAGTGGCAAATGTCAGAACTTGCGGTGGCTTAACAAGTGATTTTCCGATTACTATTGGTTTACATCAAGGATCTGCATTAAGTCCTTTCCTGTTTACCATCGTGATGGATGAGCTTACTAGAACTATCCAAGATGAGGTCCCTTGGTGTATGCTATTCGCTGATGATATTGTTCTAGTAAATGAGACGAAAGCAGGGGTTAATGCCAAATTGGAATTATGGAGACAAACATTGGAATCTCGGGGATTCAGATTGAGCAGGTCCAAGACAGCATATATGCACTGCAAATTTAGTAGCCAGAGAAGTCAAAACCATATTGGTATAACATTGGAAGGGCAAGAGATATCACCGAGCGACCAGTTTAGATATATAGGTTCCATCATCCAAAGGAATGGGGAGATCGATAGTGATGTTAATCAAAGGATCCAAGCTGGTTGGTTGAAATGGAGGAGTGCAACATGGATTTTGTGTGATCGTAACTTTCCGTTAAAATTGAAAGGGAAGTTTTATCGGAGCGTTATTCGGCCTGCCTTATTATATGGTACAGAATGCTGGGCTCCTAAGAAGCATCATACACAGAAGATGCACGTAGCGGAGATGCGCATGCTTCGTTGGATGTGCGGTAACACTAGAAAAGACAAGGTGGAAATGAGGATATTCGTGCAAAAGTTGGTGTAGCACCCGTGGAGGAGAAGATGCGGGAAAACCGGCTTAGATGGTTTGGTCATGTGCGACGCAGACTTATGGAAGCACCGGTTCGACGAATAGATACTCTTGATATGGGTAATGGCAAAAGGGCAAAAGGGAGACCGAAGAAAACATGGATGGAGGTGATACGAAACGATATGGTTGCCAAAGGACTCAATGAAAGTATATTGTTCGATAGAAGTGAGTGGAGACAGAGGATTCATGTGCTGGACCCGGCGTGATTCTCATGTTGGTTCATGTAGCCTACCCCATATGCTTGGGATAAAAGGCTCAGTTGTTGTTGTTGTGTACACCCACAAAATCCCTTAAAGCCAGTTTCATAAGTAACTTTCGATTCTAATCCTAACGTCCAACCCTATTCTTCACTCCTCACTCTAGCTTAACTAAACATCATATACATCTTCGTATCCTTGCAAAAATAGCATCGCTTTGTTTCGAAAACTTCGACTCAAAATCTTCATGTCACATATTTTATTTATTTACATCTTATTATGGCAACCTGGTCACTTCGTTACAAGTATTAGGCCGATGACTCTCAGACCAGACGATCTTAGGGCATCAAGTGAGGCAACACCCCGAAGGCTTCATACTCGCGCAACCAAGTTTCCAATGCTTATTTTATTTATACATTTTTTTGCATCTCATCCTGTTAAGCTAACTAGATCATCCAATTGAGCTTTGGGTCGGTATTTCCAAACCAGATGACCTTAGGATACAAGGTAATGAAGCACCCAATGGACTTAATTGCTCGAATGATCTAGACCACCACAAGATAAATCTTTTCAATTTTTTTTCTTTCTTTTTCTTTTTATATATTTTTCTCTTTTTTTGTTTTCTTGGTTAAGAGACATTTCAAGTTTATCGTCTAATTTTCTTAACTCACGACATGTGTTGTGTATGCAAAGATGTATACTTTCTCGAATTAATTTTGAGGAGGGTTAGTTTTCGGGTTTTCTATTTCTAATCCTAGAATTTAGTTATTTCTAACCTATTAATCTAAACCGTTGGATTTCGATTCTAGGTTTTCCTACTAGTTAACTTGACCCAAAAGTTTTTATATTTTTTGGAAAATTTTCAATTTTTAAGGGTTTTAATTTTAATTTTTTTCTTTTTCTTTTCTTTTTATTCAATGCAAAAATTTAAACATGATGCAAATGTAGAATTAAACATGCAAAGAAAAAGAAAATTGCGAAAAGGAAAATAAAAGTGCAAATGCATGCAAAAAAGAAACGTGCAATGCATATATACAAGATACAAACTCCCTTCCAAACTTGTTTGCAGCAGTGCCCTTACTGCTGCCGCGTCTTCCCTTTCTTGGCCACGCTCGAACTGCTTCCTTTGGATTGTGCATGAAGGAAAGAAACATCCCTCTCCATCTTGTCTAACTTCATATCTCCTCTTATCGGACTCCTCTTTCTTTTTCATCATCCCTAATAATTTCCCCATCCCCTTTGACATCCGCCTCATAAAATGTGCTTGGGTGGCGGGTGTCACATCGTCGTAATCAGGGGGTCACTCTTCGAAGAGGACTCTGCTAAGACATCTTCTAACAGGGTGGGCTCGATAAGGGACCATTTATGTGCGAGTGTGTGATAACTATCGGTCACATGCTTAACCATCGGTGTAACAGGGGCAGACTCATTCAAATAGTTGCTAAAATCCTCTGTATCTAGAAAAAATCGGCAAATGTGTGCTATTAAGATATGACACGAATAGATTTTGGCTTTGGCCGCCCCGATGGTGTGCATAATGATGGTGTTCATGTCAATTCTTTGATTTCTAAACATCAAACAGTGTACAACATGGCGTAAAGACCGTGGATATATGTAAAGTAGCGAAAACATCGTTTTGAAGCCATCGGCATGTAGCGAACACATTGGCATACATCGTTGCAGCCTCAACCCCTTACTTTGACGCACGTTTGCAATTTATATCCATGAAGGGTACATATTCATCAATAGCATGAGGTTGATCTTGCACCGGAATTCATGGGATAAGGGTAACGGCATGAATCGTGTCGGTTGTAATATTGATCACCCGATCATCCCAGTTTAGCCTAATGTGTCCGATATCATTCAAACAATTGTTTTTCATACTTGGATAAAAAATTTCCATAAGATTAGGAATCGCGTAGGCGTCGGGATTTGAAGGTTCATACAAAAAATACCCTCACCTGCGATTCCTAATCACAGTGTTGGAGTATGCACCGTAAATTTCATGTCAACACTTCCGAAAAATCACGCTCATAACACATCTTATCCACCATTTTGACAGAAAATTTAAGATCTAAGCACAGAAATCAGAAGAGAAAGAAGAAAAGGAAATTTTTGGGGGCTCGATTTTGGGGGAGAGAGTAGATTTGATAGGGAAGGGATTTTTAAATAGGTGGGGTTAAAGATTCCTTGGATTTTGCATTTTGACCCTCTAAACTTATTATTTGCACACAATTTGAAAGATGTGCACAAATCTCCCCTCATCATGCTTTCAAATCTTTCCAAAGTTCTTATAAAATTTTCAATTTTTTTTATGAGAGATTATATATATTTTGAAAAGATTTATTTCTAATCTTTTTACAATCTCTTGGAGATATTTCACTTTCTTTTTTTATATCTCATTATTATTTTTATATATATCTCTCAATTTTTTATATATTTTTTTCTTAAAAAGAATATTCAAAAGGCAAGAATATTCATGAAAGAGAAATATTCACAAGAAAAATCTAAAAACAATATACACATATCCCCTACATTTATTTGAAATAGTGTCCCCACTGTTTATGGCTGAAAAATCAAAGTGTGAACGATAGATGGAGGAAATTAGTCAACGTAAACCAGCTCCTATAAAATTAGTCAATGAAATAGGGCCTGAATTTTTCTAAAGCGAACACAACCGCCAAGAATTCCTTCTCGCTCGTTTTGTAGTTCATCTTATCATCATTTAGGGTTCGGCTTTCGTAATAGATTACATATGGCATATTGTCAAGGTGTTGTCCTAAAACTGCACCGATAGCAAAGTCGGATGCATCACACATAATCTCAAACTGATGGCTTTAGTCAGGAGCGTGTAAAATCGGGGCCGTGATGAGGGAATGTTTTAGGGATTTGAAAGCGGTCAGGCAGTCCGAGTTGAAGTGAAACGTGGTGTCTTTGGCTAAGAGAAAAATCAAGGGTCTAGCAATCTTGCTAAAGTTCTTGATGAACCGTCTATAAAAACCGGCATGGCCAAGGAAAGATCGTATATTTTTGACGCAAATGGGAGGAGGGAGGTTTGAAATGATGCCAATGTTTGCCTTATCAACCTCAATGCCATTTTTAGAAATGATATGTTCTAAGATAATACCCTCCTGAACTATGAAATGACATTTCTCCCAATTTAAAATGAGGTTCTTGTCCCTACACCGGGTAAGGACTGCGTCAAGATGGCATAAGCACTCAATGAAAGAATCTCCATAAATGGAGAAATCGTCCATGAAGATTTCCAGAAAATTCTCGACTATGTCAGAGAATATTCCCATCATACACCACTGAAATGTAGCGGGTGCGTTGCACAACGCATAGAGCATGTGACTGTACGCAAAAGTTTCGAACGGACAAGTGAAAGTGGTCCTGTCCTAGTGCGATGGGAACCTAGTTATAGCCCGATTAACCGTCCAAAAAGCAATAATACTCATGTCCAGCCAAGCATTCTAGCATTTGGTCAATAAAAGGTAGAGGGAAGTGATCTTTCCTTGTTGTAGCATTGAGTTTTCGATAATCAATACAAACTCAGCACCTGGTTTAGGTGCGAGTCGAAATCAACTCATTTGCCTCGCCGGTTATGACTGTAATGCCTGATTTCTTGGGGACAATGTGAGTAGGACTTACCCACTTGCTATCGGAGATAGGGTAAATGATACCACTATCTAAGAACTTGACGATTTCCTTCTTAACTGATGTCCTGGTACTTGGATGACATGCACTTGATAGGAAGTGATCTTCCTATACTACGATCGGTTATATTGTGGTTCTCATAAGGTGTTTCTCCACATAGGATCTGGATAAAATATCAGGGATTTTGGTCACTAGATCGATGGTTTTAGATCTAGATTTGGGAAGTGTCCCAATTTGGGTATTTTGACACTATTCTAAAGTGTTTTAGAATGGACAACTCCTGACGTGGTGGTGTACCCGCAGGTGAAGGAGTCACCCTCTCTAAATAGATATCTTCTAGACCGATGAGAAGAGAGATTTGCATGATTGGCATATCACTTGCTTAGGCAATTGAGTTAATCATGAAATGTCAAGTACCACATCAGATATTTCTTTTGCACTAGCTGCAATAAGCATATATATTAATCCAATCCTGAAGAAATGCTGGGAATCAGTTATGAACATAAGTGGATGTTCTTGGTATATGGTAACGGCAGCCTCCTTATGGAGGCGTTTATCATTTCAGGCTTTCAAGATGACCTGGATGACAGAGTGACTGTCAGAGCTATAGTTTTCCTCTTTTGAAGGGCAGTATGTTGGACAGGTTGTCCAAGCGGATACTGAGAAAGGCATGGCGCAGGATACTGATTAAATTCAGTAGAAGATACGGGCTAAGATGTTTGTTGGATTTGGAGTTCATTTGTGAACTAGGTCCCATCAGATATCAAGACAAATTTTAAGACATGTATCTCTCATTTCGGAAGATGGTCTTTCTCCGCGAAGTTGAGAGATAAAGATAGAAACATTGGAGCGGATCCACTCATTGAGGCTATTTCTTGAATGCAATAGTTTCACAAACGGGCTAAGCGAGACTGATTAGTCGAGAAGTTGGCTGTTCGGTACCACACGGGCTGTGAGTATACGACAACGCAATAATTAGCCTTAAGTGCAAGTGGGAGATTGTTGGATATAGTGCTCTCAAGTCAATTATTGTGATCGCAGGCATGCGATTGTGATGATTGAGGGAGGACCTATACGGGTAGAACAGTTTTACTCGAAATGATAGTATGCTATCTGGTTTGCCTTTATCATCATGTACATGGATTATGTGGTATTACAGATCACCATTACATATTGATAGAGCCCATAGGATTCTTTCTTAACAACCAGCATTATGATGGCGATCATATACGTGGAAGCTGGATGGTCTATAAGCGCATCCTTAAATGTCCATAGTCGAGGGAGTATCGAGACTGGGCATCGATACTCCGGAGTAGACTAGTGTATACTTTTCGAGACCCCGATGAAGGGCGGTGGCCGGTCTCACAAGCCATTGGTGTCAGATAGTCACCTAAGAAGTATACATGTGCTCATTGGGTTATGAGTACACTGGACGGACTCGCCGGGAACATGTTAGATGGTATTATACTTATTGTCAGATAGCAGTTCTCAGGTGACATGAGTATAGTTAGTTTGTCGACCTGAGATCGTCATTTATCTCGTGTGAGTTCACACTGTGTTTTGATTACTACCCTACCACGGTTTAAAGGAGTCGTGCAAATATGTTTTAGTTAGGTACAGTCTCGAGCTACATGGAGGCAGT
This sequence comes from Agapanthus africanus, assembly GCA_030015575.1. Taxonomy (NCBI): domain Eukaryota; kingdom Viridiplantae; phylum Streptophyta; class Magnoliopsida; order Asparagales; family Amaryllidaceae; genus Agapanthus; species Agapanthus africanus. Next base: position 140,490,023 of record CM057345.1, on the reverse strand, counting down.
GAGCGGATCGTCGGGGATTCGTCTCTCCCGGTATTGGAGTTTTCGTTTGAGTGCGGCCATTTCGGCTTTCATAGCAATCGGGGCATCGACTTGGTGGATCCCACTCCTATACGGATTGGAAGATGAAGAAGACGAAGAAATAGATTTTGGTCTCGTGGTTTCCTAATGCAAAGTTTGCTCGAAGAGATCTAAAAATTTCCACCCCTCATCGTTGGATTTTGACAGGAAATTGCATTAACAGATTATTTCAAGAAGTTGTATTGCAGGGACATCAATACCCTCATAGATAATTAGGCAAAGTCGTCTTTTTTCTATTCCGTGATGAGGGCATTGCAAAAGCATATATTTGAAACGAGCGAAACATTTCCAAAAGGGTTCTTTAGGGAGCTAGACGAATTGATCAATCTTCGTTTGAATACGCGCAGTTTATGATTAAGATAAAACTTCTTGAGAAAGGCAACGGGTTCATCTTAAATAGAGATAGAACTTGTCGCGGTTCTATATAACCATTTCTCTGCGTTTTCGCAAAGAGTGAATGGTAGGAAACAAATTTTTATACCATCATACGTTAATTACGTGGTACGCATCATTGAGGAAACTTGCTCTAATTTGCTGATGAAAAGGTAAGGCTATTTTGACTCAAGCCTATAAAATTTGGGCAACATATTGATGTAGTGGGGCTTGATTTTGAAGTTATCTCCATTTGGAGGTGGAAGAGCAAGACAATTAGGGAGAGGCGTACGTGTAGAGTAACATTGGTCTTGAAGAGTGATGTGTAGAAATGGAGGTTGAGCGTCGATGTTATGATCAAGAGATGGTGGAGGACTGGCCATTTCAGAAGATGAAGTAGGTGAAGAAGAAGGAGAAGGAGAAGGTGAATACAATCAACTTTGGAGTCGACCGGTAAGGGTAAAGGATACGAAATGGAAGTATTGACTTCTGAGTCGATAGGAAAGTCAGTAGCGACTATGGTAATGCGGACTAAGCGATCACTAGAATCGCTGGTGACATACACTAAACTAGTTTAGTATTGTCAAAGCGTGTGTAGAATGTGAGGGTAAGGAAACGAAGTTCAAGCAAGTAGTGTAGGTGAAAATGGAGGCAAGTTTTTTTAAAATTTTAATTTTTTAAAAATAAGAACGGAAAAGAGGGGCTTGACTCATAAACAACCACAACCAAATGCAACAAACAATCCCTACAACTAGGGTCACCAAAGTCCAATGTCACTAGACCGCTCCCAGTTTTCCAAGAGGCGATTTGTAGGATAAATCCTTTACCACCTCTTTGTTATTCTTGTAGTCAAGTAAGTGCAAGTGAGGAAGAGATGTTTTCCAAAGCTTTCGCTAAGTTATTTAATTATAAGAACCCCCTCACTTTGCGAGACTTTCTTCTCTAAACACCTGCCTAGACACCACAAGAAAACTTTGATAAGAGATAGATTACCCGCAAACCTCTCTTGTCCTTAATGAGCGCGATATGTCCATAAAGGCTTGGTCTAGATATTTTTTAATCAGTATAAAGGTGATGCTTATGCTTGGTATGTGATTTTTGGGGTTTAGGAAGGGTAATGAAATCCCCACCTAATCTTGAATTGGCTTACGCCCCTTAAGTTCATATTTATTGGATGCAAAGAAATATAAAACAAAAATATAAAACAACACAATCTTATTTTTATTGGCGGCGCAATTGCAAAGAAATTTGCAGAAGATAATAGTTTATTGGAGTTACAGAGGGGGTTTAGAGAAGAAATGAAGGCTCACAAAAAATTTAGTGTGAGAACTCCCTAAACGGCCGCGGATCGGCGGCCAAATGTACTAGGGTGGCCGCAGAATGGCGCCAAAAGTCGGCGAAGCTACCAACGACTTTGGCACCGTGCTTCTACACTCCTAGGTTTCTAGTTTTAGCTTTCAAAATCTCTGTTTGACCATCCTAATACTCCCTTATTTTCTGTATACTTGCACAAAAACCGTCAAAAATAACAAGATGGTTTTTTTTAATTTTTTTGTAGGTTTTTAGGGTTTTAAAATATTTTTATGGGTTTTTAATATTTACACAAATATTTACAAGAGAAGAAAAAGATAACCCGAATAACTAAAAGTCTAACATACCATTTCCCCGGTAATTGATTAGTGCGGAAATGTGAAGTTTAAATACCACAATCAAAGAACGGGTCACTTGGTAGCTAGCCGGTAGTGAATGCGGGTTGTCCATGGAGAAACGGTTTAGTTCTGATTTTGGTTTTAGACGAGTTAACGAACGTGAGTGAGGTTTGGTTTGATTTTAACTATGTGAATGAACAAAAAAGAGAAGAGACTTGCTAGGGTTGCGGATTATGTAGTCCAAGTAAAGTGTAACACTTCTTTTCCCAAATCTTTGAACTCCTCAAGTGAGTTGATGCTAATGTAAGGACAAGCAACGTTGATTAGGGTTCTTAAGAGGGTTACTTACAAGTATAGGCTAGGCCTTTTAAGCGCTAAGTCCCTTAATATGCCCCTTGTTCCGTCTGTTCCATATCCTTAATCACTAGCTCCCAACCAAAGCTAAACATAACGTATGCTCGACATTGGGTCGCAAATTCATGGAATGAAAGTGCACCCAAATAGAGAGGTATATGTTGTTTTAGTTGGGATTCAATCTCTTATCAGTTTGAATAAAGGAAAGGTAATGGAATGTTAACCATTCCTTGTACCGCCCTCTCCTCAACCCCATGCAAGAACAAATGACTATTCACACATGATAGCAATGAAAGTGAAAGAAAATAGGAGAGAGATCATGGAAACTTCAAGTAAATAAAATGCAAACTAATTATTACAAACAACATAAGGAAGGAGCCTTCTTTACTAATGGCAACCTACAATTAGATTAAACTAAGCTAAGAGCAAGAAATAAAGAGCATAATTGAGAAAGAGGCTATTTTATTAAGCAAAATGAAACTACAAGGATAGAAATTACAACAATGAAAATACAAGTAGATAAAGCTTCAAATTTCATCCAAGGATTAGAGCCATGGGACTAACGTTCAAGAAAAAGGAGAAGATGATCCTATCTAACTCTACCAACTATTTAATCGTAGAAAAACCTTAGTTCTCTTGAGCAGCTGATCCGAGCTATAAATAGTGCCTCTAGGAAGAACCCTAGGATGATTATGGAGCCTCTTGAAAAGACCAAAATAACCTCCAAATACCAACTCCAGAGCCGACTATTTGGCTACCAAATGGCGGCCAAATGAACGAGATTGGTTGCCATTTGGCGGCCAAAATGTTGAGTTGGGTCTTGGGATTTGTTCTGTGTTCTTGTGGTATTTTTGGGGGTCTTTTAATTCTTCATAACTTGAATCGGAGAACTTTGAATTTTGCTGGGTTGACTTGTTGACCATTGACTTTGACTATGTTTGTTTTTCGTCATTTTAAGCTTGAAAGTCTGTCAATTGCTCCAATACATGTTTCCTGCACTTATGTAATAGCACACATGGATCAAATATCACTTATTTGTATACACAAGATTAAGAATGAGCGGTATTTAAAATGTAATAAATCGTGAGGAACAACGACCTACGGAGGTGGCATACAGTCGGTGCACGGCGTCCCTCTGGTAAGAGCGGGGTTTTCTCGGGGCGTAGGGAAGCGTTCTGGGATTACCTGCCCTGCGAAGGCTTCTTGGAGGTGCCTGCTCAATTCCCTTAGCTCGGCCTTGGTGGCCTCCGACGGCGGACGCTGACCCGCTTGACCTGGAAGGGGAGGAGGAAGTTGGGCGTCAAGGGATGCCTCAGAAGTGAGGGTCCCAGGGTTGTCCTGTGATGACTCGAGTAGCAGTGAGGGCATAGCTTGACATGGCATAAAAACTTCAACTTTTCATGTCGGCGTTGTACATCTGGTGACTTCGAAGCGGAGCCAATTTTTCATAGACGGTGCCAATTGATGCTGCACAAAGCTGGAGTAGCTTGAGCCTATCAATAAATTTGTTTGGGTGGATCACTTTTGCAAGGCTTCGACGTCAGATATCTGACCTGCAAGGCAAAGAACTTTAGAGATTTACTCCGTGGTCCTCCTCCGATGGTAAAGTTGACCGTGTTTATAGTGAAGATTAGGGGTTGAGTTGTGGAGAGATTGTTGCATAACTTGGTCCTCAAGTTAGAGGGTCTTATATAGATGCCATGTACGGCCGTGATGCAATCAGAGGAGATTCGGTTAGTTATCTAAGGTTTTGTGTCTGGACCCGCTTGGGTCCTACTAAGCGTTTGAACCTCAGTAACTCTCGACCTGGAGCCGTAATCTTCTTCGTGGGCCTCTAGATGGATGTGACGAAACCAGTCTAAGGGCCTTAGCCAATATTCCATGCTATATCAGTGAGCATGGCTGATGGTTTTAGAAGTTTTAGATTTCGAGAGGGTATGAGTGAATTTGAGAAGCAAAATTTTTACTTATGTTTCTGTTATAATTTTGTACTAAGAAATTTAAAAGTTTAATTCTAGCATTTCAATTCGACTTTACGACTAACACTTTATTTTAAAATGCTGGCTATAAATGATCTGGTACTAACACTCCTTTTCAAATTCTAAGCATTTGATTTTCAAATGTCTTTTGACCTCCTGGTTAGTTTTCCATCGAAATTCGATTAAAAATGACCATTTTACTATGATCTTCTTCATCAGTCCTCCTTCAACACCATTTCCTCTCGATCACCAGTAAAATTCACTCAACGACAAACATGATTCTCGCTGTCCTTTTTCTAAGTCATTTTCAGCCATCTTCAAGAACAACAAACAGTTATTTCTTTTTAAAGGACTAAATATATGAAGTGAGGGAGAGTTGAGGGTAGATCAAGTATTTCACAACCTATTTAGGCTAATTAACCGACAAAGGTTTTGTTTAGATAACGGAGAAAATTTAGAAGTCTTATTTAGAAATACGAAAGATTTGGGGGTTAAAAATAGAAAAAAAACCCCATAATCAACAATATGATTGGATCTCCACCATTAGATAAAAAATGATGACCGGATCAATTGGTTAAATGACTTGCACTTGCGGAAAAAAAGTAATCTATTAGATCGTGTCCTTAGGCACTGTGATAAATTAATCTGTATTTGTGAAAAGAAAGGTGATAAGAAAATAAAAAACTTACATGTGACAGTATTTGAGTATATGCAAATAAGCAAATGACAATGGCTATAAAGTGTAAAGAAAAAGGTACCCAAAATCCAAAAGAAAAATAATTTTCCTACCCACTTTGTCATCAAACCCTTGTGTTATCCAAGGGATAGCATTATTTTTTGGACAATGAGTCCAAGTAGGTTTCATATGGGCTCTGTACTAGATGTCGCTCATTCTCTTGGGTACAATAAGGGTGGGATGCTAAGATGGGTAGTTTCCATCCAAAATTATATACAATAACTTTTTTGAAAAAGTAAAGCCTATTAAAAAACTTAATTAATGGTATTCAACAATTTGCACTCCTATCATTCCATTCCTTCTACCTATCTTCAATTTATACCTATCTCCAATTTCTCCAATATATGTGGTGCCTATGAAAAAAACTACCATAGAAGGGCTTGCATGGTGCAAGCCCCTCTAGAGCCCTTGGATGGGCTCCCCTTGCATGTGGGGAAAGTCCATCCAAGGACTATGCGAGGGCTTGCATGGTGCAAGCCCTTGCATAGTAGATTTTTCCGGTGCCTATAGCTTTAGCCGGTGTCCTCACTTCGACCTCTCACTTATCTCTTCTCTCGTTGGCAAGCAGTTCATCTTCTTTTCCTTCTAATGTTTTAATAGAAAGCAGAAGAGGGGCGGGGGGGGGGGGGGGCAAATAAAAAGGAGTTCGCTCCTATTTCTTCAAAACTAGCCAGTTTCGTTGTCAGAAAAAACAAAGCACCAATTTTTAGCATCTGTCCTCAAAACTCTGCAACAAAAATCCAATTTTTCTAACTGGGCTTTTTTGTCCCTTGCTCCAACCACAATAAAAACCTAGCACCTCAAGCTCGAATTTTGATTTCTGGGTTCTTTTCCACTTCCAAATCTCAATGGCTTCCTACATGCTCAATGGAGCTGAGAGCCTCTCAATCCTCAGATCCAAATCCCCATACAATCTAAGCTTCTTGGGTTCTCATCTCCATGGCAAATCCCTTCCCAAAATGGGGCTTTCCCCATTCATCCCCAAAAAATCTTCATCACTTAGATGCAGTGTGTCCTCATCAAGGCCAGCATCTCAGCCTAGGTTCATTCAACACAAGCAAGAGGCCTTTTGGTTCTATAGATTCCTTTCGAAAGTCTATGATCATGTTATAAACCCTGGGCATTGGACTGAGGACATGAGAGATGAGGCTTTAGAGCTTGCAGACATCTATGATGCTAGGATGAAGGTTGTTGATGTTGGAGGTGGAACTGGGTTCACAATTTTGGGGATTATTAAGAATGTGTATCCTGAGAATGCCACTCTTCTTGATCAGTCTCCTCATCAGTTGGAGAAGGCTAGGCAGAAGGAGGCACTCAAGAAGTGCACTATCATTGAGGGCGATGCCGAGGACTTGCTATTTCCTACTGATACTTTTGATGGATATGTTTCTGCTGGAAGGTGAGCATTCTTTATGTTCATGGTTAGTTTACCCCTTGTAGCTCTAATACCCTCTCAAGTGATTTATTTGTGCAAGCAGCCAAGTGCCCCCTTTGTCTATTGATCCAAACCCTTTTAGACATTCAAATTTAAGTCTAAGCAACTCAAATGGTTCTCTAACTCAACTCTAGAACTCTTTTTTTCAATCGTCTCGAGTGAAAATTTGATCCGTCTTAGTAGTTTGGGTTTTGGTCGATGAGTAGAGTGGGTGTCTGCGCTAATGAATAGCTCGAGGGGTTATAAGTGTTGTGGCAAATACGATCACGAAGTAATAAACAAATAATAAAGAGAAGCAAACAAATAAACAAAAGCAATAGAAATAGAGCACAATCCAAAAGACACAAGATTTACGTGGAAAACCCTTAGGAAAAACCACGTACGAAGGAGAAGTACTTTACTAATCGAACAAATATGGAGGATTACAATGGTGGATGAACTCTCACATGATCTCTTTCAAAACCCTTACCCTCCTCTCTTTAATTAACAAAAGGGTTCTACCCAATTAGGGTTACAAAATACAATTTACGGTATGAGGCAAATAGAGTAAAAATCGGATTTCCCAAAACAACACAGAATTCGGCCTGAGTCGAATTGAGCCAGCGCAAGATTGTCTTGAGCCGTCTCTTGCAAACGGGGAACGATTGATATTTCTAAACGACTTGTGAGCTGGCTCAAACTTATCTTGAGCCGTCTCATACAAATAAAGAGAACACTGTAATTTCTGACATGCTGTGAGCCGGCTCAAACTTAACTTGAGCCATCTCATCATTCAGGGATCAGAGAATACGAGATAAACTCAACAAATCTCCATCTTGCCTCGCATTCACCTCAAAACTCCTCCATGATATTAGCAATAGCTCCACATTCTCCACAAACCCCTAAAAGGGCTCAATGAGTGTGACACACTCCTATTAAGTTCAAGCAATGCTCAAATTTAACAAACGAAAGAGACTTAGTCAACATGCTGGCTGGATTATCCGCTGTGCCAATCTTCTTTACGATTATCTCTTCCTCTTCAACGACATCCTGAACAAATAACTGAACGTCGATGTGCTTCATTCTGTCATAATGCATCTGGTCCTTTGTCAAATGAATCGTGCTTTGGCTATCACAATAGACTATTATGATATCCTTTCAGTTACCAAGTTCTAAAAATAGTCCCTTCAAGCAGATTGCTTACTTAACAGCCTCAACAACGGCCATATACTCTGCCTCCATCGTAGATAACACTATCATAGATTGTAACGAAGTACGCCAACTAATGACACATCCTGTTAAAGAGAATACATAACTGGTGATCGACCTTCGCCTGTCGAGATTTCCTGCATAGTCAGAATCGCTGAAACCAACCAAACTGTCATTGTTCCTTCCAAAACCCAACCCTACATCGGACATATCTTGTAGGTGTCGTAAAATCCATTTCCCTCCTTGCCAATGGTCTTTACTAGGAGATTCTATATAACGACTAACAATACTAACTGCATGTAAAATGTCGGGTCGGGTACATACCATGGCATGCATAATGCTACCCACCGCATTCGAATAAGGAACATGCAACATATACTTAATTTTTTTCTCAGTTTGCTGTGATGAACGAGTTGAATATTTAAAATGAGCTGCCAAAAGGATACTTACAGATTTAGCGTCCGCCGTGCAAAAACGCTCCAAAACTTTCTCAATGTATCGCTGTTGAGACAAGTAAAGTTTACTTTCCTTACGATCGCGCCTAATTTCCATACCAAGAATTTTCTTTGCCGCTCCTAAATCTTTGGTCTCAAATTTGCTTTTCAACTGTTCCTTAAGTTTCTGAATATCAACCATATACCTTGCTGTTTTCAACATATCATCAATATAAAGCAACAAGTATATAAAAGAACCATCGGCTGGCTTTTTGCAATAAACAAAATTGTCATCCTTGCTTTTCGTAAACTAAATACACTTCATGAAGAAATCAAATTTCTTGTACCAACGTCTAGGTGACTGCTTTAAACCATAGAGAGACTTCTTTAACAAATAAACCTGGTCTTCCTTGCCTTTAATTTCGAAACCTTCGGGTGGTTGCATTAGATCTTTTCTACTGAATCACCATGTAAGAAAACGGTCTTAACATCGAGCTGTTCGAGCTCCAAATTCTACATAGCTGCCAAACCGAGCAAGACACGAATAGAAGTGTGTTTTATAACTGGAGAAAATACTTCATTGAAGTCCACTCTCTTAACCTGTGAATAGAATTTAGTTACCAACCGTGCCTTATATCGAGTATCTGCAAACCCTTGATCTCCTTCCTTTTAAAAACCAAATTGCAGCCAACTACTTTCTTTCCTCGTTCGGGCTTAACGAGTTTTCATGTTTGGTTCTTGTGAAGAGACTTAAATCTTTTCATTCTTAGCGACTAAGCAACAGCTGACTCATCGGAAGATATAAGTTCTTGATAACTCGTAGGCTCGCTACTATCAATTGTTTCTGCAACGGACATCACATCCGCCACTAGATCATCGTAGTTATATCTCTGTAGCGGTCTAATGTCCCTTCGTTGTCGGTCTCGAGTGAGTAGATATTGCTCATCTTGGGGCTGATCTTCATCAGACGATAGTGAAGGAGAAATCTTCTGTGAACCCGAGCTTTTATCGACTTCAAATTCAACACTCGGCTCGTCCTTGTATCATCTTGAGTTGGAGATTCTACGTTTTTTTTGGCTTCAACATAGCAGACCCGTCAAAAGTGACATTTATATTAATTATAAACTTTGGCGACTTAGAATCTGGACACCACAACATATAACCTTTGACCCCGTTAGCATAACCAAGAAGAATGCATTTTTTCACTCGACGATCTAACTTGCCTTCACGATAATGTGCATATGCGGGACAACCAAACACTAAATGTAAAATAATCGGTATGCTTTCCAGACCAAACACTCTAAATGTGCATATGCGGCAAATACGATCACGAAGCAATAAGCAAACGATAAAGAGAAGCAAATAAATAAACAAAAGTAATAAAAATAGAGCACAAACCAAAAGATAAGATTTACGTGGAAAACCCTTACGGAAAAAACCATGGGCAAAGGAGAAGCATTTTACTAATCGAACAAATATGGAGGATTATAATGGTGGATGAACTCTCACAAGATCCCTCTCAAAATCCTAGCCTTCTCTCTCTTTAATTAACAAAAGGGTTCTACCCAATTAGGATTACAAAATACAATTTATAGTATGAGGCAAATAGAGTAAAAATCGGATTTCCCAAAATAGCCCAGAATTTGGCTCGAGTCGATTTGAGCCGGCTCGAGATTGTCCTGAGCCGTCTCCTGCAAACAGAGAACAATTGATATTTCCAAACGACTTGTGAACCGGCTCAAACTTACCTTGAGCCGTCTCATCATCCAGCGATCAGAAAATACGAGGTAAACTCAACAATAAGTGCTATATGCGGTAAACTACATGAGGTAAACTCATACAAACAAAGAGAACTTTGTAATTCCAGACATGTTGTGAGCCGGCTCAAACTTACCTTGAGCTGTCTCATCAAATACGAGGTAAACTCAACAATAAGTGCTATATGCGGTAAACTACATGGGTGTTTTATGCATTTAAAACTTTAATTTTTCAACATGCATGTTATATATGGTTGGATAAAGGTTTCAATGAGACAAGTTGGGTTATCACCCACCCCCTTCAATTCTAATGAAACCTGTCATTTTGTAGATATTGGGTTTTAGAAAGTGAAGATTTATTAGTGTTAGACAATTAAAGGCTAAATAAAAACTTAACCTAGAAATCTTTATTCATCACTTATGTGCCTATTTAGTGTTCTACCTGATTGCTGGAAATTCCAAGTGGAGGATAACGCTATGAAATACAGCCTACTGATTATATGTATTTTGGTGGTACTGAAGTGCGATACTTGTTCATATATATTAATTTGCTTGATCTGTTTATTAATTTTTTTTAACCAAGTAAAGAATTACCTTGCATGTAATTGATAAGATCTATTTAACAATGTGCTTGTAGATGTCCAATATTGTATGCGTCACTATAGACCATATCATAGCAGTAAAGCTTCTAGGCCGAGTAAGATGACTGGGCTAAAATCCCGAGTAAGTTGTCTGAGCTAAAATCCTGCTTACACGCTATTATTTAGATAAAATAAAAAAAGCATTCAGCGCAAAAGTCGAAATAAAAAAGAGCATAATTGTGAGCAATTTGATTAATTCCTATGTCTTGTACTCCAAAACCTGCTATACATTACACACTGTTTCTAGCTTGAAGATTCCTGAGCCCCTGAATAATCAACAATTCCCCGTAGTTCTTTCAGCGAAGGCGAAGATTCTTTACCCCTTGAATACTCAACATTTTCCCCATAGTTCTTTCAGCGAAGGCTAAAAGCTACACTACACTATCCGTACTGTTGTTGTCTTTCACTAGAAACCTTACAGTTTATTTTTATCACAGTATACTCTAAACTCCCTCAAACTTTGGTTATAGAGATCTTTGTGCTTACTGCTACTTCCATCACAGATTTGCTCATTATCTTATTTATAACAATGTTAAGCTTTTTGCTATCATTTAGTATCGAGTATTGGCCTGATCCACAACGAGGAATCAAAGAAGCTTACCGTGTCTTAAAACTGGGAGTAGCAGCTTGTTTGATCGGTCCTGTAAACCTGACGTTTTGGCTCTCGTTTCTTCGCTGACATGTGGATGCTCTTCCCTAAGGAAGAAGAATACATTGAATGGTTCAAAAGGCTGGGTTTAAAGACATGATATTGAAAAGAATCGGTCCCAAATGGTATCGTGGTGCGCGGCGGCATGGTTTGATTATGGGATGCCCTGTGACCGGTGTGAAAAGAGAATCTGGAGACTCTCCTCTGCAGGTGATATGTTATCCCTAGCTCATTATGCATTTCGTTACCGTGCTATTGTTTTTTTATCACCCTGTATTATTTGACGATCAGTTGTTCTTTCCATTTACCATTTCTAAGCCTCTTTCTTATACAATACGTGCTTGGTTAGCTCAAATCACTGTATTCAAATTTCAAATACAAATATATCACAAGGTTAATGGACATTTAACGTTCTAGGAGGAAATTGTCCTTTTATGCAGTTCAACTTTTTGTTATTTTGTTGAATGATCTGGACTGATTTATCTTTATTTCCAAACCTACAACATATATAGACAAAAATCTATGTAATCTCAATAGCTGACGTCCTTCCATTAAATGGTTGAAAGATTAACAAATAACAGAGAGTTCCCCTAGGCTATGATGATAAAGACAGATGAGCAATACATCCAAATATAGTTGAGAGTTCGATTAAGTTTCCTATATGACATCCATTTTTCTCATTTATCACAAGACTCTGTGCATCCTGTTAGCCTAGGCAAAGTTCTGCTTTCTCCATGATATGTTGCGATTGATAGCATAATAGCTGGTCATGGAGTGTGCAAAATTTACATTATTCATTTGGTAACTGGTTATAACTCGGATGATACTAGAGGATTAGATTCATCCTGTCTACTGATCCTAAAGATGCAACATTATTGTGGCACTAAAACTTGCCCGGACACTAAAATTTGCTTCTTGTGTCCGTTCCCGACATGTATTAGATACTTGGACACTCTGCTCGACACCTCGTTCTATGTCGACCCAACTTCGATGTGTCCGACACTTCACATATCATATGGGTTTGAAAAATAAGAAAATGGAATATGTTCATGAACAATTTTGATATATTAAATCTCTCTTATGACAGACTAGAGTTAGGAGTAGTGAAGGTTAAAATTGATGCAAATGGTTTAGTCTGGTCTATGAAAGTTGGTTTCAATTAAATAGGGTTAATAATTTATTTATTTTAACTCTTATTTGTGGTTTACTGTTGAGTAGCACAGGGATATAGATATGGGACACAATAATAATCGGATTCACATACTAACAATTTTCCAGAAACCTGGGATACGATTTGATGGGACACACTAACTTTTTGTTGTTTAGGTAGTAGGTACACATACATAATAACAAAATATTATCATCTTAGCAAATCTAAGCTAAGTATAAATAATTTGTTGTTTTGATGCATATGCTGTGAAGGTGTCTTGTATAGATGTTGAGACGGCTCATGATAATTTTGAGCCGGCCCAACCCTATTCTGAGACAACTCAAGATAATTTTGAGATGTCTCACAACCTGTCTTTGGAATTAGCGATTTTTCTCTGTTCATATGAGACGGCTCATACTTTTGTTGAGCTGACTCAAATGATTTTCGGGTCGAACATAGCAATTTCGTTAAATAAGGAAATCTTATTATAACTCAGATTTGTTTTGGGTATAAATAGGATGCTAGGATTAAGTTTTAAAGAGAGCTTGATCACAAGGTTTAATGGAGGCGTAAAGACGGTTCCATAAGAGATCAAAATGGCCATTGAAGGAGAACTTTGAGAGAAGAAGATAGATCTCGTTGGAGATCTTGAAGGATGAGATTTGTAATCTTCTGTAAAGTTTTCTTTAAAGGTTAATAAAGTTTTCTCCCTTTTTCCCGTGGTTTTTCTCGTTTGGGTTTTCCACGTTAAATCTTTTGTGTTGCCATTTGATTTACTTTGTTCTAGTTGTTATTCGTTAAAAGATCTTAGGATCCATAAGGTTTTCCGCTGCGCTGCTGAAAATTGGTATCGGAGCCTTTGCTCTTTAGTTTTACGATCTAAGTCTACGGTGAGTAACGACGTTTGTGTCTACTCCATCTTCTTAGATTGTGATTATGAAGATATTGGTTTATAAGAATCCGAGGGAGTTTTTTGCTTCGGAGTTGATGATGACGAATAACAAGGTCAATAGCACCAAGTTCGATGCGGAGCAATTTAATGGCAAAGGGAACTTCTCGATATGACAGAGAAGGGTTAAGACTCTTATTGTAAAAGAAAAGCTATTTAAAGTTCCTGGCGGTAAGAAACCTACCGACATGGCAGATGATACATGGGATGACATGGATCAGAGGGTACAGTGCACGATTGAGCTTTGTCTGGCCGACAACGTGATGTACAACGTCATGAAAAACTTCTGCGGCAAGTTTATGGTTGAAATTAAAGAGCTTATATATGATAAAGCCTTTTTCTAACAAGCTGTATTTAAAGAAACAATTCTACAATCTACACATGAAGAAAGGTACTCCAATTCATGACCACTTGAATATCTTGAATAAGATGGTCAGTGATCTTCTATGCCTTGAGGTAAAATTAGAGGAAGAAGACCAAGCACTTTTCCTCCTTTCTTCGCTTCGAATATCTTATGATCACTTGGTGAAAACAATTTTTTATGGGAAGGTAACTCTTGAGATGGAGGAGGTTACATCTACATTTCTCAACAATGAGATCACGAAGAAATCAAATCCATCAGAGAAGTCATCAGGGTGGTTTGCCAGTGACAGGGGAAAGGTCGAAGAAAAAAGACGGATGCAAGAGCAATAGGGGGAATCCAAATCATCAGGGCAAGATGACGAACCATGTTTTTTTGCAAACAGCTAGAGCATGGGAAGAAGCAATACCAAAAGTACAAATAGTAGTTGGAGAGGAGGGGTAAATGAGCCAGTACAAGTAGTTCGGATCAAGCCAGTATTGCGACAGAAGCAGAAAAAGCACCGTGTGATGTACTCACAGTACATGCCGGGAAGGAGGAAAATTCTGATGCTTAGATACTTAACTCCGGATGTTCATATCATGTGTCCCAAAAATGAGTTGTTTGACACCTATAAGGATTACAATGGTAGCAGTGTTCTCATGGGGAACGATGTAGCGTGTAATACCATTGGTATAGGGAACATCAAACTTCGCATGTTTGATGGTGTGGTGCGAACGCTTGTGAATGTGAGACGTTCCGAAATTAAAAGAAGAATCTGATTTCTCTAGGAGCATTGGATGCTGCAGGATACAGTTCGTAGGTCAAGTTGGAATGCTAAAGGTTGTCAGGGGTATCTTAGTGGTCATGAAGGGATAACGACTGAAGAACTTGTATCGTTTTAATGCCATCATAATTACTGGTGGTGCAGCCGTAGCTATAGAGAAATAGGTGGAGGATACCGCAAAGCTGTGTCATATGCGTCTTGGCCATATGAGTGAGAGGGGTCTTCGTGAGTTACACAGAAGGTAGTTGATTAAAGGGATTATCACGTGCAAGCTGGATTTCTATAAATATTGCACGATGGGGAATCAACATAAAGTCGGCTTCAAGCAAGCCGTGCACAAGATCAAAGGAATTCTCGACTATGTACCCTTAGACGTATGAGGCCATCACTGTTTCCATCAAAAGGCGGTGTCATATACTATGTCACTTTCATTGACGACTTCTAACGGAAGGTATGGGTCTATTTTTTCATACACAAGTCAGATGTGTTTGCAAGATTTAAGAAATGGAAAACGGCTGTAGAGAAGCAAAATAGGCGATTGGTGAAGTACTTACGGACAGATAATGGAGGTGAATATGTTTCGAAGGAGTTTCAGACTACTGTACAGAACATGATATACAAAGAAATTGACAGTTCCAGGACTTCCAGAGCAAAATGGGATAGCGGAGCGCATGAACATGACACTACTAGAGATTGCCAGAAGTATGCGGTTGCAATCCGACCTTTTGGAGAATTTTTAGGCAGAGGCGGTAAGTCATGCGTGCTATTTGTGAAAACAGCTTTAGAGGGGGTGAATAAGGCTTTATGACAAACTCAGCGTGATTTGTAATAATTTAAATAATCATTCAGCGGAATACAAAATCATAGTCTAAAGTAAAAATACTATCACATCACAGAGTTACAGAAACAATACAGAATCACAGAAAAAGTAAATAGACACAGAGTATTGTTATCGATGCTCACCAACCCTGTGGTAATCCCTGCCTGAGAACTCCTGTTTAGAATTCAACACACTATCCAGTGACTCTTTACGGGTGGAGAAACCTAGATCTTTTACCCAGGCTCAGATTTAAACCTTTACACTTGCAGGTTGTTAACACTTAAGACCTTTTTTTGAGGCTCAAGTCCAAATCTTTACAACGTGAAAATCTTAGACCTTTCTTCACTAGGTCGTACAAAGAAAGATTTTACAATTTTTACAAACCAACTTTAACAATCCTAACGATCTCAAAAGATAAATCAAAGTTTTGATTCAAGAAGATGAGATTGTATTTTAGAGATTAACAAAAATTTAAAAACAAATTGAAGAAGTTTTTCAAGATTAAACAAGTTTTAAAAACAATAGTTTTTTCGAAACTTGTAGAGATCTTTCTTTTCTCAAATAATAGAAAAGTTTAATGGTGCCAGAAAGATTTCTTCTCTAAAAAAAGAATTAGAAAAAACTTAGAGCAAAGAGAGGCAGACTTTTCACAAACACTTGAGCGTAAAGAAAAATAAAGATCGGATGAAAGAAATTCATGAAAAACTATTTAGAAACTTGTCATATATATAGGAAAATATTTTAGAATAGTTAGGACAATTATTATAACCGCCCTAAAAGATAGGACAGTTATTGGCCGTTTTTGGTCGTTGTAAATTCAAAAATCCCACCAAAATTCAAAATTTGAATATTTTGTGAACCGTTAATGACGTCTATCATAGACATCTATTGTCTGATATATCATAGCTTGGTTTAAGAAATGAAATTTTGGTTTTAGAGAATTGAATTGAAACGGGATAGAAAACTTGATTCTAACCTTTTGAGATCGACTCGACTCTAGACTCAAATAAATTAGAAAAGTTTTGAATATCTCATATGTGTAACTTCTCCGTTTATAGCCTTTAAATGCGTATTGAGTGCGTCCGAGTTTTGTTGATATTTGTCAATACGTTTATCGAGATGTCAGTTGCAAAATTGAGTGTCCTTATGCTTCAGTAACTCCAGTTGTGTAGCATTTTGACTGATCTGATATTGTTAGTTGCATATGGTATATTTGAAATACGATTTTGTAAATAATCAAAACATAAATAGATTCATAAGTTAACAATCTCTTCCTTTTTGATATTTTACAAAACATATAAAATAATTTGAAAATATATTCATATGCTCCTCTTGAATTATGCTCATTATTTCTCTCTTTTTGGAAATATCAAAAACTTGTAAGTATGGAGAAGAAATACGAAAAATAAGGAAGCATAAGAATAGGTTTTTATAAAATGCGATAATAATAGAGGTATGGATAGTAAAGATGCAAAAAGACAACTACATAAACTCATAAACTTCTAAGTCAAAGTACAAACCACATAAACTAAATAGTTCAAATTCAAACTATAAAACTAAATAAGTTCCAACATAAGCAAATGCATAACCTAGTACATAAGGCTATGAAATAAAAGAACCACGCATCATCGTCTGGCTGTAGAGGCTGATCGACATCCATATGAGGACGATACTGAAATGGAGGCGGTGGAAGGCATGAATTATGAGCGTACTGACAGCTAAAGTGATAATGGAGATTGGCTTGTGTCTCATCGAGGCGAGTGTTTAGATTTTCGAAACGATTATTGATATTGAGATTCAAATCGTCGAAACATTGGAAGAAATTGTTTTCAAAGTCTTGTAAATTGTAAGGAGATGGCTGTGGTTCGGGTTCATGAGGTGGATGTTGTGGAGAATGCGGTGGAGAAAATGATAGAGAAAGTGGTGTTACTTGCATGTCATATTCACCTAAACCCATAAGGCGAACATTGAGCATACCAAATGGCTTATCAGATTCTTGAATGTTGGCTTCGATGTTGGGATCGATGTTGGCATCCTCAATGATCTTAGTGATAATCTTCCGTAATACAAATTGGACTTTGAAGTAGGAAAAGCCGACATGGATTGGATGATAAACATGGAAAGGTTGACTCTTATGTGGGCTAACACACAATAAGTAAGTAGTTTGTGGGTCAAGGTGATGCGATCCTTACCACCGGATTTAGGGATTATGGTGTGACCCAAGAGAAAGCCAAAATATGGTACGGGGGTAAGTGTACGAGTAAGTGGATCATTAAATAGATGTGGGTTTTCATCACCATGGAGGATTCGAGATGCATGACATCTTGTGGATAATGGTCAAAGGTGGCGATAGTGATTATAAATATCAACACTTTCGTTGAATCGAAGGATCCTAGCGAGAGATGTGGGTGATACAGTAACGGTTCGGCGTTAGAGCCGAGTGCGAAAAACATATGGGTTATCTTGATTGCTAACTAAGTTAGAATAGAAGAGGTACACAAAATTGACATGTGTACTACAATCAAGTTGAAGTGGAAGGATCCAACCTTGGAATTCAAGGGGTGAGTTGAAAATGAGCGATTTCATTTAGTTGGACAAAGACATCCGTAACGATCTTCATAAGGCGGTCGTAGAGAGTGGATGCCTTGGAGTTGATGAAGGCGAATATGACATCTTCAACTTCTTCGGCCTCACCAACTTGCGTTTGAGAGGTGTCTTCGGTCTCTTCTTCATAGGTTTCGTCTTCACTTTCATTGATATCTTCTTTTTGCAATGGTTGTGGTGGAGTAGGAGCATGCAGCATGACGACGCCTTTGGATGTGGAAGATTCACCAATTTCTACGTTTTTGGTTCGAACCATTATTGAGAAATTTCTTGATTTGGGTAACTAGGGTTTGAGTATTGATGTTTTGAAGGAAGAAAGAGAGATGATATGAGGGTTTAGGATGTAGAGAAGTATAAATATCCTAGATGCAAAGGGACACATCTAATATACATGATTTTTCAAACTTGGGTCTGGTCGGTTCAGAAATATAGACGTCCTAGGGACGCATATAGCCAAATGGACGTCTTTAATGACGTCTATTTAGGCGTCCCTGCACCCATTTTTCAGAAAAACCGAATGTGAAGAGTTTTGTTGAAAAGTTGGGTTTGAAGGGTTGTGTTGGTGTATATAGTGTACTTTTAGCATATTTCTATATGGTATATGATGCTTAATTGTCATAGAAGCCATTTTAACGACAAACATACATATTCATTTCATGAAAATAAAAGATACAAATAAAACAAATAAAAATAAAAATACAAGAAATATAGAGTTTCGTGCGTTTCGACTCAAGAATGAACATAATACGTTCATCTTGATCAGGAAGAACGTAGAATGGGTCATTGTCCCCAGTCTCAAAACCATTCGGGACATTGAGTAACGTCTTGCATTGGGACCGTTTGGTGGTGGTCCTTATGTTGGCGGATCGACTGGAGGAGGATCTTCATTGGTTGGAGGAATAAAGAATGTAATTCCTCAAACAGTTCTTCCGAAAGGTCTTCTTCAGAAGAAGGCGGTGAAGATGATTGTGGTAAAGAAAATGGGAGAGTTCTTGATGGATTGGGAGATGGACAAACTTAAGAGATCCGTTCCTTTTTGACTCTCTTTGACGATGGTGGGCCGTTCTCTATAAGAGGGGTTGTCCTAATAGCCATCATTCACTTTGACATTGTGTATACGTTGTGTCTGTTTTTGAGTGATATAGAAGAAACACAAGAATGAAAAATGAAGTCATTGTTGTGTTGGCTTACATTTATAGAAGAAATCCAGGGAAGAAACAGAATGGTAGTTTTTAAAACTACACTTTATTTGAATTTGAAACAATTCAAATTCAAACCTTTTTTTAAAAAAAACAAAATTTCGGAAAACTGCACTGCAGTTTTATGAACAGACATAAGTATAAACGTTTATGATAGACGTCCTAGGGACGTCATAAAGGACGTCCATATCCTACGGAATTTTAAGGTTTGAATAAAAATTCTAAGTATGAAAGGATGTGATTGAATATGGTTAGGTGGTTTGTTTATATTTAGTTCACCCCTAATCTTTGCAAAATGAGTTCTATCTAAGGGTTTGGTGAATATCCCTGCCAGTTGTGAGTCGGTCGGTATATATTCAAGGACAATATCACCATTGTGATAGTGATATCGTTGGAAGTGATATCTAACATCTATGTGTTTTGTTCGATTATGTTGGTCAGTTTTTTTGATCATTTGGACTGTGCTAGTGTTGTCACAAACTATTTGTATTTTAGAGACTAATTTCATATAGTCTTATAGGGTATATTTAATCCAAAAACTTTGCACGCAACTTGCACCGGCGGCAATATACTCTGTTTCAGTAGTAGACAATGCTACTGATACTTGTTTCTTGAAATTCCAAGATACGAGACAGTTTCCTAAAAAATGACATGTGCCGCTAGTACTTTTATGGTCAGTTTGACTTTCAGCATAATCTGCATCTGAATAACTTGTTAAGTGAAGCACGTTATTCTTAGGATACCACAACCTTAGATTAATAGTGTTTTTGAGATATCGAAAGATTCTCTTGACCGCTATTAGGTGATTCTCTCGGGTCTGCTTGAAATCGAGCATAAGGACATACGCTATACATAATATCAGACCTACTAGCAATCAAATACAATAAACTACCAATCATATCTTGGTAGAGTCGTATATCTACCGCTTTTTTGGATTATCCTAGGTTAGTTTTGTTGTAGTTGCCATTAGAGTCTCGCAAGTCTTCGCATCTTCTAAGCTGAACTTTTTGATAAGTTCTCTAGTATACGTGGCTTGAATGACGAAGAGTTCTTGACTTTGTTTGATTTGAAGGCCGCGAAAGAAATTTAGTTCTCCTATTCTTCTCATCTCAAACTCATCCTGCATTGACTTTGAGAATTCTTGGCAAACACGCTCATTAGTAGAACCAAAAATTATGTCATCAACATAGATTTGAACAACCACGATATCTTTTTCTTTCATTTTGGTGAACATGGTTTTATCAACTATACCTATTACATATCTGATTTTCAAAAGGAACGTACTTGGTCTTTCAAACCAAGCTTTAATAGCTTGTTTAAGACCGTACAATACCTTTTCTAACTTGTATTCATATTCAGGATGTTTATGGTTCTCAAAACATGGAGGTTGTGCAACGTGTACCTCTTCTTCTATCTTACCATTCAAGAACGCACTTTTAACGTCTATTTGAAATACTTTAAAGTTCTTAAAACGAGCGAAAGCTAATAATATCTTGATAGCTTTGAGTCTTGTTACGGGTGTGTAAGTTTTGTCAAAATCATTCCTTCAACTTGATTATAATCTTAGGCAACTAGATGTACTTTGTTTCTTACGATATTTCCTGACTTATCTAACTTATTTCCGAAAATCCATTTTGTGCCAACAATTGGTCTATATTCGGGTTTTGGAACTAATTTCCAAACTTTATTTCTTTCAAACTGGTTTTTTTCTTCCTGCATTATTTCTATCCAATGCTCATCATTCTCAGCTTTTTAAAAATTTTCGGTTCTATAACCAAAATAAAGGCTGAGTTGATGCATAAGTTAAACGTTGATGATCTAGTGACTATTCCTTTATCTATATCTCCTATAATTAAATATTTAGGATGATTTTTGTTGAATTGGCAATCCTTTGGAAGAGGAGTATCAACTATTTCTTCTTGTTGCTCCATTTGATTTGTTTCAACTTCTCTGTCTCATGATGAGTTATCCAAACCTTTTATTAAGATTGGATCATCATCATCCAAAATGGTTTCGGATTTTAAAGAGTTGGTTTCATCAAATTTGACGTGCATGCTTTCTTGAATTGTTAATGTTCGTTTATTGTAAACGCGATAGGCTTTGTTGGTCATAGAACAACCAACAAATACACCTTCATCGCATTTGGAATAGAACTTTCCTAGGTTATCTAGGGTATTCAGTTTATATAGCACTTAGAACCAAAACCTTTGAAGTATTTAACATTATGTGTTTTACCATAAAATAGTTCATATGGTGTTTTATTTAAATATTTTCTATTTATTACCCCATTTATTATGCAGTATGAAGTATTAATTGCTTCGGCCCATAAGTATTTTGGTAAATTATTTTCATTAAGCATGGTACGTGCCATTTCCTGTAAGGAACGATTTTCCTTTCAGCAACTTCATTTTGTTGTGGAGTTTTGGTACAAGAGAATTGATGTTTGAAATCCTTTTTATTACAATATTTTTCGAATACTTGGTTTTCAAACTCTCTACCATGATCATTTCTTAATTTTGATATTTTTAAGTTCATTTCATTTTGAATTTGTTTAGAGAAGATTTTAAAAATATTAAAGGTTTCGTCTTTGGTTTTTAAAAAGAAAACCCAAATAAATCTTGAGTAATCATCTATTATTACGTATGCATAAAATTTTCCTCTTAGACTCACATTGCAACTAGGACCAAAAACATCATATGAAGCAGCTGGCGTGGAGTTCAGTTGAAACATTATTCTTAGGTTTAAATGAAGTTTAATTTGTTTTTCTCTTTGGCAGGCATCACACAATCTATCTTTTATGAATTTTATATTTGGAATGCCTTTGATTTGGTTATTCCTTGTGATTTTGGATAAAGTATCCATTGAGCAATGACATAATCTTCTATGCTAAAATAAAGAATCTATTTCATTGTTTACCATTAAACATTTAATATCAGGATTTATAAAATCATGGGTATAGATAATATATATTATGGCATCTTTTGCCGGTTAAATCTATTTTATTATTATATAATATTTTGCAAATATCCTTTTCGAAAGTAACGTTATATCATTTGTCACAAAACTGTCTTACATTAAATAGATTATGCTTTAGGTTTTCTACGTATAATGTCTTTTATAATAGTTGTATTAGATGTATTATTAAAGCAAATATCACCTTTACTGATGATCTTACCTTTGTTGTTGTCTCCAGAAGTTACGCTGCCACTTTCTTCTTTTGACAGCGTCTCGAAATTTTAAATGTTTCATTCATATGACTTGAGCATCCGCTATCAGGAATCCATCGACTGTTATGTCTTTGGAAGTCCTGTAACACAGGAAGAAGAAAGTGTTACTTTTGGGATCCACATCATCTTTAGATTTGATTTGAATTAGTTTTAGGAGTAAAGTGATACTTATACGTAGAGTTGTTTTTAATTTGACAATATTTTGATTTATGTCCTAACGTGCAACAATAGCCACACATAGAGTTAGCATATTTATTACTATATTTATAATAGTATTTATGTCTAAAAGGCTTGGTTTTAGGAATTGATTCTGAATATTTGTCGTAACGATACCTTCTTTCTTACAATATTTTATGGATTGTCCTAACATAATATCTAAGTTATCTTTACTATTGGTAAAATTCAAAAGCATTATATCTTTTAATTCTACTTTTCTTTTAAGATCGAATATTTCAAAATTTAGAGTTTTGTTCGTCTCATTTAATTTTTCTTCAGTTAAAGTTGTGGTTTTTATTTTATCATTTAAATTTTCATTTTCTAACTTGATTTTAATTCTTCTTGAGTTGATTTTTCTAAATTATTTCTAGCAGATAATTTACTTTAAATTCTTATACTTAGAATTTAATTTATCATAATTTTTTTTAAGATAATGACAAAGACTTATTAAATCTACTTTACTGAGAGATTCAATATCAAAGTTATTGTCAGTTATCTCATTATCTAGCGCCATGAAGCACACGTTGGCGACTTCTTCGGTTTCTGAGTCGCTAGAATCCGTTGTGCCCTAAATTGCTTGAAACGAACGTTTTTCCGATTCTTTTTTTGATTTTCAACTGTCCTTATTGAGCGTAGGACATTATGATTTCAAATGACCTTCCTTATTGCACTCAACACAACGCAAGGTTTTATTAGTATTAAAATTCTTATTTGATTTATACGCACCTTTCTTTTGGGGAAATCTCTTGGACTTCAGATACTTCTTGAAGTGTAGCAATATTCGTCATTTATTCATCGCTTTCTTCATTAGTCATGATTCCTTAGGCTACGACTTGGTAGTTGCCTTTAGCGCGATATTTTTCTTTTGAATGTCCTCCTGCATTTGTTTAAGATCCCCTAATTGCATCTCGTAGATTTTTAACTTTCCTATAGGGATGTTTACTTTTAATCCTGTCATGTCATTAGGCTCTTCGATGGCAGTGATTTTAGGTTGCCTTGAGATCGTTAGAGATTTTAGTAACTTGTAATATTTTTCTGTCATCGAATTTCTTTCCTAAATCGAAAAGTTCGGTAATGACATTGTTAAACCTAGAATACATAAAGTCGATGGATTCATTGTTTCTCATTTGAAACATCTCATATTCATGCATGAGACGATTGATCTTACTCTTTTTAATTTAACCGGTTCCTTCATGATCAGTCTGGAGAGCGGTCCAAATCTCGTTGGTAGTCTGACACGTTGAGATTCTATTGAATTGTTCAAAATTCAAAGAGCAATGAAGTTCATTCATTGCCTTGACATTTAATGTCAACAATCTTTTGTCAGCATCAGATAAAAGATTTGTGGTAGGAGGAATGAAGGTTTTTCAATGATCTCTAGAACATCTAGATTTATACATTGAAGGAAAACTTTAATTTTAGTTTTTCCGAACTGATAGTTTGTACCATTGAATAGAGGATGACGGTTAATCGATTTTCCTTCCATTTGGTTTACCATAGCATCAGAAACTCAAGAGATTAATTTTACAAACAGAGTAATTTTGCTCTGATACCAATTGAAAACCGCCTTAGAGGGGGTGGATAAGGTTTTATGACAAACTCAGCGTGATTTGTAATAATTTAAAAAATCATGTAGCGGAATATAAAATCACTGTCTAAAGTAAAAATACTATCACAACACAGATTTATAGAAACAATACAGAATCACAGAAAAAGTAAACAGACAAAGATGATTGTTATCAAGGCTTACCAACCCTGTGGATAATTCCTGCCTGAGAACTCTTATTCAGGATTCAACACACTATCCAGTGATTCTTTGCGGGTGGAGAAACCCAGATCTTTTACCCAGGCTCAGATCCAAACCCTTACACTTGCAGGCTGTTAACACTTAGACCTTTTCTGAGGCTTAAGTCCAAACCTTTACAACGTGAAGATCTTAGACCTTTTTTCACCTGGTCGTATAAAGAAAGATTTTATAATTTTTACAAATCAACTTTAACAATCCTAATGATTTCAAAACATAAATCAAAGTTTTTATTCAAGAAGACGAGGGATTGTATTTTGGAGATTAACAAAAGTTTAAAAACAAATTGAAGAAGTTTTTCAAGATTAAACAAGTCTTAAAAACAATCGCTTTCTCGAAACTTTTAAAGATCTTTCTTTTCTACAAAAATAGAAAAGTCTAATGGTGCTAGAAAGATCTCTTCTCTGAAAAGAATTAGTAAAATCTTGAGAGCAAAGAGAGGCAGAGTTTCAATACACTTAGAGTAAAGAAAATGAAAATCGGATGAATGAAATTCATGAAAAACTCTTTAGAAACTTGTCCTATATATAGGGAAATATTTTAGAACAATTTGCACAGTTATTATAACTGCCCTTAAAATATAGGACAATTATTGGCCGTTGTAAATTAAAAAAACCCACCAAAATTCAAAATTTGAAAATTTTGTGAACTGTTATAGACGGCTGTCATAAACATCTTAGGGACGTCTATCGTTGACGTCTATTGGCTGATATATCAGACACGACCTGGTTTAAGAAATGAAAATTTGGTTTTGGAGAATTGAATTGAAATGGGATAGAAAACTTGATTCTAACCTTTTAAGATCGATTTGACTCTAAACTCAAATAAATTAGAAACGTCTTGAATATTTTCGATGTGTGGCTTCTCCGTTTATAGCCTTTAAATGCATATTGAGTGCGTCCGAGTCTTGTCGATATTTGCCAATGCATTTATTGAGATGTCAGTTGCAAAATTGAGTGTTCTTATGCTTGAGTAACTCTAGTTGTGTAGCACTTTGACTGATTTGACGTTAGTTGCATATGGTATATTTGAAATACAATTTTATAAAATAATCAAAACATATAGAGATTCATAGGTTAACAATTTGGTTAACATGTCTCCATCTACCGCCATAAATCTTCAGATTCCCGAAGAACTATGGAGAGGAGAGCTAGTCAGTTATGATTCATTACAAGTGTTTGGATGCTCTTCTTACTCACTCGTGAATCAGAAGGATAGAATCAAGCTGGAATCAAAGTAAAAAAGGTGTGTTATCTTGGAATTCAAACTTGGAGTCAAAAGCCACAAGTTATGGGATTCAGAAAGCAGAAAGGCGTTCACTAGCCGAGATGTGATCTTTGCTGAGACATCCATGTTGAAAGACATGATTGAAGAAAATAGGGAGGCAGATGGAGCATCGGGTGACGATGATTCGATGGAGGTGGAGTTTTCTGGCACTCGTAAAGAAACGGACACTGAAGTATAATTTCAGCCTATTGATGTAGAGGTGGACGGGCAGAATACGGAGACAGACAGTGAGAACCAACCCTAGTAAGACCCACATACAATAGCGTTAAGAAGATTATCACGCCCACATAAGGCACCGGTAAGGTATGGTTTTGAAGATATGTTTGCATTTGCTTTATTCACTGAAGCAGAGATCCCGGTAATTATCAGATCATTGAGCAAGAAGATAGAGATCGATGGGTTATTACGATGACAGAGGAGATGTAGTCACTTCGAAAGAACGACACGTGGAAGTTGATTTAGCTACCGAAAGGAAAAAGGGCTATTGGCTGCAAGTGGGTATTTAGGAAAAAGGATGATGAGTAATATAGGGCAAGGTTAATTGCGAAGGGTTATGCTCAAAACGAGAGAGTTGACTACAACGAGATTTTCGTGTTTGTAGTCAAGCATACATCTATTTGAGTTTTGTTGGTACTGGTAGCAATTCAGAATTTAGAGTTCGAGCAAATGGACTTGAAAACGGCCTTTCTGCATGGTGAGTTGGAAAAGACTATCTTCATGAGGTAAGCTGAAGGATTTATGGAGCCCGGTAAGAAAGATCACATATATGAACTCAAGAGATCTTTATATGGGTTGAAACAGTCTCCCAGACAGTGGTATAAGCACTTCGATTCTTTTATGATGAAGACCAACTACTCTCGATGTGAGTGACAGTTGCGTGTACTTGAAGCGGCTTAAAAATGGCTTGTCGATATATCTACTTCTATATGTCGATAACATGTTAATTGCTGCAAAGAGCATGGCGGAAATAAAGATAGTGCAGAATTTGACACGAAGGATTTAGGTGAAGTAAAGAAAATTCTTAGGATGGAGATTTTTCGAGACAGGAAAGGTAGAAAGGTATGGCTATCCTAAAAAAAGTATATTGAGAAGGTGTTGGAGAGATTCAACATGAAAGACTCAAAACAGGTGAGTACCCCTATTGTCGGTTATTTCAACTTATCCTCCAAGGAGTGTTCGAAATCATAGGAGAAGGAAAAAATGTTTCGAATATCATATGCAAGCGCGGTGGGATCACTTATGTACGCTACAGTATGCACACGTCCAGATATATCCTATACGGTAAGTCTAGTTAGTTGGTACATGTCAAATCCAGGAAAGTTCCATTGGGAAGTTGTAAAGTGGATACTTCGGTATCTGAAAGGAAGTAAAGATCTCGGTTTACTCTTTCGTAAGTCAGAAATAAATCTAGCCATTTGCAGGGATATGTAGATGCTGATTACGCTGATGACTTAGACAAGAGAAGATCAACTACATGCTATGTATATACAGTTGCAGAATCTCCAGTCAGTTGGAAATCAACATTTCAGGATACTGTGGCGTTATCAACGACAGATACAGAATACATGGCAGCAGTAAAAATATCGAAAGAAGCCTTATGGTTAAAGAGTTTAGTTGGCGAGTTCGGATTTGAGAAGGGGTTGGTTTTTTTGTTTTGTGATAGTTAAACCGCCATTCACCTAGCGAAGAATCAGGTATACCACAGTCGAACGAAACACATCGACGTACGATATCACAAAATAGGGAGTGGGCGAAAAGGAGATCGATTTGATTAAAATCGATACTAAGGTGAATCCAGCGGACATGCTAACGAAGGTTATTTCTACGGAGAAATTCAAGTCAGCCTTGATTCTATTCAGGTACTCAAATGTGGGCAAGCTTGCAACCTAGGTAGAAGGGTCGCATCAGTTTCATGGTTCTGAGGAAAAACCGTAACAGTTTCAAGTTTTGGAGCGGTGCCGGAAAGGGAAACGGGAAGAACTAAGGAAAAACTAAGGTGTACAAGACGAAGGCAACAAATTTTCAAGTTGGCCAGAAGGATATACAACCTAAGGTCCAGAAGGATATACAACTTAAGGTGGAGATTGTTGTGATGGTGTCTTGTAAAGATCTTGAGACGGCTTATGACAATCTTGAACCGGCTCAACTCTATTCTGAGACGGTTCATACTTATGTTGAGCCGGCTCAAAAGATTTTAGGTCGAACAGAGCAGTTTCGTTAAATAAGTAAATCCTATTATAACTCAGATTTATTTGGATATAAATAGGATGCTAGGGTTAAGTTTTAAAGAGAGCTTGATCATAAGGTTTAAGGAAGACGTAAAGACGACTCCATAAGAGATCAAAAAGGCCATTGAAGGAGAACTTTGAAAGAGAAGTAGATTTCGTTAGAGATCTTGAAGGAGAGGATTTGTAATCTTCTGGAAAGTTTTCTTCCTTTTCCCTGTGGTTTTTCCCGTCTGGGTTTTCCACGTTAAATCTCTTGTGTTGTTATTTGATTTTGTTTTGTTCTAGTTGTTATTCGTTAAAGGGATCTCAGGATCCATAAGGTTTTCCGCTGCGCTGCCGACAGCATATACCATTGATGTTGTATGTTTAAGACATATAGAATAC
This sequence comes from Agapanthus africanus, assembly GCA_030015575.1. NCBI lineage: Eukaryota > Viridiplantae > Streptophyta > Magnoliopsida > Asparagales > Amaryllidaceae > Agapanthus > Agapanthus africanus. The sequence goes on along the minus strand of CM057345.1, from coordinate 140,461,756 downwards.
AATATGAATCAAAGCAGCATAGCTCTTGTGGTATAACTTTCCTCTCCAAAGTGAGAGGTCGCAAGTTCGATTACCAAATAAATCGCAACTAAAAAAAGTAGAATACAATATGAATTTTACGTTGTGCCAAAAAGAGTTCCACAAGCACTCCCCATGACTCTAGAATAATCCACAAATGCGATACGAATCCAATTTATATACGTCTCCTCAATGATGAATCCGTGCAACATAGGTTTACTGCAGCAGAAAATGAACATGTGTGTATGCATGTAGGAATGTCTGTATGTGTGTGTAAGCGCCCGTATATGTGCTTGAGTGAATGTCCATGTGTGCGTACTGCGTACATGCATGTGTTTATGTCTGTATGTGTGTATGCACCCCGTCATGTGTGAGTGTGTGTGAATGTGTGAGTGTGTACATTCATGTGTGTGTTCAATCTTTCAACTTTTTCCCCTGCGAAAACTAGAGAAACAGATAAAGAAAATCTGATGTTGTACATCTCTCTCTCTCTCTCCCTCGCCCCTATGGTAGGTGTATTGAATGTTACCCTATAAAAAGATATCCTTTTCCTATCCTAGCTAGTTCATGGGAAGCAAATCCTATTCCTAAGGGAGAAAAGTTGATGTTCAGAGTATTTATGTAGATGAGAAAATCCTTGTTAGCTACATCTTCCAATTTCATTCTATACCTAGAAAATATTTGCAAAGCTTTCTAACCTGGGAAAAGCATAACCTTTGTACCCTTTCCGAGTTACAAATCAAGGACATGGCAAACAAAAACTAGACCATGCATTGCAAAATTTAAAAATAATAAATCTGATGTCACCTTCATATATTGTTCAAATGCTCAATCATACTTGATATATGCCGTATATTCTTTCAATCTTTTCTAACATTAATGCCAAATTTTGATATTTTTTTGTGCAGCTTGGTCCAAAGGCCGAGGATGTGAAGGAACCAATCAACCCATTTTCATTCCTCATGCGCTTCATTATAGGCACCGTCGCAGCAAACCTACTATGTCCTTGTTACCATTTACATGTGGATTAAGGATCAAATAGTGCCCAAAGGTATGCCCATTTGAGACGACGTGTTTTTCTTAATTTCAGTAGTTTTACCTCCAAAGTTATTATTAGATGTTATTTTTAATTTAATTTACTGGATTACAGGTTTCGCTCAAATACGATTCTATGAAACTGTTGGTCGGAAAAAAATTTAAAGCATTTGATTTCAAGCTGTTTGTTACATTTTTCGTAATTCTCTATTACCATGTAGCTAACCAAACATGAGAAACAAGTTGAGATTTATTTTTATTGAAATTTCAGCGTTTCTGTATGTTGTTCTTTGCCTTAATAACATCTTGATCTATATCTTGGGAGTTTGCATTGTAATAGTAGAAATAATATATTGATCATACTCAATCAAATTCGACATGGATTATGTCTTGAATCTGTTTTTATTGTTCGCTTCTAATCTTAAAAAAAATTTTAGACTTAGAAATTTTTAGACTCGTTCTTTAATTTAGTGCAAATTGTAATTTGAATTAAACATATTTGGTTTGAGAACATATTTTGCCACCAAGTCAGAGAGCTTAGCTCCTTAGGATTTCGTTGACAAGTCTTTTAAATATATTAGTTAATTTTTTATAAGTTATTTTAGCATGAGCATTATTATCTCTATATACAACCTTATTTTTTACAATCCTAGAGAGAATTGCTGAATACACTTTCCATATCAAAAGAGACTTTATTTGCCCAAACATTTCAAAGTTTTCTCTCACAGAGTCTTAATTACTTTTAAAATCAATAATTAACGATTGTGAAGTTATCAAACAACAACATATTCCTCATCTTGTTGGATAGAAAAATGTCATTTTCATTCTAAGAGGTGGTCAACTTCTTCGGAATAAGTTGGATGTATATGTATGAGGAGAATAATAATTTAATTCGTATTAAGTTTAATTTTATTTCATAGATTGAGTCAAACTTAGGTTTTAGGTTTTAAATTTGAATAGTTAACTGGAAAATATTTTCAGTGATGTGAGTTTATCAAATACAGAACAGCTTTAGATTTTTTTTTAATAATATCACAAGTGGAACTGTGACAGAGGGGAAGAAATTTTGTAGAAAACATAGAGCCACATGCTTTTTTGCCGGTTGGTTGTAATATAATTAGTTAGCCGATGACTAGATATGTAGCAGCACAGTGAAATTTCTCGGATAGTTTCCATCTCTTATATTTTCAAAAAAGAATACTCGCCGTTGGAATGATTAGCGCATTTCCATGACTCAGCTTTTTAAAAGAAAATTTGCTATTGGAATCTCCATTTCTTTAGCTCATATTGCGTTTGAATGCAATATTAGACTGGGCCAATTATAAGACTCAAAAGAGCATTGTGAGGATTGGACAGTGTTGTGGTCTTACATCAAGTTAATCTTTTTTATTTTTTTATTTTATGGTTTCTTTTTACATACGCCTGCAATTATTTGTATTTCTAAATTGCCCATGTATATAAATATACCTCCTTGAGATCATTAAAGTTGTTAAAAGAATACCTTTCACTATTTGGAGTTGCAATGTTAAACTTACTTTGTCTATTTAATAAAAAAATGAAACTGATATTATTTCCAATTTTTAGGTTTTTCTATATCGTTTTCTAGTTTTATATACAAGAAATATATTTTTTCAAACTTCATTATGTTGTCTAAATTTATATGAATTTATTATTTTATTCATCCATTTCACTACATCGTATGCATTTTGCTTAAATACAACCAAAATTATGAAGTTTTAGGTGGTAAATTTGAAGATTAAGTTTAGTTTAAACATAAGCAATAGTGTTTAGAAACTAAGATAAAAGGTTAAATTTAAATTGTTAGGTAAATATATTCGTTTTTGTGTGGCCGATCTGAAAGCGAAGGTTTTCTTGAAACAACATATATAACGTATAAGATTTGAGGGGTATAAACAAATTCAAAGCTTAAAGGAGGGTATATACAATATAAAATTTGCAGGGGTATTTATAAAAGAATCCCTTTTGGTTTAATTGCAAAAGGAGCCGCATCAGAAAAATCAAGTTAAGCTTTTATCAAACCAAGGAATAATTTCTTTTGGTATATTTTTGCTTCTTTTTGGTATATACAAATATGGAAAAAAATGATAAAATAAATAAAAGATCAAATGTACATTCAGCTAGGATTATAGCTGACTCGCATAATCAATAATCATATAATATGTTTAGAGTCTGACATTTATATGGCATATCAGTTGCGTCCGACCCAGATTTACTATTGAAATGTATGCTAGAATTACTAACAAATTCAAATCTCCACTCCTTTTTTTTTTGTGATTTAAAGGAAAAATGTTCAAATTGATCTTTCGTATTTATGGTGACTCTTTCTTGTGATGCTATTTTATGGAACATACAGCTATATAGGCTTCTTACTTCCAACTGCATTATTCTTGTAACCTCTTTTATTTATTGCGTTTCTCTTCAGCACCACCATCTACTTACATTTGTTTTCGTTTACTCCTTCATTTGATCTTTGTTTTAATAATGCTAATTAGTAGTAGATTGGAGGCTAAATAAATTGCGTCAGTAACTGCTTGTGGAATAATCAGAGCATTGATTACATGTGTCATATATCATTCAAGACGTAATCTCGGGTTAATCTACACACATCATTGCTCATGACATGTAATATGGTACCTGGGTTGTCGGCCCAATTGGATAACATCTCAATCTTCAAGTTGCAAATGTAACTATCAAACCAGCCCAAAACAAGCTCAACCATCTTGCAGAGAGAGTGGTCCTTTTAAAGTTCAACATCTCTCTCACCTAGTTGAATAGGCCTTATCATTGTCAATCAACTTGAGTGTTGTCGACTTTCTCTTACCAAATATGAACAGCTCCAGGCTTGTACATGCATTGATATGATGCAAACCTTATTCGTAGGATTAGCAACATTTGAGAGGCTTAAAATAGTACTAAAAAGAAAATGGCAGAATCAAGATATTTTAAATGGACTTGTTGTTGTCTGCACAGAATGGATACATAAAAAGAGCAATGAAAGCGACAAATCCGTATTTTATGATGAAACTTGAGACTCTTCTGATAGAGTATAAGAGTCATCCGATGAAAATGTTAGAAATATAAAATGAGAATCCTCAACCAAAAAGCTACCAGAGCCTTGCCTAGTGGGAATATTTTTTCCACTTTAATATACATCTACTTAAAAAGGTTAGGCTATGTTGGACATTAGGTGCCTACATGATCAGCTAATTCTCATGACGCTATTTGTGGGAAATATTACCAAGATTAGATAGAAAAAGTTGGTCAACTACCAAAGCGTGTGATCTTTGTCCTTGAAATCAGATTTCGGCATCTCAGACAAAAAACCCGTAGTGTAAAGATGACAGTGGCCTAATTTTCAGGATACTTTGGATTCTGAATCATAGATGTACATTCACATATGATGAGTATAGGAACTTACTTTGTCTCGAGTACTTGTGTTTTATCAGGATGTGATGGAGGGGCGTGATCTACTTCAGATGCTGTCTTCCGTCGATCTGTAGCGAGCGTTGTTGAACGGTTGAGATTTGAGTTGAAGGTTGTCTCCTGGAGTGTGTGGATCTCAATAGGTTGAGTTTGAGGTGGAAGCCGAGCTACCTGCAAGTAAGTCCCGGGATGGGTGACCACCGTAGGACCTTCCGACTATCAAGTTAGCACCGAGGAATATTGACAGAGTAGTGGCTTATTGGAATAATTCTAGTTACCTGAGTCGTCTGAGAGAGGGTTTTTTATAGTGGTCGTATGGAGCGGGTAGGTGCGAGATTTTCGCCGTCAGTTACGCCCATGACATTACTCCTGCGTGAGTGATGGGATCCTGTAACATTTCAAAAAAAATAAAATATTATTTTTGGGAATTTTTATAATTAATATTATTTTAATGAATATTTTAATATTTCGGTATAATTAAATACCGATAAAATGGGGAAAAATTTGGAAAATTATAGAAATTACTAGAAAGAGGGTGTTTTATGCGAATTATGCCATTTTAAAGTTTTTATGATTAATTATATGCTAATTTTGCGCTAGTCGCGATTAGAAATCGCTAATCGCGCTTTAAGCGTATTTGGGCAAAACATACACCGTATCTTTTTCTACACTTGTTACATATTTTCCCATGGCTTCCTACATGTTTTATCATGGTTGATGATTTATTAGAAAAGGAAAAGGATTTAGGATATAATATTAGGTATGGTGAAGAGAGAGAAAGAGTGGGTGGGAGTCAACAAGGGTTTTGAACCATTCCTCCACCATTTTACCTCATTTTCTCTCCCCTCAACTTTCTTCAGCTGCTGCTGCTGCCCCCTCTTCTTACTCCATCTTCAAGCTTCACAATCACACCCAAAACAACACCGAAACCTCATCCTTTCTTCACAAACCTTGTGCACAAGCTCGCAAGCTACGTTATGGACCAAGAAAAATCACATTTTGGTGCTGTAGGGGATTCTTGGGTCCCAAATGAGGTAATTTTTCCATCACTAGTATAGAATTTTCTTGCCTTTAGCATCCATGTTAAAATTGTAACCGATATGTGTGGTTTTTGGGAGTTTGAAAACTTGAGTAGAGAATTAGGGTTTTAGTTGATTACAAAGGTGAATTGAGGTGTAATTAGGGACTACAACCCTTGTGGTGATTGATTGGAGACCCAAACCAGAGATTAGGACCCGGAATACGGATTTAGAAACCCGATATCGGAAAATCTGTGATTCTGTGAAGGTTAAATGGAATCTGCTATCACCCCGAGACTCTAAAAATCATTTTGTGAACACAGTGATACATGCAGGCACCTAGAAACCACCACCCAAAACCCTAGCCCCTAATTCCTAACTGTGGCCGCAATTAAATCCATTCTGGCCGCAAATTGCGGCCAGACCAGGGTGGATTTGGCTCGTATTTGTTCTGTGGCTTTGTCATCAGTAAATTAGACCCCTGGCCTATGCAAAATTGTCTGATTTGACCTAGGGTGAAATCTGGGACCTTTTTCTTGAGTTGCTGTTTTGATTCGGGTTTCGTTATGCGTATTTTGAATTCTGGAATTCTAGTATTTTGTTTTACTCGATCACTTGACGTTTGTACGACGATATCGAGGATTGTTTGATGGTTTTGAAAGCGTAGTCCATAAGTTCTAACCTATAGGCCTTAGCGCGTCGTTTGGTTTTCTCGATGTGATTTTAAGGTGCATTTGCGATTGTGTTATCTTGTAGGTACCTTCTCGAGGGCTTCATACGATGAAGAAGATGAAGGCGACATCGCCACCGACATGCAGGATGCAAAGTGAGTAGATTATATTTATGGGGGGAAGTCGGGTGGATGGCGTATAGCACCCCCGCAGTTCGAGATTTAGTATACTATATTTATACTAAATATGTGTTTGATAGCATTAGGTGCGATATGGATAATTAAGATGAGATTAGGTGTACTATGGATAGAATAGGGTTTAGATGTAAACTAGTATAGTTCCTAGTTGCGAACCTTAGAATAGGTTTACACCCACACGCACACACATGCTTATTTGTTATGGTTATACCTAGATGATGAGGATTTTGGATGATATTTGGAAATGAGTCGATGAGATTGGGTATAGTGCCATGAGATCGGTGATATATTATGATTCGTATTTAGGATACGGCATGTGATTTTAGCGGGCCTTTGGACGTGTATTTACACATGCATCTATATAGATGGTATCAGTTGTACTAGACTTAGATTAGTACCCCAGATCATGAGATATGACGATAAGGATACAGGATAATTGATGAGATGAATGTGATATTGACCCGTACTCAGTTTTTGGGATGCCGTACGATGATTTACCGTACGAGCTTCATATTGATGATAGATCCGCACTCATGACTCAAGGATGTCAAATGATATTGTATCGTACGCGGTACCTTTGAGGCGGGATCACCGACTATTATACTTATATATATATATATATATATATATATATCGACTCAGATTTAGGTGGTTTCCATACCCATCTTGTTTGACTTGTTAGTTAGAGCCGTAGTTTTGCTAGTAGATGTTAGGATAGGCTGAGGTCATACCTATTTCAAAAACTAACGAATCGGGAGTATTTTAAAGACAGGTAAAGGAATTCTACGGATATTTTCAAAAGACGCATCTTTTCTTAAAAACACCGTAGCCCTTATTTCCTAAAAACCCCGATTCGTTTTCTTTCAAATGGCAAAACAATGTGATATGGATGCATTGATGTAGCTTCTACACTGTTGTGTTTATTATTCATTTGCTGCATATGCTTACTGTTTGCATCGCATCGCATGATAAATATATTTATTGTTATATCAAAATCATGCTGTTAGGACACCAGCACCATTATCGATGATGCATATGTTCCACGTACACCTGCTTGCCGGTTCACACACTTCATCATCGAAAATTGCCATGTCACTACACTGTAGTACTGTTGCATTCAGGATATGATCTCTTGCATGGCATACATGTGTACATACCCATTGTACACCCATATTTACATACATAAGTATTTGCACATACATAGATGATTCTGGCTTGATTTGAGATTTGGGAACCGCAAGATACTTTTTAAAACTGATTCATTTTAAAAGAGCGGTTTTCCCTCAATATGTGTATATTACTATTCCATATTGCATGATATACTGATATGCTTATCTTTCTTTTACATGTCGCATACATCATGCTTTTGATTATACGCATTGAGATATGCTGTTTCCATGATATTTCTGGATTTGGGAACCGTGGATATTTTAAAGAGATTATATAATTGTTTTAAAAATTCGGTTACCCTTGATATGATATTTCAGTGCGTCCACCATATGTTTTCTTGGTGCTGAGAGCGATATGTGAAACCCGATTCGAGGAGGCGGTGATGCCGATTGCGGGTATATGGTGGACCCGGTATGGTACCCGGGGCAAGAAAGGGATGCTGTGTATACAGACGGTGAGCCTGGCAGAGGGACTACTACCTACCGGTGATTGTATTTGAGCTCGGCGGATATCCGGAGGATACCGACCGGAGTTGAGAGATGATATTGGCCGATCCGGACTGCCGGGGCCCGATATATGAGGATTTACGTGCCGATGATAGGCACAGGTTTCATGATGTTTTCGAGTGTCGATGCTTGACACTCAGGTTCCATGATTTTGATATGTCGCGAGCGACGCATGTTGATTTACATTCTCATACTTCCATGCATATGTTTCTGATATTTACATGCATGATGCTTATTGTCATTGGGTGACACGTGGACGAGATCCACATACATACAAACATTGATTATATAGTTGGATGATATCCACTTACTACTAGACTTCATGTTATAGTTGACATTGATTCATATTGATTACATTGATCATACCTCATATTCATGATATGTTATTACCTGAGGCACTGGCACTAGCACTTGGCACAACACTCGTGTATAGATGTTATATTGCCACCTTATCATGCTTCAGACATATTCATTTGAGGATATATTATTACTGATCGTATTGACCTAGGATTATGTCATGCATACGATTTCTACTCTGCGATGTTTTCTATTCACGAGTTGGCAACTCACCCCCGTTGTGCCACAGTTCTTACAGGTTTTGCCGTACAGGTTTCATTGCGGCTTTTCTGGCACACTGCACCCTTTCTGGGTGATTGCATTGGTAGGTGGGTTCACTCGCATCATGACCACCCTTGTATTATTTTATTCAGTTGTATCTAGTAATTCCATCAACCAAAACTTGTATATTGTTTCAGACTTAGAAAACCAGTTATGTATTATTTCGATCTTAGAGTCGCGCGTTGTAGTTGTTGGATATATGTATGCCCTAGAGGCCATTATGTAATAGTGGATGTATCTGTACATGTATATATATATTCAGTGTGCATTCTTGCTCGACATGATAGTATGCTATCTGGTTATTCTTTATCTGACATGTTGATTTGATCATGCTTTTATTCATTCATACATGCTGATAAAGCCCTGAGGATATCGGCTTGACTACTCTGATTATGATGGAGATCATACTAGTGGGACATCTGTAGTCTATAAGCATATCCTGAAATGTCCCTAGTCGGAGGTGTATCGAGACGGGGCATCGATATACCAGAGTAGACTAGCGTATATGATACTAGACCCATGTGATGGGCGATGGATGTTCCCATATTCATCGATGTTTGACATCAAGATCATATACGGGTGCTCAGTGGTGACTGAGTACACTGGACGGACTCACCGAGAACTCCTACATGGAATTATATCTATCGTCGGATAGCAGTTCTCAGGTGACACTGGTACAGGTTAGTCTGTAGACCCGAGATCGTCATGGAGTCTTGTGTGTTCTCCCACTGTACTTTGATTGCCACCCTACCACGGCTCTACTGAGTTGTGCAAACAGGTGGCCGTTGGGTACAGCCCCGAAACACACGAAGACGATGAGCGATAGGAGGGGTTTCGTCTCTCCCGGTATTGGGAGTTGATGCTGTGCTGTGCCCGACTGGTTATAACAGCAAGTCCCTGGCCAGGGCTGCTGAGATTTGCTGATAAGTGTTATCAGTAGTTTCTCGATCTGTTATAGACCATTCACCGGCACGACTTATTGAGTTATTAGGATCGACGTGACCATCCCTAGGCTCGATATGCAGCATATCTGACGAAGAGACCGGACTGTACGGTAGTGTTACCAGTTGGCTCGACGGGAGTTGTAGCAGGTTCGCTTGTTGTCTTCTGATCGCTCAATACCCGGGTGGCCGTTACGTTTAGCTGACCGCTTGCGGCTTGGGGGTGCTTGATATGATCATCACCCACTGCCGGCGTATTGACGAGTCTTAGAGTCCCACATAGGAGTTACCTAGTCCAGGCGAAACGTTGTGGTGCGCGTATGCGATATGCGCTTGGACCCGATTAAAATACGTGTATAGGATACCGTATATTAATTGGGCGGCTTGCTAATGGTCGGGTTGTATGTGATATGACCGGATTAGTAAATCAAGTGTTGATTTATCATTAGCTTCTCACTACAAATCCTATCTTGTTTATTTTGGATGTATGCATGCATGTATGCATTCATTCTTGTTCATGCACATATGGATGTGCATGCACACATGCATACATACATCATTTTATCATGGTTGCTTATACAATGAGATGGTGGCAATATAAGAATCACACCATGGTTAATTTTGTGGATTATTATTGTTTTTAAATTAAAGCAAAAGAAAATGAAAATGGGTTAAATCATAAAAGGTTTCTACACTCTTCCTAACCTTACCATGCTCACCTACCTTTTAACCCATGGTTTATTTTCTTTTTGTGCTTTTAACTTTAATCCAATAATATCTTTAGAGTTAACCATGGTTGGATATGAGAAAGAGAAAATATATATGCTTATTTTTCTTTTCTCTTTCAAGGGTTCCATTATTCTCTTCTTCACAAAAAGACCACCATCTTCATCAACCTTGATGCTTTGCTCTCTACTTCTTTCAAGAGAGCAAAATACTCATAAAAATAGGATTTTGAAGTGAGATCATTAGCCACAACATCATTCTACTCAAGTTTAGCCAACTTGATTAGAGTGTTCTCTTTGTTTTTCCAAAGTTGCAAGCTTGGACGGGAAACTCCGGGTGGATCGTCGTGGACGTGAGAGGACTACAAGTGGACCTTCTTCCAACACCTAAGAGTCTAAGGAGTCAAGCAAAAAGGGAGCTACAAAGGTTGTAGTCTCTAAACCCTAATTTTTATTAGCTTAAAGTTTAGTAACCTTAATTTTCTAGGATCGATTCCTTTGCGTGTTTATTTAGCACCATAAAAACTTAAACTTTTGGACATGTGATGCTTCAAAACTCTTCATAGGGTGCTAAACAAACCTTACATTGGTATCAGAGCCAACCTAGAACGTTAAGCGATGCTTTAGCGAAGTAAAAACTCCGATCGAACCAAAATACGGATTTACGGGACACTCTCTGGAAATTTTTTAAAAACTGACTTTTTTCAGAATTAAAAATTCTCAAAAAATAGAGCAGGTAAATATAAGATAAACTGGAAAATTCGAGCCAATGAACAGTACTTTTGACCGCGGAACCGCGGCCCAAGCAGGCTTAGGCCGCGGATCCGCGGCCATAAAAGGGGATCTTTTACTCCATTTTGCACAGTATTTTTCCTTACCTGCTATAGTATATTTTGAGTATGTTTAATCTGAATCTGCTGTTGAAAAATTCTGGAGACGGTTTTGGACTCGTCGTTTCGATCGGAATTTTCATTTCGTTTCCTTTTCCGGGTAAACTAGAAAGTATTGAAGTGTTCGAACAACTATCATTTACTCACTTTTCACGGGGTTTGAAAATATTGGAGATACGTGCAAGTTTTGTGGTGGTCCCTCTAGAAGACAACAAACCTTAACTCGATTATGTGACCGTCTTGAACTGCCCTTTGAACCTTAGGGTTTGGGGCAACGGCGTGCCACATGTGAGGCGTTGGCTTGACCCTTCTACGGCTGGACCGCTACTACTGTGTCATACTCCGGATTTTTGAACCCTGCTCAAGTGTTGAGCTTTAGTGAATCTTGGATACTTGATCGTTCGTTCGAAAACTTTAATACTGTCTGTTTGTCTGGAATGTGATACAATATGTGGAATTCATATAGTTTAGGCATGAAATACGAAATATGTGATATTTCGCATCTATGATGTCTAAAGAGAATGTGGATTCCAAATATTGTAGTTTTATACTTTCTTTTCTGTGACCGTAAGTGTAGTATGTTCGATATCGCCGGTTTCGTTGCTATACATCAACGACAATCGGGGTACGCATACTTACTTACGTTGATGATATGTGATATTATGTGTTGCTGAGATATGATGTGCAGGATTGTCGCGATTGAATAGCCGGGGGGGTTTATGTGAGATGAGAGTTTTATATTTTCATTCATGTAAATTCAAATGTAATGTAATATTCTTTTATTTGGGGCAGTTCCGGGTTGAGGTTATGTCACCAGTGTTGTATATTATTTACTTTTCCGCATTAGGATGGACCCAAGGAGGGGAGCACAGGTGACCTGGTTCTGGGGTTCAGTGGGAGGCCATCTCGAGGAGTCGGGACCGGGTCTCCTAAACTCCAGGATTGGTAGGGTCACTTGCCGCTCTCGTAGGGGTCCAGGGTGTGGGCTTGGCTATTCATCGCGACTGTGGAATCCGTATTTTCTATTCTGGCTAAATACTAAATACGGACGTCCTAGGATATCCCACGTTATATCTATGTTTCTGCTGCCTGTGTTCTGTGATATCTGAGACGAATGACATATTATATATATGATATATAGTAGACGTTGCTTATGTTTTACACCCGCGCTAGTCCCGTCCCGGTATGCCGTTAGTTAAGTAACCTAACGGTGCATAACGGAACATTGCGGCGAATGCGGATGGCATAAGCGTACGTGTTATTTTCGTTTCTTTTCTGTGATTGGCTTAAGGACTTAAATGATGGGATTACATTAATGTGATTAATGTAAAGAAAATAAACCTAAAAAGATGTTGTAGAATCGGATTTGAAAACTACTCGGCTATTTATGAAAAAGCTACATTTCAAAACTGCGGAGCTTAAGCCACTCCTTTTGAAAACTGTTTGATTCTACAACGATATCAAGTTCAAAGCGTTAAAGATTTTCTTAAAAATCATTCGCAACCCTCCGTCATTTTAGGAAGTAGAGTACTTAGTATTCGTGCTACGTTTGTTGACTTTAATTAAGGTGTAGTGTACGGTAGCTAAGTGATGTCTTCCTACTGAAAGGTTCCTAGGCACCCTAGTGGGTTCTCACAAGGCATCGAACATGCCAAATTAAAATTTTTAGTGCCGAGAAACCCTAGACTACGGATCTTTAACTAGATGTTTAGGCGAAATAGATAACTAGTTAACAGTTAACTACAAAGATACGGATATACAACCTTTGTAGATCCGGATTTCCGCCTCCACGGCTCCGCAACGTCATGTCCTCGCTGTCCATCATGAATTCTCGACTCGATCATCGGCTTCATCGGGAAAGCAAGCGGAATAGGTCGTCGGCCTTGTGTCAAAGACGATCTACGTCGAGGTTGCACAAACTCAAGCTCCGACTTCACAAACTTGTGAAACTTGTGAAGTAAACACCCAAAACAACTTGGCAAGAGGTAGAGAGTGAAGAAATAGGAGGTGGGTTCACTTTAGATTTGGATTTAACTCACTAAAGCTCAAGTTGCCATTGGAGTAGCAAGCTTGAAGAAGGAGAAGAAGATGAGCTCAAGAAAAGATTATGATAAGTGTTGTTCTAAAAATAAATTTAAAAACAAATACTTATCATAACTTGAACTAGGGTTAAGTGTAGAGAATTAACCATGGTCACTAGGATGGGTTAGGGTTAAGCATGAAGATAAGGATGGTTGCTAAAGTCAAAGCTTCATGAAGCTTCAACAAATGACAAAGAAAGCCACCATTCTCATCTAATTCTTTTCCAAATAAATAAATAAATAAATAAATAAATAAATATGCAAAACCCTAATTATCAAATTAACCATGGATTAATTCTATACACTTAACATAATGATCAAGTATCATCAAACATGATACAGAAAAGTGCACGAAAGTATATCACATATACAATGTGCAATCCAAGTGAGAAAAATCCGTTTAAAGTGAACCAATACTAGTTAATGCAAAGTAATATATCAAATATATAATTATACATTAAATCATTAAATCAACACTTGATTCAATGATCCGGTCATGTCGCACATAACCGACTAGTATTCAATGCATCGATTTATCGAATCAATGATTCGATAACTAGGTCATATCGAATATAACCATTCGAAACATATATCGCGAGAATGTAATGCGGTATCACATACACGCATTATTCTCGGTATGCGCTCCTATTTCGTTTCGCTTGAGCCAGGAAACCTCTGTGTAGGACTCTAAAGACTCGTCAATACGCCGGTAGCAGATGATGATCATATCAAGCACCCACAAGCCGCAAGCGGTCTGCTAAACATAACGGCCACCCGGGTATTGAGCGATCAGAAGATCGACGAGCTAGCCCGCTCACACTCCTGCGAATCCGACCAGTAACACTTACCATACAGTCCGGTCTCTTCGTCTGATACGTCGCATATCAAGTCTAGGGGTGGTATACGTCAGACCCCAATAACCCGATAAGTCGTGCTGATGTGAGGCTCGTAACGGGTCGAGAAACTACTGGTAACACTTACCAGCAAATCTCTGATCAGCCCTGGCCAGGGACTTCCCTGTTACGGCCAATCGAGCACTGCGCAACATCAACTCCCAATACCGGGAGAGACGAAACCCCTCCTATCGCTCATTGCCTCCATGTGACTCGGGACTGTACCCAAAGACCACCGTTTTGCACGCCCTCATGGACGTGGTAAGGTGGAGATCAAAGCACAGTGGGAACCACACAAGACTCTATGACGATCTCGGGTCTACAGACTAACCTGTACAAGTGTCACCTGAGAACTGCCATCTGACGTGAGGTATAATACCATCTGGGAGTTCTCGGCGAGTCCGTCCAGTGTACCCAGTCTCCACTGAGCACCCGTATACCATCTCTGATGTCAAACACCAATGGATATGGGATCATCCATCGCCCATCACATGGGTCGAGAAGCGTATACGCTAGTCTACACTGGCATATCGATGCCCCGTCTCGATACACCCACGACTAGGGACCTTGAAGGAGGTACTTATGGACTACCATGTCCCCACTAGTATGATCTGCATCATAGTCCAGGTAGTCAAGTACACATCCTAAGGGCTTTACCAACATGTAACTATAAGACAGTATAAAGAGACTAGTGTACATGTTAAGATAAATGGCAACCAGATAGCATACTATCATGTCGAGCAAGAAAGTCATCTCTATATATGTCCAAGCATCCAATATAATATACATAATCTGTACAATACTGGCCTCTAGGGCATACATACAACTAACACCTACACTGCATATGATGCAGATTAATTAGGACATTCATGCGACTTTGTTGACCATAGTTAATGGTCATATGGGTGGGTCTAATTGATCAAGAAATGACGGGTGGAACTTGACTGGTACTTATGATTTGTTGACCATAGTTAAGGTCATAAGTACTAGGGGTAAAAATTACATCGGGAATTTCAAGTGTTGAAATTTGCAATGAGATTGCATACCTTCCATGTGATGGTTGGATCCCGATCCCACTGTGGGCAATAGTTGCTCCTAGGAGAGTTTTACAGTTTACAATTAGCTAACTCATTAGGTGTCTAGAAAGGTGTTAACGGGGCTCCGCCTCTGGGAAAATGAGGTTTACTCTAATTAGGTCCGTGCGAAAGCACGGGGAACCTCCCTCAAAGTACCGACACTGGCCTGGCTGAACGGTTAGCGAAGTTGTAGACTGTAATTAATCCTGGCTAGTTTTTCTTTTTAAGGTTTGAAAGAAAAACTTGATAAAAAGCAGTGGGAAACATCGATTAGACAAGATAATAAACCAATCTAATCTGTGCAAGAGCTTTCGCTGAGTGTATTCTTTTCTCTCTCTTAATGGCAGATACCAATGACTGGACTTAAGCTTCTACTAGATAAAAACAAACTGAATGGGACCAACTATAAAGACTGGCTGAGGAATCTGAAGATCGCCTTGACTTATGATAAAGTATCATATGTCCTCACGGCTTCAGCCCCGCCCGTTCCAGGTCCAAAATCCTCAGTTGCGGACATTGAAGTCCGCAAGACATGGGACGCTGACTGTGCCACGGCAAAATGCCTCGCGCTTGCATCGATGGACAACACACATCAAAAGCAGCACGAGGACATAGACATTCACGGTATATTGCTCCATACAAAGGAGTTGTATGGGGAACAATCCCGTGTATTACGATACGAAGCATCAAAGAAATTGTTTCAGATGCGAATGGCCCCTGGCACACCAGTAGGAGACCACGTTCTGAAGATGATAGCTCTTATTGAAGAGCTTGAGGACCTTGGATGGACGATGGACAATGAACAATATATAGATATTATTCTGCAGTCCCTGCCCTCCACCTTTGCTCAGTTCATAGTGAACTTTAACATGCATGGCATGGAGAAGGAACTCCCTGAACTCCTTAATATGTTAAGGAGTGCAGAGAGCACTATGAAGTCAGCAAAAACTCCCGTTATGACTATTGGACAGTCTTCTTCTTCTCGCCCGAAAGCTAAGGCCAAGGGAAAGAAAAAGAAGAAACCCACTAATCCTAAGGGCGGAGTTAAAAAGGTGAAGGGAAAGGGAAAGTCCAAAGCTGGAGACCCGGGGAAGGGCGAATGTTTTCATTGCCATAAGACAGGACATTGGAAGCGCAATTGTACGGAGTACTTAAGTCTCAAGAAGAAGCATGGTGATGCTTCCGCTTCAGGTGCGTTTGTGACTGAAAACTGTTTTTCTATAAACTCTGCTTCCTGGGTATTGGATACCGGTTCAGGTTCTCACATTTGCAATTCTATGCAGGGGCTGAGAAATAGCAAGGTTTTGAAGACAGGTGACCATACTCTCCGCGTTGGAAATGGTTCCAATGTACATACAGTCGCAGTGGGAGAGTATCACTTGGGGTTGCCATCTGGATGTATTTTGATTTTGAATCCATGTTATTTTGTACCAAGTATGCTATGTAATATAATATCCGTTTCTTTGTTGGACAATGAAGGATATAATTTTGTGTTGCAGAACAATGTTATGAACATTCACCTGAATCAAATATTGGTTGGGTATGGTACGCTTAATAATGGAATATATGTCCTAAATCAACACACAGTTTTCAGTATACAACACACTAATAAAAGAAAACTTTCGGAATTAAATGAAGCTTTTCTTTGGCATTGTAGACTTGGTCATATTAACGAAACAAGACTAAACAGGTTACACAAAGATGGATATTTAAACTCTTTTGAATTTAAATCTTATGCGACTTGCCAGTCTTGTATCAAGGGTAAAATGACCAAAACTCCGTTTACCGGACACGGAGAAAGAGCTACTCAGCTCCTTGGCCTCATACATAGTGATGTATGTGGGCCAATGTCTACACAGGCTAGAGGCGGTTTTTCATACTTCATTACATTCACCGACGATTTCTCAAGATTCGGTCATGTATTTTTATTAAAGCACAAGTCCGAAGCTTTCGAGAAATTCATTGAATATAAACAAGAAGTAGAAAAACAAACCGGCTTGAGTATTAAGATGCTTCGATCAGATCGAGGTGGTGAGTATCTCAGTACAGAATTTGCAAACTTCCTAAAAGAGAATGGGATTCTCTCTCAGCTCACTCCTCCTTACACACCACAGCACAACGGTGTGTCAGAACGACGGAATAGGACCCTATTAGATATGGTCCGGTCCATGATGAGTGACGCTGAGTTACCAGTCTCGTTTTGGGGGCATGCATTGGAGACTGCAGCGTTTCTGCTAAACAGGGTTCCAACCAAAGCCGTGACTACCACGCCATATGAGATATGGAATGGGAAGAGACCATCTCTTAAAAGAATTAAGATTTGGGGTTGCCCGGCCTATGTTAAAAAGCAGAATCCGGACAAACTCGAGACACGGTCAGTCATGTGTAACTTTGTGGGATATCCAAAGAATTCTTATGGATATCTGTTCTACCACAAAGAGGAACAAAAAGTGTTTGTTTCTCAGTATGCCACATTCTTGGAAAAAGAGTTTTTCACAGATAGAGATGATGGCAAGGTGGTAGATCTAGAAGAGGTTCTGGAGACACAAACTACAAATGACGATTTGGTTGAACCGGGTGTTGCAACAGAAACTGAAGAACCTCGGCCACTCCGTAGGTCTGGTAGGACTTCTCGCCCACCGGAGAGGTACTACGGTTTCCTCATTGATGGTGACAGAGAAGATTGCATCATGGATGATGATGATCCTACCAGTTTTCAGCAAGCTATCACGAGTGGTGACTCTGTGAAGTGGCTGGATGCCATGAGATCCGAAATGGAGTCTATGTACACCAACAAAGTATGGACTTTGGACGTTGTACCCCCTGGGGTAAAACCTGTGGGGTGCAAATGGATCTTTAAAAGAAAGATTGGTGTGGATGGGCAGGTAGAGACCTATAAGGCAAGACTTGTGGCGAAAGGTTTTCGTCAAAGACCGGGTTTGGACTATGACGAAACTTTTTCGCCCGTAGCCATGCTTAAATCCATTCGGATCCTACTTGCTATTGCTGCTCACTACGACTATGAAATCTGGCAGATGGACGTTAAAACAGCATTTCTAAATGGAGATTTAGAAGAATGCGTTTATATGGATCAGCCAGAGGGCTTCATTGACAGTGGGAGCAGCGAGAAAGCATGTAGATTGCTTAAATCCATATATGGGTTAAAGCAGGCATCTCGGAGTTGGAACATCTGTTTCGATGATGTTATCAAAGAGTTTGATTTCATCAAAAATCTAGATGAACCTTGTGTTTATAAGAAGGCTGTAGGAAGAGCTGTCACATTCCTCGTATTGTACGTGGATGACATTCTTCTGATAGGAAATGATATTCCTATGCTACAGTCGGTCAAATCATTCTTATCACTAAGGTTCTCCATGAAGGACCTGGGTGATGCCACATACATCCTGGGCATAAGGATCTATAGGGATAGATCCAAAAAGTTATTGGGATTGTCCCAAACCAGGTACATTAACACCATCCTAAAGAGATTTAGTATGGAAGACTCCAAGCGGGGTGCCTTACCCGCTTGCCATGGAGTCACTCTCTCCAAGGATTCTTGTCCAAAGACCGATGAAGAGAGAGCTCGCATGAGCATTATACCTTATGCTTCGGCAATAGGATCTATAATGTATGCGATGTTATGTACACGCCCAGATGTAGCTTATGCACTTAGTGTTGTAAGCAGGTATCAATCCAACCCAGGGGAGAACCACTGGACAGCTGTGAAGAACATTCTTAAGTACTTACGAAGGACTAAAGAATTGTTCTTGGTGTATGGTAATAAAGATCTCCAAATGGAGGCATTTACCGATTCGAGCTTCCAGAGCGATAAGGATGACAGCAAATCTATCTCAGGGTTTGTATTTACCCTTAATGGAGGGGCGGTAAGTTGGAAGAGTTCCAAACAGGATACCGTTGCAGACTCTACGATGGAGGCTGAGTACATTGCTGCAAATGATGCCGCCAAGGAAGCCGTCTGGATGAAGAAGTTCGTCTCGGAGCTAGGAGTAGTTCCAACCATTATTGATCCAATACCCTTGTATTGTGATAATAATGGGGCTATGGCGTTAGCCAAGGAGCCCAGATCCCATCAGCGGTCCAGACACATCCTGAGGCGATTTCATTTGATCCGGGAGATTGTAGATCGCCGCGAGATCGAGATTAAGAGAGTAGACACAAAGAACAACGCCGCGGATCCACTCACCAAGGCCCTCCCTCAGCCACAGCATGAGTGACTTTTTGAGATGTTGGGTATGAGATACGCCAATAATTGGCCTTAGTGCAAGTGGGAGATTGTTGGATATATGTATGCCCTAGAGGCCATTATGTGATAGTGGATATATCTGTACATGTATATATATATATTCAGTGTGCATTCTTGCTCGACATGATAGTATGCTATCTGGTTATTCTTTATCTGACATGTTGATTTGATCATGCTTTTATTCATTTATACATGCTGATAAAGCCCTGAGGATATCGGCTTGACTACTCTGATTATGATGGAGATCATACTAGTGGGACATCTGTAGTCTATAAGCATATCCTGAAATGTCCCTAGTCGGAGGTGTATCGAGACGGGGCATCGATATACCAGAGTAGACTAGCGTATATGATACTAGACCCATGTGATGGGCGATGGATGTTCCCACATTCATCGATGTTTGACATCAAGATCATATACGGGTGCTCAGTGGTGACTGAGTACACTGGACGGACTCACCGAGAACTCCTATATGGAATTATATCTATCGTCGGATAGCAGTTCTCAGGTGACACTGGTACAGGTTAGTCTGTAGACCCGAGATCGTCATGGAGTCTTGTGTGTTCTCCCACTGTACTTTGATTGCCACCCTACCACGGCTCTACTGAGTCGTGCAAACAGGTGGCCGTTGGGTACAGTCCCGAAACACACGAAGACGATGAGCGATAGGAGGGGTTTCGTTTCTCCTGGTATTAGGAGTTGATGCTGTGCTGTGCCCGATTGGTTATAACAGCAAGTCCCTGGCCAGGGCTGCTGAGATTTGCTGATAAGTGTTATCAGTAGTTTCTCGATCTGTTATAGACCATTCACCGGCACGACTTATTGAGTTATTAGGGTCGACGTGACCATCCCTAGGCTCGATATGCAGCATATCTGACGAAGAGACCGGACTGTACGGTAGTGTTACCAGTTGGCTCGACGGGAGTTGTAGCAGGTTCGCTTGTTGTCTTCTGATCGCTCAATACCCGGGTGGCCGTTACGTTTAGCTGACCGCTTGCGGCTTGGGGGTGCTTGATAGGATCATCACCCACTGCCGGCGTATTGACGAGTCTTAGAGTCCCACATAGGAGTTACCTAGTCCAGGCGAAACGTTGTGGTGCGCGTATGCGATATGCGCTTGGACCCGATTAAAATACGTGTATAGGATACCGTATATTAATTGGGCGGCTTGCTAATGGTCGGGTCGTATGTGATATGACCGGATTATTAAATCAAGTGTTGATTTATCATTAGCTTCTCACTACAAATCCTATCTTGTTTATTTTGGATGTATGCATGCATGTATGCATTCATTCTTGTTCATGCACATATGGATGTGCATGCACACATGCATACATACATCATTTTATCATGGTTGCTTATACAATGAGAATGGTGGCAATATAAGAATCACACCATGGTTAATTTTGTGGATTATTATTGTTTTTAAATTAAAGCAAAAGAAAATGAAAATGGGTTAAATCATAAAAGGTTTCTACACTCTTCCTAACCTTACCATGCTCACCTACCTTTTAACCCATGGTTTATTTTCTTTTTGTGCTTTTAACTTTAATCCAATAATATCTTTAGAGTTAACCATGGTTGGATATGAGAAAGAGAAAATATATATGCTTATTTTTCTTTTCTCTTTCAAGGGTTCCATTATTCTCTTCTTCACAAAAAGACCACCATCTTCATCAACCTTGATGCTTTGCTCTCTACTTCTTTCAAGAGAGCAAAATACTCATAAAAATAGGATTTTGAAGTGAGATCATTAGCCACAACATCATTCTACTCAAGTTTAGCCAACTTGATTAGAGTGTTCTCTTTGTTTTTCCAAAGTTGCAAGCTTGGACGGGAAACTCCGGGTGGATCGTCGTGGACGTGAGAGGACTACAAGTGGACCTTCTTCCAACACCTAAGAGTCTAAGGAGTCAAGCAAAAAGGGAGCTACAAAGGTTGTAGTCTCTAAACCCTAATTTTTATTAGCTTAAAGTTTAGTAACCTTAATTTTCTAGGATCGATTCCTTTGCGTGTTTATTTAGCACCATAAAAACTTAAACTTTTGGACATGTGATGCTTCAAAACTCTTCATAGGGTGCTAAACAAACCTTACAGTAGTATTATGGGTTTTCATGTGATTTTGAGTTTCCTTTTGAGTTTTGATCCTCGCCCTTTGGCGTTGTACATTATATTGCTTGCGTGGTTGTGACCGTCGATTGACGAAGAGCTAGCTCCCGCTTGGGGATGCCCTTTTATTGTGCATATATATATTATTCATGTTGTATCCTGTTCGGGGCCAGTATTTACAAAGAAAACTCTGCCGAAATTTTCAGAAAAGATTAGAGATTTTAAAAATGCATATTCGGCTTGCTTATTTAAAAACCTTGCTTTTAAAACATGTTTTCTTTACTTCTTAAAAACTATTTTTCCTTCATTTATAATTTAAAATGGTTTTAGATTTCTAGGTTTTTGGCTTACTTGAATTAGATGGGGTCCTATAGGCTTCATATGATTCAAGTGCCAGTCACGGGCTATGCATTTTAGCCTCCTCTAGCAGTACGGTCTTGGAGACGTAGAGCGGTGTGTACTCTTGAAACTTGGGTGAGTAGGGCTTTGACCGCTCAAGCCTCCTTCTCTCTTCCCTTGCCCTTTTCTTCTGGTCGGTTTGCTCTGCTCTGGGGAGATTTGCTTTCACCTCGGATTCGAGCTAAGACCTCACGCTCGGTCTAGGCCTTTGCTTCAGCCATAGTCTTAGGTTGTGCTAATGCAAAGGAGCATAACCACTCCTTATGCCTAAGACCAGACCTAAGTGCTGTGATGACCGTCTCGTCCCGGTGCTCTAGGACCTCGAGAAGGGCGTTGTAGAAGCGGGTGATGTATGCTTTGAACGTTTCTTTGTCCCCGCTCTTGATCGTGAAGAGATGATCAACTTTCCGTTTCTGCCGCCTGTTCCTGACTAAGTGGCTGAGGAATTGGGTGGACAGCTTGTCGAAAGTTGAGATCGAGCATGGCTTGAGTCCTCGGAACCAGTCTCGTCCGGAGCGGATGAGAGTGGCCGGGAAAGCTCGGCATTGGGCGGTGTCGGAGTTATCTTGGAAGCTCATTCCCACGGTGAATGCATCTAAATGGTCTTTCGGGACAGATTTGCCGTCAAAAAGGGAGACCTTCGGGTGCTTGTTGCGAGAGGAGACGTGGACGATGAGCAGTTCCTCGGTGAATGGTTTGGTAAGCGAGTGGGCGGCGTACTTAGCCCCGTCGCTCGAGCGGTGATCTTCCCGATGTATACCTTCGATCTTCTTCTCGAGGGCTTCGAGTTGGCCATGGTATCCCGATGATTCGGCACATTCTGATCTTTAGCTTCTGCTGATGGAGACCTGTGCCTGGCCGCGGCTGCGGTTCCTTTCAATGAGGTTCCTTAGATCCCCTGGAGAGGTAGTCTTTGAGCTGCCGTGACGAGCCCCGTCCGCGCGACCCCGTCGAGGGAGGGGGTGTCGGTCATGCCTGGTAACAGGCAAGCTGTCCGACATCTCCTCAGGAGGGACAGGTGCGCGAAGGGTCTCGAGGCGAGGCACTCTAGCGACAGACCTTGGAGTTGAACTATGGGGCGCCCGGCAGGTCGCCGAATATATTGGCCCGAGAGATCTGCGGCCGTGGGAGGTAGTGAGGCGGTGGTCGGCAGTGCCGATGCAAGCGGAGTCTTCTCTCCCTCTGTAGGGGTCTCAGTCCCGAGGCGGGGAGCGGCGATCTGGGGATCTTTTCCTGCCATTTGGACACGGATGAGCGCCTCCACGACGGACGCGAGTCAGTCTATCCAGCCGGCTAGGGCATTGATGGAGTTCGGGGTAGGAGGTTCGTCCGCGCCTCCGTTGAGGGGGAGGCGGCGGCTAGTGCTTGGATTGTCGGGGTGATCGCTCTCCATTAGGTCGAGATCGGAAGTTGAACTTTTGTTTTTATGGAGTCAAGTGTTCCCACGGACGGCGCCAGCTGACGTGCTTCGGATCACGTCAAGATGTTACCTTCCGTTGATCTACTGATGGCGGCGATAGACGGCTGAGATTGGATCTGGAGGCTGGCTCCTGAAGCGTGTGGATCTCAATGGGTTTGAGGTTTTTTGGGCCGAGCTACCTGCAAGGAAGTCCCGAGGTGGTTGTACCACCGAGAACCCTCCGACGGTCAAGTCAGAGAGGAAATCCGAGCAGAGTAACGGCTTAGTGGAGTAAAAATGGCTTACTTGAATCGTCTGAAGGAGGGGTTTATATAGTGGTGGCAGCAGCCAGGCGGGCGCGAGAATCACGCCGGCCGTTACGCCCCCGACGTCACGCCCGCTTGATGGGCGGAATCTCCTATTAATGGAGAGACAGGCTCGTTAATGGGGGATCGTGATGGCGTGGAACGCGGGACGTGGCCGGCGGATATCTCGCACATGGCGAGATTTGCGGGATGGTGGTTGCGCCTGCAAGTGGTGCCGTCGGTCGGTCGATGAGACCGAGAAAGATGAGCTCGGCGGGAGAGCTCGGGGACGAGCGGGAGGCCGAGCTATCTTTGTTCTTCTAGAGCCCGGAGGCGAGCTGAGAGGGCCGAGGAGGCCAGCTGTGCAGGAGGCTCGGAGACGAGCCAAGGGTTTTCTGTAGGACGGACATAGGAGCGGCCTGGTCGGCCACTGTGAGTCCTTTCCTGCATGCTCTGGGACATGTCATCTGCCACTTATCATGATCTGGGAGATCACCGATATCGAGCATCATCATTAGAGGAGAGGTTTTCTGAATCAGTTAATAGAAAATGATTGAATATATAGAGTTAATTATAAAGAAGATGGTTAAGTCGAAATATTAATAAATGCTACAAATGATCGGAATCAAATCAGAAATAACATCGGACATTCCCCTAGTTGATATAAAAGGAGTAACACTAGTGTAATAATATAGCTAAAAGAATTCAAATTAATGACAAATATAAGAAAACAACATGTGTGGAAATTGATTTGTTCTTATGTCTGAGTTTGGCTGGATGGTGTCCTGTTTTCCGAATACAAAGCAATTGTGTTTTTCTTTCTTTTCTTTCTTTCCTTTTTGGGCACTGAGTCGTAAGCCCTAACCTAAGGACACAACATGCACACCGCACACACCACATACGCATCCAGGAGATCCATGAATTTGCCCCGAAAGCATTAATTTGTGACCACTTCTCTCTGGGGTTTGCGGGGTTTGAACCTTATACTCTTCCCAAGAAGGAAAGTGTCCATACCAACTGAGCTATTGCTCATTGGTTTTTGTCTTTCTTTTTAGAATGATTATTCTAGGGTATGTGGTTTTTATCACCATGCTTATTGATGCGACCTAGATCATGCCAAGATGTTACCTTCCGTTGATCTGCTGATGGCGGCGATGGATGGCTGATATTGGATTTGGAGGCAGGCTCCTGAAGCGTGTGGATCTCAATGGGTTTGAGGTTGGTTGGGCCGAGTTACCTGCAAGGAAGTCCCAGGGTGGTTGTACCACCGAGGACCCTCCGACGATCAAGTTAGAGAGGAAATCCGAGCGGAGTAACGGCTTAGTGGAGTAAAAATGGCTTACTTGAACCATCTGAAGAAGGGGTTTATATAGCGGTGGCAGCAGGCAGGGCAGGAGCGAGAATCACGCCACTGTTACGCTCCTGACGTCACGCCCGCGTAATAGGCGGGATCTCCCATTAATGGCAAGACAGGCTCGTTAATGGGGGATCGTGATGGCGTGGAACGTGGGATGTGGCCGGCGGATATCTCGAGCATGGCGAGATTCACGGGATGGCGGTTGCGCCTGTGAGCGGTGCCGTCGGTCGGTCGATGAGACCGACGAAGATGACCTCGGCGGGAGAGCTCGCGGACGAGCGGGAGAGCCGAGGTATCTTGGTTTTGCGGTAGCCCGGAGACGAGCTGTGAAGCCGAGGAGGCCAATTATGCAGGGGGCTCGGGGACGTGCCAACAATTGTTTATCTGTAGGACGGGCATAGGAGTGGTCTGGTCGGCCACTATTTTTTGGCTTTTCCTCCTCTCTCTTTTGTAAGCCTTCGGGTAATTTGATAAGACTGGGGAGCCCACAATACCCTTGTAAAGACTTTTGGCTTTGTGAATAAAACTTTTTGCAGTCATATTTGCACGCGTATTTTCCTTTATCGGTAAACACTCGCATTTGCATAGTACTGCCTTCGTGTTGTGTCGGTTCTTCATCTAGCGATTACGCGTCGAGTTGAATCTATTCATTTGCCAAGTGTGCAAAGACCGGCGGAAAGACGGTATCTCCTGTAAGACTACGGTAGCGCCCCGGCCGTCTTTCCGAGGCCAAAATGCGGAAACAAAATTTTTCTTAAACTAGAAACCGGCGCTATCGTATGCTTAAAACCCGGATCGAACCATTAACCTACAACTAGCTATCTAGAGAAGGGATAGAAAGGCTATACCGATTGATCTGTGTCCTTCGGTCTTTGGCCACCATCCCAAGCTCCTCGCGGCATCTCCGGTCTCGATCTCCTCGTCGGAAAGGGTACCACATCATCGATTCCTTTTACGGGCTCCCGCTTCGTCCGAAGCAACTCGGGCACGAAGTGTGCTAGCCGACGTGTCCAAGGTGATGTAGAGAATGTTTGTGATCACTTTGTCTCTTGCATCCATGAGATGGATGGAGGTTAGAGATGAAGCCATTGATGGAAGTTTTGAGCTAGAGGAAGAAGAAGAAGAAAAGAGCCTTTTTCTTTCTTATCTTTTCTATGATAAAATGAGAGAGTGAGTTAGTAAAAATACAAGAGCAAACTCTCTCAAGGCAGCCCCTCTCTCCCTCCTTATCATATCAAGACATAAATCAATCTCATAATGTGACACATGCACAAGAAAAGAGACCATGAGTCATCACTTGTGCATGTGTCACCATTAATGCTCTAAATGATGATTTCTAGCTCACAATTTCCATTAATAAACATTAATACAAATGTTTGCAACAATAAAAAGATACGCCAATATCTAAAGTAAACTCGTGACGGATCACAAGGATACCCCTCACCTGTATATACATACCTGCATCCGCATTCCGACCGAATAAGAATGCGATGAGACTAAAGTAATCCAACAAATCTAATACTAGGATCCGGCTTAAACCAAAACCCACTAGTATGATCCGCCCGATCATGATCCGTGCACTACTGCACGTATATGATCGGACCCTGCCATATATCATACGGCCTCTACAATGTTTCGCCCAAAACTTGAGAAACTGTCTGTGGGGGACTCTAAAGACTCGTCAATACTTTGGCTGTGGATTTAACCACTAGCACGTCAGACGTACTAGCCGTACGTAACGGGCTACCAGGTATTGACCAAAAGGGAGGTCGATGAGCGAACTCATCTTGACACCCTACTGTGCCTGTCAGTGACAATATCCGTACAGTCCGGTCCGTTCGTCTATGAGCATCGCATGGCGGGCCTAGGGGGTTGGTAAAAGTCAGACCATCAAAAGCGGTACAAGTCGTGTCGGAGTGTAGCCCAGAACACCCTGAGATACGACTGGAATACCTACCAGTAAATCTCTTGCCTCGGCCGAGGGCTTTGTGTAATGGCTCTCCTAGACACAGCGCGATCTCACCCCCAATACCGGGATAGATGAATCCCCTGCCAATCCGCTCACTTGCCTCCATATGGCTCGGGACTGTATCCAACTAAAACCTATTTGCACGACTCTTTTGAGCCGTGGTAGGGTAGTAATCAAATCACAGTGGGAACTCACACGGGATAAATGACGACCTCAGGTCGATGAACTAACCTGTATACATGTCACCAGGGAACTGCTATCTGACGTCTGGTATAATACCAACTAGCATGTTCCCGGCGAGTCCTGTCCGGTGTACTCATAACCCAATGAACACCTGTATACATCTTAGGTGAAGCAACTGACACCAATGGCTTGTGAGATCGGCCACCGCCCCTTGTCGGGGTCTCGACTGTATACACTAGTCTAGTATCGATGCCCTGTCTCGAAAACTCCCACGACTAGGGACCTTTTAAGGATGTGCTTATAGACCCCAGCTCCCACGTATATGATCACCATCATACTGCTGGCAGTCAAGCAAGAATCCTAAGGGCTCTATCAACGTGTAATAGCGACCTGTAAGGTCACCTAAAGCAGTACACGATGATAAAGACAAACCATGGTAGCATACTATTCTCTATCAACGTGTAATAGTGAACTACAATGTCACCTAAATCATGTACACGATGATAAAGATAAACCAGATAGTATACAAACCTCTTGAGTAAGACTGTCCTACCGGTATAGGTCCTCCCTCAATCATTGCAATCACGTGCCTACGATCCAATAATTGACTCTGAGGGCACTATATCCAACAATCTCCCACTTGCACTCAAGGCTAATTATTGCGATGTCGCATACTCACAGCCCGTGTGATACCGAACACCCAACTCCTCTACTGATCAGTCTCACAAAACCCGTTTGTGAAACTATTGCGTTCGAGGAATAGCCTCAGTGAGTGGATCCGCCCTGATGTTTCTTTCTATATCTCTCTTTATCTCAAGTCTGCGGAGAAAGCCATCTCCCGAAATGAGCAATACCTATCTTAGAATATGTCTGGATATCTGATGGGACATAGCTCATAAATGAACTCCAAATCCAAACTTCTTAGACTGTATCGTCAACTGAATTTAATCAGTATCCAGCACCATGCCTCCCTCAGTATCCTCTTCGATCACATGTCCAGACTACTGCCCCTCGTCGAAGGGAAAACTATAACTCTGACAGTCACTCTGTCATCCAGGTCACCTTGGAAGCCTGGAATGATAACCGTCTCCCGAAGGTGGATGTCGTTATAATTTCCCCAGAACATCAACTTATGTTCTAAAACTGCTTCCAAATGCTTCTCCAGGATTGTATTAATATCAACATATTGCATCTCGTACAAAAACAACATCTAATGTGGTACTTGACATCTCATGATCAACTCAATTGCCTAAGCAAGTGATCTGCCGATCATGCACATCCTTCTCCCCTTTAGTCTGTAAGACACCTTTAGAGACGGTGACTCCATCACCTGTAGGTACACTACCGTTCCAGGAGTCGTCCATTCTAAAACATCTTTAGAATACTGTTTAAGTACCCAAATTGGGAAACTGCCCAAATCTAGATCTAAAACCATAGATCTAGTAACCAGAATGTCTGATATAATATCCAAGTCCTATGTGGAGAAACTATTGTGTGACAACCAAAGTATAACCGATCGTAGTGTAGGAATTTCACTTCCTACTCTGTGTATGTCATCCAAATACCAGGACATCACACCCTACTATCTTCTTAACAGATCCATCTCGTATTCTGATGAAGTCAAACCTATGACTGTCACATCAGAAATAGATGATATATCTCCGCTATATCTGCTTTAGTCTATAAATAGACATAAGCTATTTGTCCACTATGCTTCCGCTGCTCCCACTGACTACGACAATCCTCTGGCAGAATAATATACACGTGCACTTCTAAAGCCATTTCAGAACGATGCTATACTCATCCTCCTGCCGAGTCTCATAGCCTGGAACAACAGTAGTGTTAAGCCTGGGTAAACAAGAACCTACCTGTCACCGTCTTTGAGCATACCGAAGTACCTCTCGATTGCCTGAGGTTACCCACCATATCTGCGGAGTGGCCAATGGAATGTCAAACCAGATCGAATCTTCAAGTTCTTATCAAATTTTCAGTAATCGTTTGCGGTTCTGGAATCACTTCCAGTTCTACCATACTCCCACTTCTGTTTTCTGAAAAAAATCCATTTTTATTAAAACTGTGGCGAGTTAAGAACAATATCACTATTGATCTTCCAGATGGTAGAAAGTTAACCCTTCGTCATAGCCCGGGTCAACCCACAAACAACCATTACAGAAACGTGTCTTGAGTTATCCAGAGTCTGGTATTAAGCATAAGCCGGACAACTCCCCGTACCTTAACATTGTTAAGATATGAACCGTTCTATATCCAATATAGAAACAGAGGCACTGATTTAATTGGAACCAGATTCAAATCATGCAGCTCTCTCCAGTGCATGTCAACTAAATGGAAGGAGGCCGATCAACGTTACTCAACTTAGGAATGCATCCAGATACGAGTAACCTGAAAAAGAAACAAGTTTCTCATAATCATTACTATCAACTGAATACCATACATAAGTATCCACATCTTCGATCACCTTGAATAATCCTGATACTTGCAATACCTGGTTCTCTACTTTATTTATATACCTATAACTTCTTAAAACTTGGACCTTGTGTTTCTACGAAACACTTGTCTAAGAACTAGAGAAGTCACAAGTAAACAGAATATAGTACAAGTACCAACCCCTCTGTCCTATGGATACTGGACAATATACAATACTCTATATAAGTCCCCTGAGTTTAATAACTCAAACCCTGTGCGTCGTAGGTTGAAAACTGTACTATGGTTATGAAGAATTACACCGCTGTTTAATGCTCCTTACCTAACCATCAATTGATATAGGTAAATGTGATCAACATAATTTCAAAAAGTTATATCTCACTTTATAAAAATAAACGTACAGATATATCAATTTGAAATTGGTGTATTACAACGGATATTCAAAACCAAATATTTGCCGTCCGGCAAATAACCCAGGTGATTTCCTCAAATATCACCAATTACAACGAATTCCGATATAATGAGGATGATCACTTAATTCCCAATAACTTACTCCCACTCATCATCTATAAAACCATACAGATGTGAGAATCATACCTGGTAAATACATACCCTGGAGTAAGTGTCTAATTGGGAAATCAGTTTTCTATTAACAGTACACAGTGAAACTGAAACATGAAAATGTTTCGGAGGGGTATCCGGGTATTCCTAGTAATGCCTCTTCCATTATCAGATTCACAACTGTAACCGTATATTTCTTTGCCATCTCTCCAAATCCCTTTATTTGTCTTTCGTCGCTACCTTCTGCACACCATCGTTAGGCTAAATGGTTTTCTTCCTTCCCTACCGTTCGGCACCAGCCTATGGTTTGGAAGAAGACTATCCAATAAGCGTAATAAGTGTACTGTCCTAATCCTAGGAGCACTCGCAATGCGAGAGAAGGTAAAGATAAAAGACAACTGAATAAACCTTATTCCTATTTCTCCTGAACCAGAATCCATCCCCGAACTGGAACAAGTCTCTTCGAGTTCGTATATAACCATACAATGGATTATCCAAATAAACTGTGGATCTTCGTAGTGATATAGAGTGTTCTGGAGAAATACAATGGTGAAAATAGGAGTGGCAATGAAATACTTGGTTTGGTCGTGAATAGCAGTCGCAATTTACTTTGCCCTCTTTCTAATCCCTTTATTTGTCTTAACTTATTACCTTCTGTACACCATCGTTAGGCTAATTGGTTTTCTTCATTCCCTACCATTTGGCACATGCCTATGGTTTGGAAGAAGACTATCCAATTAGCGTAATAGGTGTACCGTCCTAATCCAAGGAACACTCGCAACCTGAGAGAAGGTAAAAAGAAAAGGCAACTGAATAGTCCTATTCATTTTCTACAGAACTGGAAACCATCCTCGAATAAGTTCCTTCGAGTTCGTATATAACCATACGATGGTTTTATCCAATGGAAGTGGATGATCGTAGTGATACGAAATGTTTCGGAGAAAAAAGGGTAAAAGTAGGAGTGGCAAAGAGGCATGCAACTCTGACAATCCAAAAGCCAGTGTTATAAAAAGGTTCGGTTAAGTTGGTCACTGAGTCATAGTCAAGGGTCGGGTCATGATCGCTGCCAAAGAGAGAGAGAAAAGAAACACTCTGCGTGCACTCTAACCTAGATCAGAATGGTTATCAATTTATCTAATCAGGAAATCTCCCACTGTATCGTCAAATTCTCCTCCAAACCTAAAAGAAGAATTAGTCGGGATCACCCGAGGAGTAAGCCAACTCATCAGTGGGAATCGGGGTCCAATTATCATCGTAAGATAACTTGAAGGAATCCACTCAAGTCACCACACTCCAGAAGGTATGCGCATGCCCGGCAAGTTTCAGTTTCTTTAGAAACTCCCGATGTGTGTTTTTACCCCTAGGACCCAAGTGACCTTGATGAATAATCAACAAATCAAAAGGTCCTATTCAAGTTCAACCCGTCATTATCTTGATTGCGTTAAACCCACCCGCACGACCCTTGACGAATAATCAACAAAGTCGTACGACTGTCCTAACCAATCCACATATCCATGCGACAGAAAAGCATAACAGAGCTACCGCACACTACGTCTCGGCGAATAGCAACGACAAACATAGCGCGAATACTAAGCAATACTAATCTGAAATGACGGAGGGCTACGGCTGGTTTTTGGCAAAAAACCTTTAACGTAATGAACTTGATATCGTTGAAGGAACCGGATAGCTTTTTATAAAAATATAGTGACGAAAACCTTTGCTAAAGAGGTCACTCCCGGTGAAGGGATCTCGGCTCTTTCCCCGTAGAATGAGGTGCAGGATATTCCAACTGAATACCACGATGCAAAGCAAAAGGCAATCGGCTATAGTGAAGTTATTACCCTGATGCAAACTTCTGTCCAAGGGGTCACTCTTGGTGAAGGGATCTCGGCCTTTGCCTTGTTGACTGAGGTGCTGGATATTCATAACCGAATACCACTGTGCAAAACAAAAGAGAACAACCTTGCAATAACAGCTTTTTGAAAAATGTTCCAACAACATTAGAATAGGTTTGTTTAGCTTGCATTGATCCGAATCAACGCAGTCCCATCAATTGATCACACCAATAAAGAACGAAAATACGATGTACGTATATGCCATCCGCATTCGCCACTGGGTCCCGTCATCACCCGTTAGGTTACTTAACTAATGACAGAGCGGGAACTGGACTAGCATGGGTGTAAAACATATACAACATCTACTAGTATATATATCAATATATAATAATCGCTCAAGGCGTGATAAAATGCAACATCACAGAAATGTAATAAGCATCACAGAACAATACAGATAATCTGGGATCCCCGGGTTTCATAGAGCTGCTACTGAAACCCGACGTTCTTCTGGTCGTGTGGATAGCCTGTGCAATGAAAATCTAGACCCCTACGTGTGCGGCAAGTTACCCGCCAAAACCTGAAGAGAGGAAGCCCACTTCAACAAAGTGAATGGACCACCCAGCACTTCACGGAATCCGGTAACTTGTGCACCTCTCCTTGGGTCAACCTATACCCCCTACGAGTGCGGTGAATAGCCCGCCAATTCTAGAGTAAAGCCCCCTCCGTCTTAAAGCCATGAGATGCGGGCCCGTTGCCCTCTAGAACCTGGCTATCCGTGCACCCCACCGCGGGGTAATCCTAGTACAGAAAGTAAAATATACAACGGGCACATCGATCTCAGCCCGGTCGTGCCCCAAAAGAATAATATACAAACAGGCAGTGACGACAGTCCACATGTCGGACGCTCGCCCCGCAATATCAAATGTACATAATAATACCAAAACTGTACTACCATTGCATCCAGGCTATCCACCATGACAAATCTGCAACATCACAGCACAACACAGAACATCAACGTGAATGTCACGTTCGCAAATCCGTCTAAAAGAGCTATAGCAATTAGACAGGATTTACAGCTCGAATGACATTCACGGTCGCAGATATAATGTAAATACTATGAACTAACATGTTTAAAATTTTCGATCGACAAAAATGTAAGGTTCCTAGGCACACTAATGAAGTCTCACAAGTGATCAAACATGCACAAATCAAATTTTACGGGTGCCTACAAACCCTAATACGGATCGTTAACTAGATATATAGGCGAAGCAAGCATGTAATCGAATTAAATGCTAAGGGAAAGTGACTACAACCTTTGTAGATCCGGTCCACCACTTCCTAAGCTCCGCGATGATCTCCCTCCGCTGTCCAAATCGAACCCTTGACTCTAGCATTGGCATCATCGAAGAATGGGCGGGCTTGATCGTCGGTTCGATGCCGAAGATGATCTACGTCGAGGCATCACAAGAACAAGCTCCAACTTCACCAAGCTTTGAAAACTTGTGAAGTAAACACCCTATACAACTTGGCAAGAGGTAGAGGATGAAGAAATAGGAAGTGGGTAGACTTTAGAATTGGATTTCTCACTTGATTTCTCAAGTTGCCATTGGTGTAGAAAGCTTTTCTTCTTCTTGCTCATGAAGAAGAAGATGAAAAAGATATGATATGTATATTTAGAATAGAAAATAAATATAATACTTATCATAATCTAACCTTAGTTAAGTGTAGAGAATGAATTAGGGTTAGTTTAAATGGTTAGGGTTAAGTATAAGACAAGAATGGAGACTAAGTCAAAACTTCAAGAATCTTCAACTAAAAACAAAACAAGCAACCATTCATTTATCTTTTTCATTTTCCAAAATGGATATAAATAAATAAGATAAATGAATAAGTAATTAAGTAAACAAAACCCTAATCATTAACTCAACCATAGTTTAATTCTTTACACTTAACCAAATAAGCATGTATCATCAAACATGATACAATCATGTGCACAAAAGTATATCACATATACAACTTGCATAATTCAAGTGAGAAAATCCATTTAAAGTGAACCAATACTAGTTAATGCAAAGTAATATATCAAATATATAATTATACAATAAATCATTAAATCAACACTTGATTCAATGATCCGGTCATATCGCATATAACCGGCTAGTATCCAATGTATCGGCTTCTCGAATCAATCCTTGATTCGATAACCAGGTTATATCGCATATAACCAATCGCTACATTCGTCGCGAGAATGGAATACGGTATCACATACACGCATTATTCTCGGTCCCGCACATATCTCATATGCGCTCCTATTTCGTTTCGCTTAAGCCAGGAAACCTCTGTGTAGGACTCTAAAGACTCGTCAATACGCCGGCAGCAGATGATGATCATATCAAACACCCACAAGCCGCAAGCGGTCTGCTAAACGTAACGGCCACCCGGATATTGAGCGATCAGAAGATCGACGAGCAAGCCCGCTCACACTCCTGTGAATCCAACCAGTAACACTTACCGTACAGTCTGGTCTGTTCGTCTGATATGTCGCATATCTCGCCTAGGGATGGTAAACGTCAGACCCCAATAGCTCGATAAGTCATGCCGACTTGAGGTCCATGACATTCGTGAAACTACTGATAACTCTTACCAGTATATCACTGCAACCCTGGCCAGGGATTTCCTGTTATGGCCAGTCGTGCATTGCGCAACATCAACCCCCAATACCGGGAGAGACGAATCCCTTCCTATCGCTCATTGCCTCCATGTGAATCGGGACTGTACCCAAAAACCACCTGTTTGCATGACTCAGTAGAGCCGTGGTAGGGTGGAAATCAAAGCACAGTGGGAGACACACAAGACTCTATGACGATCTCGGGTTAACAGACTAAGCTGTACCAGTGTCACCAGAGAACTGCCATCTGACGTGAGGTATAATACCATCTGGGAGTTCTCGGCGAGTCCGTTCAGTGTACCCAGTCTCCACTGAGCACCCGCATACCATTTTCGATGTCAAACCCCAATGGATATGGGATCATCGATCGCCCATCGCATGGGTCGAGAAGATATGCGCTAGTCTACTCTGGAATATCGATGCCCCGTCTCGATATTCCCACGACTAGGAACAATGAAGGATGTACTCATTGACTACCCAGGCCCCACTAGTATGATCTGCATCATAGTCCTGGAAGTCGAGTACACATCCTAAGGGCTTTATCAACATGTAATCAGAAAGACAGAAAGTATACATGTTAAGATAAAGAGCAACCAGATAGCGTACTATCATGTTGAGCAAGAAAGTCCTACCTATATATGTCCCAGCATCCACTACAATATACATCCAATATACAGTAATGGCCTCTAGGGCATACCTATAACTAACAATCTCCCACTTGCACTAGGGCCATCTGTAGCAGTGGTCGCAGTATCTAATACTCAACCATCCCATATGAGTCTCTCTCTGGGAAAAGGCCTTCGTGAGTGGATCAGCCGTGTTGTCCTCTGAGTCTACTCTCCTAACCTCGATCAACCTGGAGATCAACTATCTCCATGATCAGGTGATGCTGTCTCAGAATATGTCTGGGTCACTGATGGGACCAGGGTTCCAGGGCCAAAAACACACTTCCATTGTCATACAATGGCAGGAACCAAGTTCATCTTATGAACCAATATACACCCAAACTGCCTCTTTGGTAGTATCTTTAATAGCGATGTTACCAGCCTTTATCGTCTAGTTTGTCACGGTATCTAGCTTGGAAATCTTCCAACATACCGTCCCTATACCGAGGGTAAAGACAATGCCTGCGACTGACATTCAGTCGTCCTTATCACTCTGGAACCCTTCCAGTGATTCTCCCCAGGATCGATTGATACCATCTCACTACAACTAGTGAGTATCCTAACATCTAATTAAATCTATCTCATAGATCCAAAGCTTAGGATTTAGTAGGTATGACTTTGATCCTATATGGAAAATCATTGTGATAAGCGGAGATTGATCGAGCGTAGCATAGGAAACTCCTTCCCTAACAAGAGTATGTCATCCACGTATTCTACGAGGATCGTCACCATACTCCCTACTACCTTTTTGTTTATACAAGGTTCATCTACCATTTTGATGATGTCAACTTCTTTGACTAATCCATCAAAACAGATGTTCCAACTCCGCTATGCCTGCTTTATCCTATAAAGCATCTTGCACACGTTTCCGCTGCTCCCACTGTCTACGAGGCCCTCTGGCTGTGTTCTTATAGACATTCTCTTCTAAATCATTATTTAGAAAAGTTGTCATGGCACCCAACCACCAGATATCGTAGTCATGGTATGTATCCGTGGCAAGTAGGATCTGGATGGACTTAAGCATAGTCCCTGGAAAAGGTTTCATCATTATCCGTGCCTGGTTGATGACGAAAACCTTTAACAAGTCTAGCTTTGAAAGTCTCAACTTGTCCATCTACACCAAGTAATCTTCTCAAGATATACTTGCTCCTGATGGGGATTTAACCCTTCAGATATCGCAACCAAAGTCCATACTTTGTTGGTGTATATGGATTCCATCTCAGATCACTAAGCATCCAGCCATTCTTACAGAGTCCCTACTCTCGATGGCCTGCTCGAAACTGGTTGGGTCATCATCTCATGATGCAATCCTCGCTCCCACTGTCATCGAGAAACCGAGGTATCTCTCAGGTGGGTGAGGAACCCTACTAGATCGGCGGAGAGGCTGAGGTTCGTCGGAAACTATTGAATCCTTTGGTTCTGTCAAATTATTAGCAGTTTTGTACAGCTGGAACCTTTCCAGTTCTACAGAACTGATTTTGCCTTGATCTTGTCCGGATTTTGCTTTTGACATAGGCCGGACAATCCCAAATCTTAACTTACTTAAGAGATAGGATCTTCCCATACCATATCTCATATGGAGTGGTAGGCATTGATTTGATTCAAACCTAATTCAATAGGTATGCAGCTTCTCAAGTGCATAACCCCCAAAAAGGAAATAGGTAACTCAATAGTACTCATCATAGAGCACACCTTATCATATAGGGTGTGATTGCTCCGTCCCGATATACCATCGTGCTATGGTTTATACGGAGGAGTAATGCTGAGAGAGAATCTCATTTTCTTTTAGAATAGTCCAGGAATGCTATGCACAAGTATTCTCCTCCCTGATCTCATCATAGAACATAATACTTATACCCGTATTTTGGTTCTCTACTTCCTACTTATATTCTGTGAATACCTCAAAAGGTTCGGACTTATAATTCAACAGGAATATATGACTGAATCTTGAGAGATTATCAGAGAATATAATGAAGTATAAAGAACCAGTCCTGGCATGTGTAGACAGGAGACCTTACATACATCATCATGTATCAGTCCCAAGAGTTTACCAACTCTTCCTCTGTTTCCAGTAAACAGAGCTGGTGTCATTATATCTTTGTGACATGATTGGCAAGTTTCACAAGATGTAAATTCAAACTGATTTAAATATGCATCTAAATGTAACTTCAGCTAGTCGGGTCGCATTGATATGACCTAGTCTACAATACCTCAAGAAGAATTCGTTCATTTCTGAACTCTTCCTCTTGTGTGTGTTCTGTATACGAGGAACTGTAGTTTGATTTAGAACGTCAATGCTTTTAGATAACGTGCCTGAACCGATCAACTTTTGATATAGGAAATGTTCAAAACATTATCCATCAATACAAAATTATATCCTTTCTTTACTAATAAAGAGACTGATATGATTTTGTATATCAGGTTCGGTATCTAATAGCATTTGTTCAGAATCAATGTATTCATAATACAGGGTGACAGTGACCAACAGACTTGGCTGCAACACTTGCCCCGTTTTCTGCCTCATGAAACTTATCACCCGTTCTCAGTTTTTCTACCCTCTTGTAGCCCTATGTAACAGATTACATATCTGGGATCCTTATCCGGTATCATATACCCAGGATGCAGAGGATACTGAGAAACAGTTCTTTGTAATGAACACACCCGAAGGAGATGCATCATATGCACTTTCTTCATTTGGGCGGCATAGCAATTCTGGTATTCCCCAATTTCCTGCTCTGTCTTATAACAATTATAAGTTGGAGCGGGACCAACGTTCCCCAGCTCAGTATAACAAGCGGGTTCGGTCAAAATTCCGTATTATTATCTTGATTAAGGCGTGATATGGTCGCTACCAGGAGAGAGAGAAGAAAACACTCTGCGTGCGCTCTTGCAAGATTAGATTGATTATGTATTTTATCTAATCAGGATGTCTCCCACTGTTTTTATCAAATCTTCCTTCAAACCCTAAAAGGAAAGACTAGCCGGGATTAATTACACTCTACAAGTTCGTCAATCTTTCAGCCAGGCCAGTGTCGGTACTTTGAGGGAGGTTCCCCGTGCTTTCGCACGGACCTAATTACAGTAAACCTCGTTTTCCCAGAGGCGTAACCCCGTTGACACCTTTCTAGACACCTACTTGATCGGCTAATTGCAAAGTGCAAAACTCTCCCAGGAGTAACAATTACTCGCAGTGGGTATCGGGATCCAACTATCATATAGAAGGTATGCAATCTCATTGCAAATTTCAACACTTGAAACTCCCGATAAAGGTTTTTACCCCTAGCACCTATGACCTTAACTATGGTCAACAAATCATAAGTACTAGTCAAGTTCTACCCGTCATTTCGTGACTAATTAGACCCACCCACATGACCCTTAACTAAGGTCAACAAAGTCACGCGACTGTCCTAACTAATCGCATCATATGCGGTGTAGGAAGACATCACTTAGCTACCGTACACTGTGCCTTAACTATGGTCAACAAACACAGCACGAATACTAAGTACTCTACTTCCTAAAATGACGGAGGGTTGCGGCTGGTTTTTGTGAAAACCTTTAACGCTTTGAACTTGATCTCGTTGCGGAATCAAATCGTTTTTAAATGGAATGTTTTTGAGGCTTTTCTAGTTTTGCTAAAGGGGTCACTCCCGGTGAAAGGATCGTCGGCCCTTTCCTCGTCGAATGAGGTGCGGGATATATCATATATATCACTGTGCAAAGCAGAAACTACAGAAGCAATCAAAGGACAAACCGAGTGTGTAGCATCTGCCAGTTATTGCTAAAGGAGTCACTCCCGGTGAAGGGATCTCGGTCCTTTCCTCATCGAATAAGGTGCAGGATGTTCTATAATGAACACCGCGATGCAAAGCAAGAACTGTAGCTACCTGTTTTGTTTTTGAAATTCGATTCCACAACATCAATTAGGTTTATTTTCTTTCATTAATCTCATTAATGATTATCCCATCATTTAAATTACCTAAACATCACAGATAAATATGACGTACACTTATGCCATCCGCATTCGCCTCGATGTCCCCTCGTGCACCGTTAGGTTAGGTAACTAACGGCAGAGCGGGGCAGGGCTAGCGCGGGTGTAAAACATAAGTAACGTCTATATAATATATCATATATACTATATACTATATCTGTCACAGAACATCACATGATCACATCACAGATAACGCAGCAGAAAGAATCATATGAAATATTGGATATACTAGGACGTCCGTGTTTTCAATACGAGCCAGTATAAAACACGGATTCCACGGTCGTGATGAATAGCCAATCCTATACCCCTAGACCCCTACGAGAGCGGCAAGCAACCCTACCAATTCTAGGGTTAGGAGACCCGGACTCGACTCCTCGAGATGGTCTCCCTCTGGACCCTAGAACCCGGTTACTTGTGCTCCCCTCCTTGGGTCTATCCTAATACAGAAAAGTAAATAATATACATCAACGGTGACAACTTCCGCAACCTGGAAGTGCCCCAATAAAAGAATATTACATACAAGTTTTTACATGAATGAAAATGAAAAAACACTCATCTCACATAAAAACCCCCGGCTATTCAAACATGACGATCCAATATAACATATCCAGCAACACATAACATCACATGTCATCAACGTAAGTAAATATGCGCATCCCAATTGTCGTTGACATATAGCAACGAAACCGGCGACATCACATATTACACTTACGGTCACAGAAAAGAAAGTGTAAAACTACAACAGTTGGAATCCGCAACTTCCTCAGACATCGCATGCCTGACCAAATGAATTACTTAGACATCGCATGCCTAACAATTATAAATCCCGCATTTTAGTCTCAAAATCGAAAACACTTTTCAATATCAAGTCGGGCAATTCAACAGGATTCCCGACATTCTGATCGAATACTCGTCGCAAACTTTAGTAGACGGCCGCACCCCCGACGCCGTCGACAAAGTGCACCAAGGCGGAACACCGCTGCCGCGAGCACCCGAACGGATGCTTTCGGCGACGGGGTTCTCCTACAGTCACTTGGTCGGGGCTATGGAGTGAGGCTGTCTATTAAGTTTACCCGGCGAGTATCCGCGTACGCTACGTGATTGCGACGGACTTTTGATCACATCAAAATTCCGTGGCAACCAATCAAGTGAGACTAAACTGCTATGTTTATAATATTCATTCCGTTATCTCATAACTATTTGCGAATTCCAATTATTGTATCACATTCCGGATAAATGGAAAATGTTAAACTTTCCGATCGAACAATCAAACACCCAAGTTTTCCCGAAACAGCTCAACACATGAAATAAGTCTAACAACATTCAGTTCGTGCCTCAGTACCAACGGTCCAACCGTAGAAGGGTCAAGCCAACGCCTCACATGTGGCACGCCGTACTGCCCCAAACCCGAAGGTTCAAAGGGCAGTTCAAGACGGTCACATAATCGAGTTAAGGTTTGTTGTCTTCTAGAGGGTCCATCGCGTTACTTGCACTACTTAGAACGTCGTTAAACTACGGAAAAATCCAACAATTGGAAATTTACCGGCAGGGGAAAAAGTGGGTATTTATATCCGGTCGAACTTGTTAACATATTCTAAAAATACCCGGAAAAGCACACCGACAAAATTAGACAGTCCGATCGAATACACCGAGTCCCCAATACAACTCAGAAAATACAACTCTGGAATAAATATTAAAAATTCCCAGGAAAACCAGAACAGAAAACTGAGAATTACTGTGAAAAATTAAATACACAAAACGACAAAATGGCCGCGGAACCGCCGCACGAGCCA
This sequence comes from Agapanthus africanus, assembly GCA_030015575.1. Classification (NCBI taxonomy): domain Eukaryota; kingdom Viridiplantae; phylum Streptophyta; class Magnoliopsida; order Asparagales; family Amaryllidaceae; genus Agapanthus; species Agapanthus africanus. The sequence goes on along the minus strand of CM057345.1, from coordinate 140,420,535 downwards.
TGCTCGTGCCGCGGATCCGCGGCTCATTGATGGAATTAGTCCATCGAAATTCACAGTAACTCTTAGATTATCCTGCTGATTTTTCTGAATATTTTTAATCTACAAAAAACCACGTTTTTCAAAAAAGTCCAGAGAGCATTTTTCAAGTCGGGTTTTGGGTCGATCGGACTTCTGATTCCGTCGGGACTTCGCCTAAGGCTCTAGCTAGGCTCTGATACCACTGTAAGGTTTCTAGGCACACTAATGAAGTCTCACAAGTGATCAAACATGCACAAATCATGTGCACAAAAGTATATCACATATACAACTTGCACAATTCAAGTGAGAAAATCCATTTAAAGTGAACCAATACTAGTTAATGCAAAGTAATATATCAAATATATAATTATACAATAAATCATTAAATCAACACTTGATTCAATGATCCGGTCATATCGCATATAACCGGCTAGTATCCAATGTATCGGCTTCTCGAATCAATCCTTGATTCGATAACCAGGTTATATCGCATATAACCAATCGATACATTCGTCGCGAGAATGGAATACGGTATCACATACACGCATTATTCTCGGTCCCGCACATATCTGATATGCGCTCCTATTTCGTTTCGCTTGAGCCAGGAAACCTCTGTGTAGGACTCTAAAGACTCGTCAATACGCCGGCAGCAGATGATGATCATATCAAACACCCACAAGCCGCAAGCGGTCTGCTAAACGTAACGGCCACCCGGATATTGAGCGATCAGAAGATCGACGAGCAAGCCCGCTCACACTCCTGTGAATCCAACCAGTAACACTTACCGTACAGTCCGGTCTGTTCGTCTGATATGTCGCATATCTCGCCTAGGGGTGGTAAACGTCAGACCCCAATAGCTCGATAAGTCATGCCGACTTGAGGTCCATCACATTCGTGAAACTACTGATAACTCTTACCAGTATATCACTGCAACCCTGGCCAGGGATTTCCTGTTATGGCCAGTCGTGCATTGCGCAACATCAACCCCCAATACCGGGAGAGACGAATCCCCTCCTATCGCTCATTGCCTCCATGTGAATCGGGACTGTACCCAAAAACCACCTGTTTGCATGACTCAGTAGAGCCGTGGTAGGGTGGAAATCAAAGCACAGTGGGAGACACACAAGACTCTATGACGATCTCGGGTCAACAGACTAAGCTGTACCAGTGTCACTAGAGAACTGCCATCTGACGTGAGGTATAATACCATCTGGGAGTTCTCGGCGAGTCCGTTCAGTGTACCCAGTCTCCACTGAGCACCCGCATACCATCTTCGATGTCAAACACCAATGGATATGGGATCATCCATCGCCCATCGCATGGGTCGAGAAGATATGCGCTAGTCTACTCTGGAATATCGATGCCCCGTCTCGATATTCCCACGACTAGGAAAAATGAAGGATGTACTCATTGACTACCCAGGCCCCACTAGTATGATCTGCATCATAGTCCTGGAAGTCGAGTACACATCCTAAGGGATTTATCAACATGTAATCAGAAAGACAGAAAGTATACATGTTAAGATAAAGAGCAACCAGATAGCGTACTATCATGTCGAGCAAGAAAGTCCTACCTATATATGTCCCAGTATCCACTACAATATACATCCAATGTACAGTAATGGTCTCTAGGGCATACATATAACTAACAAAAAATTCCCGAAGTGGGCCCCAAGCACAATTCCCAGTACTCAAACAAATCTCGGCTCAAAACAAAAATACCAGAAACCCCAATTCCAACACAGAGAGAACTGTAGAAATTTTGGTGCCCTAATTCTACAGTATGGCGGCGGAACCGCGGCCAAAACGTTGTACGGCCGTGGTTCCGCGGCGCTACAGTGCAATCAATGTACCAAATTTTCTCAGAACTTTTAAAAAACCCTGCCTGTTTTTCTGCAATATTCAAAATAATTTTTCGGCGACAATAAAAATTCGACAGAAAGTTCAGTATTAGAAATGCAGTTTCGGAAATTTTGTTCGATCGAAGTTCTAAACACGTTAGAGCAAGCTAGTAAAGGTTAATGGCGTGGCTGTGATACCATGTAAGACTACGGTAGCGCCCCGGCCGTCTTTCCGAGGCCAAAATGCGGAAACGAAATTTTTTCTTAAACTAGAAACCGGCGCTATCGTATGCTTAAAACCCGGATCGAACCATTAACCTACAACTAGCTATCTAGAGAAGGGATAGAAAGGATATACCGATCGATCCGTGTCCTTTGGTCTTTGGCCACCATCCTAAGCTCCTCGCGGCATCTCCGGTCTCGATCTCCTCGTCGGAAAGGGTACCACATCATCGATTCCTTTTACGGGCTCCCGCTTCATCCGAAGCAACTCGGGCACGAAGTGTGCTAGCCGACGTGTCCAAGGTGATGTAGAGAATGTTTGTGATCACTTTGTCTCTTGCATCCATGGGATGGATGGAGGTTAGAGATGAAGCCATTGATGGAAGTTTGGAGCTAGAGGAAGAAGAAGAAGAAAAGAGCCTTTTTCTTTCTTATCTTTTCTATGATAAAATGAGAGAGTGAGTTAGTAAAAATACAAGAGCAAACTCTCTCAAGGCAGCCCCTCTCTCTCCTTATCATATCAAGACACAAATCAATCTCATAAAGTGACACATGCACAAGAAAAGAGACCATGAGTCATCACTTGTGTATGTGTCACCATTAATGCTCTAAATGATGATTTCTAGCTCACAATTTCCATTAACAAACATTAATCCAAATGTTTGCAACAATAAAAAGATACGGCAACATCTAAAGTAAACTCATGATGGATCACAAGGATACCCCTCACCTGTATATACATTGTAAGTGCACGGCGGCGCCCCGGCCACCATCCCGAGGCCAAATGCGGAAGCGATGGTTAACTTTAATTTTTCTTGAACCGGCACCACCGCGCACTAAAACCCCGGATCGTACCATTAACTAGTCCTAGCTAACTACAAGATGGGAAGAGAGATATACCGAGTGATCCGTGTTCTCCGGTCTTCTCGCTGTCGTCCCGATCTTCCAGCGGAATCTCCAGTCTCCACCTCGTCGCCGGAAGGGCACCACGTCGCCTGCTTCTTTTACGGGCTCCCACCTCTATACCGAGTCAACTCGGGCACGAAGTTGGCGAGCCGACGTGCCCAAGGTTTGCTGTAGAATGTGTGTAGAACCATGTCTCATTTTGGGGTTCATGGAGGTTGCCTTTTGAGATGGTGGAGGAATGGATTTTTGAGATGAACTAGAGAGCTTTTTTCTAAGCACAATTAGAAAGCCAAATGCCACACATGAAAAATGAATCCCCTCATCCTACAATAGTGGCCGGCCCCTCCTCTTGTGTGAGTGGAGAGAGAGAGCAAGGTCAAGGGGTGGGTGGAATGCAATGATGGAAGCAAGTGATGATGAGAGAATACAATGATCACAACAAAACCCAACACTCCAACAACAACCATCATCATATCCAAAGTCAAGCAATCATGAAAACTATCATGAAGCAAAAAGTCAAGTCAATGGATGGTGCACCATCATGATACAATAATAATGCAAAGAACACCCTCCACAAATGCTTATTTGCACAAATGCAGATAAGCCCTCCACCACCAATCTTCGGCCAATGAAAGATACAAAGAAATATGGCCGAAACGGAAAGCAAACTGGCAACTCCAGAAAACTGGTCCCGTAATAAATTACAGGAAAACCCCGATACTGTGCATACACACCCGCATTTGTATTCCGACCGAAATACAAATGTAATGAGACAAAATCTACACTGTACTATACTAGGATCCGGCTTAAACTAAAGCCGGCTAGTAATATCCGTTCGATCCTGATCCGTGCAATACCGCACGTATCTGATCGAACCCTGCCATATCTCCATACGGCCTCTACAGCTTTTCGCCCGAAAACTTGAGCAACTGTATGTGGGGGACTCTAAAGACTCGTCAACACCTTGGTTGTGGATTTAACCACTAGCACGTCAGAGGTATAAGCCAATACGTAACGGGCAACCAGCTATTGACCAAAAGGGACGTCTGTGAGTGAACTCATCCTGACACCCTACTGAGCCTGTCAGTGACAATATCCGTACAGTCCGGTCTGTTCGTCTATGAGCATCGCATGGCGGGCCTAGGGGGTTGGTAAAAGTCAGACCCCCAAAAGCGGTACAAGTCGTGTCGGAGTGTAGCACAAAACACCCTGAGATACTACTGGAATACCTACCAGTAAATCTCCTGCCTCGGCCGAGGGCTTTGTGTAATGGCTCTCCTAGACACAGCGCGACCTCACCCCCAATACCGGGAGAGACGAACCCGTGAAGATCCGCTCACTGCCTCCATGTGGCTCGGGACTGTACCCAACTAAAACCTGTTTGCACGTCTCCTTTGAGCGTGGTAGGGTAGTAATCAAAGTACAGTGGGAACTCACACGAGACAAATGACGATCCTCAGGTCGATGAACTAACCTGTACACATGTCACCAGGGAACTGCCATCTGACGTCAGGTATACGACCAACTAGCATGTTCCCGGCGAGTCCTGTCCGGTGTACTCATAACCCAATGAGCACCTGTTTACATCTTAGGTGAACCAACTGACACCAATGGCTTGTGAGACCGGCCACCGCCCCTCGTCGGGGTCTCGACTGTATACACTAGTCTACTTTGGAGTATCGATGCCCTGTCTCGAAACTCCCACGACTAGGGACCTTTTAAGGATGTGCTTATAGACCCCAGCTCCCACTTATATGATCGCCCTCATACTGCTGGTGGTCAAGCAAGAATCCTAGGGGCTTTATCAACGTGTAATAGTGACCTGTCTGGTCACCTAAAGCAGTACACGATGATAAAGATAAACCAGATAGCATACTATCATCTCGAGTAAGACTGTCCTACCGGGATAGGTCCTCCCTCAATCATTGCAATCACGTGCCTGTGATCCAATAATTGACTCTGAGGGCACTATCTCCAACAATCTCCCACTTGCACTCAAGGCTAATTATTGCGATGTCGCATACTCACAGCCCGTGTGATACCGAACACCCAACTCTTCTACTAGTCAGTCTCACAAAGCCCGTTTACGAAACTATTGCGTTCGAGGAATAGCCTCAGTGAGTGGATCCGCTTTGATGTTTCTTTCTATGTCTCTCTATATCTCATATTCGCGGAGAAAACCATCTCCCGAAATGAGCAATACCTGTCATAGAATGTGTCTGGATGTCTGATGGGACCTAGCTCATAAAAGAACTCCAAATCCAAACTTCTTAGACTGTATCGTCAACTGAACTTAATCAGTATCCAGCACCATGCCTCCCTTAGTATTGCCTTGGACCACCTGTCCAAAATACTGCCCCTTGTCAGAAGGAAAACTATAACTTTGACAACCTCCTTGTCGTCCAGGTCACCTTGGAAGCCTGGAATGATAACTGTCTCCCGAATGAGGCTGTCGTTATCATATCCCTAGAACATCCACTTATGTTCTAAAACTGCTTCCGACTGTTTCTCCAGGATTGGATCAACATCAACTTATTGCATCTAGTGCAAGAATAACATCTGGTGTGGTACTTGACATCTCATGATTGACTCAATTGCCCGAGCAAGTGATCTGCCAATCATGCGCATCCCTCTCCCCTTTAGTCTGTAAGACACCTTTAGAGAGGGTGACTCCATCACCTGCAGGTACACCACCGTGCCTGGAGTCATCCATTCTAAATACTCTTAGAATGCTGTCTAAGTACCCTGATTGGGAAACCACCCAAATCTAGATCTAAAACCATAGATCTAGTAACCAGTATGTCTGATATAATGTCCAAGTCCCATGTGGAGAAACCACTGTGTGACGACCAAAGTATAACCGATCGTAGTATAGGAGTATCACTTCCTACTCTGTGTATGTCATCCAAATACCAGGACATCACACTCTACTATCTTCTTAATAGATCCATCCCCTATTCTGATGAAGTCAAACCTATGACCGTCACATCAGAAATAGATGATCTATCTCCGCTATATCTGCTTTAGTCTATAAATAGACATAAGCCACCTGTCCACCAATGCTTCCGCTGCTCCCACTGACTACGACAACCCTCTGGCAGAGTCATATAAACGTACACTTCTAAAGCAAGTTTAGAACGACGCTATACTCATCCTCCTGCCGGGTCTCACAGTCTGGAACAACAGCAATGGCAAGTGTGGGTAAATAAGAACCTCCCTGTCACCGTCCTTGAAGCTACCGGAGTACCTCTCGGGTGTCTGAGGTTACCCACCTTATCTGCGGAGTGGCCAATGGAATGTCAAACCGGATTGAATCTTTAAGTTCCTTATCAAATCTTCAGTAATCGTTTGTGGTTCTGGAATCACTTCCAGTTCTACCATACTCCCACTACCGTTTTCTGAAAAAATCCATTTTTTTTATTAAAACTGTGGCGAGTCTAGAACAATATTACTATTGATCTTTCAGATGGTAGAAAGTCAACCCTCGTCATAGCCTGGGTCAACCCACAAACAGCCATTATAGAAACGTGCCTTGAGTTATCCAGAGTCTGGTTTTAAGCAGATGCCAGACAACTCCCCGTACCTTAACATCGTTAAGATATGAACTGTTCTATATCCAATATAGGAACAGAGGCACTGATTTAATTGAACCAGATTCAAATCATGCAGCTGTCTCCAGTGCATGTCAACTAAATGGAAGAAGGCCGATCAGCGTTACTCGACTTAGGAATGCTTCCAATTATGAGTAACCTGAAAGAGAAGCAAGTTCTCTTAATCACTACTATCAACTGAATACCATACTCAAGTATCTACATCTCCGATCACTTTGAAGAATCCCGATACTTGCAATATCTGGTTCTCTACTTTATTCAAATACCTATAACTTCTCAAAATTCGGACCCTGTGTTTCCACGAAACACCTGTCTAAAAACCAGAGAAGTCATAAGTAAACCGAATATAGTACGAGGACCAACCCCTCTGTCCTGATGGACCCTGGACAACATACAATACTCTGTATAAGTCCCTTGAGTCTGATAACTCATTCACTGTGTGTCGTAGGTTGAAAACTGTACTTATGGTTAAGAAGAATTACACCGCTGTTTAATGCTCCTTACCTAACCATCCACTGATATAGGTAAATGTCACAGACATCAATTCAAAAAGATATATCTCACTCTATAAAAATAGACGTACAGATGTATCGATTTGAAATTGGTGCATAACAGCGGATATTCAAAACCAAATATTTGCCGACCGGTAAACAGCCCAGGTGATTTCCTCAAATATCACCGATTACAACGAATCCCGATATAATGAGGATGATCACCCAATTCCCAATAACTTACTCCCACTCATCATCTGTAAAACCATACAGATGTGAGAATCATACCTGGTAAATACATACCCTGGAGTAAGGACTAATTGGGAAATCAGTTTTCCTTTAACAGTACACAGTGAAACTGAAACATTGAAATGTTTCGATGGGGTATCCCGGTATTCCTAGTAATGCCTCTTCCAGATTCACGATTGTAACCGTATAATTCTTTGCCACCTCTCCAAATCCCTTTATATGTCTTTAGTCATTACCTTCTGCACACCCCTTTAGGCCAAATGGTTTTCTTCCTTCCCTACCGTTCGGCACCAGCCTATGGTTTGGAAGAAGACTATCCAATAAGCATAATGGGTGTACTGTCCTAATCCTAGGAACACTCGCAATGCGAGAGAAGGTGAAGATAAAAGACAACCGAATAAACCTTATTCCTATTTCTCCTGAACCAGAATCCATCCCCGAACTGGAACAAGTTCCTTTCGAGTTCGTATATAACCATACGATGGAGTATCCAATAAACTGTGGATCTTCGTAGTGATACGGAGTGTCCTAGAGAAATACAAAGGTGAAGTGGGAGTGGTAATGAAATACCTGGTTTGGTCGTGAATATCAGTTGCAATTTACTTTACCCTCTTACTAATCCCTTGCTTTGTCTTAACTTAATACCTTCTGCACACCATCGTTATGCTAATTGGTTTTCTTCATTCCCCACCGTTCGGCACCAGCCTAAGGTTTGGAAGAAGACTATCCAATTTGCGTAATAGGTGTACTACTCCTAAACCAAGGAGTACTCGCAACCTGAGAGAAGGTAAAAGGAAAAGACAACTGAATAGTCCTATTCGTTTTCTCCAGAACCGGAAACCATCCTCGAACAAATCCCTTCGAGTTCGTATATAACCATACGATGGTTTTGTCCAATGGAAGTGGACGTTCGTAATAATACGGGGTGTCCTGGAGAAAAGGGTAAAAGTAGGAGTGGCAATGAGGTTTGCAACTCTGACAATCCAAAAGCCAGTGTTTAAGAAGGTTCGGTCAATTTTGGTCTCTGAGTCATAGTCTTAGGGTCGGGTCAATGGTCGCTGCCAAAGAGAGAGAGAAAAGAAACACTCAGCGTGCACTCTAACCTAGATCAGAATGGTTACCAATTTATCTAATCTGGAAACCTCCCACTGTAACGTCAAATTCTCCTCCAAACCTGAAAGAAGAATTAGTTGGGATCACCCGAGGAGTAAACCAACTCATCAGTGGGAATCGGGATCCAACTATCATCGCATGATAACGTGACGGAATCCGCTCACGGTATCACACTCCAGAAGGTATGCGCATATCTGGCAAGTTTCAGTTCTTTTGAAACTCCCGATGTGGTTTTTGCCCCATGCTCTTATGACCTTGACTTTGGCCAACAAATCATAAGTCACATGTCAAGTTCTACCCGTCATTCTCCAGGTTAATTTGAGCCCACTCGCACAAGCCCTTGACTTTGGCCAACAAGGCTGTACGACTGCCCCAAACCAACGCATCTATCTATGCTGCATATGAATACCCCAATAGCTACCAAACACCGTGCCTTGACTTTGGCCAACAAACACAGCTTGAATACTATTGACCACCCATATGAAACGACGGAGGGCTATGAATGGTTTCTGGCGAAAACTTTTAACGTAATGAACTTGATATCGTTGAAGGAACGCATAGCTTTATAAAAATATAGTGACGAAAACCTTTGGTAAAGAGGTCACTCCCGGTGAAGGGATCTCGGCTCTTTCCCCGTAGAATGAGGTGCAGGATATTCCAACTGAATACCACGGTGCAAAGCAAAATTAATCGGCTATAGTGAAGTTATTTCCCTGACGCAAACTTCTGTCCAAGGGGTCACTCCCGGTGAAGAGATCTCGGCCCTTGCCTCGTCGACTGAGGAGCAGGATATTCCAACTGAATACCACGATGCAAAACAAAAGTGAACGTCCTTGCAATAACAGCTTTTTGAAAAAGTTCCAACAACATCAGATTAGGTTTGTTTTTAACTTGCATTGATCCGAATCAACGCAGTCCCATCAATTGATCACACCAAAAAGAACGAAAATATACTGATGTACGTATATGCCATCCGCATTCGCCACTGGGTCCCGTCATTACCCGTTAGGTTAGCTAACTAACGACAGAGCGGGGACTGGACTAGCGCGGATGCAAAACATATACAACATCTACTAATATATATACCAATATATTATATTCGCTCAAGGCGTGATAAAATGCAACATTACAGAAATGTACAGCATCACAGAAACATTACAGATATCTGGGATCCTCGGGTTTCACAGAGCCACTACTGAAACCCGACGTTCCCCTGGTCGTGTGGATAGCCTGTGCAATGAAATCCTAGACCCCTACGGGCGCGACAAGTTACCCGCCAAAACCTGAAGTGAGGCAGCCCCCTTCAGCAACGTGAATGGACCACCCAGCACTTCACGGAATCCGGTAACTTGGGCACCCCTCCTGGGTCAACCTGTACCCCTACGAGTGCGGCGAATAGCCCGCCAATTCTAGAGTGAAGCCATCTCTGTCTCAATGCCATGAGATGCGGGCCCGTTGCCCTCTAGAACCCGGCTATCCGTGCACCCCACCTTGGGGTAATCCTAGTACAGAAAGTAAAATATACATACAACGGGTACATCGACCGCAACCTGGCCGTGCCCCAAAATAATAATACAAACAGGCAGTGACGGCAGTCCACATGTCGGACGCTCGTCCCGCAATATCAAATGTACATAATACAACAAAACTGTACTAGCATTGCATCCAGGCTATCCCCCATGACCAATCCGCAACATCACAGCAATACACAGAGCATCAACGTGAAAGTCACGTTCGCAAATCCGTCTAACCGAGCTATAGCAGTTAGACAGGATTTACCGATCAAGTGACATTCACGGTCGCAGATATAATGTAAATACCGTGAACCAATGTGTTTAATATATCCGATCGATCAAATTTTACTAAGTGGGCCCCCAAGTACTACTGTAGCACATCAAGAAATTCTGGACCCAAAAATAATATTCCAAAACCCCTATTTCCAAGTCAGGAGCTTTCTGCAAAATTTTGGTACACTGAACAGTTCAAGTCGCGGCGAAACCGCGGCCCAAGCATGGGTTTGGCCGCGGTTCTGCGGTCGTTTAGACTGTTCACGAGACCAAATTTTCCTAGAACTCTTAGATTGTCCTACACATCATTCTGAAACAACCTGAAAAATTTTTGGACTTCAAAAAATTTCGACAGAAACTGATGTGAAGAAAAATACGGTTTTTGGAAAATTGTTCGATCGGAAATGTAAAACACATTAGACAAAGCTAGACTATGTTAATGGCGAGGCTCTGATACCACTGTAAGTGCACTGCGGCGCCCCGGCCTCCATCCCGAGGCTAAATGCGGAAGCGATGGTTAACTTTAATTTTTCTTGAACCGGCACCACCGCGCACTAAAACCCCGGATCGTACCATTAACTAGTCCTAGCTAACTACAAGATGGGAAGAGAGATATACCGAGTGATCCGTGTCCTCCGGTCTTCTTGCCGTCGTCCCGATCTCCCCGCGGAATCTCCGGTCTCCACCTCTGTAACGTTTTAAAAATAATTAAATAAATAATTAAATGAATAAAATTGTTTAAGTGAATTTTATGATTTTCGGTAAAGTAAAATGTATTTTTCGTAAAATCAAACCGTGATTGTTTTTCATTATAATTGTAAAAATATCCATTTTAATTATGAAATTACTAGTAAATGGTGTTTATTTAGCCACTTATAAATTTTTAGTTTAATAAAATATTTTTCCTAAATTAATTATTTTAAATATTAACATAAGCTTTATTTTTACACTAAAATAGTGTAAATTACAAATTTGAATGATTTTAATTTGTAAAAATGAACCATGGCATGTTAGAATTTAGTATGTATCATGCAAAATTTATTTGCAAATTTCTCCTATTTTCTAGAGTTTTCTTGAGTTGCTATAGTGAAGGAATAAATAAATAAATAAATAAAGCATGAAAAGACCTTTATGTGATATTTCTTCTCTTGAAACTTCTACACTTTTCCTCACTCATTTCTTTCTCTCCCTCACTCCCTCTCATGGCCGGCCATAACCCCCCATGGCTGCCCCCCTATTTCCCACTTCATTTTATTTCAAAATTCATCAAAAATACTTCAAAAATTCAATTAAAATTCCACAAAATCCTAATTATTTCATACCCTTTATTCTCTACTCTTCTTTACATGGATTTTGGAGTGGGAAAGCATGTATTTTTGAGGCTCATTTTCAAGTTTGGACATGAGGTTGTGGAGGTATAAATCTTTCTCTTTTGTTTTATTTCTATTAGATATTTCTTTTAAAGCATAATTAGATTAATTAGATTAATTCTAGTTGCAAATTCTAAAATTCAAGTTAGGTTTGTAAATTCAAGTTATGATTTTTAATAATTAATTAGGGTTATAATAGTTAGTTTAACACTTTTAGAATTGGAAAATCTTGCATGTTTGTTGAATTGTAAATTTTTCATTTAAAATTGTTTAAATAAAGGAATTTAGTTAACTAGGTTTTTGCAAAATGTGGTTGTGGTTAATATAAAATTCTAATTTGGGTTGTTATCATTGGATTATAGTTTTAGTGGAAATATTAGCATGTTAATGGAAAGAAAAACTTAGTTTGATTGCTAGTTTCTATGGTTAATTGATAAATTGTGATAAAAATTGCTAATTTTGTAAACTAGATTTTAGAAATTCCTATATAAATGAGATTAAAAATATAATTATGGTTTCATTATATCATTATCATCATGAATTGTGGTTTAAGTCACTAATTTATGCAAATTCATGTTTTGTGGTGGAATTGTGGTATTTTGCTTGAAAAAGGTTGAAAATTGTTAAAGGATGCAAACTAGAAATTTCAAATTTATACAAGTTTGTGTAATAAAAATATAGTAATAGTTTGTATAGTCTAGTTATGCTATTTAATGAGTTTTATGACCATTGGTTTCATTTAAATGTTAAGTTTTGATGAAAAACGGTAAACTGGCATTTTCGGGTTTTGCGAAATTGGACGGTTTGATAGATTTTCGGGTTTCGATGGATTTAATCATGTTTTATAGTATAAGTAATGTGTTTTAAAACTACGAGTTATTTGTTAATGTTTATCTCGATCCATCGGAGTTTGTATGCCGATATCGAGCGGTATTTGGTTCTTTTGCGTGGACGGGACATAGGTTTTAACCTATGCTTGTTCCTTGTATCGTTTGACTTTTGTATGTGATTCGGTTTACGATGCTATTTATATGTTTGCGTTTAGGTACCCCTCACGTGGACTGCGGGCGATGAAGAGGAGGATGGCGACACCGTCTTCGGCAGACATGGACCAGGTGAGTAGATGCATATCTACGGGGGGAAGTCGGGTGGATGGCGTTTAGCACCCCCGCAACGTAGAATAGGAATAGTATTTATTGTCAGTAGGTAACCAGATGTGACCCTAGATACTTAACGCGTAGGACCCTAGTAATAACCCTAGGCTGAACTAGACTGATTTAGGAAAACCTTATCAGGGGATGAGTACCTTGGAAAAGTTCTTAGGTTTCAGGTAGAAACACACACGCACACACTGAAACTCGACATTGAGTATACGTATATGTGTGTATATATATAAAACTAGGTATAGGTGTATATATATACAACACGTATATGGGATTCATTGATGTGATATGATATCTGAGGTATGATGAAACAGTATAACTGGGCTTGATGCCGTGATTCTTGACTATACAGTCGTATTAAAGTGTTAGCGGATCATTAGAGAATGAGATAATGAACATGAATATATAAATTATGAAGGGTGGTGGTGATATTGAGGTACATGGGACGCTAAAATAGTACCTGGGCTGTAGCTTGTGACTTGATGACGATAAGATATCGGTATGACTTAATCACAATATGATACATGTGACATGATATTTCTGAGGATAAACTAATGATGCTTATCATGATGGCAATGATATATGATTGATGTATGCGATCACAGTTTAGCACCTTGATCATGAGATGTGTTGATGATGACATTATACGAATGAGGAGGCACCTAGGAGATACTTGACCGTACCCCGATATTGGGATGCCGTACGATGGATTTTACCGTACGGGGCTTAGATTTGATGATTGATCCGCACTCTTGATTCGAGGAAGCCGTACTACGTACGTGACGCTATTGAGGCGGGATCGCCGACTATTAGAGATATTGATTCAGACCTTAGGTAGACTCTAGTTTCTTACTGACTAGTCTATTAGGTTTAGTTCCTTAGGATGTTAGATGGACACTAGTTTAGGTTCGACTCACATAGTGGTAGTTGTACTCGTATCTCGCAGAGGAGTGGATAATGCACATCTGTATTTACATTCATACTATAATTATCATGGTGCATGTTCTTACATATGTTGCTATAATCAGTATAAACCTTACCTGTTAGGACACCCGCACCATTACCGATGATGCGCATATTCCACGCACACTTATTTGCCGGCTCACACACATCATCATCGGTAATTGCTATGTCACGTACACTTTAGATCATATTATCTTTTATTGATAGAATCAGTTAACAACTAAACCGATATAATATTGTGATTACTTTCTGATGTTAGTATAAAACATGATAATTATTACTTAGACATTCATGCATTCATATTTTCATGTTATCGCACAGTAGTATGGGCATATGCCGACACTTATCATATACTTACTCATGATTTTGAGATTTGGATTTCTATGCGATTTCTGGATTTTTGGGGAAAACCGCAAAAATATATAAAAACTTCTCTCTCTCTCCTCTTCTCTTTTTAAAATAAGATGCGGTTTCTCGTGATGTATGTGTCGTCCACCATGAGTATTTCATGTTTTCTGTTGGATTTCGAGACCCGATTCGAGGAGTGGATGAACCGTCTCGGGTACATGGTGGGCCCGGTATGGTACCCCGGGGCAAGAAGATCGAGTTGTAGACGATGAGCCTGGCAGGGGAAGGCTACCTACCGGTGATGTCTGGCGCGGCGGATATCCGGAGGATACCGACCGTTGTCGTGAGATTTGATGATATGGGCCGATCCGGACTGACGGAGCCCGAGGTATTGAGACTATGAGACTTGAGATTTACATGTTTGTGTCGATGCTTGACACGGATTTCCATGGATTTCATTGATGAGATTTCAGACTCTTATACACATTTTACTATGATAACGGCCAAAGATTTCTTATACAGATATACCTGGATTTCAGGATTTCTTATTTTACATTCATGGTGCATGCAGATCCATTCATATAACATAGTACTATATGAGGCACTGACACGAACACGGAGTATCTGCACTTACACGTAGTATTACCCTGCTATTACTAGATGTTTAGGATATAGTAGTGTATTATTATGACCTAGGATAGCGTCGTGCATTCGATTTCTTTTCGTAGATGTCTTCTACTCACGAGTTGGCAACTCACCCCCGTTGTGCCAAATTTTATTACAGGTTCGATGTACAGGTTTCCGTGGCAGCTTGTTGGCACATTTTTCTTCAGGGTGGTTTGCACGGTAGGTTGGTTCACTTGTATCTGAACCACCATTGTACTTTTATTCATTCATTTGTATCTAGTAAGCTCCATCAACCATATTTGTATTACTTGATAAGTTTATTGGACCAGTCTTTTATTTCGACCTTAGAATCGCGCGTGTATTATTCTGATCTGGTGGTTTTGTTTTCTCTTGAGTTTGAGCCTCGCCCTTTGGCGTTGTATATTATTGTGCTTGTTGTGGTAGTTTCTGCCTATTGGCGTTGATGCTAGCTCCCGTTTGGGGATGCTTTTTATTGTTTATGTATATTATACTTGTTGTACCCGTTTGGGGGCCAGTTTTTACAGAGGAGACTCTGCCGAAATTTTTGGTAAAATTTGCTGATGTTTTTATACCTGTTTTCTTTTCTTTTCTTCTTTTTCTTCTTTTATGTTTTAGATTTCTGGGCTTCGGCTTACTTAGGTCACGTGGCGCCTCTAGACGTTTCGAAATCTAAGTGCCGGTCACGTTCCGTACTTTCGGGTCGTGACAACCTCGTCGCCGGAAGGGCACCACGTCGCCTGCTTCTTTTACGGGCTCCCACCTCTATACCGAGGCAACTCGGGCACGAAGTTGGCGAGCCGACGTGCCCAAGGTTTGCTGTAGAATGTGTGTAGAACCATGTCTCATTTTGGGGTTCATGGAGGTTGCCTTTTGAGATGGTGGAGGATTGGATTTTTGAGATGAACTAGAGAGCTTTTTTCTTAGCACAATTAGAAAGCCAAATGCCACACATGAAAAATGAATCACCTCATCCTACAATAGTGGCCGGCCCCTCCTCTTGTGTGAGTGGAGAGAGAGAGCAAGGTCAAAGGGTGGGTGGAATGCAATGATGGAAGCAAGTGATGATGAGAGAATCCAATGATCACAACAAAACCCAACACTCCAACAACAACCATCATCATATCCAAAGTCAAGCAATCATGAAAACTATCATGAAGCAAAAAGTCAAGTCAATGGATGGTGCACCATCATGATACAATAATAATGCAAAGAACACCCTCCACAAATGCTTATTTGCACAAATGCAGATAAGCCCTCCTCCACCAATCTTCGGCCAATGAAAGATACAAAGAAATATGGCCGAAACGGAAAGCAAACTGGCAACTCCAGAAAACTGGTCCCGTAATAAATTACAGGAAAACCCCGATACTGTGCATACACACCCGCATTTGTATTCCGACCGTAATACAAATGTAATGAGATAAAATCTACACTGTACTATACTAGGATCCGGCTTAAACTAAAGCCGGCTAGTAATATCTGTTCGATCCTGATCTGTGCAATACCGCACGTATCTGATCGAACCCTGCCATATCTCCATACGGTCTCTACAGCTTTTCGCCCGAAAACTTGAGCAACTGTATGTGGGGGACTCTAAAGACTCGTCAACACCTTGGTTGTGGATTTAACCACTAGCACGTCAGAGGTATAAGCCAATACGTAACGGGCCACCAGCTATTGACCAAAAGGGACGTCTGTGAGTGAACTCATCCTGACACCCTACTGAGCCTGTCAGTGACAATATCCGTACAGTCCGGTCCGTTCGTCTATGAGCATCGCATGGCGGTCCTAGGGGGTTGGTAAAAGTCAGACCCCCAAAAGCGGTACAAGTCGTGTCGGAGTGTAGCACAGAACACCCTGAGATACTACTGGAATACCTACCAGTAAATCTCCTGCCTCGGCCGAGGGCTTTGTGTAATGGCTCTCCTAGACACAGCGCGACCTCACCCCCAATACCGGGAGAGACGAACCCCTGAAGATCCGCTCACTGCCTCCATGTGGCTCGGGACTGTACCCAACTAAAACCTGTTTGCACGTCTCCTTTGAGCGTGGTAGGGTAGTAATCAAAGTACAGTGGGAACTCACACGAGACAAATGACGATCCTCAGGTCGATGAACTAACCTGTACACATGTCACCAGGGAACTGCCATCTGACGTCAGGTATAAGACCAACTAGCATGTTCCCGGCGAGTCCTGTCCGGTGTACTCATAACCCAATGAGCACCTGTATACATCTTAGGTGAACCAACTGACACCAATGGCTTGTGAGACTGGACACCGCCCCTAGTCGGGGTCTCGACTGTATACACTAGTCTACTCTGGAGTATCGATGCCCTGTCTCGAAACTCCCACGACTAGGGACTTTTTAAGGATGTGCTTATAGACCCCAGCTCCCACTTATATGATCGCCCTCATACTGCTGGTGGTCAAGCAAGAATCCTAGGGGCTTTATCAACGTGTAATAGCGACCTGTCTGGTCACCTAAAGCAGTACACGATGATAAAGATAAACCAGATAGCATACTATCATCTCGAGTAACACTGTCCTACCGGGATAGGTCCTCCCTCAATCATTGCAATCACGTGCCTGTGATCCAGGGCACTATCTCCAACAATCTTCCACTTGCACTCAAGGCTAATTATTGCGATGTCGCATACTCACAGCCCGTGTGATACCGAACACCCAACTCTTCTACTAGTCAGTCTCACAAAGCCCGTTTGCGAAACTATTGCGTTCGAGGAATAGCCTCAGTGAGTGGATCCGCTTTGATGTTTCTTTCTATGTCTCTCTATATCTCATATTCGGGGAGAAAACCATCTCCCGAAATGAGCAATACCTGTCATAGAATGTGTCTGGATGTCTGATGGGACCTAGCTCATAAAAGAACTCCAAATCCAAACTTCTTAGACTGTATCGTCAACTGAACTTAATCAGTATCCAGCACCATGCCTCCCTTAGTATTGCCTTGGACCACCTGTCCAAAATACTGCCCCTTGTCAGAAGGAAAACTATAACTTTGACAACCTCCTTGTCGTCCAGGTCACCTTGGAAGCCTGGAATGATAACTGTCTCCCGAATGAGGCTGTCGTTATCATATCCCTAGAACATCCACTTATGTTCTAAAACTGCTTCCGACTGTTTCTCCAGGATTGGATCAACATCAACTTATTGCATCTAGTGCAAGAATAACATCTGGTGTGGTACTTGACATCTCATGATTGACTCAATTGCCTGAGCAAGTGATCTGCCAATCATGCGCATCCCTCTCCCCTTTAGTCTGTAAGACACCTTTAGAGAGGGTGACTCCATCACCTGCAGGTACACCACCGTGCCTGGAGTCATCCATTCTAAATACTCTTAGAATGCTGTCTAAGTACTCTTAGAATGCTGTCTAAGTACCCTGATTGGGAAACCACCCAAATCTAGATCTAAAACTATAGATCTAGTAACCAGTATGTCTGATATAATGTCCAAGTCCCATGTGGAGAAACCACTGTGTGACGACCAAAGTATAACCGATCGTAGTATAGGAGTATCACTTCCTACTCTGTGTATGTCATCCAAATACCAGGACATCACACTCTACTATCTTCTTAATAGATCCATCCCCTATTCTGATGAAGTCAAACCTATGACCGTCACATCAGAAATAGATGATCTATCTCCGCTATATCTGCTTTAGTCTATAAATAGACATAAGCCACCTGTCCACCAATGCTTCCGCTGCTCCCACTGACTACGACAACCCTCTGGCAGAGTCATATAAACGTACACTTCTAAAGCAAGTTTAGAACGACGCTATACTCATCCTCCTGCCGGGTCTCACAGTCTGGAACAACAGCAATGGCAAGTGTGGGTAAATAAGAACCTCCATGTCACCGTCCTTGAGGCTACCGGAGTACCTCTCGGGTGCCTGAGGTTACCCACCTTATCTGCGGAGTGGCCAATGGAATGTCAAACCGGATTGAATCTTTAAGTTCCTTATCAAATCTTCAGTAATCGTTTGTGGTTCTGGAATCACTTCCAGTTCTACCATACTCCCACTACCGTTTTCTGAAAAAATCCATTTTTTTTATTAAAACTGTGGCGAGTCTAGAACAATATTACTATTGAACTTCCAGATGGTAGAAAGTCAACCCTCGTCATAGCCTGGGTCAACCCACAAACAGCCATTATAGAAACGTGCCTTGAGTTATCCAGAGTCTGGTTTTAAGCAGATGCCAGACAACTCCCCGTACCTTAACATCGTTAAGATATGAACTGTTCTATATCCAATACAGGAACAAAGGCACTGATTTAATTGAACCAGATTCAAATCATGCAGCTGTCTCCAGTGCATGTCAACTAAATGGAAGAAGGCCGATCAGCGTTACTCGACTTAGGAATGCTTCCAATTATGAGTAACCTGAAAGAGAAGCAAGTTCTCTTAATCACTACTATCAACTGAATACCATACTCAAGTATCTACATCTCCGATCACTTTGAAGAATCCCGATACTTGCAATATCTGGTTCTCTACTTTATTCAAATACCTATAACTTCTCAAAATTCGGACCCTGTGTTTCCACGAAACACCTGTCTAAAAACCAGAGAAGTCATAAGTAAACCGAATATAGTACGAGGACCAACCCCTCTGTCCTGATGGACCCTGGACAACATACAATACTCTGTATAAGTCCCTTGAGTCTGATAACTCATTCACTGTGTGTCGTAGGTTGAAAACTGTACTTATGGTTAAGAAGAATTACACCGCAGTTTAATGCTCCTTACCTAACCATCCACTGATATAGGTAAATGTCACAGACATCATTTCAAAAAGATATATCTCACTCTATAAAAATAGACGTACAGATGTATCGATTTGAAATTGGTGCATAACAGCGGATATTCAAAACCAAATATTTGCCGACCGGCAAACAGCCCAGGTGATTTCCTCAAATATCACCGATTACAACGAATCCCGATATAATGAGGATGATCACCCAATTCCCAATAACTTACTCCCACTCATCATCTGTAAAACCATACAGATGTGAGAATCATACCTGGTAAATACATACCCTGGAGTAAGGACTAATTAGGAAATCAGTTTTCCTTTAACAGTACACAGTGAAACTGAAACATTGAAATGTTTCGATGGGGTATCCCGGTATTCCTAGTAATGCCTCTTCCAGATTCACGATTGTAACCGTATAATTCTTTGCCACCTCTCCAAATCCCTTTATATGTCTTTAGTCATTACCTTCTGCACACCCCTTTAGGCCAAATGGTTTTCTTCCTTCCCTACCGTTCGGCACCAGCCTATGGTTTGGAAGAAGACTATCCAATAAGCATAATGGGTGTACTGTCCTAATCCTAGGAACACTCACAATGCGAGAGAAGGTGAAGATAAAAGACAACCGAATAAACCTTATTCCTATTTCTCCTGAACCAGAATCCATCCCCGAACTGGAACAAGTTCCTTTCGAGTTCGTATATAACCATACGATGGAGTATCCAATAAACTGTGGATCTTCGTAGTGATACGGAGTGTCCTGGAGAAATACAAAGGTGAAGTGGGAGTGGTAATGAAATACCTGGTTTGGTCGTGAATATCAGTTGCAATTTACTTTGCCCTCTTACTAATCCCTTGCTTTGTCTTAACTTAATACCTTCTGCACATCATCGTTATGCTAATTGGTTTTCTTCATTCCCCACCGTTCGGCACCAGCCTAAGGTTTGGAAGAAGACTATCCAATTTGCGTAATAGGTGTACTACTCCTAAACCAAGGAGTACTCGCAACCTGAGAGAAGGTAAAAGGAAAAGACAACTGAATAGTCCTATTCGTTTTCTCCAGAACCGGAAACCATCCTCGAACAAATCCCTTCGAGTTAGTATATAACCATACGATGGTTTTGTCCAATGGAAGTGGACGTTCGTAATAATACGGGGTGTCCTGGAGAAAAGGGTAAAAGTAGGAGTGGCAATGAGGTTTGCAACTCTGACAATCCAAAAGCCAGTGTTTAAGAAGGTTCGGTCAATTTTGGTCTCTGAGTCATAGTCTTAGGGTCGGGTCAATGGTCGCTGCCAAAGAGAGAGAGAAAAGAAACACTCAGCGTGCACTCTAACCTAGATCAGAATGGTTACCAATTTATCTAATCTGGAAACCTCCCACTGTAACGTCAAATTCTCCTCCAAACCTGAAAGAAGAATTAGTCGGGATCACCCGAGGAGTAAACCAACTCATCAGTGGGAATCGGGATCTAACTATCATCGCATGATAACGTGACGGAATCCGCTCACGGTATCACACTCCAGAAGGTATGCGCATATCTGGCAAGTTTCAGTTCTTTTGAAACTCCCGATGTGGATTTTGCCCCATGCACTTATGACCTTGACTTTGGCCAACAAATCATAAGTCACATGTCAAGTTCTACCCGTCATTCTCCAGGTTAATTTGAGCCCACCCGCACAAGCCCTTGACTTTGGCCAACAAGGCTGTACGACTGCCCCAAACCAACGCATCTATCTATGCTGCATATGAATACCCCAATAGCTACCAAACACCGTGCCTTGACTTTGGCCAACAAACACAGCTTGAATACTATTGACCACCCATATGAAACGACGGAGGGCTATGAATGGTTTCTGGCGAAAACTTTTAACGTAATGAACTTGATATCGTTGAAGGAACGCATAGCTTTATAAAAATATAGTGACGAAAACCTTTGGTAAAGAGGTCACTCCCGGTGAAGGGATCTCGGCTCTTTTCCCGTAGAATGAGGTGCAGGATATTCCAACTGAATACCACGGTGCAAAGCAAAAGTAATCGGCTATAGTGAAGTTATTGCCCTGACGCAAACTTCTGTCCAAGGGGTCACTCCCGGTGAAGAGATCTCGGCCCTTGCCTCGTCGACTGAGGAGCAGGATATTCCAACTGAATACCACGATGCAAAACAAAAGTGAACGTCCTTGCAATAACAGCTTTTTGAAAAAGTTCCAACAACATCAGATTAGGTTTGTTTTTAACTTGCATTGATCCGAATCAACGCAGTCCCATCAATTGATCACACCAAAAAGAACGAAAATATACCGATATACGTATATGCCATCCGCATTCGCCACTGGGTCCCGTCATTACCCGTTAGGTTAGCTAACTAACGACAGAGCGGGGACTGGACTAGTGCGGATGCAAAACATATACAACATCTACTAATATATATACCAATATATTATATTCGCTCAAGGCGTGATAAAATGCAACATCACAGAAATGTACAGCATCACAGAAACAATACAGATATCTGGGATCCCCGGGTTTCACAGAGCCACTACTGAAACCCGACGTTCCCCTGGTCGTGTGGATAGCCTGTGCAATGAAATCCTAGACCCCTACGGGCGCGACAAGTTACCCGCCAAAACCTGAAGCGAGGCAGCCCCCTTCAGCAACGTGAATGGACCACCCAGCACTTCACGGAATCCGGTAACTTGGGCATCCCTCCTGGGTCAACCTGTACCTCTACGAGTGCGGCGAATAGCCCGCCAATTCTAGAGTGAAGCCCCCTCCGTCTCAATGCCATGAGATGCGGGCCCGTTGCCCTCTAGAACCCAGTTATCCGTGCACCCCACCTTGGGGTAATCCTAGTACAGAAAGTAAAATATACATACAACGGGTACATCGACCGCAACCTGGCCGTGCCCCAAAATAATAATGCAAACAGGCAGTGACGGCAGTCCACATGTCGGACGCTCGCCCCGCAATATCAAATGTACATAATACAACAAAACTGTACTAGCATTGCATCCAGGCTATCCCCCACGACCAATCCGCAACATCACAGCAATACACAGATTATCAACGTGAAAGTCACGTTCGCAAATCCGTCTAACCGGGCTATAGCAGTTAGACAGGATTTACCGATCAAGTGACATTCACGGTCGCAGATATAATGTAAATACTGTGAACCAAGGTGTTTAATATATCCGATCGATCAAATTTTACTAAGTGGGCCCCTAAGTACTACTGTAGCACATCAAGAAATTCTGGGCCCAAAAATAATATTCCAAAACCCCTATTTCCAAGTCAGGAGCTTTCTGCAAAATTTTGGTACACTGAACAGTTCAAGTCGCGGCGAAATCGAGGCCAAAGCATGGGTTTGGCCACGGTTCCGCGGTCGTTTAGACTGTTCACGAGACCAAATTTTCCCAGAACTCTTAGATTGTCCTACACATCATTCTGAAACAACCTGAAAAATTTTTGGACTTCAAAAAATTTCGACAGAAACTGATGTGAAGAAAAATACGGTTTTTGGAAAATTGTTCGATCGGAAATGTAAAACACATTAGACAAAGCTAGACTATGTTAATGACGAGGCTCTGATACCACTGTAAGTGCACGGCGGCGCCCCGGCCTCCATCCTGAGGCCAAATGCGGAAGCGATGGTTAACTTTAATTTTTCTTGAACCGGCACCACCACGCACTAAAACCCCGGATAGTACCATTAACTAGTCCTAGCTAACTACAAGATGGGAAGAGAGATATACCGAGTGATCCGTGTCCTCCGGTCTTCTCGCCGTCGTCCCGATCTCCCCGCGGAATCTCCGGTCTCCACCTCGTCGCCGGAAGGGCATCACGTCGCCTGTTTCTTTTACGGGCTCCCACCTCTATACCGAGGCAACTCGGGCACGAAGTTGGCGAGCCGACGTGCCCAAGGTTTGCTATAGAATGTGTGTAGAACCATGTCTCATTTTGGGATTCATGGAGGTTGCCTTTTGAGATGGTGGAGGAATGGATTTTTGAGATGAACTAGAGAGCTTTTTTCTTAGCACAATTAGAAAGCCAAATGCCACACATGAAAAATGAATCCCCTCATCCTACAATAGTGGCCGGCCCCTCCTCTTGTGTGAGTGGAGAGAGAGAGCAAGGTCAAGGGGTGGGTGGAATGCAATGATGGAAGCAAGTGATGATGAGAGAATCCAATGATCACAACAAAACCCAACACTCCAACAACAACCATCATCATATCCAAAGTCAAGCAATCATGAAAACTATCATGAAGCAAAAAGTCAAGTCAATGGATGGTGCACCATCATGATACAATAATAATGCAAAGAACACCCTTCACAAATGCTTATTTGCACAAATGCAGATAAGCCCTCCTCCACCAATCTTCGGCCAATGAAAGATACAAAGAAATATGGCCGAAACGGAAAGCAAACTGGCAACTCCAGAAAACTGGTCCCGTAATAAATTACAGGAAAACCCCGATACTGTGCATACACACCCGCATTTGTATTCCGACCGAAATACAAATGTAATGAGACAAAATCTACACTGTACTATACTAGGATCCGGCTTAAACTAAAGCCGGCTAGTAATATCCGTTCGATCCTGATCCGTGCAATACCCCACGTATCTGATCGAACCCTGCCATATCTCCATACGGCCTCTACAGCTTTTCGCCCGAAAACTTGAGCAACTGTATGTGGGGGACTCTAAAGACTCGTCAACACTTTGGTTGTGGATTTAACCACTAGCACGTCAGAGGTATAAGCCAATACGTAACGGGCCACCAGCTATTGACCAAAAGGGACGTCTGTGAGTGAACTCATCCTGACACCCTACTGAGCCTGTCAGTGACAATATCCGTACAGTCCGGTCCGTTCGTCTATGAGCATCGCATGGCGGGCCTAGGGGGTTGGTAAAATTCAGACCCCCAAAAGCGGTACAAGTCGTGTCGGAGTGTAGCACAGAACACCCTGAGATACTACTGGAATACCTACCAGTAAATCTCCTGCCTCGGCCGAGGGCTTTGTGTAATGGCTCTCCTAGACACAGCGCGACCTCACCCCCAATACCGGGAGAGAAGAACCCCTGAAGATCCGCTCACTGCCTCCATGTGGCTCGGGACTGTACCCAACTAAAACCTGTTTGCACGTCTCCTTTGAGCGTGGTAGGGTAGTAATCAAAGTACAGTGGGAACTCACACGAGACAAATGACGATCCTCAGGTCGATGAACTAACCTGTACACATGTCACCAGGGAACTGCCATCTGACGTCAGGTATAAGACCAACTAGCATGTTCCCGGCGAGTCCTGTCCGGTGTACTCATAACCCAATGAGCATAGGTATACATCTTAGGTGAACCAACTGACACCAATGGCTTGTGAGACCGGCCACCGCCCCTCGTTGGGGTCTCGACTGTATACACTAGTCTACTCTGGAGTATCGATGCCCTGTCTCGAAACTCCCACGACTAGGGACCTTTTAAGGATGTGCTTATAGACCCCAGCTCCCACTTATATGATCGCCCTCATACTGCTAGTGGTCAAGCAAGAATCCTAGGGGCTTTATCAACGTGTAATAGCGACCTGTCTGGTCACCTAAAGCAGTACACGATGATAAAGATAAACCAGATAGCATACTATCATCTCGAGTAAGACTGTCCTACCGGGATAGGTCCTCCCTCAATCATTGCAATCACGTGCCTGTGATCCAATAATTGACTCTGAGGGCACTATCTCCAACATACATACCTGCATCCGCATTCCGACCAAATAAGAATGCGATGAGACTAAAGTAATCCAACAAATCTAATACTAGGATCCGGTTTAAACAAAAGCCCACTAGTATGATCCGCCCGATCATGATCCGTGCACTACTGCACGTATATGATCAGACCCTGCCATATATCATACGGCCTCTACAACGTTTCGCCCGAAACTTGATAAACTTTCTGTTGGGGACTCTAAAAACTCGTCAATACTTTGGCTGTGGATTTAACCACTAGCACGTCAGAGGTACTAGCCGTACGTAACGGGCTACCAGATATTGACCAAAAGGGAGGTCGATGAGCGAACTCATCCTGACACCCTACCGAGCCTGTCAGTGACAATATCCGTACAGTCCTGTCCGTTCGTCTATGAGCATCGCATGGCGGGCCTAGGGGGTTGGTAAAAGTCAGACCCCCAAAAGCGGTACAAGTCGTGTCGGAGTGTAGCCCAGAACACCCTGAGATACTACTGGAATACCTACCAGTAAATCTCCTGCCTCGGCCGAGGGCTTTATGTAATGGCTCTCCTAGACACAGCGCGACCTCACCCCCAATACCGGGAGAGACGAATCCCCTGCCGATCCGCTCACTTGCCTCCATGTGGCTCAGGACTGTACCATACTAAAACCTATTTGCACGACTCCTTTGAGCCGTGGTAGGGTAGTAATCAAAGAACTGTGGGAACTCACATGAGACAAATGACGATCTCAGGTCGATGAACTAACCTGTATACATGTCACTAGGGAACTGCTATGTGACGTCTGGTATAATACCAACTAGTATGTTCCCGGCGAGTCCTGTCCAGTGTACTCATAACCCAATGAGCACCTGTATACATCTTAGGTGAACCAACTGACACCAATAGCTTGTGAGACCGGCCACCGCCTCTCGTCGGGGTTTCGACTGTATACATTAGTCTACTCCGGAGTATCGATGCTCTGTCTCGAAAACTCCCACGACTAGGGACCTTTTAAGGATGTGCTTATAGACCCCAGCTCCCATGTATATGATCACCATCATATTGCTGGCAGTCAAGCAAGAATCCTAAGGGCTCTATCAATGTGTAATAGCGACCTGTAAGGTCACCTAAAACAGTACACGATGATAAAGACAAACCATGGTAGCATACTATTCTCTATCAACGTGTAATAGTGAACTACAATGTCACCTAAAGCATGTACACGATGATAAAGACAAACCAGATAGTATACAAACCTCTCGAGTAAGACTGTCCTACCGGTATAGGTCCTCCCTCAATCATTGCAATCACGTGCCTGCGATCCAATAATTGACTCTGAGGGCACTATATCCAATATCTCCATGGCCCCAAAGTCGAGGCGGAGATCGCTCAGACGTAGATAGACCGGATGCCTCTTAGTGAGGTCATGTTCCTTAGTTGTTGGAGGGGCCGTAAGAGGCCTACTAAGGATAGGCCGAGCAGGGTAGCTGCTCGGTCGCCTCATTGCGAGGGCTTTGATCCTTAGCGCCGGAGGGGCCGTAAGGGGCCTACTAAGGATGGGCCAAGCAGGTTTACTGCCCAGTGCCTCTTGGCGAGGGCTTTGATCCCTGGTGTGTTGGGGTAGTGAGCTACCAGCCAGTGATAGCCGAGCAGGGCAGCCGCTCGGCTGCCTCTTGGCGTGGGTTTTGATCCTTAGCGCGGGAGGGGCCGTACAAGGCCTACTAAGGACGGGCCGAGCAGGGTAGCTGCCCGGTGCCTCTTGGCAAGGGCTTTGATCCCTGGTTTGTTGGGGTAGGGAGCTACCAGCCAGGGATAACCGAGCAAGGGTGGGCCCGGTTGCCTCTTTTGAGGGCTTTGATCCCTGGTTTATTGGGGTAGGGAGTTACCAGCTAGGGATAACCGAGCAAGGGCGGGCTCAGTTGCCTCTTTCGAGGGCTTTTGATCCTTAAGGACGGGCCGGGCAGGGTTGCTGCCTGGTGCCTCTTAGCGAGGGCTTTAATCCCTGGTGTGTTGGGGTAGAGAGCTACCAGCCAGGGATAACCGAGCAAGGACGGGCCCGGTTGCCTCTTTCGAGGTCTTTTGATCCTTAGCGCAGGAGGGGCCGATAGAGGCCTACTAAGGACGGGCCAAGCAGGGTTACTGCACGGTGCCTCTTGGTGAGGGCTTTGGTCCTTAAGGATGGCCGAGCAGGGTTGCTGCCCGGTGCCTCTTGGCGAGGGCTTTGATCCCTGATGTTGTGGGGTAGGGGACTACCAGTCGGGGATAGCCAAGCAGGGTAGCCGCTCAGCTGTCTCTTGGTGAGGGCTTTGATCCCTGGCGTTGTGGGGTAGGGAGCTACCGGTCAGGGATAGCCGGGCGGCATAACCGCTCAGCTGCCTCTTGGTGAGGGCTTTGATCCCTGGCGTTGTGGGGTAGGGAACTACCGGCCAGGGATAGCCGGGCGGGGTAGCCGCTCGGCTGCTTCTTGGTGAGGGATTCGATCCTTAGCACGGGATGGGCCGTAAATGGCCTACTATGGATGGACCAAGCAGTGAGCTGCTCAGCTGCCTCTTGGCGAGGGCTTTGATCCCTGGCGTTGTGGGGTAGGTGACTACCAGCCAGGGATAGCCGAGCAGGGTAGCCGTTCAGCTGCCTCTTGGTGAGGGCTTCGATCCGTAGCACGGGAGGGGCCGTAAATGGTCTACTTAGGATGGACCAAGCAGTGAAGCTGCTCAGCTACCTCTTTGTCACAACCCGAAAGTACGGAATATGACTGGTACTTAGATTACGAGACGTCTAAAGGCGTAACGTAACCTAAGTCAGCCAAAGCCCAGAAAAATCTAAACCAAATCAAAAGAGAGTGAAGGAAAACCTTAAATGAAAACGGTTTTGAAATCAATTAAATTGCATAGAATCCCTTTAAAAAAAAACATCAAAAATTCCCGAAAATTTTGGCAGAGTCTCTCCTGTATTTTCTATCCCCCAAAATGGGTACAACAAGATAATAAACCTGTAATCATAAAAATGGCATCCCCAAGCGGGAGCTAGCTCTTCGCCCAAGGCGGATCACAACTACATGCAATATAATAGTAATATCAAGAAAAGAGCATAAAGAAACGCAAAATATCAGAAAACACAACGCCGGCTCAAGTGAGCTCGACCCAAAAGAAACCACATATATACAATCTCTCAGTCTCATCACTAGGTCGCATATACAATATAAAGTGGTAGATGGAGAATACTAGATACAATGATAAAGCAAAAGAAATAAAGTGTGCTCGCAAACCATCTACGGGCGATGTCGCGAGTCTGAGCAAAAGAAGCTGATGATAAGATAGCCCGCCGCTACAAGGGTGACGGGTCCGACCTGCAAGACACTGTGGCACAACGGGGGTGAGTTGCCAGCTCGTGAGTAAATATAACATCTAATAAGGCAATCGTAAGAATGCACGCAATGCACCACAACATGCATGTCCATATGTGATATAATAGCTCTAGTATGCATGCACATGTATGCAATGTCATTTCTAACTCTTTAAGTGTTTTAAATGCTAAGGGTACTGCGTTCTTAACTTTAGAAAATGAATATCTGTATAATAGCTAAGTACCATCAAGAAATCATCTGAAAACTCGTGTCAAGCATCGACATCAAATAGGAATCATATCTGTCTCAATATCGGGCTCCGTCAGTCCGGATCGGCCCATATCATAAATCTCACGACCACGGTCGGTATCCTCCGGATATCCGCCGTGCCAGACATCACCGGTAGGTAGTCTTCCCCTGCCAGGCTCATCGTCTACAACTCGATCTTCTTGCCCCGGGGTACCATACCGGGCCCACCATGTACCCGAGACGGTTCATCCACTCCTCGAATCGGGTCTCGAAATCCAACAGAAAACATGAAAACTCATGGTGGACGACACATACATCACGAGAAAACCGCAACTTTGTTTTAAAAATGATAAATATAAGCTTTTGTTAAATTCTTGCGGTTTTTCCCCAAAAATCCAGAAATCGCAGCAATACTGAAATCCTCAAGAAAATCATAATGTTCACATGTTATATATGATAAATGTCTATAATATCAATGTATATGATGTGAGTTTTGGCTAGAAATCTATGTAGATATGATGGTAATGCGAGGTATATGCATGCTATGCAATTCCATATATCAGGTATGAATGCAAATGGCGTTATTAAGTTAAACAGGTTCTATAGTGCATGTGGCATGGCAATTACCAAAGGCGTGTGTGTCACATGAATAGTGCGCGTGCAACAGATGCCAATGGTAATGGTGTTCGTGTCCTACGAAGTGATATCGCATAAGTACAGATGAATGTCCATGCAATCTAATATACTGTTCGCTATAAGGGTATGCAGTGTACATGAATGGATAAGCTAGCTAACAATATAAATCTTGCAAAAAGTAGGGTAATCCTAACTAGGGGAGGGGGCGCCTCGCGCCATTCAGACGATTCCCCCATAGATGAATACATCTACTCACCTGAATGCTTTGCTAATCCGATCCGACCACCGCCTTGCCTTTACGCGCCGTGTCCGATGTTTCCCCGACCGATCCTATATTTGCACAACACCAAGCATAAGATTACAAAACCTAAAACGATGCAAGTCACAATATACAATTATCGACGCTCTCGAATTAATCATAACATGCACTCGGTGCGCGGGAAAACGCACGAAAATCGCTAATCTTTAACTAGAATCGTCATTTCGGGGAAATCGACAAAACTAAAACCCGACAAGATGAAACCCCGCATTCGCGCACTCTAATAGTCCTATACGAAGCTAATTATATCGCTAAAATAACGCAATTTGATCGCATTCTAATTTTTGTAAAAATCTAGTAAGCAAATTTCAAACCGATTCGATGCAAACGTCGCAATTTAACGATTTAGCGAGCGTAACCTTACGCAATTAACCACTATAATCAAATAGGTAACCAAAGCCTTAACTTAACTCTAACAACCATGCTTCAAACCCTAGTTCAACAACAAATCCCATTCTTGATTTTCATGAACAAGAGTTTACAACTAAATTAAAACTTCAAAATTGAATTTTAGCACATATAACTACAAGTTAACAAACTAGTTTAGGATTTTACCTCACAAGTGGAACCCTAGCATGATCAAGTCACCAAGAAGCCTCCTTTCATCAAGTTTTTGAACTAATTTGGGTTGAAGAGAGAGTGGATTAGGGTTTTACTTTGAATGGGTTAATGAATTTGTGGATTTTTTTATGAATTTGGCATGAAAATTGAAGCAAAATGAAGTGGGAAGAGAGGGAAATTCTGCAGCTTTGGGGTCAGCCAGCAGGTGAGGGAGAGGAGGTGGGGAAATTTGGAGAAGTTTCTAGGTCTAAAAACACCCCATGTTCTCATTTAATGTTTTCATATCAACCTTTTACAAAAAAAACCTCATTTTACACCATTTTTCCATTAAATTTCCAACCCTAAAACCAAAATCTTGCAAGTCATGATACAATTTTATTAACACCATATTTTAGCTTATAAAGACTCCTAATTATGAAATTTACCTAATTAAATTTGTATTTATCACTAATTTAATGTATTTAAAAAGGCTTAAAATAATAAAAAAAATAATTAATTACGATTTTTTTTTTTATTTAACTAGAAAATTATAAGTGACATTTTAGTGACAAAATTATAGTAATATCTTATCTAAATTTTGTATAATTAGGTCTACAATGAAAAATACCTATTTTGACTTTTTACGGAAAAAGCCGAAAAATTAACCGATTACCGAAAAACTGCCTAAACGATTTTCGAAGGGTTACAATCTTCCCCCCTTAAAGAAATTCGGTCCCCGAATTTAGAATTTAACTACGCGTACCTTCAAAATGATGGGGATATCTCTTCCTCATCTCGACCTCGGTCTCCCAGGTGACCTCCTCGCTATTCGGGCCACGCCAAAGGACCTTGACGGACGGTATAACCTTCGACCTCAATTTCTTCACCTGCCGATCCAAAATGACCACCGGCTGCTCGGTGAAAGAAAGATCACGCTCTAGCTGGATCGTCTGGTGCTGAATCGCCTGGGAAGGATCATGAAGGTACTTGCGGAGCATCGAGACATGGAATACGGGGTGAACATCGGGGAAGCTAGGCGGAAGAGCTAACCGATAAGCGACTGGACCAACACGCTCTAGGATCTCGAAAGGACCAACATATCTAGGACTCAGCTTCCTTTTCCGCCCAAATCTCATCACACCTTTCATCGGAGAGACCTTCAGGAAAACATGATCGCCAACAGCGAACTCGAGTCGGCGACGGCGCCTGTCAGCATATGATTTCTGCCTGCTCTGTGCCACTCTCATCCTGTCCCGAATCAGCTGTATCTTCTCGGTCGTCTCCTGTACGATCTGCGGCCCCAAAATACTGCTCTCCCTGAGCTCTGTCCAACATACAGGCGATCGACATCTCCTCCCATATAAAGCCTCAAAAGGTGCCATTTGAATCGTCTCCTGGAAGCTATTATTGTAGGAAAACTCGATCAAAGGCAAATGACGATCCCAGCTACCACCGAAATCTAAAACACAAGCTCTGAGCATGTCCTCAAGAGTCTGAATCGTACGCTCCGACTGACCGTCAGTCTGAGGATGAAAGGCTGTGCTAAAACTCAATCGGGTGCCCAAAGCTTCCTGTAGTTTTTGCCACAATCGGCTGGTAAACTGGGTGCCACGGTCGGACACGATGCAAGTCGGAACACCATGCAGTCGCACTATCTCATCAATATAAACCTGGGCGTACTGAGAAAATCCAAAAGTGGTCTTCACTGGCAGAAAGTGAGCCGCTTTCGTCAGTCGATCCACAATCACCCAAATAGAGTCGTACCCTCGACTGGTCCTGGGTAGACCCACAATGAAGTCCATGGAGACCTGCTCCCACTTCCACTCAGGGATGGGCAAAGGCTGTAACTCGCCGGCTGGCCCTGGTGCTCGGCCTTGACTTGCTTACAAGTCAGGCATTTCGACACAAAGTCTGTAATATCCTTCTTCATCCCGTCCCACCAGTAAACCTCTCTCAAATCACGGTACATCTTGGTGGAACCTGGGTGAACACTGTATACTGATCTATGTGCCTCCTCGAGAATATCGCGCCTCAGTCCCTCTGAATCTGGCACGCACAGTCGAGTCCCAAATCGAAGTATCCCCTGATCATCAATCACGAACTCGGAAACTCTGCCCTGCCGAATCTGCTCAATAATCTCTAATGTACGGGCATCGCCGGACTGTGCCTCACGGATACGGTCAAGTAACTGCGGGCGTGCTCTGAAATGGGCTAGCTGTCCCCCTGTAGGAGTAAACTCGAACTGCACTCTGCTATCACATAACACCTGCCAATCCGCCGTCGACTGCATCTGTACTGCGCTCAAACAAGATAAGCTACCTCCGGGCCTTCTACTCAAAGCATCTGCCACCACATTCGCCTTGCCCGGATGGTATAAAATCTCGCAGTCATAATCCTTCACCAACTCCATCCAACGGCGCTGTCTCAGATTCAGATCTTGCTGCTGGAAGATATACTTCAAACTCTTGTGGTCAGTGAATATCTGGCACGACTCACCGTATAGGTAATGTCTCCAGATCTTAAGTGCAAATACCACTGCAGCCATCTCTAAATCATGGGTGGGGTAGTTCTGCTCGTGTTTCCTCAGCTGCCGAGAAGCATACGCGATAACTCTGTCGTGCTGCATCAATACACATCCCAGCCCCACTCTAGAAGCATCACAATATACCACGAACCCGCCTGATCCTGAAGGCAATGCTAACACTGGTGCAGTAGTCAGACGAGTCTTCAACTGCTGGAAACTATCCTCACATGCCTGGGTCCAATCAAAAGGAACCCCCTTCCGGGTCAACCCGGTCAAAGGTGCAGCAATGCGGGAGAAATCCTGGACAAAACGTCGATAATAGCCGGCCAGACCTAGAAAGCTGCGAACCTCTGTAACTGATACTGGTCTAGGCCAACGCTGAACTGCCTCGATCTTCTTCGGGTCCATACAAATACCGTCTCTCGTCACCACATGACCCAAGAAGTCGATACTGTCTAGCCAGAATGCGCACTTGGAGAATTTGGCGAACAGCTGATGCTCCCTCAAAGTCTGCAAGGTGATACGTAAGTGCTGCTCATGCTCCTCCCGGCTCCGAGAATAAACCAAGATGTCGTCAATGAACACAATAATGAACTGATCGAGATACGGCCTGAATACACGGTTCATCAAATCCATAAATGCTGCCGGGGCATTGGTGAGCCCGAACGACATCACCAAGAACTCGTAATGACCATATCGAGTACGGAAAGCGGTCTTCGGAATATCCTCCT
The DNA here is from genome assembly GCA_030015575.1 of Agapanthus africanus. Taxonomy (NCBI): domain Eukaryota; kingdom Viridiplantae; phylum Streptophyta; class Magnoliopsida; order Asparagales; family Amaryllidaceae; genus Agapanthus; species Agapanthus africanus. The sequence continues at coordinate 140,386,970 of CM057345.1, read as the reverse complement.
TCCGAACCCGCAACTGGTGATAACCTGATCGTAAATCAACCTTCGAGAAGAACCCTGCACCCTGGAGCTGATCAAATAAGTCATCAATGCGGGGTAGGGGATACCTGTTCCGCACAGTAACCCGGTTCAGCTGACGATAATCAATGCATAAACGCATACTTCCGTCCTTCTTCTTAACATACAAGACGGGAGCACCCCAAGGTGACACACTCGGTCGGATAAGCCCTTTGTCCAGCAAGTCCTGTAACTGATCCTTTAGCTCTCTCAGCTCCGCCGGGGCCATCCGATAAGGCGGTATAGAGATAGGCCCCGTGCCGGGGATCAAGTCAATACAGAACTCAATCTCGCGCTCTGGTGGCAGACCAGGCAGCTCGTCAGGAAATACATCAGGAAACTCTCTCACAACAGGGACCTGGTCCAACGGAACCTCTATGGAGCTAGTATCACAAATATAAGCTAAGAATCCCTGACACCCTTTCCTTAAGAGCTGACCAGCACGAAAAGAAGAAATCAAGCTGGGAAGGGTAGCGCTACGATCTCCCTGAATAATAAGAACCGGCTCACCAGGAAAACTGAATCTGACTGCCTTTTCACGACAGTCCACGGATGCATAACAGGTGGCTAGCCAGTCCATACCAAGAAGAACGTCAAAGTCTAGCATATCGAGGAGAATCAAATCAACTGAAGAATCTCTCTCCCCGATACGAACGAAACACGATCGGTACACAAATCGGGAAACAAAAGACTCGCCTACCGGTGTAATAACGACAAGCGGCTGATCTAACGGAGAAGACTCTCGGCCCAACCTCGGTGCAAAATACATGGAAACATAGGAATGTGTGGAGCCTGGATCAAATAATACCCGTGCATCAAAAGAACATACTGGCAGAGTACCTGTCACGACGGCATTGGATGCCTGTGCATCCTGAGGAGTCAACGCGAACACTCGGGCCTGCCCACCACTAATAGCTGGCTGTCCTCTGCCTCTACCTCGGCCTCTGCCTCTGCCTCTGTCGCCTCGTCCTCTCTGAACCGGACCGCCACGCCCACGGCCTCTAGAAGCATCTGGCTGGCGTGAAGCATCATCAGGAGTAGGAAGTAAAGCTCTCTGAGAAGGTGGTGAGGGTGGTAAAGTCACATGCGGGACTGTCGCCGCGCCCCGGCGCCCCATGGTACAGTCTCTGACACGGTGGTACTGACTCCCACACCGAAAACATCCTGGAGACGACTGCTGGGTCTATGGATATGAACCAAATAACTGACCTCGTCTCAATCCTCTACCTCCACCATCTCCCGGAAATAATCTATCACGATGTCTGCCCATCTGCCGCTGAGCTGGCGTATCAGTACGGATCCTCTTCGGCCCAGAAACGACCGGAGTCTCAGAAATACGCTCCTCCAAAAGTAAGGCTGCATCCATCGCGGCTGCGTATGTATCAAAGTGCTGGGTGCCGATGGCAAGGAATAGCTGTGTATCAAGCCCTCGTACAAACCTCTTTATTCTCTTCTCTTCTGTGTCGACTAGGTATGGAGCATATCGAGACAACTGGGTAAACTGTATATCATACTCCGACACCGTCATCCCAGGAGTCTTGCGCAAAGACTCAAAACTACGGCTCGTGCATCTCGGACACTCTCCGGAAGAAAACGGGCAAGAAATGCAGCTGTAAACTCATCCCAGGTCATAGAAGGTAGACCTGCAGCTCGGCCTCTCTCTACTGAATCATACCATGTCTGGGCAAGACCTTCCAGACGAAAACTCGCAAACTCCACCAATCTATCTTCGGAACACCTCAACGAACGGCAAATCCGAGCCATCCTATCAAGAAATGCCTGTGGGTCCTCTGTCGCATCTGTACCGGTAAAAGCTGGAGGTCTCAATCTCATGTTCTCCTGTAGTGAAACAGGGATAGTCTCCGTAGTAGCAGCAGGAGTGACCATCTGTGCAGCAGGTACGATCGTGGTCTGTGCGGTGGAAGGAACGTTCTCGGATCTCTGTGCCCGGCTGGACTCAACTAAAGATCCCATCATCTGCCGCAACTCTTGCATGCCGGCCTCTAATCTGGCAATACGGTCAGGATAAGGCGGATCAGTATGACCCTGAGGGGTAGGCGTATCCTCCCGCTCGATCCTCGCCTCAGACGGGCCCGCCCGAATCTCATTCCTAGCGGCAGCCCGCTGAGCTCTCGTAGTCTTTGGCGGCATCGAAACTGGAATAAGAAACAGGACTGATAAAAACATAGCAATTGGATCAAGGAATGCAAGGAATCAAGAAAGGAAATACGAGCAATTATGTCCTAAGGTCACTTAGGCGGAGTACCGTATCGTAAGTATGCCGCGGATCATACCCACGGTACGCCACTCTGCTTAAGTCACCTACTCCATCTACCAAGGTCGTCCTACACTCAGAAAGGTAAAACCTACGCTCTGATACCAACTTTGTCACGACCCGAAAGTACGGAACGTGACTGGCACTTAGATTACGAGACGTCTAAAGGCGTAACGTAACCTAAGTCAGCCAAAGCCCAGAAAAATCTAAACCAAATCAAAAGAGAGTGAAGGAAAACCTTAAATGAAAACGGTTTTGAAATCAATTAAATTGCATAGAATCCCTTTAAAAAAAAACATCAAGAATTCCCGAAAATTTCGGCAGAGTCTCCCCTGTATTTTCTATCCCCCAAAATGGGTACAACAAGATAATAAACCTGTAATCATAAAAATGGCATCCCCAAGCGGGAGCTAGCTCTTCGCCCAAGGCGGATCACAACCACATGCAAAATAATAGCAATATCAAGAAAAGAGCATAAAGAAACGCAAAATATCAGAAAACACAACGCCGGCTCAAGTGAGCTCGACCCAAAAGAAACCATATATATACAATCTCTCAGTCTCATCACTAGGTCGTATATACAATATAAAGTGGTAGATGGAGAATACTAGATACAATGATAAAGCAAAAGAAATAAAGTGTGCTCGCAACCCACCTATGTCGCGAGTCTGAGCAAAAGAAGCTGATGATAAGATAGCCCGCCGCTACAAGGGTAACGGGTCCGATCTGCAAGACACTGTGGCACAACGGGGGTGAGTTGCCAGCTCGTGAGTAAATATAACATCTAATAAGGCAATCGTAAGAATGCACGCAATGCACCACAACATGCATGTCCATATGTGATATAATAGCTCTAGTATGCATGCACATGTATGCAATGTCATTTCTAACTCTTTAAGTGTTTTAAATGCTAAGGGTACTGCGTTCTTAACTTTAGAAAATGAATATCTGTATAATAGCTAAGTACCATCAAGAAATCATCTGAAAACCCGTGTCAAGCATCGACACCAAATAGGAATCATATCTGTCTCAATATCGGGCTCCGTCAGTCCGGATCGGCCCATATCATAAATCTCACGACCACGGTCGGTATCCTCCGGATATCCGCCGTGCCAGACATCACCGGTAGGTAGTCTTCCCCTGCCAGGCTCATCGTCTACAACTCGATCTTCTTGCCCCGGGGTACCATACCGGGCCCACCATGTACCCGAGACGGTTCATCCACTCCTCGAATCGGGTCTCGAAATCCAACAGAAAACATGAAAACTCATGGTGGACGACACATACATCACGAGAAAACCGCAACTTTGTTTTAAAAATGATAAATATAAGCTTTTGTTAAATTCTTGCGGTTTTTCCCCAAAAATCCAGAAATCGCAGCAATACTGAAATCCTCAAGAAAATCATAATGTTCACATGTTATATATGATAAATGTCTATGATATCAATGTATATGATGTGAGTTTTGGCTAGAAATCTATGTAGATATGATGGTAATGCTAGGTATATGCATGCTATGCAATTCCATATATCAGGTATGAATGCAAATGGCGTTATTAAGTTAAACGGGTTCTATAGTGCACGTGGCATGGCAATTACCAAAGGCGTGTGTGTCACATGAATAGTGCGTGTGCAACAGATGCCAATGGTAATGGTGTTCGTGTCCTACGAAGTGATATCGCATAAGTATAGATGAATGTCCATGCAATCTAATATACTGTTCACTATAAGGGTATGCAGTGTACATGAATAGATAAGCTAGCTAACAATATAAATCTTGCAAAAAGTAGGGTAATCCTAACTAGGGGGGCACCTCGCGCCATTCAGACGATTCCCCCATAGATGAATACATCTACTCACCTGAATGCCTTGCTAATCCGATCCGACCACCGCCTTGCCTTTACGTGCCGTGTCCGATGTTTCCTCGACCGATCCTATATTTGCACAACACCAAGCATAAGATTACAAAACCTAAAATGATGCAAGTCACAATATACAATTATCGACGCTCTCGAATTAATCATAACATGCACTCGGTGCGCGGGAAAACGCACGAAAACCGCTAATCTTTAACTAGAATCGTCATTTCGGGGAAATCGACAAAACTAAAACCCGACAAGACGAAACCCCGCATTCGCGCACTCTAATAGTCCTATACGAAGCTAATTATATCGCTAAAATAACGCAATTTGATCGCATTCTAATTTTTGTAAAAATCTAGTAAGCAAATTTCAAACCGATTCGATGCAAACGTCTCTATTTAACGATTTAGCGAGCGTAACCTTACGCAATTAACCACTCTAATCAAATAGGTAACCAAAGCCCTAACTTAACTCTAACAACCATGCTTCAAACCCTAGTTCAACACCAAATCCCATTCTTGATTTTCATGAACAAGAGTTTACAACTAAATTAATACTTCAAAATTGAATTTTAGCACATATAACTACAAGTTAACAAACTAGTTTAGGATTTTACCTCACAAGTGGAACCCTTGCATGATCAAGTCACCAAGAAGCCTCCTTTCATCAAGTTTTTGAACTAATTTGGGTTGAAGAGAGAGTGGATTAGGGTTTTACTTTGAATGGGTTAATGAATTTGTGGATTTTTTATGAATTTGGCATGAAAATTGAAGCAAAATGAAGTGGGAAGAGAGGGAAATTCTGCAGCTTTGGGGTCGGTCAGCAGGTGAGGGAGAGGAGGTGGGGAAATTTGGAGAAGTTTCTAGGTCTAAAAACACCCCATGTTCTCATTTAATGCTTTCATATCAACCTTTTACAAAAAAAACCTCATTTTACACCATTTTTCCATTAAATTTCCAATCCTAAAACCAAAATCTTGCAAGTCATGATACAATTTTATTAACACCATATTTTAGCTTATAAAGACTCCTAATTATGAAATTTACCTAATTAAATTTGTATTTATCACTAATTTAATGTATTTAAAAAGGCTTAAAATAATAAAAAAATAATTAATTACGAATTTTTTTTTATTTAACTAGAAAATTATAAGTGACATTTTAGTGACAAAATTATAGTAATATCTTATCTAAATTTTGTATAATTAGGTCTACAATGAAAAATACCAATTTTGACTTTTTACGGAAAAAGCCGAAAAATTAACCGATTACCGAAAAACTGCCTAAACGATTTTCGAAGGGTTACACTCTTGGAGAAGGCTTTGATCCCTGGCATTATGGGGTAGGGGACTACCAGCCGGGGATAGCCGAGCAGGGTAGCCGCTCAGCTGCCTGTTGGTGAGGGCTTTGATCCCTTGCGTTGTGGGATAGGGAGCTACCGGCCAGGGATAGCCTGGCGGGGTAACCGCTCACCTGCCTCTTGGTGAGGGCTTTGATCCCTAGCATTATGGGGTAGGGAGCTACTAGCCAGGGATGGTCGGGCGGGATAGCCGCTCGGCTGCCTCTTGGTGAGGGCTTCGATCCCTGGTGTTGTGGGGTAGGGAGCTACCGGCCAGGGATAGCCGGGTGGGGTAGCCGCTCGACTTCCTCTTGGTGAGGGCTTCGATCCTTAGCACGGGAGCGGCCGTAAATGGCCTACTAAGGATGGACCAAGCAATGAAGCTGCTCAGTTGCCTCTTGGCGAGGGCTTTGATCCCTGGAGTTATGGGATAGTGGAGTACCAGCCGGGGATAGCCGAGCAGGGTAGCCGCTCAGCTGCCTCCTGGTAAGGGCTTTGATTCCTGGCGTTATGGGATAGGGAGATACCGGCCAGGGATAGCTGGGCGGGGTAGCCGCTCGGCTTCCTTGGTGAGGGCTTCGATCCCTGGCATTATAGGGTAGGGAGCTATCGGATAGGGATAGCCGGGCGGGGTAGCCGCTCGACTGCCTCTTGGTGAGGGCTTCGATCCTTAGCATGGGAGCGGCCGTAAATGGCCTACTAAGGATGGACCGAGCAGGGCTGACGCCCGGTTGCGCAAGACTTTACCGACTCTCCAGATGCGTGAACATCGGGAAGGGCAATAGTCATGGATGACATGTGTTAGGGACATAAGGGGGGAGGCGGAAAGTTTCGTGAAGCCGCGTCAGTATTGCCACGTGGCGGCATGGCATTGGATTAGCTGCCACGATTCCCAAGATTCGCGCCGGTATGCGGGAGAATCCGGGTCCTTGAAGATTTGCTTGGGGTTATAAATAGAGAGGGGGATGGCAGCTCCTCCGGCATCTCTTTCTTTGAGATGACTAGGCGCGTGCCTTTGATCGAAGAGATCATCTCCCTTGATGATGTTGCTTTGTATGACCAATCTCTGACCGAGGATGGGTACCGGAGAGTAGTTCAGTGCCTAGAGGATAACTTTGGCCGGCTTCTCCCTCGGCGGTCGTCCCTGCTTCAGATGTTGATGTACGCGATCTGGAGGGGGTCCCCGGGTCTGGATAATCCCTTCACCGAGGACCTTCTAGACGAAGTGCTCAATAAGGTGCGTTCGATCTTCCTGTTCGTCCTCATCTCGAAGGCCAGGCATGATCGATCCTTCGCTCTCATCCTGGAGTGTTTCAAGATGAGGTATATCGTGGGCCAAGGCTCAGAGAGCGGCGCGTCGGGTGCTTCTGTGGCGTCCCGGGTCCGCGCGCTACGTCGGTGGGAGCGGGCTATAGCGGCGAGGGCCCGGCTAATGGAAATCTACTCCGAGTATCACCAGGAGTACTTCCTTGATCCCGTTCCACCTTTGCTGTAACCTTTTTCTGTAAGGCTGAGGAGCCCATAGTACCTTTTTGAATGAATAAGACTCTTCTTTTGCAATGTTCTAGTGCTTCCTTATTGTTATTTGAATGGAAAGGACTTTTTAGAAAAATTTACATTGTCTTTGTGAAAGGAGAGGTACACACTCATAGGTATTCAGTTTACTGGTACAGCTTGAGCTTCTCAGCGTTGTAAGGCTGTGGAAACTTGCGCCCGTCCGCGTCCTATAAGCGGTAGGCTCCGCCGGGAAGCACCTCGGAGACGAGGAAATGACCGTCCCATTTCGGGGAAAACTTATACAGCCTGCCTTGATCGACGAAGTCGTTCCACCGCAGGACCACATCTCCGGTCCTGAAGGAGCGACGCTTGACCCGCGCGTTGTAGTATCGGGCGGTTTGCTGCTGATAGGCGGCAACCCTAATCTGAGCCCGGTCTCGTTTCTACAACAAGATGTCCAGGTTGGTTCGTAGTGCTATGGTGTTTGCTTCGTCGTCAAAGTGTTCGACCCGATGACTTGGCAGCCTGATCTCTGCTGGGACCATTGCCTCGGTCCCGTAGCAGAGGCTAAAAGGGGTTTCCCCGGTGGGGCTCTTCTTTGACGTGCACAGGGCCCATAAGACCCCGGGCAATTCCTCAACCCAACTGCCTTGGCGTCCTTCTAGGCGGGTCCGGAGACCTCGGAGGACGTCCCGGTTAGCAACTTCGGCCTGCCCGTTGCATTGGAGATGTGCGACCATGGCAAACTTCATGAGGATATGATACTCATTGCAGAAATCCTTCACTTTCTCGTTTTCGAAGTTCGTCCCATGGTCAGTGATGATACACCTCGGGATGCCAAACTGGAGTATCAGGTTGTTCTGCAGGAACTTGATGGTCGTGGCGGCATTCGGTTTCCTGATGGGGATGGCCTCGATCCACTTCGTGAAGTAATCTATCGCAACGAGGACATATTTGTGCCCGCTTGCACCGGTAGGGAACTGGCCTATCATGTCCAATCCCCACTGGGCGAACGGCCACGGGGAGGTTAGGGCGGTCAGCTCGGTAGCCGGAAGGCGAGGTATGCTTCCATGGAGTCGGTAACTTTTGCATCTCCTGACGATCTTCTGGGCGTCCCGGTGAAGAGTTGGCCAGTTGTACCCCAGGAGCAATGCCTTCTGGATCAAGGTGCGGGCCCCCTTGGTGTGCGCCGCTGACCCCTTCGTGGATTTCTCAGAGGACGCAGTCGGCTTCGTGGGGGTCGACGCACCGGAGCAGGGGCTGAGTGAAAGACTTCTTGTAAAGGTTCCCGTTTCTCCAGACGAAGTGACGGGCTTTGGCTCGGAGACGGCGGGCTACTCCTCGATCTTCTGGGAGCACACCATCCCTTAAGAATTCCATGAGGGGCTTCCTCCAGTCTTGGTCATCTTCCTACGCTGTATATACATGAAGTTTTGTCGCCCCGTCTTCCATGCTGGGTCGTGGCAAGGTCTCGAAGAGGATAGATCGCTTGTTGTTGGCCGAGTAAGATGAAGCCAGCTTGCTCAGGGCGTCGGCTTAGGTATTAAGCTGCTTGGGTATTTGCTCTACCTGGACTTCGTCAAAGTTCTTCCAAAGTTTTCTTACCTCGGCCAGATACTTCACCATTAGAGGTTCCCGAGCCTCGAAGTGGCCGGTCACTTGGCCGACGACTAGGGCTGAGTCACTGCGGACTCGAATTGTTTTCAGCCCTAGCCTGGAGGCCATGCACAGTCCAGCCAGTAGGGCCTCGTACTCTGCCGCGTTGTTGAGGCCTTGAAGCCGAGCTTTTGAGAGTACTCCATTTCTGCCATGTTCGGGCCCCGGATGATGAGGCCGGCACCACAGCCTTCCTCGGTTGAATACCCGTCGACGTAAATGACCCACTCAGGGACTGAGTCGGGTCTCCCCACGATTGGGTGTTGGGCTGTGAGGGTCGATGTGGACTCCGGTTTCTTATTGGGGATGGTGCATTCGATGATAAAATCGACCAGGGCCTGTGCTTTGATGGCCTATCTCGGGCGAGATTTTATGTCAAATTAGGACAACTCCCACCTCCACTTCTCTAAGTGGCCTGAGGATTCGGGTGACGCGAGGATAGCCCCCAGTGGGCACTCGGTAAGAACGAGGATGGTGTGTGCCTGGAAGTAGTGCCATAGCTTCCTTGAGGCCACAATGAGTTCCAAGACGATCTTCTCTATGTCCGGATACCTCGTTTCTACGTCTTTGAAGATGTGTCTCACCTAGTATACCGGCTTCTGCACTCCGTCGACCTCCCGGACGAGCACTGAGCCTGCTGCTTGGTCGGATACCACCAGATACGGCGATAGCTCATCTCCTTCAACTGGTCGGGTGAGCGGCGGGGGCGTCGTAAGGTGCCTTTTTAACTGGTCAAAGGCGGTCTGGCACTCTTCTGACCACTCGAACCTCGGGATTTTCCTTAGAGCTTTGAAGAATGGGAGGCACTTTTCCCCAGACCTCGACATGAAACGGCTCAGAGCGGCTACCCAACCCGTCAGTCGCATGATCTCAACATTGGTCTTGGGCGTGGTCCTGTTAAGGATAGCGTCGATTTTTTCTGGGTTATCCTCAATCCCACGGTGGGTGACCATGAAACCGAGGAACTTTCCCCCGGTGACCCCGAATGTTCACTTGGCAGGGTTCGGCTTCATCTTGAACTTGCAGAGTACCTCGAAGGCCTCGCCCAGGTCCTTGGCGTGGTCGGTCGATGAAACTGATTTGACGAGCATATCGTCGACGTAAACTTCCATGTTCCTTCCGATCTATGGCTTGAACATGCGGTTGACCAACTGTTGGTACGTAGCCCCGGCATTCTTGAGTCCGAAGGGCATCACCTTGTAGCAGTATACCCCCCGGTCCGTTGTGAATGCGGTGAGGTCTTCTTCTGCCAGATTCATACGGATCTGATTGTAGCCAGAGAAGGCATCCATGAAGCTCAATAACTCATGGCCTGCCGAGCTGTCGATGAGCTGATCTATCCGAGGTAGGGGATAGATGTCTTTGGGGCAGGCCTTGTTGAGGTTGGTGAAGTCGACGCACATGCGCCACTTCCCGCTTGACTTCTTGACCATGACTACGTTTGCTAGCCACTCCGAATAGGGCACATTCCGAATGAAGTTGGCGGCGAGGAGCCGATCTACCTCGTCCTCGATAGCCTTCTGTTTGACCGGGGTGAAGCTTCGCTTTTTCTATCTGACGGGTCGGGCCGTAGGATCTACCCCGAGCTTGTGAGATATAACTTTGGGGTTGATCCCAGGCATGTCGCAGGCGCCAAGGGAAACACGTCGGAGTTGTTTCTGAGGAAATGAACCAGGTCATCTCGCTGAGTTCCTGTCAGAAGCGACCCGATCTGAACGAGTCTTTCGTCATCCCCCTCTGCGGGGGGGACCTCTGTTAGAGGCTCCATCGGGGTCCCTCGGACCTCTTTTTGCTCGTCTCGAGTGTCCAGAGAACCCCTGATGTCACCCTCACCCTCGACATCGTCGACCGGCCTCTCCGATGAAGATGTTGCGGTGAAGTAAACATTTGCAATTTGCTGGTCTCCATAGACCCGACCTATCCCGCCTTGGTTGAGAGGGAACTTCATCGCCAGGTGGTAGGTCGATATCTGGGCCCGGAGGGAGTTCATCATGGGGCGGCCGAGGAGGATGTTGTAGGTCGATGAAATTCTCTCTATGATGAATTCCACCGGCACTGTCCGCATGCGGCCGGCCTCCCCGACGTTGAACCATAGAGTGATCATCCCTTCCGCCGAGATGGAGTGGTTGGTGAATCCTGAAAGGACGTGGGAGGTCGGCCTCAGGTCTGCCGCCGTGAGCCCTATGCGCAAAAAGCAGTCGTAGAAGAGAATGTCTGCTGATCTCCCCGAGTCGACCAAGATCCTGTACACCTCGTATTGATGGACTCGAGCCGTAATCACCAGGGGTCGTTGTGGGGAAAGGATATGCCGTGAAAGTCCCCGTCATCAAAAGTGATCGGCTCGGTTTACCTGGCCTTCTTCCTCGGACGGTTGTCGGCCTCCAAGGCTGGTGTGGGGTGCTGAGTCTCGTAGGTACTCAACGTACCCCCGCCGTCATGACCGTGATTTTTGACGAGCCTCGGTTCCTTTCGGTGATGTTCCTTATGGCCCCCGGTAGGGTTGTTTTTGAGCTGCCATAGAGAGTCTCGCCTGCGCGACCTCGTCGAGGGAGGGGGTGCCGGTAATGCCTGCGAACAGGCGAGCTGATTGCCACCGCTTCGGGAAGGACAGAGGTGCGACGAGACTTGGGGCGAAGCTCTCTGGCGTAAGACCTCGGAGCCAGATGGAGCGGTGCCCACCGGGTTGTTGAGTATGTCGGCCTGGGGGACCTGCGGCTGTTGGAAACAGTGAGGCGACGATCGGCCATACTGCACGAGCGGAGCCTTCTCTCCCTCTGTAGGGGTCCCGGTCCCGAGGCAGGGGAGCGGCTACCTAGGGGTCTTGACTTGCCGTTTGGACGTGGATGAGCACCTCCACGATGGACGTGAGTCGGTCTATCCGGCCGGCAAGGGCGTTGATGGCATTTGGTGGAGGAGGTTCGTCCGCGCCTCCGTTGAGGGGGAGGCGGTTGCTAGTGCTTGGATTGTCGTTTTGATCGCTCGCCATTGGATTGAGATCGGAAGACGAACTTTTGTTTTTGTGGAATCAAGGAGTTCCCACAGACAGTGCCAGCTGACGCGACCTGGTCACGCTAAGATGTTACCTTCCGTTGATCTACTGATGGCGGCGATGGATGGCTGATATTGGATCTGGAGGCAGGCTTTTGAAGCGTGTGGATCTCAATAGGTTTGAGGTTGGTTGGGCCGAGTTACCTGCAAGGAAGTCCCGGGGTGGTTGTACCACCGAGGACCCTCCGACGATCAAGTTAGAGAGGACATCCGAGCAGAGTAACGGCTTAGTGGAGTAAAAATGACTTACTTGAACCGTCTGAAGAAGGGGTTTATATAGCGGTGGCAGCAGGCAGGGCAGACGCGAGAATCACGCCGGCCGTTACGCTCCCGACGTCACGCCCGCGTGATGGGCGGGATCTCCCATTAATGGCAAGACAGGCTCGTTAATGGGGGATCATGATGGCGTGGAACGTGGGATGTGGCCGGCGGATATCTCGCGCATGGCAAGATTCGTAGGATGGCGGTTGTGCCTGTGAGCGGTGCCGTCGGTCGGTCGATGAGAGCGAGGAGGATGACCTCGGCAGGAGAGCTCATGGACGAGTAGGAGAGCCGAGGTATCTTGGTTCTGCGGTAGCCCAGAGACGAGCTGTGAAGTCGAGGAGGCCAATTGTGCAGGGGGCTCGGGGACGTGCCAACAATTGTTTGTCTGTAGGACAGGCATAGGAGTGGTCTGGTCGGCCACTGTAGGTCCTTTCTTGCATGCTCTGGGTTACGTCATTTGCCACGTGTCAGGATCTGGGAGATCACCGATATCGAGCATCATCACTTATAGTTCTCTCCTTTTGGTTTATTAAATTTTTTATACATATACCTTCTACTAGCTTAGTCTTTGATGCGGTAACCATGGTTTCAGTAGATTTGTTCGTCATCATTTCTTATCCTTGACCCGGAAGTGCACACTGAACGCCTTTGTGGTTCATGCTTTTCAATCGACGGGTCAAAAAGCTTCAGGGAGGACAAAGTGAACAATTTGTTGACGATCAAGTTGTTAGACGTGCCTCACATTCAATCCCCTAAAATTTTCTACATGAAAATCCGGAATTATCACGAAGCTACATGGAGATTTGATATTATCTACAGGTCAGATGTCTGGCAGTCTTAGCGCCAGACGTCTGCATCTGCTTTGTATGCACGAGCATATTTTTAGCAGACATTTGCCTCGATGAGGTTCAGACGTCATCCCAGTGCTATGTTCTTTTGATGTGAAATCCGGACTTCTGTCACATCCATGTTCAGACGTCTGGTAGGTGCTCTGGAGTTTTGGTGATAGTTTGACAGACGTCTGCCAATTTCTTCAGCAGACGTCTGCCGTATGTTTGGGCCGAATATTTTCTTAGTTAGGAAATTAGTTTTGTGAGAAAATCTTTTATATGCTATATATATGATAGCTTATTTTAAACTTAGATCTGATAGCCTTTTGTTAATTTGAGAGAACCCATTGTTATTTTGAGAGAGTTAGGGTTTGAGAGGGATTTGTATTCTCCATCGATTTATACTTCTTTGGATATTTGATTATAAAGTTTCGCTTTCGCCTATTAGTTTTGTGGTTAGTATTTATATATCTATCTTGCCTATGATTTGATTTTTTTCTCGTTATCGATTGTGTGTTTGCTTCGTGATTGTCTCGTATACGCAACAAACTGGTATCAGAGCAATTGTTACGTTGTTGTGAGATTTTTGGTTGAACCATTAGGTCTTTAATTTTGCGATTTAGGTTAACGGTGGGTAACGACAACTACGTTCTCTTCCCCACTTTCTTAGATCGTGATTTTAAAGTTTTAGGATTCGTTAATACTCAAGAATTTTGATTTGATCTCACATCATGTCTCCTATAATCATCAAGTTCGATATCAAGAAGTTCGATGGAAATACAAGTTTATGTTTGTGGCAAATCCATATGGTTACCGTTTTGACTCAAACCAATTTGAAGAAGGCGATTGTAGTGAAGGATAAAAAGCCTTCCACTATGACGGAGAAAGTTTGAGAGGAGATGGATGAAAAGGCCCTCACGGTTATCCACTTGTGTTTGACAAACGAAGTTCTACAAGATGTTTTGGTAGAGAAGACGGCGACTGATTTGTGGAATAAATTGGAGGAGTTATATTTAAGAAAATCTCTCATGAATAGACCCCTGTTGAAGCAGCGTCTCTACACACTTCGCATATCAGAAGGCTCTCCAATAAAATCTCATGTTGGTGAGTTTAATACGATCATTACGGATCTAGGTAAGATCGACATTAAAATTGATGATGAAGATCATGCTCTTCTCTTCTTGTGTTTGTTTTCACTCTCATATAAGCACTTCCGTGACACTATGATTTATGAACGAGACATGATCTCAATCAAGAATGTTAAGGAGAATTTGATGACTAAAGAGAAGATCGACATGGAGTTGACTTCTACCGAATCAGATGGTTCATCGTCTGACTTATTTGTTCGAGGGCGAGTGGAGAAGAGAGATCCGGAAGCAAAAAGGAAAAAGTCGCAGTCAAAATGCAAGGCTAAAAAGGTTACCTGCAATTATTGTAAGAAGAAGGGGCACTTCAACGTGATTGCTTTAAGTTGCAGAACAAGCTAAAACAGGAAGACAAATCGAAGAAGGGGTTTTCAGTTGAGGCGAGTATAGTGGAAGGAGAAGGAGATCTTCTTGTGGTTCTTGACAGCACACATCGATATAAGAACGAGTGGATTATGGATTCGGCTTGTTCCTACCACATATGTCCTAATAGGAATTTGTTTACCACCTATGAGTCCGTTGATGGTGGAGTGATTTTGATGAAAAATAATAGTTCGTGTCGAGCTATTGGAAAAGGGACAATCGAAGTCAAGATATTTGACGATATTGTGAGGACATCGGCCGAAGTTAGGCACGTACCCGACTTGAAAAAGAATCTCATCTCTTTGGGTGCACTCGATGACAAAGGTTACAAGTTTTCCACTGAAGGTGGAGTTTTGAAGGTAACCAAAAGTGCTCTATTTTTGATGAAGGGCTTGAAAAAGAGATCCTTATATTTGTTGCAGGGTATGACAACTTCTGGATTGTTGATTGGTAGGGATTCTGCGTGTTCAAGTTTAGTTAATTACCGCAATCAAAACGGTTTCGCTCGTAGCTAGCCGGTTGAGTACGGGTCGACCGCAGGGAGATGGGAATCTTTTTCTATGTGCTTTAACGAGTTAAGTCCAGTTTTCCAGATTTGTTTGTGATTATCTAAGTGTTAAAATGATATGTAAAGAGAGCTTGTTAGGGTTAGGATTAGGTTAGTTTGAGTTAGGAGTCCCTCACTTCTTTCATTGCCACTCTTAATATCGGTGTTACGGTAATCGGCAACAACGGGGATTAGCACGACTAGGAAGGAACTTGCGAGTATAAGCTAGGCTTTCCAACGCTTAAGTTCTTCCTTTTGGTGCTTGTCCGTCCGTTCTTGGCTCTTATCCATAACCTCCGGTTAATTCAACCACAACCGGTCTCACTACGGAATCACCGCTATCATGTAGGATAGGGTGCCGTAAGGAGCGGATTGTGGTTCAATTAACGGGAGTCGATTTAAGATGTTGGGCAAGGAAAGAGTGAGAGAGATTTCCTTCTCTCAAACTTCCCTTATCCTACCCTAACAAGTATGAAACTACTCACACATCATAATGAAAAGAAAACAAAACAAAAGAGGAAGATAGAAAGAAGGAGATTAGAAGATAACAACTAGCTATTTGCGACCTCACCTTGGCAAGGATCAAGCGTAAGCATCATGGTTGTTTTAAGGATAAAGTAAAAGAGAATGAAAGAAACAACAATAAATAACAACAACTAAGTTAACAAATGAAAATTACAAGCATTTAACATAAGAGCAAGACAAGTAAAATAACAAACGGAACTTCTTTATTCATCATTCTTCACTCACAAAAGCTCACTACAAGTTTTTCAATGGAGAAGAGATGAGGAGATGAAGAAGAACAAGTATTCTAAACCCTAAAAAAAATACAAGATTATGCACCCTTGGCTTCACAAGGTTCTGGGCTATTTATAGGCTGTAGAATGAAAACCTAGGGCAAAATTCTGCCTATACATGAAATGTCAAAACTACCCCTGAAATTTGATAAGCCGAAGAGACCGTACGGCCGCGGTTCCGCGGCCTAGACCCCTATTGCCGCGGAACCGCGGCCAAGTAGTGGAGTTGTCTTGTCGTATTTTGTGTGCTGCCCTGGTTTGTTGTTCCCTTTAGTCTGGTACATGTTGTTTCTGATAATCTTTCCACATTTCTTCCAGAATTCTAGTGGATCAAAAGGTGATTTGGACATGGATCTTTTGTCATGATTTTCTTGAGCTCCGCGTAGATTTCTTAGATCTTGTGTTGCCATTGAGCTTTGTGCATGAGGTGACAATCGATTTGCCATTTTGTCTCCTAAACTGGTGTGTGGCAACAGACGGATAAAGAGCGGAGATCCGTGTTTTATCTGTGGTTGGCAGGAACCCGGGTTTTGTCGTGTATTTCCATGAATTTCACCGTTTAGAGCCGAGAACCTGTATCCTGCAATTGACTAGCAAACACGGCTCAAGAGTATCTACCGATATGTAATGTGATAAAAATTGGGCGGTATGAAAATGCAAAAATCTGATATGAACAAAAACCCCCAAACTTATCATTTGCTCGTCCCGAGCAAAGCCAATTTATTCACAAAAAATTTCCTAACCTCACTTTCACAGGGAACGCGATTGCACTGAGCATGTGCAACAAGCCGTTAAACCTCTAGGTGTCCCTAGTAGGAGGAGTGTTGTCTCCTGAGGGTTTTCAGCGGATACTACCCATAAAATCCAGTCAAGCTAGTTTTGTAAAATAACTAAGATTCAAACCCTAAAGTTTTGTTTCAGAAAATAACAATTCTATTATCCTCAGTCTAGACTATCGAACCTTTATTTTTCACACCTCGCTTCTTATTTAACTACAGATTTTATATGTCTTTACGTGCAGTGCAAATAGTGTCGTTAAGTTCCCGAAAGGTCGAATAAAGTCATTATGTCACACAATAAAGCCCAGATAACAATTTTAAAAGGATCACATGAGTTTTATAAAGAGTTAAGCATTTTTCAAGTTTCGTTTTCCAGTAAGGTTTCAACTCCAGAATTTCTATCTTCCTTAACAGGAAACTAGGTCTTATTTTTCACTCCACCTTTTTCTTGTTTTCATTTCATACACACCTCTGTGAACGTGCAATAGTCTTTATCATAGAATAAAACCTTCATATCTCCGCTAAAATTTTTATAAAAGCCTGTCTTTTATCAAGATTATTCTCACACAAAGAACCGTTAGGAATTTTAACTCGGAGAGAACACTTGCTTGACTTTGTTTTTATCTGGACTTTCTAGGCTTCTTAGTTTGCTTTGGGCCAATGCACCCAAACCAGTTGGCTTTAGGGCATTAGGTGTAGAAACACCCCAGCGGACTTAATTACTCAAGTTACCTAGGTCCAAAAACAAAAGACAGTTTAGCGTGAAAATCATTATGATTCAATACGAACGGAGATATAGCCGGCAGTTCAATTATTTTTTTGGATAAAAGACGTGTTTAGTGGGTTTTGGTGTGTAATCATTCCAATCAAGTTTCAGATGGGTTATTTTGCAGACTTAGTTCCAATTAAGGCATCAATAACATTCCTTCATATTCACTCACTTCATAAACTATTCTTGATATTACTTATTTCCGAACAAACCTATTTGATCCTCAGAAAATCATTTATCCATTTAAAAGTTTTTAAACATAAAAAGACTTGTCATCTAATTTCCAAAACTCACGACACGTGTAGTGTGATGTAAAGACGTATATCAGCTATAGTTAACTTCAAAGGAGAGTTATCTTTCAGGTTTTCAAAATCTAAAAATAAGATTTAGTTATTTTTATTTTATCAAACAAAACCGTCGAAATGTTGAATCAGAGTCCTCCCACTAGCTAACTTGACAGAAAAGTTTTTATATTTTTAGAAAATTTTAGATTTTTATGGATTTTATGGATTTTAATATGCAGATGCAAAATATACATATGAATGCGAAGGTAAGAAATGCGCACCGAGCGTACCCCCAAACTTAAACTGGACAGTGTCCTCACTGTCATTGCATGAAGAGATCATTTGCAGGGTCAAAATTGTCGGTTAGATAGACACAAAATTTTTATTACATTTTTTTTTATTTTTATTGTTTTTGTTTTTGTTTTTAAAGAAAAGAAAAAGAAAAAGAATATCCACAAATATGTACAAAATGGTATATACATACCCCCAAACTTATTTGGAACAGTGTCCACTGTTCTTGGCTGGATAACCGAAGTTTGGTGGTAGGCAGAGGAAGATCATGCAGGGTAAACCGGCTCCTGTAAGAATAGGAGCTCCTCTGTTGGTTCGGCGCTAAGGTACGGTTTAAGTCGGTGTCCGTTCACTTTGAAAAATGAACCGTCCTTTGGATTTTCCAAATCCACAGCGCCATGCGGATACACATTCCGCACAAAATACGGCCTTTTCCAGCGAGATCTGAGCTTTCCTAGATGGAAGTGTAGTCGGGTGTCGTAAAGCAATACCTGTTGACCAGGTACGAAAGTTTTGCGCAAAAGGTGTTTATCGTGAAATACCTTCATTCGGTTCTTAACGACAACCGCGTTATCGTAAGCCTCATCCCTAAGCTCGCTTAATTCGTTCAACTGCAGCTTCCGATGGCTGCCCGCATCCTCGAGAGATAGATTCAGCTCCTTTATCGCCCAAAATGCGCGATGCTCTATTTCGACAGGTAGGTGGCAAGCTTTTCCGTACACAAGCCGATAGGGAGACATGCCAAGGTCGGTCTTATAAGCGGTTCGAAATGCCCAAAGGGCATCAGTGAGTTTCAGCGACCAATCCTTACGGTTTTTGGAAACCGTCTTCTCTAGTATCTGCTTGAGTTGCCGATTTGAAACTTCGGCCTGCCCGCAGGTTTGGGGGTGGTAGGGCGTGGATAGCTTATGATTAATGGAGTATTTCCGCATCAAGGCCTCGAAAGTCTTATTGCAGAAATGGCTTCCATTGTCGCTAATGATCGCTCGGGGGTGCCCAAAACGGGAGAAAATGTTTTCTTTAAGAAACCTAACGACAACCTTGTTGTCGTTAGTCCGGCTGGGCACAGCCTCGACCCACTTAGAGACGTAATCAACAGCGAGAAGGATGTACAAGTTCCCAAAAGAGCTGGGAAACGGCCCCATGAAATCTATCCCCCAAACATCGAAAATCTCTACAACCAAGATTGGTTGGAGCGGCATCTCGTTCCTCCGGGATATCCGGCCCAAGTGTTGGCACCGGGAGCAAGTCTTGCAATAGTCATGAGCGTCTTTAAAAAGTTGTGGCCAGTAGAAACCACATTGCAAGATCTTCTCAGCTGTCTTTTTGGAGCCAAAATGCCCGCCACACGCTTGATCGTGGCAAAACGACAGCACACTCTTGAATTCCTCGTCAGGGACACACCGACGAATAATCTGGTCGGGACAGTACTTGAACAGATAGGGTTCGTCCCAGTAAAAGTGTTTTACTTGGGATAAGAAGCGAAGTCTGTCCTGACTTGACCATTCAGTCGGTAGTAATCCCGTGGCCAAATAGTTTACAATATCTGCGAACCAGGGTTCGCAAGATACTGTCAAGAGCTGTTCATCCGGGAAAACGTCGTTGATCGGAATTGGAAGCGAAGGCGAAGAAGGAAGTCGTGAGAGATGATCGGCAACTACGTTTTCACATCCTCGTTTGTCCTTAATGACAAGGTCAAACTCTTGAAGCAAGAGGATCCAACGGATTAACCGAGATTTTGCATCTTTCTTCGCAAAAAGATGGCGCAGAGCAGAATGGTCTGTGTAGACAATGACTGGAGAGCCGATGAGGTAGGGCCTGAACTTTTCTAAAGCAAATACAACAGCCAAGAATTCCTTCTCAGTTGTTGTATAATTGAGTTAGGCATCGTTCAGGGTTCGGCTCGCATAATAGATTACGTGCGGCATCTTGTTTATGTGTTGTCCAAGGACAGCACCAATGGCAAAGTCGGATGCATCGCACATAATCTCAAATGGGTGCGTCCAGTCAGGCGAAGAGAGAACGGGAGCAGAAGTGAGGGAGCTTTTCAATGACTCGAATGCAGTCACACAGCTCGAGTTGAAGTCGAATGGCATATCCTTGGCCAGCAAAAGAGTCAAGGGCCTAGCAATCTTGCTAAAGTCCTTGATAAACCGTCTATAGAAACCGGCATGGCCAAGGAAGGCTCGGATATCTCTGACGCATCGGGGAGGAGGTAGATTGGAAATGACCTCAATCTTTGCTTTGTCAACCTCTATGCCATTTTGCGAGATGATATGTCCTAAGACAATACCTTCGCACACCATGAAGTGGCACTTCTCCCAATTCAAAGTGAGATTCTTGTCCTTACATCGGGTAAGGACAGCGTCAAGATGCAGCAAAAACTCGTTGAAGGAATCGCCGAAGATGGAGAAATCATCCATGAAAATCTCCAGAAATTTTTCCACCATGTCTGAGAAGATTCCCATCATACACCGCTGGAAGGTAGCGGGCGCATTGCATAACCCAAAGGGCATGCGACGATATGCGAACGTGCCGAAAGGACAAGTGAAAGTGGTCTTGTCCTGGTCTTTTTCGGCGATGGGAATTTGATTATAGCCGGAGTAGCATCAAGAAAGCAATAGTACTCGTGTCCAGCCAATCGTTCAAGCATCTGGTCAATGAAAGGTAGCGGAAAGTGGTCCTTCCGAGTTGTGGCATTGAGTTTTCTGTAATCAATGCATACTCGCCACCCAGTTTGGGTGCGAGTGGGGATTAACTCGTTTGCCTCGTTGGTTATGACCGTGATGCCCGACTTCTTGGGGACAACATGAATGGGGCTAACCCACTGGCTATCAGAGATAGGGTAAATGATACCACTATCTAGACATTTTACGATCTCCTTCTTCACAGCCTCTTTTATGACTGGATTGAGACGTCTTTGTGGATCCCGGGCTGGTTTGGCATCATCCATCAGATGAATGTGATGCTCAACGATCAGGGGACTAATCCCCTTGATGTCCGCCATGGACCAGCCAAAAGCTTGCCTGTTGCTGTGCAAGACCGTGAGAAGGGCTTTCTCTTGCTCTGGAGCTAGAGAAGCCGAGATGATGACAGGGAGGGTCTCGTTCTCACCTAAGTAAGCGTACTTAAGGTAAGACGGCAAGGGCTTGAGTTCGAGCGTCGGAGGTGAAACGATTGAAGGCAAGATTGGTGCAGAGGTCTCGAACTCAAAGGACTCCAGCAAAGGTTCAAAACGAGTGTAAGCGACCGAGTCGGATGGTTCAGGTAATTCATCCGGAAATTCGAAGGATTCAAACTCGGGTTGCGAGCGGCTAAGATCGTTCAAGAACGTGAAACACTCGTAGTCGTTGTCGGGCGTAGAAACAGCAGCAGGTTCGAGGAGGAATGCACTAGTGGCGTCAAGAGTATCGTTATCAAACAGAAACTCCTCGAATTCACATTCTTCTGGGGTGATCTCCTGGATCGAGCAGACGTCCAGTATATGAGCATTAGGTTCGGAGGGCTGATTCCCCAACCTAAAAATGTTGAGTTCAATCGTCATATTTCCAAAAGATAGGTTCATCGAACCATTGCGACAATTGATCACAGCATTTGAGGTTGCAAGGAATGGGCGACCGAGTATCACCGGAATTTGATTCCGGGGGTTAGCTACAGGCTGTGTGTCTAATACAATGAAGTCAACGGGGAATATGAAGTCCCCGACTTTGATTAACACATCCTCTAGCTCACCCCTAGGATGGGTGATCGATTGGTCGGCCATTTGGAGAGTGCAGTGTGTGGGTTTCAGCTCTCCTACGCCTAATTGCTCGTATACTGAGTACGGAAGCAGGTTAACACTGGCACCAAGATCTAATAGTGTGCGGTTGATGTTCTTATCCCCAATGGTAATAGAAATCGTAGGACAGCCAGGGTCCTTTCGTTTTTGTGGTAAAGATTGGGTAAGGGCATCACTCACAGCACTAGCCAAGAAAACTTTCTTGGATACCTGAGACTTCCTCTTTTTCGTGCATAAGTCCTTTAAGATTTTCGCGTAGGATGGGACTTGTTGGACAGCATCTAAAAGAGGAATGTTAATGTTAACCTGCTTAAATAACTCCAGAATCTTCTCCATTTGAGGATTTTGTTTATTAGACCTCAACCGATTTGGAAATGGGACATTTTTAAAATTGGTTGAGTCTAATGCTAGTGGAAGAGATTGTGGAGTCGGAACGGATCCCAGAACAGGTGTTTTCGTGGAGTGAGAAGTGGGTCCATTCAAAGCAGAAGAAGAGGAAGGAGAGCCTTGTGAAGAACGGAGAATAGGCTCAGAAGACGAAGAAGCAGGAGACGAAGAAGAAGAAGAAGTAGAAGAAGAAGCGGCCGGGGTGTCATCATTGATCCGTGTGCCGATGTTGTTTTGCAGCATCCTTCCCGATCTCAATGTGGTCACGGCACTCACATTATGATTCTGTTGTTCAAGAGCAACATGTACATTCTGTGGGTGACCGGGATTTGGGAGTGGCTGGGATGGGAGCTTCCCCTTCTCTCGCTCGCTTAAGGCCGCATTCAGCTGTGCAATCTGGGCCTCGATGGTTTTGATGCTTTGCCCGTGAGCGGCAGTGTGTTGCACTAAGGACTGAATGGAAGACTGGATGTTGGCGGTGGATTGTGTCGATTGTTTAACGAACGCCTCCAGACTTCGTTCGAGCGAGGAAACCTTATCGTTGTTTGACGGAACAAAGTTGTTTGGTGGAAAAGAATTGTTGGGCGCAAAGTTGTTCGTCTGATTTTGGAAAGGTTGGGGTTGGAAGGGTTGCTGAAACTGCTGTTGAGTTTGTTGTTGTGCTTGTTGTTGCGGCGGAGGGGCCCTTTGGAAATTGTTGCCTTGGAATTGATTCTGATTCTGATTCCAGGCGAAATTGGGGTGGTTCCTCCAACCGGGATTGTTGGTGGAAGAGTGTGGATCATTCCTCGGTCTTTACTGGAATGCAGCATTAACCTGATCCTGTCCTTGCGATGGTGGATTGTAAGGACACTCTTCAGTTAAGTGAGAAGGATCGGAACAACAAGCGCAAATGGTACGAAGGGGAAGAACAGGGGTAGGAGCAGGAGAAGAAAATTTGCTCTCTATCGCTTCAAGCTTTCTCGTTATCGCAGCCATTTCAGCTTTCATTGCAATAGAGACGTCAAGTTGGTGAATTCCTACCCTAGACTGACCGGTAGAAGTGGAGGTAGAAGAAGAAGAAGTCGGTCTGGTGCTCTCCCATTGTAGCGTTTGCTCCGCAAGGTCGTCAAAGAATTGCCACGCTTCCTCGTCAGATTTCGATAGGAAGTGGCCCTGACAGATGGTTTCCAACAACTGCTTCGTTGCTGGGTTCAGGCCCTCGTATAAGGTTTGGCAAAGTTGCCATTTCTCTATACCGTGGTGAGGATACTGAACAAGAAGGTCTTTGTACCGGTCAAAGCACTTCCAGAAGGGTTCAGAAGGAAGCTGAGAGAATTGGTTGATTTCATTGCGAATCCTTGCGGTTTTATGATTCGGATAGAACTTTTTGAGAAACGCTTTAACAAACTCGTCCCAACTGGTTATGGAGTAGGAAGCGGTGCTATAGAGCCATTTTTCAGTAAGATCGCATAAGGTGAACGGAATGACCCGTAGACGTATAGCATCGTCCGACAGTTGGGTAGTTTTCATCATGGCACAAACGTTTTGAAATTTATTGATGAAGATATAGGCATCTTCAGATTCAAGCCCATGAAATCGTGGAAGCATGTTGATGAAGTGGGGCTTAATTTCAAAATTATCCCCATTGGCCGGTGGAAGAGAAAGGCAGGTGGGAAGTGCAGAACGGGTGGGATAGAAACGATCCTGGAGCGCGATTCGCTGCGGCGCTACAACAGGCGGTGGTGGTGGGTTATTGGTCTCCGTAGGAGGTGGAGCCAATCCAGGGGTAGTCAAAGAGATGTTCGGATTAAATCCTGACATCGCGGAAGAAGAGGTAGGTGATGGTGAAGGTGAAGATGTATGGACAGAATTCTGGTCAACGTCGGAGTTGGCCGGCAAAGGTAAAGGTGAAAGAGGAGTGGATGGAGTTTCGACGTCTGAGTCGATTGTTAGTGTATATGCCCTAGAGGCCATTACTGTATTATACTAGTTTGTATATTACTTAATGGAAGCTTGGGATATTCACCTTGTATATACAATCTTGCTCAAAATAGTAGTATGCTACTTGGTTTGTTTCTACTTCAATGTGTACATGTGTTTATTTTAGTATATCGCCTATACACATTAGTGGAGCCCTTAGGATCTTTGCTTGATTACCAGCGTTGTGATGGCAGTCACACTAGTGGGGCTGGGTAATCTATAAGCACATCCTTATGCAGGTCCCTGGTCGCAGGACTATCGAGACAGGGCATCGATACTCCGGAGTAGACTAGCGCATGCGCTTCTCATCCCAGTGTAGGAGACGGTCTGTCCCACAGCCGTCGGTACGTCGTACTTGAGAGAGTTTGCGGGTGCTCGTTGGGTTACGAGTACACTGGACAGGACTCGTCGGGAACTGACTAGTTAGTATTATGCCTATCGTCAGTTATCAGTTCCCAGGTGACATGAGTACAGCTTAGTCCGCTGACTTGACACTGTCACTTCGCCTCGAGTGTGTTCCCACTGTACTTTGATTACTACCCTACCACGGCTCAAAGGAGTCGTGCAAACAGGTGGTAGTTGGGTGCAGTCCCGAAGCACTTGGAGGCAGTGACGGTTAGACAGGATTCGTCTCTCCCGGTATTGGGGGTTGACATCGCGCTGTGTCTAGGAGAGCCATTACACGAGTAGTCCCTGGCCAGGGCAAACGAGATATACTGGTAGGCTTCCAGTGTTATCTCAGGGTGTTTTGGTCTTCACTCCGACACGACTTGTACCGCTATTGGGGGATTGACGTTTACCGCCCCCTAGGCCCGCCATGCGATGTATCAGACGAACAGACTGGACTGTACGGAGAATGTCACATTCAGGCTCAGTAGGAGTTCAGATGGGTTTCGCCTCGTCAGTCTTCTTGTCGGCTTCTACCTGGGGACCGTTACGCACAGCTAGTGCCGCTTGCGGTCTGTGGTTAAACCCACTGCCAGCGTAGTGTCGAGTCTTTAGAGTCCCACACAGAAAGCTATTCGCCTTTGGGCAAAAGAGTAGAGGTCGCATGGTTTTGCGGCAGGTCGCATGGTTTTGCGACAGGGTTCGGTCACATCCGTGCACTTGTGCACGTACAGTGTCCGGACAGTTTACACTAGCGGTGTCACGACTCGAAAGTACGGAACGTGACCGGCACTTAGATTACGAAGCGTCTAGAGGCGCCACGTAACCTAAGTAAGCCGAAGCCCAGAAATCTAAACCATGAAAAAGAAGAAGAAGCAGTAAAAGAAAACAAGTATAAAATCATCAGCAAATTTTTACCAAAAATTTCGGCAGAGTCTCCTCTGTAAAAACTGGCCCCCAAACGGGTACAACAAGTATAATATACATAAATAATAAAAAGCATCCCCAAACGGGAGCTAGCATCAACGCCAACAGGCGGAAACAACCACAGCAAGCACAATAATATACAACGCCAATAGGCGAGGCTCAAAACTCAAAAGAAAACAAAACCACCAGATCAGAATAATACATGCGCGACTCTAAGGTCGAAATAAAAGACTGGTCCAATAACTTATCAAGTAATACAAATATGGTTGATGGAGCTTACTAGATACAAATGAATGAATAAAAGTACAATGGTGGTTCGGATACAAGTGAACCAACCTACCGTGCAAATCACCCTGAAGAAAAGATGTGCCAACAAGCTGCCACGGAAACCAGTACGTCGAACCTGTAAAGAATTTGGCAAAACGGGGGTGAGTTGCCAACTCGTGAGTAGAAGACATCTACGAAAAGAAATCGAATGCACGACGCTATCCTAGGTCATAATAATACACTACTATATCCCAAACATCTAGTAATAGCAGGGTAATACTACGTGTAAGTGCAACTACTCCGTGTCGTGTCAGTACCTCATATAATACTATGTCATATGAATGAAATGCATGCACCATGAATGTAAAGTAATAAATCCTGAAATCCAGATATATATGTATAAGAAATCTTTAGCTGTTATCATAGTAGAATGTGTATAAGAATCTGAAATCTCAATAATGAAATCCATGGAAATCCGTGTCAAACATCGACACAACACATGTAATCTCAAGTCTCAATATCTCGGGCTCCGTCAGTCCGGATCGGCCCATATCATCAAATCTCACGACAACGGTCAGTATCCTCCGGATATCCGCCGCGCCAGACATCACCGGTAGGTAGCCTTCCCCCGCCAGGCTCATCGTCTACAACTCGATCTTCTTGCCCCGGGGTACCATACCAGGCCCACCATGTACCCGAGACGGTTCATCCACTCCTCGAATCGGGTCTCGAAATCCAACAGAAACATGAAATCTCATGGTGGACGACACATACATCACGAGAAAACCGCATCTTATTTTAAAAAAAGAAGAGGAGAGAGAGAGAAGTTTTATATATTTTTGCGGTTTTCCCCAAAATCCAGAAATCTCATAGAAATCCAAATCTCAAAATCATGAGTAAGCATATGATAAGTGTCGGCATATGCCCATACTACTGCATGATAACATGAAAATATGAATGCATGAATATCTAAGCAATAAATATCATGTCTGTACTAATGTCAGAGAATAATCACAATATTATAGCGGTCTAGTTGTTAACTGATTCTATCCATAAAAGTCAATATGATCTAAAGTGTACGTGACATAGCAATTACCGATGATGATGTGTGTGAGCCGGCAAATAAGTGTGCGTGGAATATGCGCATCATCGGTAATAGTGCTGGTGTCCTAACAGGTAAAGTTTATACTAATTATAGCAACATATAAAAGAACATGCACCATGATAATTACAGTATGAATGTAAATACAGATGTGCATTATCCACTCCTCTGCGAGATACGAGTACAACTACCACTATGTGAGTCGAACCTAAACCAGTGTCCATCTAACATCCTAAGGAACTAAACCTAATAGACTAGTCAGTAAGAAACTAGAGTCTACCTAAGGTCTGAATCAATATCTCTAATAGTCGGCGATCCCGCCTCAATAGCGTCACGTACGTAGTACGGCTTCCTCGAATCAAGAGTGCGGATCAATCGTCAAATCTAAACCTCGTACGGTAAAATCCATTGTACGGCATCCCAATATCGGGGTACGGTCAAGTATCTCCTAGGTGTCTCCTCATTCGTATAATGTCATCATCAGCACATCTCATGATCAAGGTGTTAAACTGTGATCGCATACATCAATCATATATCATTGCCATCATGATAAGCATCATTAGTTTATCCTCAGAAATATCATGTCATATGTATCATATTGTGACTAGGTCATACTTATATGATATCGGCATCAGGTCACACCAATATAATGTCGTAATCAAGTTATACATATATCATATCGTGATCAGTCACAAGTTACAGTCCGGGTACTATTCTAGCGTCCCATGTACATCAATATCACCACCACTCTTTATAATTTATATATTCATGTTCATTATCTCATTCTCTAATGATCCGCTAACACTTTAATACGACTGTATAGTCAAGAATCACGGCATCAAGCCCAGTTATACTGTTTCATCATGCCTCAAATATCATATCACATCAATGAATCCCATATACGTGTTGTATATATATATACACCTATACCTAGTTTTATATACATATACACATATACGTATACTCCATGTCGAGTTTTAGTGTGTGCGTGTATGTTTCTATCAGAAACCTACGAACCTTTCCCAAAGTATTCATCCTCAGGTATGGTTTTCCTAAATTAGTCTAGTCCCGCCTAGGGTCATTACTAGGGTCCTGCTCAGTAAGAATCTAGGGTCACATCGTGTTTCCTAATGTCAATAAGTACTATTCCTATTCTACGTTACGGGGGTGCTAAACGCCATCCACCCGACTTCCCCCCGTAGATATGCATCTACTCACCTGGTCCATGTCTGCCGACGACGGTGTCGCCATCCTCCTCTTCATCGCCCGCAGTCCACTTGAAGGGTACCTAAACGCAAACATATAAATATTATCGTAAACTGAATCACATACGAAAGTCAAACGATTTAAAGGAGCAAGCATAGGTTAAAACCTATGTCCCGTCCACGCAAAAGAACCAAATACCGCTCGATATCGGCGTACAAACTCCGATGGATCGAGATAACATCATCAAACAACTTGTAGTTTTAAAACACATTACTTATACCATAAAACACGATTAAATCCATCGAAACCCTAAAATCCATCAAACCGTCCAATTTCGTAAAACCCGAAATTGCCAATTTACCGTTTTTCATCAAAACTTGACATTTAAATGAAACCAATAGTTATAAAACTCATTATATAGCATAACTAGACTATACAAACCGTTACTATATTTTTATTACACAAATTTATATTAATTTGAAATTTCTAGTTTGCAACATTTAACAATTTTCAACATTTTTCAAGCAAAGCACCACAATTCCACCACAAAACATGATTTGCATGAATTAATGTATTAAACCATAATTCATAATGATAATGATTCAATGAAATCATAAATTATATTTTTAATCACATTTATTTAGAAATTCCTAAAATCTAGTTTACAAAATAATAGCATTTTATTACTATTTTTCCAATTATCAAAGTAATCTAGTGATCAAACTAAGTTTTTCATTCAATTAATGTGCTAATATTCTCATTAAAACTACCATCTAATGATAGCAACTTAAATTGGAATTTTATATCACCCACAAACACATTTTAGAAAAATCTAGTTAGCTAATTTCCTTATTTAAAACAATTTTAAATGAAAATTTTACAATTTAACAACCATGCAATATTTTCCAATTCTAAAAGTGTTAAACTAACTATTATAACCCTAATTAATTATTAAAAACCCTAACTTGAATTTACAACCCTAACTTGCATTTTAAAAAAAAACATAGAATTAATTCATTAAATCTAATTAAGCTTAAATGAACATCTAAAACAATAAATCAAAAGAAAGAAATTATACCTCCCAAAATATGAAATCCCAACAAGAAATGAGCCTCCAAAATACATGCTTTCCCACTCCAAAATCCATATAAAGAAGGGTAGAGAATAAAGGGTATGAAGAAATTAGGATTTTGTGGAATTTTAATTGAATTTTTGAAGTATTTTTGATGAATTTTGAACAAAATGAGGTGGAAAATTGGGGGGGGGGGGCAGCCATAGGGGGTTTGTGGCCGGCCTTGGTGAGGTGAGGGAGAGAAAGAAGTGAGTGTGAAAGTGTGTAGAACTTTCAAGAGAGGAAAACATCACATAAAGTCTTTTCATGCTTTATTTAATTATTTATTTATAGCAACTCAAGAAAGCTCTAGAAAATAGGAAAAATTTGCAAATAATTTTTGCATGATACACACAAAATTATAATATGCCATGGTTCATTTTTACAAATTAAAACCATTCAAATTTGTAATTTACACTAATTTAGTGTAAAAATAAAGCTTATGTTAATATTTAAAATAATTAATTTAGGAAAAATATTTTATTAAACTAAAAATTTATAAGTGGCTAAATAAAAACTATTTACTAGTAATTACATAATTAAATAGGTATTTTTGAATTTATAATGAAAAACAATTGCGGTTTGATTTTACGAAAAATACATTTTGCTTTACCGAAAATCATAAAAATTCACTTAAACAATTTTATTCATTTAATTATTTATTTAATTATTTTTAAAACGTTACAATCTTCCCCCCTTTAGGAAATTCGGTCCCCGAATTTAAATTAAAACTCCTCTTCCAAATACTAAAACATTTAGCAAAACACTCAAATCGTCGGGGCTCCGAAATCATCAATATATAACAAAAATCAACTCCGTCAAGCATGACGCAATCATCGGAGTTATGGCGATAATAAAATATCATAACCCAATGTGAAAACCATCATAATATACATCAATCTATAACTTATATATAGTTCGCATCCTAGTAAAATCGCCGAATCATCATAATAAAGAAGCATACAAAAACCCCTTCTTGAAAATCGCCGTGCAATGCACGTGTCACGGTCTAAGTAGCGGACGTTTAATTTAAAAAATAACTATATATATATCTTTTATTTAACATACACGTCCCGCCTGGTTACTAAATCAAATAATAATGATTATGAAAACATACTGCTCAAACTAAAATCAATCCCAATCACATCAATAAAATGTCATGTGCGTCCGGTGCGCACTGAAATTGAAACCAAATGCAGAAACCATGAATACCCACAAAACAAAACTAAGTGCAACAGGCGTGCACCAAAAACATTTGTCAAGTGCAACGGGCGTGCACGACTCAAAATCAGGTGCATCTAATCTGCACAAAACCCCGATTTAGTGCATCTGGTGTGCACAAAATCGCATCAAGTGCGCCAAGTATGCGCAAGAATCCTAATCAGGTGCACATGGAGCACGAAACAAACATCGAATATCAGACTCGAATCACAGTACGAAAATGGATAAAAACTAGGTCGAAGCATATATCAAAATCATGTGTAACCCATATGCACGAATTCAAATCAAAATCACAAAAGGTATTAAAACCAAATCAAGTGCACTGGGTATGTACTAAACAACATCAATACAACCGGTATATGAAACACAACTAGAATGTAATGAAGGTACACACATGAAATACCAATCGTAAAACGAATTCCTCAAAATGCCAA
This sequence comes from Agapanthus africanus, assembly GCA_030015575.1. NCBI lineage: Eukaryota > Viridiplantae > Streptophyta > Magnoliopsida > Asparagales > Amaryllidaceae > Agapanthus > Agapanthus africanus. The sequence goes on along the minus strand of CM057345.1, from coordinate 140,356,389 downwards.
AATCCAATAACAGAAAATATGAAATTCAAATCACTAAATCACAATCGTAAGCACGATCGTCAATGTCCGCCTCTTTCCTCTGATGTCGACTGCTTCGAACTCGTTCTTTCATAAGTGTGCTGACTGCGCTACCAACGGCAATACTCATGTCTAGAGTCTCCCACGTAGTCGATCCCTTCACCTGATATCCGGACTACATTAAACTTTTCGATCGATCCATCAAAATCCCATAATTCCCCGAGAGCTCAACACTCAAGTACAGTTTAAAAATATCCGGTACATACCCCAGCATCGATGATCCAGCTGTAGAAGGGCAAACCCAAGCCTCACTAATGGCACTGCGAAACTGCCGTAAACCCTAAGGTTCAAAGGCGTTCTCGTGGTCATTATGTCGAGTTAGGGTTTCATTCTTCTAGAGGGTCCATCGAAATACCTGCATGTTCTTCCGAATACTTTAAACTTAGGAAAATGGTTTTCTGATAATCGTTCGAACCCTTTAACTTCATCCGGACGGCATGTGAATACCCTTCGTCCGCATGCTAAGCAATGCTTCAATCCTCAAGAACAACCAATACTCTAATGGTTATCGCATTCGAGCCGCAGCTTCCTCTGCCCGTGCGCCCGTGGTAACAGAAACCACCATCCGACATTGATGAAGATAGATCAAAAGAACGAATGGAATACGGTGCAAACAATGTAAATCCTAGGGCTCCTTAAGCAGAGTAGCGTATCGTAAGTATGCCGCGGACCATACCCACGGTACGTTACTCTACCTAAATCGCCTACTCCATCAACCAAGGGTCACCTAGACTTATACAAGGTTAAACCTAGCGCTCTGATACCAACTTTGTCACGACCCGAAAGTACGGAACGTGACCGGCACTTAGATTACGAAGCGTCTAGAGACGCCACGTAACCTAAGTAAGCCGAAGCCCAGAAATCTAAACCATGAAAAAGAAGAAGAAGCAGTAAAAGAAAACAAGTATAAAATCATCAGCAAATTTTTACCAAAAATTGCGGCAGAGTCTCCTCTGTAAAAACTGGCCCCCAAACGGGTACAACAAGTATAATATACATAAACAATAAAAAGCATCCCCAAACGGGAGCTAGCATCAACGCCAACAGGCGGAAACAACCACAGCAAGCACAATAATATACAACGCCAATAGGCGAGGCTCAAAACTCAAAAGAAAACAAAACCACCAGATCAGAATAATACATGCGCGACTCTAAGGTCGAAATAAAAGACTGGTCCAATAACTTATCAAGTAATACAAATATGGTTGATGGAGCTTACTAGATACAAATGAATGAATAAAAGTACAATGGTGGTTCGGATACAAGTGAACCAACCTACCGTGCAAATCACCCTGAAGAAAAGATGTGCCAACAAGCTGCCACGGAAACCAGTACGTCGAACCTGTAAAGAATTTGGCAAAACGGGGGTGAGTTGCCAACTCGTGAGTAGAAGACATCTACGAAAAGAAATCGAATGCACGACGCTATCCTAGGTCATAATAATACACTACTATATCCCAAACATCTAGTAATAGCAGGGTAATACTACGTGTAAGTGCAACTACTCCGTGTCGTGTCAGTACCTCATATAATACTATGTCATATGAATGAAATGCATGCACCATGAATGTAAAGTAACAAATCCTGAAATCCAGATATATATGTATAAGAAATCTTTAGCCGTTATCATAGTAGAATGTGTATAAGAATCTGAAATCTCAATAATGAAATCCATGGAAATCCGTGTCAAACATCGACACAACACATGTAATCTCAAGTCTCAATATCTCGGGCTCCGTCGGTCCGGATTGGCCCATATCATCAAATCTCACGACAACGGTCGGTATCCTCCGGATATCCGCCGCGCCAGACATCACCGGTAGGTAGCCTTCCCCTGCCAGGCTCATCGTCTACAACTCGATCTTCTTGCCCCGGGGTACCATACCGGGCCCACCATGTACCCGAGACGGTTCATCCACTCCTCGAATCGGGTCTCGAAATCCAACAGAAACATGAAATCTCATGGTGGACGACACATACATCACGAGAAAACCGCATCTTATTTTAAAAAGAGAAGAGGAGAGAGAGAGAAGTTTTATATATTTTTGCGGTTTTCCCCAAAATCCAGAAATCTCATAGAAATCCAAATCTCAAAATCATGAGTAAGCATATGATAAGTGTCGGCATATGCCCATACTACTGCATGATAACATGAAAATATGAATGCATGAATGTCTAAGCAATAAATATCATGTCTGTACTAATGTCAGAGAATAATCACAATATTATAGCGGTCTAGTTGTTAACTGATTCTATCCATAAAAGTCAATATGATCTAAAGTGTACGTGACATAGCAATTACCGATGATGATGTGTGTGAGCCGGCAAATAAGTGTGCGTGGAATATGCGCATCATCGGTAATAGTGCTGGTGTCCTAACAGGTAAAGTTTATACTGATTATAGCAACATATAAAAGAACATGCACCATGATAATTACAGTATGAATGTAAATACAGATGTACATTATCCACTCCTCTGCGAGATACGAGTACAACTACCACTATGTGAGTCGAACCTAAACCAGTGTCCATCTAACATCCTAAGGAACTAAACCTAATAGACTAGTCAGTAAGAAACTAGAGTCTACCTAAGGTCTGAATCAATATCTCTAATAGTCGGCGATCCCGCCTCAATAGCGTCACGTACGTAGTACGGCTTCCTCGAATCAAGAGTGCGGATCAATCGTCAAATCTAAACCTCGTACGGTAAAATCCATCGTACGGCATCCTAATATCGAGGTACGGTCAAGTATCTCCTAGGTGTCTCCTCATTCGTATAATGTTATCATCAGCACATCTCATGATCAAGGTGTTAAACTGTGATCGCATACATCAATCATATATCATTGCCATCATGATAAGCATCATTAGTTTATCCTCAGAAATATCATGTCATATGTATCATATTATGACTAGGTCATACTTATATGATATCGGCATCAGGTCACACCAATATAATGTCGTAATCAAGTTATACATATATCATATCGTGATCAGTCACAAGTTACAGTCCGGGTACTATTCTAGCGTCCTATGTACATCAATATCACCACCACTCTTTATAATTTATATATTCATGTTCATTATCTCATTCTCTAATGATCCGCTAACACTTTAATATGACTGTATAGTCAAGAATCACGGCATCAAGCCCAGTTATACTGTTTCATCATGCCTCAAATATCATATCACATCAATGAATCCCATATACGTGTTGTATATATATATATACACCTATACCTAGTTTTATATACATATACACATATACGTATACTCCATGTCGAGTTTTAGTGTGTGCGTGTATGTTTCTATCAGAAACCTACGAACCTTTCCCAAAGTATTCATCCTCAGGTATGGTTTTCCTAAATCAGTCTAGTCCCGCCAAGGGTCATTACTACGGTCCTGCTCAGTAAGAATCTAGGGTCACATCGGGTTTCCTAATGTCAATAAGTACTATTCCTATTCTACGTTACGGGGGTGCTAAACGCCATCCACCCGACTTCCCCCCGTAGATATGCATCTACTCACCTGGTCCATGTCTGCCGACGACGGTGTCGCCATCCTCCTCTTCATCGCCCGCAGTCCACTTGAAGGGTACCTAAACGCAAACATATAAATATTATCGTAAACTGAATCACATACGAAAGTCAAACGATTTAAAGGAGCAAGCATAGGTTAAAACCTATGTCCCGTCCATGCAAAAGAACCAAATACCGCTCGATATCGGCGTACAAACTCCGATGGATCGAGATAACATCATCAAACAACTTGTAGTTTTAAAACACATTACTTATACCATAAAACACGATTAAATCCATCGAAACCCTAAAATCCATCAAACCGTCCAATTTCGTAAAACCCGAAATTGCCAATTTACCGTTTTTCATCAAAACTTGACATTTAAATGAAACCAATAGTTATAAAACTCATTATATAGCATAACTAGACTATACAAACCGTTACTATATTTTTATTACACAAATTTATATTAATTTGAAATTTCTAGTTTGCAACATTTAACAATTTTCAACATTTTTCAAGCAAAGCACCACAATTCCACCACAAAACATGATTTGCATGAATTAATGTATTAAACCACAATTCATAATGATAATGATTCAATGAAACCATAAATTATATTTTTAATCACATTTATTTAGAAATTCCTAAAATCTAGTTTACAAAATAATAGCATTTTATTACTATTTTTCCAATTATCAAAGTAATCTAGTGATCAAACTAAGTTTTTCATTCAATTAATGTGCTAATATTCTCATTAAAACTACCATCTAATGATAGCAACTTAAATTGGAATTTTATATCACCCACAAACACATTTTAGAAAAATCTAGTTAGCTAATTTCCTTATTTAAAACAATTTTAAATGAAAATTTTACAATTTAACAACCATGCAATATTTTCCAATTCTAAAAGTGTTAAACTAACTATTATAACCCTAATTAATTATTAAAAACCCTAACTTGAATTTACAACCCTAACTTGCATTTTAAAAAAAAACATAGAATTAATTCATTAAATCTAATTAAGCTTAAATGAACATCTAAAACAATAAATCAAAAGAAAGAAATTATACCTCCCAAAATATGAAATCCCAACAAGAAATGAGCCTCCAAAATACATGCTTTCCCACTCCAAAATCCATATAAAGAAGGGTAGAGAATAAAGGGTATGAAGAAATTAGGATTTTGTGGAATTTTAATTGAATTTTTGAAGTATTTTTGATGAATTTTGAACAAAATGAGGTGGAAAATGGGGGGGGGGGGGCAGCCATGGGGGGTTTGTGGCCGGCCTTGGTGAGGTGAGGAAGAGAAAGAAGTGAGTGTGAAAGTGTGTAGAACTTTCAAGAGAGGAAAACATCACATAAAGTCTTTTCATGCTTTATTTAATTATTTAGTTATAGCAACTCAAGAAAGCTCTAGAAAATAGGAAAAATTTGCAAATAATTTTTGCATGATACACACTAAATTCTAATATGCCATGGTTCATTTTTACAAATTAAAACCATTCAAATTTGTAATTTACACTAATTTAGTGTAAAAATAAAGCTTATGTTAATATTTAAAATAATTAATTTAGGAAAAATATTTTATTAAACTAAAAATTTATAAGTGGCTAAATAAACACTATTTACTTGTAATTACATAATTAAATAGGTATTTTTGAATTTATAATGAAAAACAATTGCGGTTTGATTTTACGAAAAATACATTTTGCTTTACCGAAAATCATAAAAATTCGATTAAACAATTTTATTCATTTAATTATTTATTTAATTATTTTTAAAACGTTACAAGAGAGCTTTGGTTTAAGCCAGATCCTAGTGTACCTTTTGGGATTGGATTTATCCAGTATGCATTCGTGTTCCTCGGAACGCGGATGCGGGTGTGTATGTACAGTTGACGGAGAGACAGAGGCAGAGGATTCTCATTAGGGTTGTTGACCGTTGACGGTTGACTATTGACTTTTTGCTCAACCCTAATGAGAATATGATATGTGATTAAAAATTATATTAATTAAGTATTATGGTGACATGGTTGTTGAGGGGTTGACTTGTTGACTTTGTTGACCGGTTGACTAGGTTGGACTAGTTGACCATCATGATGACAATGGCTATCATTTCATGGCAAAGACTTTTTACTTGGTTGTTTCTTTTGTGAGAAATGAGTGCATGAAAAGATTTAGCCATTTTGACTTGAACCATTTTACACAATACTTGATTATTATTTTTGTGATGATGGTTTTGGATTATGAGAGCCAAGAGAGAAAAGTCTTCTCTCATTCTTTCATGCTCATTCTCTCTCTTGTTCTTGAGCTCTCATCTTCCTCCTCTTGCTCTCCCTCTCTTGATTCTATGGTTCACTTGTCTCATGAGTTGAGAACCAAGAACCATAGATAAAATCCCATACAAACTCTTCTCTACTCACTCTAGTTCACAAGGTTTAGCAAACCGAGTGAACTAGTTTCTTCAAAGTTCGAAGAAGGAGCCAAAGGTTGAAGCTTTCAGGTGGATCTATCTTCGGCACAAGGAGACGATGGGGAGAAGCCGATTCGGACGACCATCGAAGCTTGAAGACGAAGGAGTTCGAGAAAAAGAAAGGTATAACCCCCTAACCGAGTAGTTAGCAACTCGTAGTTAGGTTGTTAGTTAGATGTTTAACAAAGATCCGGTTTTTGAGTCCATGTTACCACCTCTAAGAAAATCGTTTTTCACCAAATTCCGCATGCCCGAAAGTACCGGGAGAGGTAGCATGGACTTACAGTGGTATCAGAGCCTAGTTAAACTCTATCTAACATGTTAGCAAAGTAGCTAGAAGATCGATCAAAGGAAAAGTCGCAAAATGAACCCCGTTTTTTAAACTTTCTGTCGATTTTAAAAGTGCTGGAAATTTTTTTTGAGATACACCAAAAATCGACTCAGGGTTTTCTGAAGAAACTGCAAAAATTTGACCCCCTAACTCGATCAAAGCGCCGCGGTTCCGCGGCCGAGTTGACTCGGTCATGGGGTTTCTTCTTTGCAGTTTGCTCATAGGGTTATTTTGGGATTTTTGGAATATATATTTTCTGCCCAGATTTTCCAGAACGAAAATTTTATTTTTGGGGTCCTGAAAATTCGTATTTTTGATCGAACTTCTAAAAGACTTAAGCTGACGGGTTTTTCTGTGATGTGATATTTGTATTGAACGTCTGCTAATCGCTATATGTCGATTAGTGGGGGTTATACAAATCTATGATCTGTAATGTTATTGGAATGTGTATATGAATTCATTGGATTGTCGCGGGTGAATAGCCGGGGGTTGTGAGACGAGAGTTTTCTTTTCTTTCAATTCATGTAAATTTATAAATTGATGTAATAATTATTTGTATGGCCGCACAACCGGGTCGGGGTTGTAGCCGTCATTGTATAATTTCTTTTTACTGTTTTTGCTCCTAGGATAGACCCATAGAGAGGGTGCACAAACTACCGGGTATGCCGAAGTGCCGAGTGGCCTACTCACGGAGTTGTGGGAGGTTGCTTCGCTTCGGGTACTTGGCGGGTAGTTTGCCGCACCCGTAGGGGTCTTGGGTGGGGTATTGGCTATTCACCGCGACCGTGTAATCTGCTTTTCGTTACAGGCTCGTACGAATTGCAGCTTCCTAGTATATCCAATGTGTTCATCTGTGATCTGAAATGGCTATCATTGCAATATATCTATATATGATATTATTTAGGCGTTGCTTATGTTTTACAGCCGCGCTAGCCCAGCCCCCGCTCTGTCGTTAGTTAAGTAACCTAACGGGTAATGACGGGGCCCCGTGGCGAATGCGAATGGCATAAGCGTACGTCATATTTTGGTTGTTTTCTGCAATGGTAGGATTAAATGATGGGACGCATTAAAAGAACTAATGCAAGAATATCACGCATTAAAAGAACTAATGCAAGAAAATAAACCAAGTTAAAATCGTTGGAACACTTTCGAAAAACCACTCGGTTCTTTTCAAAACTAACTTTTAAATGCGGAGCTTGAGCCACTCCTTTTAAAAGCTATCTCGTTCCATCGATTATATCAAGTTCACTACGTTCACGGTTTTGCCAAAACCATTCGTAGCCCTCCATCATTTCAGTTAAATATTCGGTAGTATTCAAGCTATGTATTTTGACCTCACGCCAAGGCATAGTGATTGGTAGCTGCCGGATATTTATCTGTTGCATAGATAGAATGCGTTGGTTTGGGACAGCCGTACTACCATTTTGGCCTACGTCAAGGGTAGGTACGGGTGGATTCAAATTAACCTGGATAATGATGGGAAGAACTTGACATGTGACTTATGACATTTTGACCTCACGCCAAGGTCATAAGAGCATGGGGCAAAAATCCACATCGGAAGTTTCAAAAGAACTGAAACTTGCTAGTGTTGCATACCATTTGGAGTGTGATGATTCTGGTAGGATTCCTTCAGTTTCGTCACGCGATGATATTTGGATCCCGATCCTACTGTGAGTATATGCTACTCCTCGGGAAATTTCTCACTAAACGATCAATGCTATAAACCTAGTAGGTGTCTAGAAAGGTGTTAGCGGGGCTACGCCCCCAGGGAAAAGAGGTTATTTAATTAAGGAACTTCGCGAAAGCGTTGGAAAACCTCCCTCGAAGTACCAACACTGGCCTGGATGAACGGCTAAGCAAGTATTGTGCGGTGGGATTGATCCCGACTAATTCTTCCTTTTTGGTTTGAGGAGGGATTCTAGAAACAGTGGGAGCCATCCTGTTTAGACAAACTAAAAACCACTCTAAACTTGCAAGAGCATCATGCTGAGTGTTTCTTCTTCTCTCTCATAATTGCAGCGACCAATCGACATGACTGGACTTAAGTTACTTCTAGATAAAAACATACTGACAGGGCCTAACTACAAAGATTGGCTCAGGAATGTCAAGATGGCAATCACTTACGACAAGCTGGGGTATCTTCTTACCACCAAAGCTCCCCCTGTCCCTGGTCCCACTTCCAGCGTCGCGGATAAGGAAATCCGTAAGACTTGGGAGATTGATAGCGCGAAGGCCAAGTGCCTCGTACTTGCCTCTATGGACAATGAACATCAGAGGAGGCACGAGAATATGGACTTGGAATCCATATTTCTTCATGCAAAAGAACTGTATGGAGAGCAATCTCGTATCGCAAGATACGAAGCGTCGAAAAGGTTATTTTCGGCAAGGATGGCCGTCGGATCATCAGTAGTAGAACACGTGCTTAAGATGATCGGCTACATTGAGGAGCTCGCGGACCTAGGGACCACATTGGAGAGTGAGCTCTATACGGACTTAGTTCTCCAGTCCCTTCCTTCCACTTACGCCCAGTTTATACTGAACTTCAACTTACAAGAAAAAGAAGTTGAACTTTCAGAGCTCCTCAACATGCTGAGGAGCGCAGAGGGCACCCTACAGAAAGGTAGGGAAACATCCACTTTGTTTGTAGGAGGATCATCTTCTTTTAGGTCCAAGGCGAAAGCCAAGGGAAAGAAGAAGAAAGCCCCCGCCAAACCAAGGGGCGGTGTTAGTAAAGTGGATACGAAGGGAAAAGCTAAAGCAACAAAGAAAGCGGGGAAGCTTGTGGATAAGGAAGAATGCTTCTATTGTCATAAGAAAGGACACTGGAAGAGTGATTGCAGGGCCTGGAAGGCCAGAACACAGGAATTGAAGCAGGTTGCAGCTTCAGCTTCAGGTGTGTATGTTATTGAAAACTGTCTTTCAATAAACTCTACTTCCTGGGTATTGGATACCGGATCAGGATCTCATATCTGTAATTCTTTGCAGGCGTTAAGAAACCGTAGGGTTTTGAAAGCAGGTGACATGACCCTCAGAGTTGCGAACGGAGCTAGCATGGATGCTAAAGCCGTGGGGGACTATCACCTGGGAATGTCAGATGGACATGTTTTGGTTTTGCGTAATTGCTTTTTTGTACCCAACGCAACTTGTAATATCATTTCTGTATCTTTAATTTCTAAAGAAGGTTATGAATTTGCGTTTGTAAGCAATGTTGTAAACATTCACCTTAATCAAGTTCTGATTGGGTCAGGTACATTGAGCAATGGTATATACGTATTAAACCAACCACATATTTTCAATGTCCAGAATACACACAAAAGAAAGTCTCCGGAAGTAAATAAGACTTTCTTGTGGCATTGTAGACTGGGTCACATCAATGAGAGAAGGTTGACGAAGTTACATACAGAAGGATATTTGAATGCGTTCGAATATCAATCGTATGCCACTTGTCAATCCTGTCTCAAAGGAAAGATGACAAAGACTCCGTTCACTGGACACGGAGTAAGAGCGAGCGAGCTCTTGGGACTCGTACACAGCGACGTGTGCGGTCCAATGTCTACACATGCGCGAAGCGGTTATTCTTACTTCATTACTTTTACGGATGACTTTTCAAGGTACGGTTATGTCTTCTTAATGAAACATAAGTCCGAAGCCTTTGGAAAATTCCAGGAATATAAGAATGAAGTAGAAAAACAAACCGGCAAAAGTATCAAGATTCTAAGATCGGATCGAGGTGGTGAATACTTGAGTGCCAAGTTCCTGGACTATTTAAAAGAGAACGGAATTCTCTCTCAGCTTACTCCTCCATACACTCCACAACATAATGGTGTATCGGAGAGACGGAACCGAACCCTATTGGATATGGTACGGTCCATGATGAGTAACGCTGAGTTACCGCGATCATTCTGGGGGTATGCGCTAGAATCAGCTGCATACCTTTTGAACCGAGTTCCCACTAAGACTGTGCCTACCACACCTTATGAGTTATGGAGTGGGAAGAAACCCTATTTTCAATATCTGAAGATCTGGGGATGTCCAGCTTTTGTCAAAAAGCAGCATGCGGACAAACTCGAGGCACGCTCAGTACTGTGCAAGTTTGTGGGATACCCAAAGAACACCAGGGGGTATCTTTTCTACCACGCAGAGGAACAAAAAGTCCTTGTTTCTCGTAATGCCCACTTTCTAGAACATCAGTTCTTAGAAAAGGAAATTAGTGGGAGCGCTGTAGAACTGGAAGAAATTCCAGAACCACGAGCTATTACTGAAAGCTTAGTGGAACCAGAGGGTTCAAAAGAACTGGACATTCCTACGCCGCTCCGCAGGAGTAGTAGGCAGTCTCATCCGCCCGAGAGATACTACGGTTTTCTCATAGACGGCGATAGAGAGGATTGCATCATAGATTATGATGAGCCTACTAGCTTCCAGCAGGCCGTTCAGAGCGTTGACTCAGTAAAATGGCTGGATGCAATGCGGACCGAAATGGAGTCCATGTACACCAACAAGGTATGGACGTTGGACATTGTTCCAGACGGGGTAAAACCCGTAGGATGCAAGTGGATCTTCAAAAGGAAGATTGGTGTAGATGGACAGGTTGAGACCTATAAAGCTAGACTTGTTGCGAAGGGTTTTCGTCAAAGACCTGGTTTGGACTATGACGAAACCTTTTCTCCAGTGGCTATGCTGAAATCCATTCGGATCCTTCTTTCCATTGCTGCCTTCCACGATTATGAGATCTGGCAAATGGACGTAAAGACCGCTTTTCTAAATGGAAATTTAGAGGAGTGTGTCTATATGGACCAACCAGAGGGTTTCATTCAGAATGGGAGCAGCGGAAAGGTGTGCAAGTTGCTTAAGTCCATCTATGGACTAAAGCAGGCATCGCGGAGTTGGAGCATCTGTTTTGATGAGACGGTTAAGGAATTTGGCTTTATCAAAAATCCAGATGAACCATGCATCTATAGTAGATTTGTAGCGAGAACTGTAGTATTCCTCGTTTTATATGTGGATGACATTCTCTTAATAGGAAATGACATTCCTATGCTACAATCTGTCAAGGGGTTCTTGTCACACAGGTTCTCCATGAAAGACCTGGGTGATGCCTCATACATCCTGGGGATCCGGATCCATCGTGATAGATCCAAGAGGATATTAGGGCTTTCACAGTCCAGGTACATTGACACCATACTGAAAAGATTCAGTATGGAAGATTCCAAGCGCGGTAACCTATCGGCTTGTCACGGGATCACCCTCTCTAAAGAGATGTCTCCCAAGACTGATTTGGAGAGGGATCGCATGTCTATTATACCCTACGCTTCTGCGGTAGGCACTATAATGTATGCGATGTTGTGTACCAGACCGGATGTAGCTTATGTACTGAGTGTGGTAAGCCGGTATCAGTCAAACCCTGGGGAGAAACACTGGATAGCAGTAAAGAACATTCTCAAGTACCTGAGAAGGACTAAGGAGATGTTCTTGGTGTATGGCGGAAAAGACCTCCAGATCGAGGCCTTTGCTGACTCCAGCTTCCAGAGTGACAAGGATGATTCCAAGTCCATGTCGGGTTTTGTCTTTACCCTCAATGGAGGGGCGGTGTGTTGGAAGAGTTCCAAACAGGAAACCGTTGCAGACTCGATGATGGAAGCGGAATACATCGCTGCATCTGATGCCGCAAAAGAAGCTGTCTGGATGAGGAAGTTCTTGAAAGAGCTTCAGGTGGTTCTGTCCATTGTTGATCCAATACCTCTGTATTGCGACAACAACGGGGCTATAGCTTTAGCGAAGGAACCCAGGTCCCATCAGAGATCCAGACACATCTTGAGGCGGTATCACCTGATCAGGGAGATCGTGGATCGCCAGGAGATCGAGGTTCGGAGAGTCGCTTAAGAAGATAACACTGCAGACCCATTCACCAAGGCCTTGCCCCAGACTCAGTTCGAGCGGCTGATCGAGATAATAGGTCTTCGATACGCCAGTACATGGCCTTAGTGCAAGTGGGAGATTGTTAGCGTATATGCCCTAGAGGCCATTACTGTATCATACTAGTTTGTATATTACTTAATGGAAGCTTGGGATATTCACCTTGTATATACAATCTTGCTCAAAATAGTAGTATGCTACTTGGTTTGTTTCTACTTCAATGTGTACATGTGTTTATTTTAGTATATCGCCTATACACATTAGTGGAGCCCTTAGGATCTTTGCTTGATTACCAGCGTTGTGATGGCAGTCACACTAGTGGGGCTGGGTAATCGATAAGCACATCCTTATGCAGGTCCCTGGTCGCAGGACTATCGAGACAGGGCATCAATACTCCGGAGTAGACTAGCGCATGCGCTTCTCATCCCAGTGTGGGAGACGGTCTGTCCCACAGCCGTCGGTACGTCGTACTTGAGAGAGTATGCGGGTGCTCGTTGGGTTACGAGTACACTGGACAGAACTCGTCGGGAACTGACTAGTTGGTATTATGCCTATCGTCAGTTATCAGTTCCCAGGTGACATGAGTACAGCTTAGTCCGCTGACTTGACACTGTCACTTCGCCTCGAGTGTGTTCCCACTGTACTTTGATTACTACCCTACCACGGCTCAAAGGAGTCATGCAAACATGTAGTAGTTGGGTGCAGTCCCGAAGCACTTGGAGGCAGTGACGGTTAGACAGGATTCGTCTCTCCCGATATTGGGGGTCGACATCGCGCTGTGTCTAGGAGAGCCATTACACGAGTAGTCCCTGGCCAGGGCAAACGAGATATACTGGTAGACTTCCAGTGTTATCTCAGGGTGTTTTGGGCTTCACTCCGACACGACTTGTATCGCTATTAGGGGACTGACGTTTACCGCCCCCTAGGCCCGCCATGCGATGTATCAGACGAACAGACCGGACTGTACGGAGAATGTCACATTCAGGCTCAGTAGGAGTTCAGATGGGTTTCGCCTCGTCAGTCTTCTTGTCGGCATCTACCTGGGGACCGTTACGCACAGCTAGTGCCGCTTGCGGTCTGTGGTTAAACCCACTGCCAGCGTAGTGTCGAGTCTTTAGAGTCCCACACAGAAAGCTATTCGCCTTTGGGCAAAAGAGTAGAGGTCGCATGGTTTTGCGACGGGTCGCATGGTTTTGCGACAGGGTTCGGTCACATCCGTGCACTTGTGCACGTACAGTGTCCGGACAGTTTAGACTAGCGGGCTTTGGTTTAAGCCAGATCCTAGTGTACCTTTAGGGATTGGATTTATCCAGTATGCATTCGTGTTCCTCGGAACGCGGATGCGGGTGTGTATGCACAGTTGACGGAGAGACAGAGGCAGAGGATTCTCATTAGGGTTGTTGACCGTTGACAGTTGACTATTGACTTTTTGCTCAACCCTAATGAGAATATGATATGTGATTAACAATTATATTAATTAAGTATTATGGTGACATGGTTGTTGAGGGGTTGACTTGTTGACTTTGTTGACCGGTTGACTAGGTTGGACTAGTTGACCATCATGATGACAATGGCTATCATTTCGTGGCAAAGACTTTTTACTTGCTTGTTTCTTTTGTGAGAAATGAGTGCATGAAAAGATTTAGCCATTTTGACTTGAACCATTTTACACAATACTTGATTATTATTTTTGTGATGATGGTTTTGGATTATGAGAGCCAAGAGAGAAAAGTCTTCTCTCATTCTTTCATGCTCATTCTCTCTCTTGTTCTTGAGCTCTCATCTTCCTCCTCTTGCTCTCCCTCTCTTGATTCTATGGTTCACTTGTCTCATGAGTTGAGAACCAAGAACCATAGATAAAATTCCATACAAACTCTTCTCTACTCACTCTAGTTCACAAGGTTTAGCAAACCGAGTGAACTAGTTTCTTCAAAGTTCGAAGAAGGAGCCAAAGGTTGAAGCTTTCAGGTGGATCTATCTTCGGCGCAAGGAGACGACGGGGAGAGGCCGATTCGGACGACCATCGAAGCTTGAAGACAAAGGAGTTCGAGAAAAAGAAAGGTATAACCCCATAACCGAGTAGTTAGCAACTCGTAGTTAGGTTGTTAGTTAGATGTTTAACAAAGATCCAGTTTTTGAGTCCATGTTACCACCTCTAAGAAAATCGTTTTTCACCAAATTCCGCATGCCCGAAAGTACCAGGAGAGGTAGCATGGACTTACATCGATCGCGTAGTCGGTAGCGACTAACGTAACGCGGACTAGGCGGGCGCTAGTGTCCCGAGTCCAAGCGGGCATACACTAAACGAGTTTAGTATAGTCAAAGCGGAGAAGGTGAGGGTAAGAAAACGTCAATGGAGAAAGGCGATGGGTGGTGGGTGAAAAATGGATTTTGGCGACAAAGGGCAAGTTTTTATAAAAGTTTTTGATTTTTTTTTGATTTTTTTTTATTTTTAGGAAGAGCTTTATAGAAATATGTACGGATTTACGGCTTTAAGCAATCACAAACAAGATATGCACAATCACACCTAGATCTAGGGTCACCTAGGTCAGCTAGACAGCTCCTAACTGTTCCAAAGAACTAGAAACAGGACCTCAAACCGCCTCTTCTCCGCTAATTGCGGCCAGATAAGTGCCAGGTAAGTGGGAGGTTGTCCAACGCTTTCGCGAAGTTCCTTAATTAAATAACCACTTGCCTTCGTCACACTTGCCTAGACACCGCAAAGTCAGGATAGGATAAACGGCCGATGCCTGTAATTAGTCCTCTATCCTATTGAGCGCGAAGTCCTTAGGGCTGAGTCTAGTATTTTTTAATTTAACAATGGTCAATGCATATGCTTTTTGTGATTTCTGGGGTCCTGGGAAGGGTGATGAAATCCCCACCCAATCTGAATTGGTTTCAAACCCCTTAAGTCCGTATTAATGAATGCAAAGCGATAAAAAATCAACTGCAAACAATTTTTATTTTTAGCGCGGCGCAAAGAATCCTGCACAAGAACAGTTTATTGGAAGGGGGAAGAGAATTTGCGCAAAGAAGGCTGCAGAAAACACAGTTTATTGGAGTCCAGAGGAGTGGGAGAGAGAAGAGAGGAGCTCACAAAAAGTTTGGCAGCCCTAAGGCACCAAATGGCCGCGGTTCCGCGGCCTAAGCCTCCTTATGCCGCGGTTCCGCGGCGGTTTGTTGGAGTTGGGCTGTGGAAATTTTTGAGTGTGCCCTTTTGGGTGTCCTCTGCTTTTCTGGATGTGCTGAATTTTGACTTGCTTACTGTATCTGCTCCAGATTTTTACAGTAGACCGTTTGCTTCGTTTTGATCCGTCGCGGTGTAGCCGCGAAATGTGGGTCTATCTTCCCACGTCTTTGGCACTGATCTTGAATTTCGAATATCCCACGTCTTTGGCACTGAACTCGAATTCCGTATTATCCTGCACACTTGCACAAAAACTAATCCAAAATAGCAAAATGATTTTTTTACAATGTATATTTTTTTTTTGTTTTGGTTATATTTATATTCACAAGTTAACCCGAAATTACACAAAGAAATAAACTACCGTCTCCCCGGCAACGGCGCCATTTGATTGGTAGGGATTCTGCGTGTTCAAGTTTAGTTAATTACCGCAATCAAAACGGTTTCGCTCGTAGCTAGCCGGTTGAGTACGGGTCGTCCGCAGGGAGATGGGAATCTTTTTCTATGTGCTTTAACGAGTTAAGTCCAGTTTTCCAGATTTGTTTGTGATTATCTAAGTGTTAAAATGATATGTAAAGAGAGCTTGTTAGGGTTAGGATTAGGTTAGTTTGAGTTAGGAGTCCCTCACTTCTTTCATTGCCACTCTTAATATCGGTGTTACGGTAATCGGCAACAACGGGGATTAGCACGACTAGGAAGGAACTTGCGAGTATAATCTAGGCTTTCCAACGCTTAAGTTCTTCCTTTTGGTGCTTGTCCGTCCGTTCTTGGCTCTTAGCCATAACCTCCGGTTAATTCAACCACAACCGGTCTCACTACGGAATCACCGCTATCATGTAGGATAGGGTGCCGTAAGGAGCGGATTGTGGTTCAATTAACGGGAGTCGATTTAAGATGTTGGGCAAGGAAAGAGTGAGAGAGATTTCCTTCTCTCAAACTTCCCTTATCCTACCCTAACAAGTATGAAACTACTCACACATCATAATGAAAAGAAAACAAAACAAAAGAGGAAGATAGAAAGAAGGAGATTAGAAGATAACAACTAGCTATTTGCGACCTCACCTTGGCAAGGATCAAGCGTAAGCATCATGGTTGTTTTAAGGATAAAGAAAAAGAGAATGAAAGAAACAACAATAAATAGCAACAACTAAGTTAACAAATGAAAATTACAAGCATTTAACATAAGAGCAAGACAAGTAAAATAACAAACGGAACTTCTTTATTCATCATTCTTCACTCACAAAAGCTCACTACAAGTTTTTCAATGGAGAAGAGATGAGGAGATGAAGAAGAACAAGTATTCTAAACCCTAAAAAAAATACAAGATTATGCACCCTTGGCTTCACAAGGTTCTGGGCTATTTATAGGCTGTAGAATGAAAACCTAGGGCAAAATTCTGCCTATACATGAAATGTCAAAACTACCCCTGAAATTTGATAAGCCGAAGAGACCGTACGGCCGCGGTTTCGCGGCCTAGACCCCCTATTGCCGCGGAACCGCGGCCAAGTAGTGGAGTTGTCTTGTCGTATTTTGTGTGCTGCCCTGGTTTGTTGTTCCCTTTAGTCTGGTACATGTTGTTTCTGATAATCTTTCCACATTTCTTCCAGAATTCTAGTGGATCAAAAGGTGATTTAAACATGGATCTTTTGTCATGATTTTCTTGAGCTCCGCGTAGATTTCTTGGATCTTGTGTTGCCATTGAGCTTTGTACATGAGGTGACAATCGATTTGCCATTTTGTCTCCTAAACTGGTGTGTGGCAACAGACGGATAAAGAGCGGAGATCCGTGTTTTATCTGTGGTTGGCAGGAACCCGGGTTTTGTCGTGTATTTCCATGAATTTCACCGTTTAGAGCCGAGAACCTGTATCCTGCAATTGACTAGCAAACACGGCTCAAGAGTATCTACCGATATGTAATGTGATAAAAATTGGGCGGTATGAAAATGCAAAAATCTGATATGAACAATTGGCGGCTATTTCATCATTCAAATCTATGACGGATTCGGAAACTACTAGATTATGGCATATGAGATTTGGGCATATGAGTGAGAGAGGTATGGCCGAGTTGTCGAAGCAGGGTCTACTTGGTGGCAAGAGTACGACGTGTTGGGTTATGCCAGCGCCCTGGCCATCTACTGTGACCGTTTGCGGAACAAATTTTTTATAAACTGGCGCTAGAACAACCCGATAATCCGGATCTTCCATAAACCTATAAGTTAGCTAACTAAAGAGGAGTTAGAATGGTTATACCGAATGATCCGTGTCCTTCGGTCTTTTACCATCTTCCCAAGCTTCTAGTGATCTCCATGATCAAGCTTGATCGTGAGTCTCCCTCCATCGAAAATGATCCACCTAAGGATTTATAGTTCGAGCTCCAGCCTCAATACCAAGGTAACTAGGGTATCTAGTTCGCTAAACTAGATAGACTAGAGGATGTAGAGAGTAATGATAGATTGATTTGTCTCAAAATACCCTAGCTTTCTCAACACATGAGACATTAAGGGTTTGAGGAAGAAGAAGAGAGCTTGAGGAGATGAGAGTGTAGCCATGAGCATTTCTTTTTGAAATGGCCAAGTCTTGTGTGAAGAATGAAGCATACACTTTAATAATTTACCCAACAATGAATCAAGCATGAATCACTAGTAAACCATGAGTCACCCCATGAGTCACCAAGTGAGCCATGCCTCAATAAATGCAAATAACACCTCATCCTTCACCTCGTTAACCATTTAACAAAAATGGTTAAAACACAAATAAGGTGTCTTCTTCTAGAAGCATTCTTGCAAAAATTACAAGAATACCCCTCACCGTATATACATACCCGTATCCGTATTCCGAAAAATACGAATACAAAGAGACGAAAATAATCCAATAATATAATACTAGGATCCGGCTTAAACCAAAGCCCATCAGCATTATCCGTCTGAATCATGATACGTGCACAAGTGCATGTATATGATCGAACCCTGTCGTAAAACCATACGGCCTTTACATCGTTTCGCCCGAAGCAGGGAAACCCTCTCTGTGGGACTCTAAAGGTCAATACGCTGGCAGTGGATTTAACCACAAGCACGTCAGCGGTACTAGCTGTACGTAACGGCTACCCAGGTATTGAGCAAAAGGAAGGCCGACGAGCAAACTCATCCAAACGCCTACTGAGCCTGTTCGTGACAATCTCCGTACAGTCCAGTCTATTCTTCTTAGAGTATCGCATATCGGGTCTAGGGGGTGGATAAAGTCAGACCCCTAATAATGCGATATTTCGTATCGGTATGAAGTCCATCACCAAATGAGAAACTATTGATCAAAATCAGTAATTCTTGACTACCTTAGCCAAGGATTTCTGGTGATGGACACCCGTGCACTACGCGACATCAACCCCCAATACCGGGAGATACGAATCCATGACGATCCGCTCATTGCCTCCATGTGGCTCGGGACTGTGCCCAACTAAAACTTGTTTGCACGACTCCTTTGAGCCGTGGTAGGGTAGTAATCAAAGCACAGTGGGAACTCATGTTGGATATAGTGCCCTCAAAGTCAATTATTGGAACGCAGGCACGTGATTGCAATGGTTGAGGGAGGACCTATACCGGTAGGACAGTCTTACTCGAGATGATTGTATGCTATCTGGTTTATTTTTATCATCGTGTACATGCTTCAGGTGACAATACAGATCACTATTACATGTTGATAGAGCCCTTAGGATTTTTGCTTGACCGCCAGCAGTATGATGGCGATCATATACGTGAGAGTTGGGTAGTCTATAAGCACATCCTTAAAGTGTCCCTAGTCGTGGGAGTTTCGAGACCGGGCATCGATACTCCATTAGTAGACTAGTGTATATAGTCGAGACCCCAACGAGGGGCGGTGGCCGGTCTCATAAGCCATTGGTGTCAGTTGGTTCATCTAAGATGTATACAGGTGCTCATTAGGTTATGAGTACACCGGACGGACTTTCCGGGAACATGCTAGTTGGTATTATACCTGTCGTCAGATAGCAGTTTCCTGGTGACATGTGTACAGGTTAGTCTATCGACCTGAGATCGTCATTTGTCTCGTGTGAGTTCCCACTGTGCTTTGATTACTACCCTACCACGGCTCAAAGGAGTCGTGCAAACAGGTTTTAGTTGGGTACAGTCCCGAGCCATATGGAGGCAGTGAGCGGATCGGCAGGGGATTCGTCTCTCCCAGTATTGGGGGTGAGATCGCGCTATGTTTAGGAGAGCCATTACATGAAATCCCTGGCCAGGGTAAGTGAGATTTACTGGTAGGTATTCCAATAGTTTCTCAGGATGTTCTGGGTTACACTCCGACACGACTTATACCGCTATTGGGGGTCTGACGTTTACCAGCCCCCTAGGCCCGATATGCGATACTTATAGATGAACGGACTGGACTGTACGCATATTGTCACTGACGGGCTCAGTAGGGTTTGAGGATGAGTTCGCTCGTCAGCTTCTCTTTTGCTCAATACATGGGCAGCCCTCGTACCACTGACGTGCTTGTGGTTAAACCCACTGCCAGAGTATTGACGAGTCTTTAGAGTCCCTCATAGAAAGTTTTCCAAGTTCGGGCGAAATGTTGTAGAGGCCGTATGGTTTTATGGCAGGGTTTGAACATACACGTGTACTTGTGCACGTGTCATGTTTCGGACGGATAATACTAGTGGGCTTTAGTTTAAGCCAGATCCTAGTATTATATTGTGTTGGAATATTTTCGTCTCGTTGTATTCGTATTCAGTTGGAATACGGATGCAGGTATGTATATACGGACGAGGGGTATTCTTGTAATTCGTTACAAGATTACTTTTTGAAGTTGCCGATTTTTTCATTTGATTTTAACATTGTTTGATGTTTAATTGAGGTATGTATTTGTGAGCATTGTTTTTGGCCTATATTCCTAGTGTTGGAATTTCTTTTGCTGTGTACATTTCGTGGGCTTGGGGGATGGGCTTTTGGTGAGGTGGCTTGGTTTGGGTGAGTCATGCTTTAGCTTTGATTGGTTTTTGTCAAGCTTAGGATTTTTTGCTAGGATATTTAGTGTAGGATATTTGTGGAGTGAGTGTGCTAGCATTTTCTATTGAGAGGAGAGATGATTCATGTGTTGTTCAATTCATAAAACACTCACCACCAAATAAATATCCCCAGAGAAAAAAAGCTATGGCCGAGCCCATTTTTTTGATGATTTCCCTTCACTTGCAAAAGCTTACATATTCACATACTTGGCAACTTCATTTACCTCCACCCAATTCCTTGGGCGCTTTGAGACTAAGTATTCTACACTATCTCTACTTAAACCTTGGACATGTCAGCTAGCAAACTTCATGTCCGAGTTGCTTTGGTTTGAAGCGGGAGCCCGTATAAAGAATCCTCGACGTGGATCCACTTCGACGAGCGAGATCGGAGAGCGAACTTCATCGGCGCAGCAGCGAGGAGCTTGGCGCAGAGATTGAAGACCGAAGGACACGGATCGATCGGTATAATCTCTCCAAACTCTTTTACAGTTTACTAGTATAGGGTTAATGGAACGATCTGGGTTTTAGGGTTACGGTAGCGCCGGTTTGAAAAGTTTTTGTTCCGTATTTGACCTCGGATTGACGGCCGGGGCGTTGCCGTAGCCTTATATGGTATCAGAACCAAACCATTAACCGCATACTAGTTGGTTTAGATAATATTAAAGTATCAAAACCGAAACAACCCTAAACACTGCCTCGATACATTGCAGTTTCTGTAAATTTTTTATGAGTCTTCAAAAAATATTTAAACAATTGCAGAAGACTACTCAAGTGACCACTAACACATACACACCAAATACGATCCCCTGATTCAAAATTTTGACCGGCCACATTGGGCAAATATCTGAGGAGGCCGGCCTGATTTTGAGCTTTGGGCTTGAATTTTGTTGTGTGCTTTAGTCTCTGGAATATTGGTTTAGTGGTATTGTTTGTTTAGCCCAGTATGGATATGGTTTTATCTAGTTGTTTGGGGCTATTCAGGGGTTATTTCGAAGTCGATATTTCTAACATTGTTTAAAGTTTACAGTGCATTACATTTCTATCTGCGACCGTGAATGTCATTCGAGCGGTAAATCTTGTCTAATTGCTATAGCACTTTTAGACGGGTTTGCGAACGTGACATTCACGTTGATATTCTGTGTTGTGCTGTGATGTTGCGGATTTATCGTAGTGGATAGCTTGCATGCAATGGTGGTGCAGTTTGGATATATTTGTATATTTGATATCGCGGGGCGAGCGTCCGACATGTGGACTGCCGTCACTGCCTGTTTGTATATTATTCTTTTTGGGCACGACCGGGTTGAGGTCGATGTACCTGTTGTACATATTTTCTTTTCTGTACTAGGATTACCCCGCGGTGGGGTGCACGGATGGCCGGGTTCTAGAGGGCAACGGGCCTGCATCTCATGGCTTTGAGACAGAGGGGGCTTCACTCTAGAATTGGCGGGCTATTCCCCGCACTCGTAGGGGGTATAGGTTGACCCAAGGAGGGGTGCCCAAGTTACCGGATTCCGTGAAGTGCTGGGTGGTCCATTCACTTTGCTGAAGGGGGCTGCCTCGCTTCTGGTTTTAGCGGGTAACTTGCCGCGCTCGTAGGGGTCTAGGTTTTCATTGCACAGGCTATCCACACGAACAGAGGAACGTCGGGTTTCACTTGCGGCTCAAAGGAAACTCGGGGATCCCAGATTATCTGTATTGTTCTGTGATGCTTATTACTTTTCTATGATGTTGCATTTATCATACCTGGAGCGATTATTATATATTGATATATATAATAGTAGATGTTGTATATGTTTTACACCCGCGCTAGTCCTGTCCCCGCTCTGTCGTTAGTTAAGTAACCTAACGGGTGATGACGGGACCCAGTGGCGAATGCGGATGGCATATACGTACATCATATTTTCGTTCTTTTGTAGTGTGATTAATTGATGAGACTGCGTTGATTCAGATCAATGCAAGGAAAACAGACCTATTCGATGTTGTTGGAACAATTTTCAAAAGGATGTTATTATAAGGACGTTCTCTTTTATTTTGCACAGTGGTATTCGGTTATGAATATCTAGCACCTCATTCGACAAGGCAAGGGCGGAGATCCCTTCATCGGGAGTGACCCTTTGGACAGAGGTTTGCGTCAGGGGAATAACTTCACTATAGTCGATTACGTTTTGCTTTGCATCGTGGTATTTAGTTGGAATATCCTGCACCTCATTCTACGGGGAAAGAGCCGAGATCCCTTCCCCGGGAGTGACCTCTTTAGCAAAGGTTTTCGCCACTCTATTTTTGTAAAAAGCTATCTGGTTCCTTCAACGATATCAAGTTCATTACGTTAAAGGTTTTTCGCCAAAAACCATTCATAGACCTTCGTCATTTCAGACAGGTAGCACTTAGTATTCATGCTATGTTTGTTGGCCTTAGTCAAGGCATAATGTATGGTAGGCATTTGTTACTTTTCTGTTGCATAGATAGATGCGTTGATTTGGGATAGTCGTACATCCTTGTTGGCCCTAATCAAGAGCTTGTACGGGTGGGTTCAAATTAACCGGGACAATGACGGGTAGAACTTAACATGTGACTTATGATTTGTTGGCCTTAGTCAAGGTCATAAGAGCATGGGGTAAAAATCACATCGGGAGTTTCAAATATACAGGAAACTTGCCAGGTATGCGCATACCATTTGGAGTATGATAACGTGAGTGGATTACATCAGGTTATCATGCGATGATAGTTGGATCCCGATACCCACTGATGAGTTGGCTTACTCCTCGGGTGATCCCGACTAATTCCTCTTTCAGGTTTGGAGGAGAATTTGAGGATACAGTGGGAGACATCCTGATTAGATAAAGTGATTAACCATTCTGATCTAGGTTAGAGTGCACGCAGAGTATTTCTTTTCTCTCTCTCTTTGGCAGCGACCATGGCCCGACCCTAGACTATGACTCAGTGACCAAGTTAATCGAACCTTCTTAAACCATACTAGCTTTTAGATTTTCTGAGTTGCATACAACATTGCCACTCCTTCTATTACCTTTTGCATTTCTCCAAGAACACCCTGTATTACTACGAACATCCACTTCCATTGGATAAGTCCATCGTATGGTTATATACGAACTCGAAGGAACTTGTTCCAGATTCGAGGATGGATTCTGGTTCTGGAGAGATTGAATAGGACAATTCAGTTGTCTTTTCCTTTTACCTTTTCTTAGGTTGTGAGGGCTCCTAGGATTAGGAGAGGGTACACCTATTGCGCTTATTGGATAGTCTTCTTCCAAACCATAGGCAGGTGCCGAAAGGTGGGGAAGGAAGAAAACCAATCAGCCTAAGTGTGGTGTGCAGAAGGTAATAAGTAAATACAAATAAAGGGATCGGAAAGAGGGCAAAGTAAATTGCGACTGCTATCATTCACGACTAAACCACGTATATACGGTTACAGTCATGAATCTGGATAATGGAAGAGGCATTACTATGAATACCAGGATACCCCTTCGAAACATTTTCATATTTCAGTTTCACTGTGTATTGTTAATTGAAAACTGATTTCCTAATTAGATCCTTGCTCCAGGGTATGTATTTACCGGGTTTGACTCTCACATCTGTATGGTTTTACAGATGATGAGTGGGAGTAAATTATTAGGAATTAGGTGATCATCCTCATTATATCAGAATTCGTTATAATCGGTGATATTTGAGGAAATCGCATGGATGTTTGCCGGACGACAAATATTTGGTTTTGAATATCCGTTGTTATACACCAATTTCAAATTGATATATCTGTACGTTTATTTTATAAAGTGAGATATATCGTTTTTGAAATTATGTCCATGAAATTTACCTATATCAGTTGATGGTTAGGTAAGGAGTATTCAACAGCGGTGTAATTCTTCATAACCATAGTACAGTTTTCAACTTACGACGCACAGGGTTTGAGTTATTCAACTTAGGGGACTTATACAAAGTATTGTATGTTGTCCAGTTCCATTAGGACAGAGGGGTTGGTACTCGTACTATATTCTGTTTACTTGTAACTTCTCTAGTTTTAGACATGTGTTTCGTAGAAATAAAAGGTCCAAGTTTTGAGAAATTATAAGTACAAGAATAAAGTAGAGAACCATGTGTTGCAAGTATCGGGATTTTTCAAGGTGATCGAAGATGTAGATACATGTGTTTGGAATTCAGTCGATAGTAATGGTTTTGAGAACTTTCTTCTCTTTCAGGTTACTCATAATTGGATATACTCCAAAGTTGAGTAATGTTGATCGGCCTCCTTCCATTTAGTTGACATGCACTGGAGACAGCTGCATGATTGAATCTGGTTCCAATTAAATCAGTGCCTCTGTTTCTATATTGTATATAGTGTTAGTGTATATGCCCTAGAGGCCATTACTGTATCATACTAGTATGTATATTACTTGATGGAAGCTTGGGATATTCACAGTTGTATATACAATCTTGCTCGAAATGGTAGTATGCTACTTGGTTTGTCTCTGCTTTAATATGTGCATGTGTTTCTTTTAGCATATCGCTTATATACATATTAGTAGAGCCCTTAGGATCTTTGCTTGATTACCAGCGTTATGATGGCGCTCACACTCGTGGGGGCTGGGTAATCCATAAGCACATCCTTATACAGTTCCCTAGTCGTAGGACTATCGAGACAGGGCATCGATACTCCAGAGTAGACTAGCGTATGCGCTTCTCATCCCAGCGTGGGAGACGGTCTGTCCCACAGCCGTCAGTACGTCGTACTTGAGATAGTATGCGGGTGCTCGTTAGGTTACGAGTACACTGGACAGGACTCGTCGGGAACTGTTGGTTGGTATTATACCTATCGTCAGTTATCAGTTCCCAGGTGACATGAGTACAACCTAGTCCGCTGACTTGACACTGTCACTTCGCCTCGAGTGTGTTCCCACTGCACTTTGATTACTACCCTACCACGGCTCAAAGGAGTCGTGCAAACAGGTAGTAGTTGGGTGCAGTCCCGAAGCACTTGGAGGCAGTGACGGTTAGACAGGATTCGTCGCTCCCGGTATTGGGGGTTGACATCGCGCCGTGTCTAGGAAAGCCATTACACAAGTAGTCCCTGGCCAAGGCAAGCGAGATATACTGGTAGGTTTCCAGTGTTATCTCAGGGTGTTCTGGGCTTCACTCCGACACGACTTGTACCGCTATTAGGGGACTGACGTTTACCGCCCCATAGGCCCGCCATGCGATGTATCAGACGAACAGACCGGACTGTACGGAGACTGTCACATTCAGGCTCAGTAGGAGTTCAGATGGGTTCACCTCGTCAGTCTTCTTATCGGCATCTACCTGGGGACCATTACGTACAGCTAGTGCCACTTGCGGTCTGTGGTTAAACCCACTGCCAGCGTAGTGTCGAGTCTTTAGAGTCCTACACAGAGAGTTATTCGCCTTCAGGCAAAATGGGTAGAGGTCGCATGGTTTTGCGACAGGGTTCATTCACATCCGCGCACTTGTGCACGTTTGATGCCCGGACAGCTTATACCAGCGGGCTTTGGTTTAAGCCGGATCCTAGTATATGATTTGGGATTGGTTTTATCTCTTTGTGTTCGTGTTCCTCGGAACATGAATGCGGGTGTGTATGCACAGTTGATTGAGGCAGAGGAAGAGGTTTTTCATTAGGGTTTTGGAACGGGTGTGTATGCACAGTTGACAGTCGTATTTTTCCAAACCCTAATGATCTTGTGATTTATCAATTAATAATATTAATTAAGTGAAATTGTGTCATGGTTGGGCTTGTTGACTTGTTGACCAAGGTTGACTCGTTGACTAGGTTTGAAACATTGACCATCATCATTAGCTTTTTAGATGCTCTTTGATCTTTGCAAAAACATTTATTGTGATATGATAATGGTCTCTTCAAACTAACCATCACCTTTTCATTTTTGATTAATATTATTATTTGAAAAATCACATATATTTTATTATGGTTGAAAAAAACCATTTCATTCTATCATATAGTTTCTCTCTCTTGCTCTTCCTCTTCCTCAAGCTCTCCCCTCTCATGAGTTAAGAAACACATGAGCTTGAGTAAAACCTCTCCAAAATAATCTCTACTCTCTTCTAAGGTTCTAGGATTAGCACTTCTAGCATCTTAGTTACTTCTAGCTTGAAGTTGAAGCCAAAGGTTGAGGCTCTCGGGTGGATCCTTCTTCGACGAGAGAAGACGACAAGGAGATCACTTCCGTTCACTCCAAGGAGCAAGGAGAGAAGGACATAAAGCCCTAGGTATAACCTCTTTTCCGAGTAGCTAACTCTCTTTAGCTTGTTAGTTAGTTTTGTTTAGAAAAGATCCCGCCTTTAGTTAGTCCATGTTGTCTTGAGTGCTAAAAATCCGATTTTTATACCGTTTCCGCCTCCCCGCAAGCACCGGGGGGGGGGGGGGGCAACGTGGACTTACAGTGGTATCAGAGCCTAACTAAACATAAACTAGCTAGTTAGTAAAGTGTATAGAAGTTCGATCGGTAAAAATCGCAAAACCCAAATTTCAAAACCCTAAGTTTCTGTTAATTTTTTTTCTGCTCAAAAAATAATAAATCATACTTCAAAAATCGGTTCAGGGTTTTTTAAAGAAGCACACCAAAAATGATCCAGTGAATCGCTCAAAGCGCCGCGGTTCAGCGGCAAGAACATGCCTTTTGCCGCGGAACCGTGGCCGTTTTGACTCGGTTCTGGACCGAGTTTGGTGCAGTATTCTTCTGCTGAGGTTTTAGGATTTTTAAGATGGTTTCTTTCTGCCCAGATTTTCCAGAAAAGAAATTTGTATTTGGGGTGCCTATAAATCCGTATTTTTGATCGAACTTCACTACACTTTGACTAATGGGTTATATCTGTGATGTTTATATGTATTGAACGTCTGCTAATCGCTATACGTCGATTAGTGGGGGTTATACATATCTGTGATCTGTGTTTGTTGATGGTATGTGTATATGAATGCGTTGGATTGTCGCGGGTGAATAGCCGGGGGTTTTGTGAGACGAGAGTTTTCTTTTCTTTCAATTCATGTAACATGTAAATTGATGTAATATTATTTGTATGGCCGCACAACCGGGTCGGGGTTGTAGCCGTCATTGTATAATTCTTTTTACTGTTTTTGCTCCTAGGATAGACCCATGGAGGGGGTGCACAAACTACCGGGTATCTCGAAGTGCCGAGTGGCCTACTCACGGTGTTGAGGGAGGTTGCTTCGCTTCGGATACTTGGCGGGTAATTTGCCGCACCCGTAGGGGTCTTGGGTGGGGTATTGGTTATTCACCGCGACCGTGTAATCCGCTTTTCGTTGCAGGTTCGAACGGATTGCGGATTCCTAGTATATCCAATGTATTCATCTGTGATCTGTAATGTCTATCATTGCTATATATCTATATACGATAACTATTTAGGCATTGCTTATGTTTTACAGCCGCGCTAGCCCAGCCCCCGCTCTGTCGTTAGTTAAGTAACCTAACGGGTGATGACGGGGCCTCGTGGCGAATGCGAATGGCATAAGCGTACGTCATATTTTGGTTGTTTTCTGCAATGGTAGGATTAAATGATGGGACGCATTAAAAGAACTAATGCAAGAAAATAAACCAAGTAAAAGTCGATTGGAACACTTTGAAAACCACTCGGTTCTTTTCAAAACTAAACTTTTAAATGCGGAGCTTGAACCACTCCTTTTAAAAGCTATCTCGTTCCATCGATTATATCAAGTTCACTACGTTCACGGTTTCGCCAAAACCATTCGTAGCCCTCCGTCATTCCATATGAATGGTCAAATAGTATTCAAGCTATGTATTTTGGCCAAAGTCAAGGCATAGTGATTGGTAGCTATTGGGTATTCATGTGCAGCATAAGTAGATGCGTTGGTTTGGGACAGTCGTGCTGCCATTTTGGCCAAAGTCAAGGGTAGGTACGGGTGGGTCCAAATTAACCAGGAGAATGACGGGTAGAACTTGACATATGACTTATGATATTTTGGCCAAAGTCAAGGTCATAAGAGCATGGGGCAAAAATCCACATCGGGAGTTTCATAAGTACTGAAACTTGCTAGCGCTGCATACCATTTGGAGTGTGATGATTCTGGTAGGATTCCTTCGGTTTTATCACGCGATGATATTTGGATCCCGATCCTACTGTGTGTATATGCTACTCCTCGGGAAATCTCTCACTTAACGATTAATGCTATAAACCTAGTAGGTGTCTAGAAAGGTGTTAGCGGGGCTACGCCCATAGGGAAAAGAGGTTACTTAATTAAGGAACTTCGCGAAAGCGTTGGAAAACCTCCCTCGAAGTACCGACACTGGCCTGGCTGAACGGTTAAGCAAGTATTGTACGGTGAGTTTGATCCCGACTAATTCTTCTTTTATGGTTTGAGGAGGGATTCGAGAGACAGTGGGAGCCATCCTGTTTAGACAAACTAAAAACCACTCTAAACTTGCAAGAGCATCATGCTAAAGTGTTTCTTTTCTCTCTCCTAATTGCAGCGACCATTCTACATGACCGGACTTAAGTTATTACTAGATATAAACATACTGACAGGGCCAAACTACAAAGATTGGCTCAGGAATGTCAAGATGGCAATCACTTATGACAAGTTGGGGTATGTCCTCACCACCAAAGCTCCCCCTGTCCTAGGTCCCACCTCCAGCGTCGCGGATCAAGAAATCCGTAAGTCATGGGAGATCGATTACGTGAAGGCCAAATGCCTCGTGCTTGCCTCGATGGACAACGAACATCAGAGGAGGCACGAGAATATGGACCTAGAGTCCATATTTCTTCATACAAAAGAACTGTATGGAGAGCAGTCTTGTATCGCCAAATACGAAGTGTCGAAGAAGCTATTTTCGGCAAGATTGGCCGTCGGATCATCGGTAGCGGAACACGTGCTTAAGATGATTGGCTACATAGAGGAGCTCGCGGACCTTGGGACCACGTTGGAGAATGAACTCTACACTGACTTGATTCTCCAGTCCCTTCCTTCCACTTACGCCCAGTTTATCCTTAACTTCAACATGCAAGGAAAGGAGGTTGAACTTTCCGAACTTCTGAACATGTTGAGGAGTGCTGAGGGCACCCTACAGAAAGGTAGGAAGACATCCACTTTGTTTGTAGGAGGATCTTCCTCTTCTAGGTCCAGGGCAAAAGCCAAGGGAAAGAAGAAGAAAGCCCTCGCCAAACCAAGGGACGGTGTCAGTAAAGTGGATACGAAGGGAAAGGGAAAGGCAACAAAGGTAGCGGGAAAGCTGGTGGGAAAGGAAGAATGCTTCTACTGTCACAAAAGTGGACACTGGAAACAGGATTGCAAGGCTTGGAAGGCTAGAACCCAGGATCTGAAGCGAGTTGCGGCTTCAGCTTCAGGTGTGTATATTATTGAAAACTGTCTATCAATAAACTCTACTTCCTGGGTATTGGATACCGGATCAGGATCTCATATCTGTAATTCTTTGCAGGCGTTGAGAAAGCATAGGGTTTTGAAGGCAGGTGATATGACCCTCAGAGTTGCAAACGGAGCTAGCATGGATGCTGAGGCCGTGGGGGACTATCACCTGGGATTGTCAGATGGACACTTTTTGGTTTTGCGTAGTTGTTATTTTGTACCAAATGCAACCTGTAATATCATTTCTGTATCTTTATTGTCTAAAGAAGGTTATGAATTTGCATTTGTAAATAATGTTGTGAACATTCACCTTAATCAAGTTTTGATTGGGTCAGGTACATTGAACAACGGTATATACGTATTAAACCAACTACAGATTTTCAATGTCCAGAATACACACAAAAGAAAGTCTCCAGAAATCAATAAAACTTTCTTATGGCATTGTAGACTGGGTCACATCAATGAGAGAAGGTTGACTAAGTTACATACAGAAGGATATTTGGATCCGTTCGAATATCAATCATATGCAACTTGTCAATCCTGTCTCAAAGGAAAGATGACAAAGACTCCGTTCACTGGACACGGAGTAAGAGCGAGCGAGCTCTTGGGACTCGTACACAGCAACGTGTGCGGTCCAATGTCTACGCATGCACGAAGCGGTTATTCTTACTTCATTACTTTTACGGATGACTTTTCAAGGTACAGATATGTCTTCTTAATGAAACATAAATCCGAGGCTTTTGAAAAATTCCAGGAATACAAGAATGAAGTAGAAAAACAAACAGGCAAAAGTATCAAGGCACTGTGATCTGATCGAGGTGGTGAATACTTGAGTGCCGAGTTCCTGGGTTACTTAAAAGAGAATGGAATTCTCTCTCAGCTTACTCCTCCATACACTCCGCAACATAACGGTGTATCGGAGAGACGAAACCGAACCCTATTGGATATGGTACGGTCCATGATGAGTAACGCTGAGTTGCCGCGATCGTTCTGGGGATATGCGCTAGAATCAGCTGCATACCTTTTGAACCGAGTTCCAACTAAGACTGTGCCTACTATGCTATATCAGATGTGGTGTGGGAAGAGACCCTATCTTAATCACATTAAGACATGGGGATGTCCAGTTTTTGTCAAAAAGCAGCATGCGGACAAGCTCGAGGCACGCTCAGTACAGTGCAAGTTTGTGGGATATCCAAAGAACTCCAAGGGATATTTCTTCTATTGCGAAGATGAACAAAAGGTTTTTGTTTCTCGCCATGCCCACTTTCTAGAACACCAGTTCATAGAAAAAGAAACAAGTGGGAGCGCAATAGAACTGGAAGAAATTCCAGAACCACGAGCTATTACTGAAAGCTTAGTAGAACCAGAGGGCTCGAAAGATCAGGACATTCCCACGCCACTCCACAGGAGTAGTAGGCAGTCTCATCCACCCGAGAGATACTACGGTTTTCTCATAGACGGGGATAGAGAGGATTGCATCATAGATTGTGATGAGCCTACTAGCTTCCAGCAAGCCATTCAGAGCGTTGACTCGGTAAAATGGCTGGATGCAATGCGGACCAAAATGGAGTCCATGTACACCAACAAAGTATGGACGTTGGACATTGCTCCAGATGGGGTAAAACCCGTAGGATGCAAGTGGATCTTCAAAAGGAAGATTGGTGTAGATGGACAGGTTGAGACCTATAAAGTTAGACTGGTTGCAAAGGGTTTTCGTCAGAGACCTGGTTTGGACTATGACGAAACCTTTTCTCCAGTGGCTATGCTGAAATCCATTCGGATCCTTCTTGCCATTGCTGCTTTCCACGATTATGAGATTTGGCAGATGGACGTAAAGACCGCTTTTCTAAATGGAAATTTAGAGGAGTGTGTCTATATGGACCAGCCAGAGGGTTTCATTCAGAGTGGGAGCAGCGGAAAGGTGTGCAAGTTGCTTAAGTCCATCTATGGACTAAAGCAGGCATCGCGGAGTTGGAACATCTGTTTTGATGAGACGGTCAAGGAATTTGGCTTTATCAAAAATCCAGATGAACCATGCATCTATTGTAGATTTGTAGAGAGAACTGTAGTATTCCTCGTTTTATACGTGGATGACATTCTTTTAATAGGAAATGACATTCCTATGCTACAATCTGTCAAGGGGTTCTTATCACACAGGTTCTCCATGAAAGACCTGGGTGATGCCTCACACATTCTGGGGATCCGGATCTACCGTGACAGATCCAAGAGGATTTTAGGACTCTCACAGTCCAGGTACATCGACACCATACTGAAAAGATTCAGTATGGAAGATTCCAAACGCGGTAATCTACCGGCTTGTCACGGGATCACCCTCTCCAAAGAGATGTCTCCCAAGACTGATTTGGAGAGGGATCGCATGTCTATTATACCCTACGCTTCTGCGGTAGGCTCTATAATGTATGCAATGTTGTGTACCAGACCAGATGTGGCTTATGCACTGAGTGTGGTAAGCAGGTATCAGTCAAACCCTGGGGAGAAACACTGGATAGCAGTAAAGAACATTCTCAAGTACCTGAGAAGGACTAAGGAGATGTTCTTGGTGTATGGCGGAAAAGACCTCCAGATTGAGGCCTTTGGCGACTCCAGCTTCTAGAGTGACAAGGATGATTCCAAGTCCATGCTGGGTTTGTCTTTACCCTCAATGGAGGGGCAGTGTGTTGGAAGAGCTCCAAACAGGAAACCGTTGCTGACTCGACTATGGAAGCGGAATACATCGCTGCATCTGATGCCGCAAAAGAAGCCATCTTGATGAGGAAGTTCTTGAAAGAACTTCAGGTGGTTCCGTCCATTGTTGATCCAATACCTCTGTATTGCGACAACAACGGGGCTATAGCTTTAGCGAAGGAACCCAGGTCCCATCAGAAATCCAGACACATCTTGAGGCGGTATCACCTGATCAGGGAGATCGTGGATCGCCAGGAGATCAAGGTTCGGAGGGTTGCTTCAGAAGATAACACTGCAGATCCATTCACGAAGGCCTTACCCCAGACTCAGTTCGAGAGGCTGATCGAGATGATAGGTCTTCGATACGCCAGTACATGGCCTTAGTGCAAGTGGGAGATTGTTAGTGTATATGCCCTAGAGGCCATTACTGTATCATATTAGTATGTATATTACTTGATGGAAGCTTGGGATATTCACAGTTGTATATACAATCTTGCTCGAAATGGTAGTATGCTACTTGGTTTGTCTCTGCTTTAATATGTGCATGTGTTTCTTTTAGCATATCGCTTATATACATATTAGTAGAGCCTTTAGGATCTTTGCTTGATTACCAGCGTTGTGATAGCGCTCACACTCGTGGGGGCTGGGTAATCCATAAGCACATCCTTATACAGGACCCTAGTCGTAGGACTATCGAGACAGGGCATCGATACTCCGGAGTAGACTAGCGTATGCGCTTCTCATCCCAGCGTGGGAGACGGTCTGTCCCACAGCCGTCAGTACGTCGTACTTGAGATAGTATGCGGGTGCTCGTTAGGTTACAAGTACACTGGACAGGACTCGTCGGGAACTGTTGGTTGGTATTATACCTATCGTCAGTTATCAGTTCCCAGGTGACATGAGTACAGCTTAGTCCGCTGACTTGACACTGTCACTTCGCCTCGAGTGTGTTCCCACTGCACTTTGATTACTACCCTACCACGGCTCAAAGGAGTCTTGCAAACAGGTAGTAGTTGGGTGCAGTCCCGAAGCACTTGGAGGCAGTGACGGTTAGACAGGATTCGTCTCTCCCGGTATTGGGGGTTGACATCGCGCTGTGTCTAGGAGAGCCATTACACAAGTAGACCCTGGCCAGGGCAAGCGAGATATACTGGTAGGTTTCCAGTGTTATCTCAGGGTGTTATAGGCTTCTCTCCGACACGACTTGTACCACTATTAGGGGACTGACGTTTACCGCCCCCCTAGGCCCGCAATGCGATGTATCAGACGAACAGACCGGACTGTACGGAGACTGTCACATTCAGGCTCAGTAGGAGTTCATATGGGTGTTGGGTTAGCCTAGCACCCTATGTAGAATTTGGAAGCATCACATGTCACAAAGATGGAATTTTTAGGGTGCTAAGTTAACGATCATTGAATCGTTCCTAGAAAATTAGGGTTTCAAATTTTTTTGCACATCAACATAAGCAAGAAAGGCTAGGGTTTTGAGAGTACAACCTTTGTAGCTCCCTACGCTAGACTCCTCGGCTACTTGGGGTTTGGAAAAGCTCCGCTTGAACTCCTCTAGGTCACCGATGATCCACCCGGAGTCCGCTTTGTCCAAGCTAGCGACTTCGCAAGATCAATAATGAAAATCGAAGCTAACACTCTAAACAAGTGGGCCAAACTTGTGTAGAATGATGTTGTTGTACCTTTTCTCACTTAAAAATCCTAACTTGATGAGTATTTTGCTCACTTGAGATTTCTAGAGAGCAATGGAAGAAGGAGGAAGAAGATGATGGCTTTTTGAGAAGAAGATAAGTTCAACTCATAAAAGAAAAATAGAAAATATAACAATATATATTTTCCTCTTCTCATATCAAACCATGGTTAGGATATTATTGAATTTGAGTTAAAACACAAAAGGAAAAGTAATCCATGGTCAAATGGTGGGTGAGAATGGTTAGGTCAAGAAGAGTGTAGAAAGCATCCATGAATTATCCTTTTCTTTTCTTTTGTTTTAAATCAAATGCAATAATAAATCATATATAAATCCAACCATGGTGTGAGTCTTATATTGCCACCATTTTCATGTATGTACAACCATGAAGGATGTATGTATGTATGTGTGTGTGTATGTACATCCATATGTGCATGAATCTATAAAGAAAGCATACATGCATGCATACATCCATCAAACACAAGAAAAGGATTTCAAGTGAGAAGCTATTAAATGATAAATCAACACTTGATTTATCAATCCGGTCATATCACATACGACCTAACCAAAAGCAAGCCGCCCAATCAATATACGGTATCCTATACACGCATTTTAACCGGGTCCATGCGCATATCGCATACGCGCACCACAACGTTTTGCCTGGACTAGGTAACTCCTTTATGGGACTCTGAGACTCGTCAATACGCCGGCAGTGGGTGATGATCATATCAAGCACCCCCAAGCCGCAAGCGGTCAGCTAAACGTAACGGCCACCCGGGTATTGAACGATCAGAAGAGAACAAGCGAACCTGCTACAACTCCCGTCGAGCCAACCGGCAACACTTCCCGTACAGTCCATTCTCCTCGTCTGATATGTCGCATATCAAGTCTAGGGGTGGTAAACGTCAGACCCCAATAACTGATAAGTCGTGCCGATGTGAGGCTCATAACGGGTCGAGAAATTACTGGTAACACTTACCAGCAAATCTCTGAATCAGCCCTGGCCAGGGACTTCCCTGTTACGGCCAATCGAGCACAGTGCAACATCAACCCTCAATACCGGGAGAGACGAAACCCCTCCTATCGCTCATTGCCTCGATGTGACTCGGGACTGTACCCAAAAACCACCGTTTTGCACGCCCTCATGGACGTGGTAAGGTGGAAATCAAAGCACAGTGGGAATCACACAAGACTCTATGACGATCTCGAGTCTACAGACTAACCTGCACAAGTGTCACCTGAGAACTGCCATCTGACGTGAGGTATAATACCATCTGGGAGTTCTCGGCAAGTCCGTCCAGTGTACCCAGTCTCTACTGAGCACCCGTATACCATCTCTGATGTCAAACACCAATGGATATGGGATCATCCATCGCCCATCTCATGGGTCGAGAAGCGTATACGCTAGTTTACACTGGTATATCGATGCCCCGTCTCGATACACCTACGACTAGGGACCTTGAAGGATGTATTTATGGACTACCATGTCCCCACTAGTATGATCCGTATCATAGTCCAGGTAATCAAGTACACATCCTAAGGGCCTTACCAACATGTAACCATAAGACAGTATAAAGAGACAAGTATACATGTTAAGATAAAGAGCAACCAGATAGCATATTATCATATCGAGCAAGAAAGTCATCTCTATATATGTCCAAGCATCCAATATAATATACATCATCTTTACAATACTGGCCTCTAGGGTATACATACAACTAACAATCTCCCACTTGCACTAGGGCCAGCTGCTGTAGTATCGCATACCGAGCATCCCGCAGAGTCTCTCAAACTGTATCTGGGGAATGTCCTTCATGAGTGGATCCGCTGTGTTGTTCTTCGTGTCAACCCTCCTGAGCTCGATCTCCCGGTGATCAACAATCTCCCGGATCAGGTGATACCGCCTCAGAATATGCCTGGATCGCTAATGGGACCTGGGTTCCTTGGCCAAAGCCACCGCTCCATTGTTATCGCAATACAAAGGTATTGGATGCTCAATGGATGGAACCACTCCAAGTTCAGTAATGAACTTCTTGATCCAGACAGCCTCTTTGGCAGCATCGTTGGCAGCGATGTATTCAGCCTCCATCGTCGAGTCTGCCACGGTTTCCTGCTTGGAACTCTTCCAGCTAACCGCCCCTCCGTAAAGGGTAAAGACAAATCCCGACTGCGACTTAGAGTCGTCTTTATCACTCTGGAAGCTCGAATCGGTAAAGGACTCCACTTGGAGTTCTCCGTTACCCTACACCAAGAGCATCTCTTTAGTCCTTCGTAAGTACTTGAGAATGCTCTTCACAGCTGTCCAGTGACTCTTTCGAGGATCAGCTTGATACCTGCTTACTACACTTAGTGAGTATGCTACATCGGGTCTGGTACATAGCATTGCGTACATGATAGAGCCTACAGCCGAAGCATAGGGTATCCCTTGCATGCGAGCTCTCTCCAAATCAGTCTTGAGAGACATCTCTTTGGAGAGAGTGACTCCAGAGATCGTGGGTAAGTTCCCACACTTGGATTCTTCCATACTAAACCTCTTTAGTATGGTGTCAATGTACCTGGATTGGGACAATCCCAATATCCGTTTGGATCTATGTCTATAGATCCTAATCCCCAATATGCAGGAGGCATCACCAAGATCTTTCATTGAGAATCTTTGTGATAAGAAGAGCTTGACCGATTGCAGCATAGGAATGTCATTTCCTATCAAGAGTATGTCGTCTACGTACAATACGAGGAAGACAACCTTACTCTCTGCTACCTTCTTGTAAATACAAGGTTCATCTACGTTTTTGTCGAAATCAAACTCTTTGATAACGACGTCAAAGCAGAAGTTCCAACTCCGCGATGCTTGCTTTAATCCATAAATGGATTTAAGAAGCTTGCACACCTTCCCGCTGCTCCCACTATCTACGAAGCCCTCTGGCTGAGTCATGTACACGCACTCTTCTAAATCACCGTTTAGAAAGGCGGTCTTAACATCCATTTGCCAGATTTCGTAATCATGATATGCAGCGATGGCAAGCATGATCCGGATGGATTTAAGCATAGCCATTGGAGAAAAGGTTTCGTCATAGTCCACACCTGGTCTTTGACGAAAACCCTTTGCAACAAGTCTAGATTTGAAAGTCTCCACTTTCCCATCTACACCAAGTTTTTTCTTGAAGATCCACTTGCTTCCAATGGGTTTTACCCCTTCAGGAGCATCTTCCAAAGTCCACACTTTGTTGGTGTACATGGATTCCATCTCGGACCGCATAGCATCCAGCCATTTCACTGAGTCTCTACTCGTGATGGCCTGCTCGAAACTAGTTGGGTCATCATCCTCCATGATGCAATCCTCGCTCCCACCGTCAATGAGAAAACCGTAGTATCTCTCAGGTAGACGAGAAACCCTACTAGATCGGCGGAGAGGCTGGGGTTCGTCGGGTACTACTGAATCCTCTGGTTCTACCAAGTCTTCTGTTATAGTTTGTGTCGCTGGAACCTCTTCCAGTTCTACCTCAATGCCACTTGTCTGTTTCATAAGAAAACCCTTTTCTAAGAAAGTGGAATGTCGAGAAATAAACACTTTTTGTTCCTCGGAGTGGTAGAAGATATACCCTCGCGAATGTTTGGGATATCCAACAAACTTACATAGAACAGACCTTGCCTCGAGCTTGTCCGAATTTTGTGTTTTAACATAGGCCGGACAACCCCATATCTGAATAAAATTAAGACATGGTCTCTTACTATTCCATATCTCACATGGAGTGGTAGGCACTGATTTGGTTGGAACTCTATTCAATAGGTATGCAGCTGTCTCCAGTGCATATCCCCAGAAGGAAATAGGTAACTCAGCTGCACTCATCATAGAGCGCACCATATCTAAAAGGGTGCGATTTCTCCGCTCCGATACACCGTTGTGCTGTGGTGTATAAGGAGGAGTAAGCTGAGAGAGAATCCCATTCTCTTTTAGATAATCTCTGAATTCATTGCTTAAGTATTCTCCTCCTCGATCAGATCGAAGGATCTTAATACTCTTGCCCGTTTGGTTCTCTACTTCGTTTTTATATTCTCTGAATTTCTCAAAAGCTTCAGACTTGTGTTTCATTAGGAACACATATCCGAATCTTGAGAGACCGTCAGTGAATGTAATGAAGTAGGAAGAACCATCCCTGGCATGTGTAGACATGGGACCGCATACATCGCTATGCACCAGTCCCAAGAGTTCCGTAACTCTTTCTCCGTGTTCTGTAAACGGAGTTTTGGTCATCTTGCCTTTGAGACATGAATGGCAAGTATCATAAGATGATAATTTGAATGAATTCAAATATCCATCTTTATGTAACTTAGCCAGTCGTGTCGCATTGATATGACCAAGTCTACAATGCCACAAGAAGGATTCGTTCATTTCTGAACTTTTCCTCTTGTTTGTGTTTTGTATATTGAGGACTGTATTTTGATTTAGAATGAATATGCCATTATGTAACGAGCCTGATGCAATCAACTTTTGATCTAGGAATATGTTCATAACATTATCCTTTACTACAAAATTATATCCTTCTTTACTTAATAAAGAAACTGATATAATGTTGCACATCATGTTCGGTATATAATAGCACTCATTTAGAATCATTGTATCACCACTTGGTAATATTAGGTGATATTCGCCAACTGCTTTGGCTGCAATACTTGCACCATTCCCTACTTGAACGGAATGATCACCTTTTCCCAGTTCTCTACCTTTCCGTAGCCCATGCAACTGTTTACATATGTGGGATCCTGATCCGGTATCTAATACCCAGGACGTAGGGTGAACTGAAAAACAGTTCTCAATGACAAACACACCCGAAGAAGGTGCATCAACATGCATGTTCTCCGTTTGGGCGGCGTGAGAATCCAGATATTCTCCTGTTTCCTGTTCAGTCTTATAACACTTATAAGATAGAACGGGTCCAACGTTCTCCTGCACAGTATAACATGCGGGTACGGTCCATACATCCATATTATTATCTTGATTAGGGCATGACATGGTCGCTACCTGGAGAAAGAGAGAAGAAAACACTTTAGCGTATGCTCTTGCAAGATCAGATTGGTTATTATCTTATCTAATCAGGATGGCTCCCACTGGTTTCTGTCAAATCTTCCTTCAAACCCTAAAAGGAAAGATTAGCCGGGATTAATTACACCCTACAACTTCGCCGATCTTTCAGCCAGGCCAGTGTCGGTACTTTAAGGGAGGTTCCCCATGCTTTCGCACGGACCTAATTAAAGTAAACCTCGTTTTCCCAGAGGCGTAACCCCGTTGACACCTTTCTAGACACCTACTTGATCGGCTAATTGTCCTGTGTAAAACTCTCCCAGGAGTAACAATTACTCGCAGTGGGTATCGGGATCCAACTATCTCATAGAAGGTATGCAGTCTCATTGCAAATTTCAACACTTGAAATTCCCGATAATGCTTTTGACCCTAGCGTCCCATGACCTTGACGGAGGCCAAACTAGCCATAGGGCGCTAGTCAAGTCCAACCCGTCATTTCTTGATTGAATTAAACCCACCCGTACGACCCTTGACGGAGGCCAAACTACGCCGTACGAATACCCTAATCCAATCGCATCATATGCTAGCAGATAAGCACTAGTTAGCTACCATACACTACGCCTTGACGGAGGCCAAACTACCGCAGCATGAATACTAAGTAATATTTATCTGAAATGACGGAGGGCTACGCAGGTTTTTTCAGAAAAAACATGAGCGTAATGAACTTGATATCGTTGCAGAATCTAGTGAATTTTGAAATGGAGTGATTTTGAGGCTTTTATTAGTTTTTCTAAAGAGGTCACTCCCGGTGAAGGGATCTCGGCTCTTTCCTCATCGAATAAGGTGCGGGATATATCATATATATCACTATGCAAAGCAAAACTCCAAAAGCCGTCAAAAGTCAAACCGAGTGTTGTAGCATCTGCCAGTTTCGCTAAAGAGGTCACTCCCGGTGAAGGGATCTCGGCTCTTTCCTCATCGAATAAGGTGCATGGTATATCATATATACCGCTATGCAAAGCAAAACTGTAGCTACCCTTTTATTTTAAAATTTGATTCTACAACATCTTTTAGGTTTCTTTTCTTTCATTAATCACATTAATGAAGTCCCATCATTTAAGTCACCTAAACATCACAGATAAATAAGACGTACACTTATGCCATCCGCATTCGCCTCGATGTCCCCTCGTGCACCGTTAGGTTAGGTAACTAACGACAGAGCAGGGCAGGGCTAGTGCGGGTGCAAAACATAAGTAACGTCTATATAATATATCATATATACTATATAAAGAATCTATCACAGTACATCACATGATCACATCACAGATATCGCAGCAGAAACATAGATATAATGTGGGATATACTAGGATGTCCGTATTTAGTATCTAGCCAACAATATAAAATACAGATTCCACAGTCGCGATGAATAGCCAAGCCCACACCCTGGACCCCTACGAGAGCGGCAAGCTCGACTCCTCGAGATGGCCTCCCACTGAACCCCAGAACCCGGTCACCCGTGCTCCCCTCCTTGGGTCCATCCTAATGCGGAAATGTAAATAATATACAACACTGGTGGCATCGACCTCAACCCGGATGTGCCCCAAATAAAAGAATATTACATTACATTTGAATATACATGAATGAAAATATAAAACTCTCATCTCACATAAAACCCCCGGCTATTCAATCGCGACAATCCTGCACATCATATCTCAGCAACACATAATATCTCATATCATCAACGTAAGTAAGTATGCATACACCGATTGTCGTCGACGTATAGCAACGACAATCGGCAATATCGACATACTACACTTACGGTCACAGAAAAGAAAGTGTAAAACTGCAATATTTGGAATCCACATTCTCTTTAGACATCGTAAATGCGAAATATCACATACTTCGTATTTCATGTCCAACTATATGAATTCCACATATTGCATCACATTCCAGATAATTAGACAGTATTAAAGTTTTCGAATGAACGATCAAATACCCAAGATTCGCTAAAGCTCAACACTTGAGCGGAGTTCAAAAACCCGGAGTGTGACACAGTAGTAGCGGTCCAGCCGTAGAAGGGTCAAGCCAACGCCTCACATGTGGCACGCCGTACTGCCCCAAACCCTAAGGTTCAAAGGGCAGTTCAAGACGGTCACATAATCGAGTTAAGGTTTGTTGTCTTCTAGAGGGTCCACCACAAAACTTGCACGTATCTCCGAAGGATTTAAACCCCGTGAAAAGTGAGCAAATGATACTCGTTCAAACACTTCAATACTTTCTAATTTATCCGGAATAGCAAAACAAAATTAAATTCTCCAATCGAATCGACGATTACAAAATGAACCCCTGAATACTCAACACTTGAGTCAGTTTAAAAAAACCCAGAAAATATCACTCACAGAATAAAGAATTACTGTGCAAACAGAGATGCCAAAAGACACCATACTGCCGCGGTTCCGCGGCACAAGCAAGGATTTGCCGCGGAACCGCGGTGGAATTTTCGATTCAGGTCCTCGTTTTGCACGATAATTCTTATAAAACCCTGCTGATTTTTTTAGATATTTTTAATTCCCAAAAATCCCAGATTTTAAAAAATGACCAGAGAGGCGTTGATTTTGTCGATATCGGGTTCGATCGGGGTTTTAACTTCGTTAAAGTGTCGCCTAATGTTCTAGGTCGGCTCTGATACCAATGTTGGGTTAGCCTAGCACCCTATGTAGAGTTTGGAAGCATCACATGTCACAAAGATGGAATTTTTAGGGTGCTAAGTTAACGATCATTGAATCGTTCCTAGAAAATTAGGGTTTCAAATTTTTTTGCACATCAACATAAGCAAGAAAGGCTAGGGTTTTGAGAGTACAACCTTTGTAGCTCCCTATGCTAGACTCCTCGGCTACTTGGGGTTTGGAAAAGCTCCGCTTGGACTCCTCTAGGCCACCGATGATCCATCCGGAGTCCGCTTTGTCCAAGCTAGCGACTTCGCAAGATCAATAATGAAAATCGAAGCTAACACTCTAAACAAGTGGGCAAGACTTATGTAGAATGATGTTGTGGTGGCTTTTCTCACTTCAAAATCCTAATTTGATGAGTATTTTGCTCACTTGAGATTTCTAGAGAGCAATAGAAGAAGGA
The DNA here is from genome assembly GCA_030015575.1 of Agapanthus africanus. Lineage (NCBI taxonomy): Eukaryota > Viridiplantae > Streptophyta > Magnoliopsida > Asparagales > Amaryllidaceae > Agapanthus > Agapanthus africanus. The sequence goes on along the minus strand of CM057345.1, from coordinate 140,313,956 downwards.
GGAAGAAGATGATGGCTTTTTGAGAAGAAGATAAGTTCAACTCATAAAAGAAAAATAAAAAATATATCAATATATATTTTCCTCTTCTCATATCAAACCATGGTTAGGATATTATTGAATTTGAGTTAAAACACAAAAGGAAAAGTAATCCATGGTCAAATGGTGGGTGAGAATGGTTAGGTCAAGAAGAGTGTAGAAAGCATCCATGAATTATCCTTTTCTTTTCTTTTGTTTTAAATCAAATGCAATAATAAATCATATATAAATCCAACCATGGTGTGAGTCTTATATTGCCACCATTTTCATGTATGTACAACCATGAAGGATGTATGTATGTATGTGTGTGTATGTACATCCATATGTGCATGAATCTATAAAGAAAGCATACATGCATGCATACATCCATCAAACACAAGAAAAGGAGTTCAAGTGAGAAGCTAATGGTTAAATGATAAGTCAACACTTGATTTATCAATCCGGTCATATCACATACGACCCCACCAAAAGGAAGCCGCCCAATCAATATACGGTATCCTATACACGTATTTTAACCGGGTCCATGCGCATATCGCATACGCGCACCACAACGTTTTGCCTGGACTAGGTAACTCCTTTGTGGGACTCTGAGACTCGTCAATACGCCGGTAGTGGGTGATGATCATATCAAGCACCCCCAAGCCGCAAGCGGTCAGCTAAACGTAACGGCCACCCGGGTATTGAACGATCAGAAGAGAACAAGCGAACCTGCTACAACTCCCGTCAAGCCAACCGGCAACACTTCCCGTACAGTCCGGTCTCCTCGTCTGATATGTCGCATATCAAGTCCAGGGGTGGTAAACGTCAGACCCCAATAACTGATAAGTCATGCCGATGTGAGGCTCATAACGGGTCGAGAAATTACTGGTAACACTTACCAGCAAATTTCTGAATCAGCCCTGGCCAGGGACTTCCCAGTTACGGCCAATCGAGCACAGCGCAACATCAACCCCCAATACCGGGAGAGACGAAACCCCTCCTATCGCTCATTGCCTCGATGTGACTCGGGACTGTACCCAAAAACCACCATTTTGCACGCCCTCATGGACGTGGTAAGGTGGAAATCAAAGCACAGTGGGAATCACACAAGACTCTATGATGATCTCGAGTCTACAGACTAACCTGCACAAGTGTCACCTGAGAACTGCCATCTGATGTGAGGTATAATACCATCTGGGAGTTCTCGGCAAGTCCGTCCAGTGTACCCAGTCTCAACTGAGCACCCGTATACCATCTCTGATGTCAAACACCAATGGATATGGGATCATCCATCGCCCATCTCATGGGTCGAGAAGCGTATACGCTAGTCTACACTGGTATATCGATGCCCCGTCTCGATACACCTAAGACTAGGGACCTTGAAGGATGTACTTATGGACTACCATGTCCCCACTAGTATAATCCGTATCATAGTCCAGGTAGTCAAGTACACATCCTAAGGGCTTTACCAACATGTAACCATAAGACAGTATAAAGAGACAAGTATACATGTTAAGATAAAGAGCAACCAGATAGCATACTATCGTATCGAGCAAGAAAGTCATCTCTATATATGTCCAAGCATCCAATATAATATACATCATCTGTACAATACTGGCCTCTAGGGCATACATACAACTAACAATGGGTTCACCTCGTCAGTCTTCTTATCGGCATCTACCTGGGGACCGTTACGTACAGCTAGTGCCGCTTGCGGTCTGTGGTTAAACCCACTGCCAGCGTAGTGTCGAGTCTTTAGAGTCCCATACAGAGAGTTATTCGCCTTCAGGCAAAATGGGTAGAGGTCGCATGGTTTTGCGACAGGGTTCGTTCACATCCGCGCATTTGTACACGTTTGATGTCCGGACAGCTTATACTAGCGGGCTTTGGTTTAAGCCGGATCCTAGTATATGATTTGGGATTGGTTTTATCTCTTTGTGTTCGTGTTCCTCGGAACATGAATGCGGGTGTGTATGCACAGTTGATTGAGGCAGAGGAAGAGGTTTTTCATTAGGGTTTTGGAACGGGTGTGTATGCACAGTTGACAGTCGTCTTTTTCCAAACCTTAATGATCTTGTGATTTATCAATTAATAATATTAATTAAGTGAAATTATGTCATGGTTAGGCTTGTTGACTTGTTGACCAAGGTTGACTAGTTGACTAGGTTTGAAACATTGACCATCATCATTAGCTTTTTAGATGCTCTTTGATCTTTGCAAAAACATTTATTGTGATATGATAATGGTCTCTTCAAACTAACCATCACCTTTTCATTTTTGATTAATATTATTATTTGAAAAATCACATATATTTTGTTATGGTTGAAAAAAACCATTTCATTCTATCATATAGTTTCTCTCTCTTGCTCTTCCTCTTCCTCAAGCTCTCCCCTCTCATGAGTTGAGAAACACATGAGCTTGAGTAAAACCTCTCCAAAATAATCTCTACTCTCTTCTAAGGTTCTAGGATTAGCACTTCTAGCATCTTAGTTACTTCTAGCTTGAAGTTGAAGCCAAAGGTTGAGGCTCTCGGGTGGATCCTTCTTCGACGAGAGAAGACGATAAGGAGATCACTTCCGTTCACTCCAAGGAGCAAGGAGAGAAGGTATAACCTCTTTTCCGAGTATCTAACTCTCTTTAGCTTGTTAGTTAGTTTTGTTTAGAAAAGATCCTGTCTTTAGTTAGTCCATGTTGCCTTGAGTGCTAAAAATCCGATTTTTATACCGTTTCCTTCTCCCCGCAAGCACCGGGGTGGGCAACATGGACTTACATATAGAATGGATCATATCTTAACGATGTTAAGGTATATGGAGCTGTCCGGCTTATCCTTAAAACCAAACTCTGGATAACTCAAGACACGTTTCTGTAATGGCAGTTTGTCGGTTAACCCGGGCTATGACGAGGGTTAACTTTCTACCATCTAGAAGATCAATAGTGATATTGTTCTTGACTCGCCACAATTTTAGTAAAATAGACTTTTTCAGAAAACATTAGTGGTAGAATGGTAGAACTGGAAGTGATTCCAGAACCGTAAATGATTACTGAAAATTTAATAGGACCTAAAGATTCAATCAGGTTTGAAATTCCATTAGTCACTTCGCAGATATGGTGGGTCAGGCACCCGAGAGATACTTCGGTATTCTCAAAGACGGTGACAGGGAGGTTCTTGTTTACCCAGACTTGCCATTACTACTGTTCTAGACTATGAGGCTCGGCAGGAGGATGTGTATAGCGTCGTTATAAACTAGCTTTAGAAGTGTACGTCTATATGACTCCGCCAGAGGGTTGTTGTAGTCAGTGGGAGCAGCGGAAGCGTAGTGGACAAGAAGCTTATGTCTATTTATAGAATAGAGCAGATATAGCGGCGTAACATTTTAGAAATCGTTTTGCGAATTTTTCCGTTAGGGTAAAATAATCGGTGTTTTCCCTTTTAACCCGATTGTGATCAAACTTTCGTAGAAACTTTCCGTCACCTAGTTTAGCTAAAATAAAGCTAGTGTGCAAGTTTTGGGGGTCTATGGGAAGTTCTGGTTCACATAGAATTTTTCCCTAATTAAAATATTATTTTAATGCTTTATTTGCGCACTTTATTTGTGGTAATTACTTTTTTATGCGGGTAAATTAATACTAATGTGGTTCTATGGTAAGTTAATCACTAGAATTATGTTTAGAACCTTCTCTCCAAAATATCTTGATTTTGTGGAATTAAATGATTTTTTTAAAAAGAAAAGATAATGAAGACTTTAAGCTTTTGTTTTATTATGTAATTATTGTAATTTTCTTCTAGAAAATTCCACACACCACGACAAAAGTCCTAGCTTCTTCCTTGGCCGAAACCACTTCAATCCTTGCTGCCCTTGTTCATTTTTGCTTCATTTCTTCTCATTTTACTTCAAAAAAATGATGAAAAATCCAAGTAAATTCATAGAAATTCAAATATAATTCAAAACCTTCATCCTTCTTCTTCAATCATGCTTGGATCTTCATTCTAGTGGTGATTTTGGAGGCTAAAGTTTGGTTTTATTCTTGTTTCAAGTAGTATTCTTGAAGGTATAAAGCCTTAACTCTAATCTCTTTTTGTTGCTTAATACATTTAATTAGCTTAATTAGATGTTTAATTTAAGCTTTTAAATTCATATTTAGAAATTCAAGATATCATTTTGATAATCAAATTAGGGTATTGATTTGTAAGTCGATGTACTACACCCCACGACTTGCGGGGAGGCGGAAATTTAAAAAACGATCTTGTTCTTTGCGTAAATATCGACTAACCGAGAATCTTTGCAAAACAATAACTAACAAAGAATCATAGAAGTTAACAACTACTATAAAAAGTGATTATACCTAATGAACCGTGTCCTTCGTCTTTTCGTTCTCCACGTCCTCTCCGGCTTTCTCTATGTAGTAGATGATCTACCCGAGAGCTTTACTTCAAGCTTCACCTCTAACTTGAGGTAACTAGGTTTCTTAAAGTGCTAATCTAAGTAACCTAGGTGATATAAAGAAGAGTTATGGATTAAGTAGTCTATTCTAATCCTTGGTCTTAACACATGAGAGGGGAGGATTAGGGTTTGAAGAGAGAGAGCTTGAGGAGAGAGAAAGTGAGCAAGAGAATGAAATGAGACAATGATCTATCATGATATATATGAAGTATTATTATTTATCCCAAAAATCAAATAAAAGGATTTAACAACCATGCTTTATAAATATCTATGAGTGATTCATCTCCATGAGTCATTAAGCATTTATGATGCATTAATGACATGGATGAATCATACAAATGAGTCACTAATCTCATTTAATGCATATGCCACCTAAACCCCCAAGTCACCAACCTTCTAGAAGCTTCTCGTGAAATTACGAGAACGCCCCTCCTATCCGTGAAAACACGGAAAAACTTTAGACTGTATAAATCCAATAACCCGATACTAGAATCTGGCTTAAACCAAAGCCGACTAGTAAAAACTGTCCGAACGACGTACGTGTGTTTAAACACGTATGCGTCCGAACCCTTTGTCGTAAAACCATACGACCTCTATATCATTTTGCCTGGAGTAGAAAACTCTCTGTGTGGGACTCTAGAGACTCGACTACTACGCTGGTAGTGGGTTTAACCACAGACCGCAAGCGGCACTAGCTGTACGTAACGGTCCCCAGGTAGATGTCGATAAGAAGGCTGATGAGGAAACCCATCCGAACTCCTACTGAGCCTGCTGTGACAATCTCCGTACAGTCCGGTCTGTTCGTCTAAGACTATCGCATATCGGGCCTAGGGGGCGGCAAGCATCAGTCCCCTAATAGCGGTATAATTCATGTCGGAGTGAAGCCCATTACACCCTGAGAAACTACTGGAACCTACCAGTAAATCTCGCTTGCCCTGGCCAGGGACTTTGCTTAATGGCTCTCTGACACAGCGCGATATCAACTCCCAATACTGGGAGAGACGAATCCTGTCTAACCGCCACTGCCTCCAAGTGCTCGGGACTGCACCCAACTGCTACATGTTTGCACGACTCTTTTGAGCCGTGGTAGGGTAGCAATCTAAGAACAGTGGGACACACTCGAGGCGAAGTAGCAGTGTCAAGTCTGCGGACTATGCTGTACTCATGTCACCTGGGAACTGTTAACTGACGACGGGTATAATACCAACCAACAGTTCCCCGTGAGTCCTGTCCGGTGTACCCGTAACCCAACGAGCACCTATACACTATCTCCAGTACGACGTACTGACGGCTGTGGGACAGACCATCTCCCCAACTGGGATGAGAAGCGTACACACTACTTTACTCCGGAGTATCGATGCCCTGTCTCGATAGTCCTACGACTAGGGACCTGAATAAGGATGTGCTTGTAGACTACCCAGCCCCCACTAGTGTGACTGCCATCACAACGCTGGCAGTCAAGCAAGATCCTAAGAGCTCTATCAATACGTATACTCACATATTAAGATAGAAAAACCAAGTAGCATACTACCATGTATAGCAAGACTGTTATATATATGTGAATATCCCAAGCTTCCATTAAGTAATATACAAACTAGTATGATACAATAATGGCCCCTACGGCATATACTCTAACAATCTCCCACTTGCACTAGAGCCATGTACTGGCATATCGAAGGCCGATGATCTCGAGTAGCCTCTCGAACTGAATCTGAGGTAGGGCCTTCGTGAATGGATCAACAATGTTCTTTTCAGTAGCAACTCTCCGAACCTCGATCTCCCGACGATCAATGATCTCCCTGATCAGGTGATATCGCCTTAAGATGTGTCTGGACTTCTGATGGGACCTTGGTTCCTTCGCTAAAGCTATAGCTCCGTTGTTGTCGCAATACAGAGGTATTAGATCAACAATGGTAGGAACCACCTGAAGTTCTGTTAGGAACTTCTTCATCCAGACCGCTTCTTTTGCGGCATCGCAAGCAGCAATATACTCTGCTTCCATCGTCGAGTCAGCAACGGTGTCTTGCTTGGAACTCTTCCAGCATACCGCCCCTCCATTGAGGATAAAGACAGAACCCGACATGGACTTGGAATCGTCCTTATCACTCTGGAAGCCGGAATCAGCAAAGGCCTCTAACTTGAGGTCTTTTCTGCCGTAAACCAAGAACATCTCCTTAGTCCTTCTCAGGTACTTGAGAATGTTCTTTACTGCTATCCAGTGATTCTCCCATGGGTCTGACTGATACCGGCTTACCACGCTCAGTGCGTAAGCTACATCTGGTCTGGTGCACAACATCGCATACATTATAGAGCCTACCGCAGAAGCGTAGGGTATAATAGACATGAATTCCCTTTCTAAATCAGTCTTGGGAGATATCTCTTTGGAGAGGGTGATTCCATGACAAGCCGGTAGATTACCGCGCTTAGAATCTTCCATACTGAATCTTTTCAGTATAGTGTTGATATACCTGGACTGCGAAAGTCCCAACATCCTCTTGGATCTATCACGATAGATCCGGATCCCCAGAATGTAAAAGGCATCACCCAGGTCTTTCATGGAGAACCTGTGTGACAAGAATCTTTTGACAGATTGTAGTATAGGAATGTCATTTCCTATCAATAGAATGTCATCCACGTACAAGACGAGGAATACGATACTTCTGGCTACAACTTTACTATATACATGGTTCATCTGGATTTTTGATAAAGTCATATTCTTTGACTGTCTCATCAAAACAGATGTTCCAACTTCGCGATGCCTGCTTTAGTCCATAAATGGACTTAAGCAACTTGCATACTTTCCCGCTGTTCCCACTCTGATTGAAACCCTCTGGCTGATCCATATAAACGCACTATTCTAAATTACCATTCAGAAAAGCCGTCTTTACGTCCATCTGCCAGATTTCATAATCATGGAAGGCAGCAATAGCAAGAAGGACCTGAATGGATTTGAGCATAGCCACTGGAGAAAAAGTTCGTCATAGTCCAAACCAGGTCTTTGACGAAAACCCTTTGCAACAAGTCTAGCCTTATAGGTTTCCACCTGTCTATCTACACCAATCTTTTTCTTGAAGATCCATTTGCATCCTATGGGTTTTACCCCATCTGGAGCAAAGTCCAAAGTCCATACTTTGTTGGTGTACATGGACTCCATTTCGGTCCGCATTGCATCTAGCCATCGTACCGAGTCACCGCTCTGGATGGCCTACTGGAAGCTAGTAGGTACATCATCATCGATGATGCAATCCTCTCTATCCCCATCTATGAGAAAACCGTAGTATCTCTCAGGCGGACGAGACGGCCTACTACTCCTGCGGAGGGGTGCAAGAATGTCCTGTTCTTCTTGAACTACTGGTTCTACCAAACTTTCAGTAGTAGTTTGTGATTCTGGAATTTCTTCCAGTTCTATTTCTCTCCCACTTGTTTCCTTTTCTAAAAACTGATGTTCTAGAAAATGGGCATTACGAGAAACAAAAACCTTTTGTTCCTCTGCGTAATAGAATAGATATCCCCTGGAGTTCTTTAGATATCCCACAAACTGACATTTTACTGATCGTGCCTCGAGCTTGTCCACATGCTACTTTTTAACAAAAGCTGGACATCCCCATATCTTTACATACTGAAGATGGGGTTTCTTCCCACTCCACATCTGACATGGCGTGGTAGGCACAGTCTTGGTAGGAACCATGTTCAAAAGATATGCCGCTGATTCTAGCGCACAACCCCAGAAAGATCGCGATAACTCAGCATTACTCATCATGGATCGTACCATATCCAATAGGGTTCGATTCCGTCTCTCCGATACACCGTTATGCTGTAGAGTGTATGGAGGAGTAAGCTGAGAGAGAATTCCTTTCTCTTTTAGGTAACCTAGGAACTCGGCACTTAAGTATTCACCACCTCGATCAGATCTTAGTGTCTTGATACTTTTGCCGGTTTGGTTTTCTACTTCATTCCTATACTCCTGGAATTTTTCAAAAGCCTCGGATTTATGTTTCATCAGATAAATGAATCCGTACCTTGAATAATCATCCATAAAAGTAATGAAATAGGAAAAACCACCTCTTACATGTGTAGACATTGGACCGCATACATCGCTATGTACGAGTCCTAAGAGCTCGCTCGCTCTTACTCCATGTCCAGTGAATGGAGTCTTTTTCATCTTTCCTTTGAGACATGATTCACAAGTGGCATAAGTTTGATATTTGAACGAGTCCAAATATCCTTCTCTATATAACTTAGTTAACCTTGTCTCATTGATGTGACCTAGTCTTCAATGCCATAAGAAAGCTTTATTTAAATCTGGAGACTTTCTTTTTAGTGTGTTCTGGACATTGAAAATCTAGAGTTGGTTTAAGACATATATACCGTTATTTAGTGTACCGGACCCAATCAAACCATGATTAAGGAGAATGTTAACAACATCACTTACAAACATGAAATCATAACCTTTATTTGATAACAAGGAAACTGATATGATATTACACGTTAAGCTAGGTACATAAAAACAGTTATGTAAAACCAAAATGTGTCCACTTGTCAATCCCAGGTGATAATCCCCGACGGACACAGCTCCCACGCTAGCTCCGTTAGCAACCTTTAGGGTCATATCACCTTCCTTCAGCACTCTACGGTTTCTCAGTGCCTGCAATGAATTGCATATATGAGATCCTGATCCGGTATCCAATACCCAGAAAGTAGAGTTGATTGACAGACAATTCTCGATTACAAACACACTTGAAGTCGAAGCCACAGCTTGCTTCGGTTCCTGGTTCTTGGCGTTCCACGCCTTGCAATCCTTCTTCCAGTGCCCTTTCCTGTGATAATGGAAGCACTCATCCTGGGCCACTACCGGCACCGCAATCTTTTTCTTTCCCTTCCCTCCCACTTTACTAACACCTCCTCTAGGTTTGGTGGCGGCCTTCTTCTTCCTTCCTTTGGCCCTAGCCTTGGACCCGGAAGAAGAAGCACCGCTAACAAACATAGCGGGTGTTTCCCTTGCCTTCTGCAAGGTGCCCTCTGCACTCCTCAACATGTTAAGGAGTTCTGGAAGTTCAACTTCTTTTCTTTGAATATTGAAATTCAGAATAAACTGGGCGTAGGTGGAAGGAAGGGACTGGAGAATATGGTCTGTATAGAGCTCATTATCCAAAGTCGTCCCAAGGTCTGCGAGTTCTTCTATATAGCCGATCATCTTTAGGACATGTTCTCCTACCGATGATCCGACGACCAACCTCGCTCGAAACAAGTTCTTTGAGGTCTCGTATCTTGCTATACGAGATTGCTCTCCATAAAGTTCCTTTGTATGGAGAAATATGGCATCTAGTTCCATATCCTCGTGCTTCCTATGATGTTCATTGTTCATCGAGGCAAGCACGATGCACTTGGCCTTCGCGCAATCGAAATCCCAGGTTTTGCGGATTTCCTTATCTGCATTACTGGATTTGGGACCAGGGACAGCAGGTGCCTTAGCGGTGAGGACGTACCCCAATTTGTCATAGGTTAAAGCCATTTTGACATTCCGCAGCCAATCTTTATAGTTTGGCCCTGTCAGTATATTTTTCTCTAAAAGTAACTTAAGTCCAGTCATTTTCAGGGTCGCTGCAATTAGGAGAGAGAGAAGAAAACTCTTTTGCATGATGCTCTTGCAAGTTTAGAATGGTTTTTAGTTTATCTAAACTGGATGGCTCCCACTGTTTCTCGAATCCTTCCTCAAACTATAAAAGAAGAATTAGCTAGGACTATTCTCACCGTACAATACTTCCTTAACCGTTCAGCCAGGCTAGTGTCGATACTTCGAGGAAGGTTTTCCAACGCTGTCATGAAGTTCCTTAATTTAAGAACCTCTTTTCTCTGGAGGCGTAGCCCTGCTGACACCTTTCTAGACACCTACTTGGTTTATAGCATTGATCGTTAACTGACGAATATCCTGATAAGTAGCATATACTCACAGTAGGATCGAGATCCAAATATCATCGTCTGATAATGCTGAAGGAATCCTACCAACATTCATCAAACTCCAAATGGTATGCATCTCTTTGCAAATTTCAGTTTCTTTAGAAATTCCCGATATAAATTTTTTTGCCCCATGCTCTTATGACCTTGGCGTTAGGTCAAAATGTCATAAGTCACATGTCAAGTTCTACCCATTATTATCTTGTTAATTTGAACCCATCCGTATATATCCTTGACGTTTGTCCAAAATGATAATACGACTGTCTCAAACTAACTCATCTATCTATGCAACAAATGAATACCCAGTAGCTACCAAACACTATGCCTTGGCGTTAGGTCAAAATACATGGCTTGAATACTACTGAATACTCAAATGAAATGACGGAGGGCTACGAATGGTTTTGGCGAAACCGTGAACGTAGTGAACTTGATATAACCGAAGGAACCTGATAGCTTTAAAAGGAGTGGTTAAAGCTCCGCAATTAAAAATATCTTCCGTTTTAAAATAACCGAGCGGTTTCTTTTAAATTGTTCCAACGATTAAACTTTTGGTTTATTTTCTTTGCATTAATAATAATGCGTCCCATCATTAACCTATCATCGCAGAAAACAACGAAAATACAACGTCCTTTTATGCCATCCGCATTCGCCACTGGGTCCCGTCATCACCCGTTAGGTTACTTAACTAACGGCAGAGCGGGGGCTGGGCTAGCGCGGGTGTAAAACATAAGTGATGTCTAAATAGCTATCATATATAGATATTGTACATTCGTCAGACGCAATAATAGGCATTCTAGATCTCATATGAACTTTATTGGATTTGCAAGCAATCCGCGTTTGTTTAGAGCCTGCAACAAAAGACGGATTACACAGTTGTGATGAATAGCCATTACCCCACCCTAGACCCCTACGGGTACGGAAAACTACCCGCCAAATACCCGAAGTGAAGCGGTCTCCCTCAGCAACGTGAGTAGGCCACTAAACACTTCAAAGTACCCGGTAGTTTGTGCACCCCACCTTGGGTTTATCCTAGGAGCAAAAACAGTAAAATGAAATAATACAATGGTGGCTACAACCGCAACCTGGATGCGCCCCGCAAAATAATATTACAACATACTACAATTACATTGAATGAATTAAAATAATAATCCATCACAAACCCCGGCTAATCATCACAACAGTCCAATACAGTTCACAACCACAAACAGTAAAAACCATTATAGAAATGTGCAACCCCCTGCCAACCGACATACTAGCAGTTAGGGGAGGTTTACAAACACATTATACAATCACAGATATAATCAAATTAGCAAATATCGTAAGATTTCGATCGTGCAAACACTTCAGATTCTACTTCCAAAACTTCTCTGTGCACTTAAGACTTGAGCAGAAAATAAACATTCCAGAAAACACAAAAATATCACAGAAGAGTTACTGGAGGAAACTGGGTCGAATCGGCCCCAACTCGGCCGCGGATCCGCGGTGGATCGATGGGATCGGCCGCGGATCCGCGGCGGATCGGTGGGATCGGCCGCGGATCCACGGCTGTATGGCTGATTCAGAAACCCATTTTTCACCAGTGTTCTTATAATTCTCTGTAGGTTATACTTCAGCTCCCTGAAAATTTTTTAGAGCCTGTTTTATATTCGACAGAAACTTGTGATATCGATGTCTTTTTCGGTTCGTTTTGCGTTCGAAATTCATACGACTTGCTAATGAGTTAATTATTGTTTAGCGAGGCTCTGATACCACTGTAAGTCGATGTACTACACCCCACGACTTGCGGGGAGGCGGAAATTTAAAAAACGATCTTGTTCTTTGCGTAAACATCGACTAACCGAGAATCTTTGCAAAACAATAACTAACAAAGAATCATAGAAGTTAACAACTACTATGAAAAGTGATTATACCTAATGAACCGTGTCCTTCGTCTTTTCGTTCTCCACGTCCTCTCCGGCCTTCTCTATGTAGTAGATGATCCACCCGAGAGCTTTACTTCAAGCTTCACCTCTAACTTGAGGTAACTAGGTTTCTTAAAGTGCTAATCTAAGTAACCTAGGTGATATAGAGAAGGGTTATGGATTAAGTAGTCTATTGTAATCCTTGGTCTCAACACATGAGAGGGGAGGATTAGGGTTTGAAGAGAGAGAGCTTGAGGAGAGAGAAAGTGAGCAAGAGAATGAAATGAGATAATGATCTATCATGATATATATGAAGCATTATTATTTATCCCAAAAATCAAATAAAGGATTTAACAACCATGCTTTATAAATATCTATGAGTGATTCATCTCCATGAGTCATTACGCATTTATGATGCATTAATGACATGGATGAATCACACAAATGAGTCACTAATCTCATTTAATGCACATGCCACCTAAACCCCCAAGTCACCAACCTTCTAGAAGCTTCTCGTGAAATTACGAGAACACCCCTCCTATCCGTGAAAACACGGAAAAACTTTAGACTGTATAAATCCAATAACCCGATACTAGAATCTGGCTTAAACCAAAGCCGACTAGTAAAAACTGTCCGAATGACGTATGTGTGTTTAAACACGTATGTGTCCGAACCCTTTGTCGTAAAACCATACGACCTCTATATCGTTTCGCCTGGAGTAGGAAACTCTCTGTGTGGGACTCTAGAGACTCGACTACTACGCTGGCAGTGGGTTTAACCATAGACCGCAAGCGGCACTAGCTGTACGTAACGGTCCCCAGGTAGATGTCGATAAGAAGGCCGATGAGGAAACCCATCCGAACTCCTACTGAGCCTGCTGTGACAATCTCCGTACAGTCCGGTCTGTTTGTCTAAGACTATTGCATATCGGGCCTAGGGGGCGGCAAGTGTCAGTCCCCTAATAGCGGTATAAGTCGTGTCGGAGTGAAGCCCATTACACCCTGAGAAACTACTGGAACCTACCATTAAATCTCGCTTGCCCTGGCTAGGGACTTTGCGTAATGGCTCTCTGACACAGTGCGATGTCAACTCCCAATACCGGGAGAGACGAATCCTGTCTAACCGCCACTGCCTCCAAGTGCTCGGGACTGCACCCAACTGCTACCTGTTTGCATGACTCCTTTGAGCCGTGGTAGGGTAGAAATCTAAGAACAGTGGGACACACTCGAGGCGAAGTAGCAGTGTCAAGTTTGCGGACTATGCTATACTCATGTCACCTGGGAACTGTTAACTGACGACGGGTATAATACCAACCAACAGTTCCCCGTGAGTCCTGTCTGGTGTACCCGTAACCCAACGAGCACCTGTATACTATCTCCAGTACGACGTACTGACGGCTGTGGGACAGGCCATCTTCCCAACTAGGATGAGAAGCGTATACACTAGTCTACTCCGGAGTATCGATGCCCTGTCTCGATAATCCTATGACTAGGGACCTGAATAAGGATGTGCTTGTAGACTACCCAGCCCCCACTAGTGTGACTGCCATCACATCGCTGGTAGTCAAGCAAGATCCTAAGAGCTCTATCAATACGTATACTCACATATTAAGATAGAAAAACCAAGTAGCATACTACCATGTTTAGCAAGACTGTTATATACATGTGAATATCCCAAACTTTCATTAAGTAATAGACAAACTAGTATGATACAATAATGGCCCCTAGGGCATATACGCTAACATGATTAGTGGAATGGTTAAGTGATAAGCTAAGACAAATGAAAACTTAATCAAGTTGCTAATTTGTTAAATGATATTTTCCTAATCGGATAATTAAGCTAATTAACAAACTAAACTTTTGCTAATTCTAATTAGTGAAATCTAAAAGTTTAGTAAAGGTTTAACCTTGCTATTTGAAGATGTTTGTAAATTATAGTTTTGGTTAAACTTGTAGTTTTCTGCTAAAATGATAAATACTGCGTACTAGATTTACGGATATTTTAGGCGTGAGTTTCTTTTGATGTTGCGAAGTTATTTATATTGATTCCACGTTTATTATTGTGTTTTGAATGTGCGATCGGTACGATCAGGGTCTAGACTTGGTAGTTGCGTTGCGTTGCATTCCTAGCTAGGGTCGTGCCGATGCCGTTCGTTTCTTTGTGTAGCTTTTGCTCTTGAGTTCGTTTCATAGTGTCACTACGCGCGTTAGCCACTAAACGGACACTCGAGGGTAGGTTTGGAGTTGGTGCGTCGGTCAAACATGATTATACGTATTTTTGGTCGATTGCTTATATACGCTAGGTTTATTGTTATATGTGTTCAAGATCGCAGGCGGGGACTTCGGGCACTGCGAACAGGGGAAGCGAGTAGTTGGCTTTACTTAGCTAGGATGGTTGGTGAGTAGATTTAATATCTACAGGGGGATCGCCCGCATGGCGATATGCGTCTGGGCTTGATTAAATGACATGACCTTTAGTGTTCAGTATATGGACTAGTTTGTGTATGTGTATCTTAGTTGCATATCTCATTTACCTATTGCATTCGGACACAGTATTAATGAGACACAACACTATTATTGACGGTTCATATTACACGAGCACTGATTGTATGCCACTCACACCGTCAATAATTGCCATGACATGCACAACACCTATACATATATGATATTGTATTGCTTAGGGACATTGAGATATGGTCCTTATTTTCATTGTGCATATGACTCATAGCATACCTGTATACCTACATTCTTACACATATGCCCTGACATGCTTACATGCTAGTTACCCATATACCTATATGGTAGTGTACCATTAGTGATAGGTATATACACATATGAGACATAGCTTGCATGTACATCTGGCATACATACATACATACATATACCTGGAAGGTATTATGGATAGGTATAGACACATACCTTGCTACAGCTACTTTGACATCATACATATTTACATATGGACACACTTATCTTGCTATACCGACATGGTTGCGCATACCTTGTTATAGCTACATGTTCACCTGTATATGATGTTGCATCTGATTTCGGGAAAATCAGGAACCGCGTGATATATTTAATAACTTGTTGCAGTTAAATAGCGGTTTTTCCTGTATATGTTCATATTACTGTTTCATGTTGCATATATTACATTCATGGATTTTATATGATGTTCTCTGATATTTTTACTCCTAAGTATATATAACAGTGGAATGGGACACTGTTATATATGCCTATACACATATATTAGTGGAATGGGACGCTAATATATGTATATTGATTCATGCATTTATACTTATTCATTACTTGATGTTTTCTGGATTTGAGGACCGTGGTGGTTTCATGAAATTATGCAAGTATTCTTATTCTTTAGTTGATATTTGTATGCATCCACTCAAAGATTTGTTTTAATACCGATATGGGATCGAGAGTGTCGGTGTCAAGAGTGTCGGTGTTTGGCACTTAAGATTCGAAAGACGTATAATACCGATACGGGATCGAGAGTGTCGGTGTTTGGCACTTAAGATTCGAAGGACGTATAATACCGATACGGGATCGAGAGTGTCGGTGTTTGGCACTTAAGATTCGAAGGACATATAAATCTGTTTTGGATCATAAGTGTCGATGTTTGGCACTTAGGATTCGCTGTTTTGGATCATGAGTGTCGGTGTTTGGCACTTAGGATTCGCTGAGATTTACAGGATATATGAAAGTTACTTGATATTGGACACTTAGGATATACGAGATTTACTTGATAATTGGATACAGAATATATATGAGATTGACTTGATATTGTACATTCAGGATATATGAGATTTACTTGATATTGTACATTCAGGATTTATGAGACTTACATGATATGAGAGCCAATTTGGGGGCTGATTTGAGGAATTGGGATTTAGATTGTCTTGATCGACTTTGGTCCTACCACGATGTCAGGATTCCGTGGAAATGACATATTTCATCTCATACTCCGCATTTATTTTATATGCATTGCTTCATGTATTGGTTGTACCTGCTAGAGTACCTTTCATGACTGTTGCATATATATATTGTCATATCATTTCTTCATGTATTAGTAGTACGTGATAGAGTACCTTATATGATTGTTGCATACAGATTGTCATATTAGTATTGCTTCATGTATTAGTTGTACCTACTAGTGTACCTTTCATGACTATTGCATACATATGACCATTTATTGCTATTAGCTTGCATATGTTAGATTCGTGCTGTACGTGAATACTTGCGATTACCTGCATATGTTATTTACTATTCACGAGTTGGCAACTCACCCCCGTTGTGCCACAGTGTTTGCAGGTTGTTCCCCAGAGTAGTCGAGGTAGGCTATTCATCTATCACATCTTCTTTTACAGCGGATACTGTTTCGGCTCACAGTGTGCAGTTTTTCTTAGGTGGGTTTTGCGGTTATCCAAGGTTGTTTATTGTATATTCGTTGTATCCATGTACTCTCCATCTACTACTTTCATGTGTATTGACTTAGAGACTTGATGTGAGGACAATATTGTATATTTTGGTGACTTGGATGTTTTTTATGCAGTTTTACTTATATCGTCTTTTATTTCTTCGCTATGGCGTCGTATATCTGTTGTGGTGGTTGTTTTCCGCCGTTGGGCGTGGATTTGCTCCCGTTAGGGATCCTTTACAATATTTATGTTGTACCCATTTTTGGGGTTAGTTTTTACAAAGGAGGTGCTGCCAAAATTTTAAAGGAAGAAAAGTTGGTCTTTAAAGAATTTGGGTTGAGATTTCAAAGGTTTTGAAAATGCTATTATCACTTTCTTACTACTTTTGATGACTTAGATTGCTGGGTTTTTGGCCTTCTTAAATTGCGTTACGCCTGTAGACGTTGCGTAGTTTAAGGGCCGTCACGTGCCAATTTCGGGTCGTGACAAAGTTGGTATCAGAGCGCTAAGTTTTACCTTTCGGAGTGTAGGATGATCTTGATATGATGGAGTAGGTAGTTTAAGCAGAGTAACGTAGTGTGTGTTTGTCCGCGGCATACTCACGATGCGGTACTCTGCCTAAAGTGACTTAAGTACTAATTGCTTGAAATTCCTTCCTTGATGATACATATCCTTGTGATTCGATTACCGTGTTCCTATCGAATCCTATTTCCATTTATAGCCTTTGCCGCCGATGACTATGGGGACTTAGAGAGGTGCAGCGAGAGCCGAGGTCAGAGTTGACTCGTGTGGGATGAGGTTTGACCAGGATGGTACGCTCGTTGTACAGGAGCAGATGGATCCGTCTTCGACTGATCGTATCGCTAGGCTTGTGGCAGAGATGCAGGACTTGTGCCAGACGATGAGGTCTTTGGTTGAGGCCAGTAGAGCGCAGCGACAGGAGGTTGCCACCCCTGTTACCTAGTTTTTCCTTATGGTCAGCACACATCATAGCGTTACGTATACAACACCAGTGGATGCAGCCCTAGCTGACGAGGCACGTCTTTCAGAGACTTTAGGAGTTCCGAATCAGAGGAGGGCTCGTGCAGGTGTACCAGCCCAGAGACAGAGGTTCAGTTGCCGAGACAGATTTCGTGACCGTCGCAGGAGTGACGGAGGCTTAGGACGAGGTGAGTCATGTTAGTTAGATCAGCCGTTTGTTGTGTTAATTTCTGTCAGCGATTCTTTGTTGCGCGACACGTATTTCGGTCGTGTGCCAATCAGATAGGAGATAGATATTCATCCATCATTTTGATCCTTCTTGAGATGTTGGATTTGACGTTCTCCTGGGTACGGACTGGTTAGCTACGTGCTAGGCATCTGTGGACTGCCGCGAGAAAATAGTCAGGTTTTGTTTTCCCGGCGAGTCAGTTCTCGTTGTGCAGGGGGACAGTGGTGCCGCCTCTCACAACTTGAATTCAGCCTTTTTCGGTAGTCGGCTTTTGAGAAGGAGATGTCGAGGATTCTTGGTTTTCATTCGTGATACCGGAACCACAGTGAGTGGTTAGACCGGGTTCCTTTCGTGCGAGAGTTTTCCGACGTTGTTCCAGATGAGCCAGTGGAGCTTAGGGAGCTTGAGGATCAGCTGCAAAGTTGTTTTGTTGGGGGACTTGTTCGTCCAAGTGTTTCGCTTTGGGGAGCTCCTATTCTGTTCGTCAGGAGAAGGGCGGCAGTTTGAGGTTGTGTATTGATGGATCGTCAATTGAACTGGCTTATGGTGCGGATAGGTATCCTTTACCTCGCATTGACGATTTCTTCGATCAGCTCCAGAGCGCGAGACTTTTTCTAAGTTTGTTTGGGATCAGGTCATCATTGTTACGGGTTCGGAGTGATGACATTCCGAAGACTGCTTTGTACGTGCTACGGGCTTTATGTGTTTTGGTGTTTTCGTTGGACTCACCAATGCACTAGCAGCATTCGTGGATGTGATGAACCATATTTTTTCAGGCCGTTCCTCAATCAGTTTATTGTTGTGTCATTGATGACATTCTAGTCTATTCCAATATGTCGTGAGGAACACGAGCAACACTTGAGGATTTGCTTTACAGACATTGGGAGAGCCCCAGCTGTTTGCTAAATTCTCAGAGTGTTCCTTCAGGCCTATTTATGTTAACTCCTAGGTCTTGTAGTTACGGGAGACGGTTTTGTATGGTCCCGAGGGAGATCGAGGCCGTACAGCTTTGGCCCATAATTATATCCGGGATAGAGGTCCGCAGATTTTTGGGCTTAGCAGGTTTTTCCCGTCGTTTTGTGTAGGATTGCTTGTGTATCGCTGCACCATTGACTGGACTGACCGGGAAGGAGGTTCTTTCTTTGGACCGAGGCATGCGTTCGGAGTTTTCAGCAGTTGAAGACTCGGTTGACAACTGCATCAGATATATCTTTGCTTCTGGATTGGGCGACTTTGTTGTTTACTGTGATGTTTCGTGAGTGGGGATCGATTGTGTACTGATGTGGCACTATAGAGTTATCGTTTATGCTTCCTGACAGTTGGAGGAAGTACGAGTAGGATATCCCACTCATGATCTGGAGATGACCGCGGTGGTTTTGCGTTGAAGATTGGGGACACTACTTGTGTGGAAAGTCGTGTCAGATTTTCACGAACCACCAGAGCTTTGTGTACATCTTCCTGCAGCGGGTTTAGATTGCTGAGACAGTCTTCTGCAGATTTACAATTTCGTGCGATCATGGAGTATAGCTTAAGTTTGCCTCTACTGAGAGGACAGCTTGCTTATGTCCACGCCCGTACACATTTCCTTAATCGCTTTCGCGAGACACAGCCCGCCGATGCTCGTTCGTTAGAGATTCTTGAGCATACTCGGCTGGGTAATGATTCGGAGTCCATGATTTGTGACTAGGGTGTGCTACGTTTAGGGACGCGTTTGTGTATACCTGATACTGATAGGTAGAAACGCGAGGTCCCAGAGCAGGCACATCGGTCAGCTTTCTGTGTTCATCCAAGTGCCGCCAAGATGTAACGTGACTTGAGAGTTAGTTACGGTGGGCAGGGATGAAGAGTGAAGTTTCAGATTTCGTTTCGAGGTGTCTGACTTGTTGCGTGCTAAGGTTGAGCATTTGAGACCGGCTGGAGAGTTATTACCTTTAACCGTTCCAGAGTAGGAATGGAGGCAGATCTCCGTGAATTTTCGTTATGGTGTCTACCCAGGGTTAGACAGGGTGTGACTCCATTTGGGTGTTTGTTGCCCAGTTTTACTCAGTTGCTCTGTTGTTCTTCGGTGAGTTGTACGTTTGCACGGAGTTCCTTCTTGTGTTGTATCCAATAGAGGCACCCAGTTCGCTAGCCATCTTTGGCAGAAGCTTCAGGAAGCCTTGGGTACTGTTTGAGCTTTAGCTCCGCTTCTCCATCCGTTGGATGATGGTTAGACAGAGCGGACTATACAGACTCTGGAGGATATGCTTGTGCATACGTACTAAGTGGTTGTTGGCTGTTGGGATCGTCACTTGCTATTGTTAGGGTTCTCCTTCGATAGCTGTTATCAGGAGACATTCCAATTGGCAACCTTTAGGTTTTGTTTGGTAGGTGGTGTCGATCGCCAGTCTATTTTACTGACTCTGCGTGAGTAGGATTTTGGACCCCAGCTAGTCATGAGAGTACGGAGAAGATCTAGTTGGTTCAGGTCAGGATGAGAGTAGCCCAGTGCAGACAGAAGTCTTTGCCGACCATGGTGGTCGCAGACTTGAGTTCGCAGTGGGAGATCATGTATTCCTACGGATTTTTCCGATGAAATGGCGTGTTGAGTTTTGGGAAGCTTAGTCCCAAAATTGTAGGTCCTTTTGAGATCCTTGATGTGAGTTAGTACCGTTGCCTATAATATGGCACTTCCGCCCATATTTTTGAGTATTCACCCTGTATTCCTTGTGTTGATACTTCGCAATTACCTTCATGACCTTTTTCACATGATTCAGCATCAGACCACTTAGCTTGGACGCAATCTTTTGTTCACCAGCAGCCGATAGTTATAGTGGATCGGCAGGTGGAGGAATTTCGGTCAAGGGTCTTGCCATCTATGAGAGTTCTTTGGCGTAGCCATATGGTGAGGCGATCACTTGGGAGGCTACGAGCGAGATTTGGGAGTTTTGTACTCATCTCTTTGAAGGTACGCGTAGTTGAATTTTAATTCGGGGACCAAATTTCTTTAAGGGGGGAAGATTGTAACGTTTTAGAAATCGTTTTGCGAATTTTTCTGTTTTAGCGTAAAATAGTCGGTGTTTTCCCTTTTAACCCGATTGTGATCAAACTTCCGTAGAAACTTGCCAGCACCTAGTTTAGCTAAAATAAAGCTAGTGCGTGAGCTTTGGGGGTCTATGGGAAGTTTTGGGTCATATAGAATTTTTTCCTAATTAAAATATTATTTTAATGCTTTATTTGCGCACTTTATTTATGGTAATTACTTTTTATGCGGGTAAATTACTACTAATGTGGTTCTATGGTAAGTTAATCACTAGAATTATGTTTAGAACCTTCTCTCCAAAATATCTTGTTTTTTGGTGGAATTAAATGATTTTTTTTAAAAAGAAAAGATAATGAAGACTTTAAGCTTTTGTTTTATTATGTAATTATTGTAATTTCCTTCTAAAAAATTCCACACATCACTACAAAAGTCCTAGCTTCTTCCTTGGCCGAAACCACTTCAATCCTTGCTGCCCTTGTTCATTTTTGCTTCATTTCTTCTCATTTTACTTCAAAAAAAATGATGAAAAATCCAAGTAAATTCATAGAAATTCAAATATAATCCAAAACCTTGATCCTTCTTCTTCAATCATGCTTGGATCTTCATTCTAGTGGGGATTTTGGAGGCTAAAGTTTGGTTTTATTCTTGTTTCAAGTGGTGTTCTTGAAGGTATAAAACCTTAACTCTAATATCTTTTTGTTGCATAATACATTTAATTAGCTTAATTAGATGTTTAATTTAAGCTTTTAAATTCATATTTAGAAATTCAAGATATCATTTTGATAATCAAATTAGGGTTTTCATTAGTGGAATGGTTAAGTGATAAGCTAAGACAAATGAAAACTTAATCAAAAAGATATACGTCGAGGGGATGCCAACTCAAGCTCCTACTTCACTAACTAGAGAATTAGTGAAGCAAACTCCCTAAACTAAAGTGCTAGTCTAATAGAGGATAGAGAAATAGGAAGTGGGTTCACTTTAGAATTTATTTTCTCACAATGTTTTACTCTCTTTTGAAAATCTTAGCAAGCTTTTCTTTTGCTCAAAGAAGAAGAAGATGAACAAAAGAAAAGATGAGGATAATGATCAAGTTAAGTGAGCTAACCATGGGTGAGTGAGTATCATATACTAACTCATGTAGAGACATAACCATGGCTAATCCAAAATGGTTAGGTTAATAAAGATCTAAAGTAAAACAAAGTTAGTGGACTTTGTTAAAGCATCCACAAGCTTCAACAAGCTTCATGCTTATGAAAAAAGCTCCACTAATTTGTAATTACCTTAAATAAATATAAACCACCATTTAAAATAGAATGGTGTATGTCTTGCACACCCATGAATGATGTATCAACAACCATGATACAAAAATAAAACACATTTTAATATATATCACATATATATTAAAGTTGTGTACATGTGAGAATAATCCTTAAGTGAAGAAATGTTAATTAATGTAAATTAGTATATCTAATATACAATTATACACTAAATTATTAAATCAACACTTGACTTAATAATCCGGTTATATCTCATATAACCGACTAACATGCAATGTATCGACTTATCGAATCGACACTTGATTCGATAACCCGGCTATATCACATATAACCGACCGATACAAAAAGTCGCGAGAATAGAATACGGTATCACATACATGCATTATTCCCGGTCCCACACATATCACATATGTGCTCCTATTTCGTTTTGCCTGAGCCAGTAAAACTTCTATGTAGGACTCTAAAGACTTGTCAATACGCCGGCAGTAGGCGAAGATCACATCAAGCACCCACAAGCCGTCAGCGGTACTAGCTGGACGTAACGGCTACCCGGGTATTGAGCGATCAGAAGATCAGCAAGCAAGCCCGCTCCAACTCCTGTAAAAGCCCGACGGTAACACTTTTCGTACAGTCCGGTCTCCTCGTCTGATATGTCGCATATCAAGTCTAGGGATGGTAAACGTCAGACCTCAATAACCGATAAGTCGTGCCGATGTGAGGCTCATAATGGGTCAAGAAACTACCGGTAACACTTACCAGTAAATCTCTAAATCAGCCCTGGCCAGGGACTTCCTGTTATGGCCAATCGAGCACAGCGCAACATCAACCCACAATACCGGGAGAGACGAAACCCCTCCTATCGCTCACCGCTTCCATGTGACTCGGGACTGTACCCAAAAAACCACCGTTTTGCACGCCCTCTTGGACGTGGTAAGGTGGAAATCAAAGCACAGTAGGAATCACACAAGTCACCATGACGATCTCGGGTCTACAGACTAACCTGTACAAGTGTCACCAGAGAACTGCCATCTGACATGAGGTATAATACCATCTGGGAGTTCTCGGCGAGTCCGTCCAGTGTACCCAGTCTCCACTGAGCACCCGTATACCGTCTCTGATGTCAGACACTAATGGATATGGGATCATCTATCGCCCATCTCATGGGTCGAGAAGCGTATACGTTAGTCTACTCTGGTATATCGATGCCCTGTCTCGATACACCTACGACTAGGAACATTAAAGGATGTACTTATGGACCACTCTGTCCCCCACTAGTATGATCTGCATGTAAGTCCATGCTCCCTCTCCCGGTACTTTCGGGCATGCGGAATTTGATGAAAAACAATTTTCTAGAGGCGGTAACATGAACTCAAAACCGGATCTTTGTTAAACATCTAACTAACAACCTAACTAGGAGTTGTTAACTACTCGGTTAGGGGGTTATACCTTTCTTTCTTGAACTCCTTCGTCTTCAAGCCTCGATGGTTGTCCGGATCGGCTTCACCCCGTCGTCTTCTTGCGCCGAAGATCGATCCACCTGAAAGCTTCTACCTTTGGCTTCTTCTTCGAACTTTGAAGAAACTAGTTCACTCGGTTTGCTAAACCTTGTGAACTAGAGTGAGTAGAGGAATGTTTTGGTGTCTTTTTATCTCTAAGGCAATGAGTCTCAACACATGAGAATGGTTTGCCTTGAGGTAGAGAGAGCAAGAGCAAGAGGGAGAGCTTGAGAATGAGAGAGCTCAAGAGAGAGAAAGCAAATGATAGAATGAACCATACTCTTCTCATTCTCACCTCTCATAATCCAAAAGCCATCATAACAAAAATAGTAATCAAGTATTGTGTAAATGGTTTAAGTCAAAATGGCTATATCATTTCATGCACTCATTTTGCATAAATAAACAAGCAAGCAAAAGTCTTTGCCATGGAATGATAGCCATTGTCATGATGATGGCCAACTAGTCCAACCTAGTCAACCGGTCAACAAAGTCAACAGGTCAACAAAGTCAACCCCTCAACAACCATGTCACTATAATACTTAATTAATATTTATGTTAATCATATATCTTATTCTTATTAGGGTTAAGCAAAAGTCAATGGTCAACAGTCAACTGTCAACAGTCAACAGTCAACAACCCCAATGAGAATACTCTGCCTCTGTCTCTCTGTCAACTGTGCATACACACCCGCATCCGTGTTCCGAGGAACACGAATACAAAAGAGATAAAACCAATCCCAAAACGTACACTAGGATCTGGCTTAAACCAAAGCCCGCTAGTGTTAACTGTCCGGACACTGTACGTGCACAAGTGCACGGATGTGACCGAACCCTGTCGCAAAACCATGCGACCGGTCGCAAAACCATGCGGCCTCTACTCTTTTGCCTAAAGGTGAATAGCTTTCTGTGTGGGACTCTAAAGACTCGACACTACACTGGCAGTGGGTTTAACCACAGACCGCAAGCGGCACTAGCTGTGCGTAACGGTCCCCAGGTAGATGCCGACAAGAAGACTGACGAGGTGAAACCCATCTGAACTCCTACTAAGTCTGACTGTGACAGTCTCCGTACAGTCCGGTCTGTTCGTCTGATACATCGCATGGCGGGCCTAGGGGGGCGGTAAACGTCAGTCCCCTAATAGTGGTACAAGTCGTGTCGGAGTGAAGCCCAATACACCCTGAGATAACACTGGAAGCCTACCAGTATATCTCGCTTGCCCTGGCCAGGGACTACTCGTGTAATGGCTCTCCTAGACACAGCGCGATGTCAACCCCCAATACCGGGAGAGACGAATCCTGTCTAACCGTCACTGCCTCCAAGTGCTTCGGGACTGCACCCAACTACTACCTGTTTGCACGACTCCTTTGAGCTGTGGTAGGGTAGTAATCAAAGTACAGTGGGAACACACTCGAAGCGAAGTGACAGTGTCAAGTCAGCGGACTAAGCTGTACTCATGTCACCTGGGAACTGATAACTGACGATAGGTATAATACCAACCGGTCAGTTCCCGACGAGTCCTGTCCAGTGTACTCGTAACCTAACGAGCGCCCGCATACTATCTCCAGTACGACGTACCAACGGCTGTGGGACAGACCGTCTCCCACACTGGGATGAGAAGCACATGCGCTAGTCTACTCCGGAGTATCGATGCCCTGTCTCGATAGTCCTGCGACTAGGGACCTGCATAAGGATGTGCTTATAGATTACCCAGCCCCCACTAGTGTGACTGCCATCACAACGCTGGTAATCAAGCAAAGATCCTAAGGGCTCCACTAATGTGTATAGGTGATATACTAAAATAAACACAAGTACACATTGAAGTAGAAACAAACCAAGTAGCATACTACTATTTTGAGCAAGATTGTATATACAAGGTGAATATCCCAAGCTTTCATTAAGTAATATACAAACTAGTATGATACAGTAATGGCCTCTAGGGCATATACACTAACAATCTCCCACTTGCACTAAGGCCATGTACTGGCGTATCGAAGACCTATCATCTCGATCAGCCGCTCGAACTGAGTCTGGGGCAAGGCCTTGGTGAATGGATCTGCAGTGTTATCTTCTGAAGCAACCCTCCGAACCTCGATCTCCTGGCGATCCACGATCTCCCTGATCAGGTGATACCGCCTCAAGATGTGTCTGGATCTCTGATGGGACCTGGGTTCCTTCGCTAAAGCTATAGCCCCGTTGTTGTCGCAATACAGAGGTATTGGATCAACAATGGATGGAACCACCTGAAGTTCTTTCAAGAACTTCCTCATCCAGACAGCTTCTTTTGCGGCATCAGATGCAGCGATGTATTCCGCTTCCATTGTCGTGTCTGCAACGGTTTCCTGTTTGGAACTCTTCCAACACACCGCCCCTTCATTGAGGGTAAAGACAAAACCCGACATGGACTTGGAATCATCCTTATCACTCTGGAAGCTGGAGTCAGCAAAGGCCTCGATCTGGAGGTCTTTTCCGCCATACACCAAGAACATCTCCTTAGTCCTTCTCAGGTACTTGAGAATGTTCTTTACCGCTATCCAGTGTTTCTCCCCAGGGTTTGACTGATACCGGCTTACCACACTCAGTGCATAAGCTACATCCAGTCTGGTACACAACATCGCATACATTATAGAGCCTACCGCAGAAGCGTAGGGTATAATAGACATGCGATCCCTCTCTAAATCAGTCTTGGGAGACATCTCTTTAGAGAGGGTGATCCCGTGACAAGCCGGTAGGTTACCGCGCTTGGAATCTTCCATACTGAATCTTTTCAGTATGGTGTCGATGTACCTGGACTGTGAAAGTCCTAATATCCTCTTGGATCTATCACGATGGATCCGGATCCCCAGGATGTACGAGGCATCACCCAGGTCTTTCATGGAGAACCTGTGTGACAAGAACCCCTTGACAGATTGTAGCATAGGAATATCATTTCCTACTAAGAGAATGTCATCCACGTATAAAACGAGGAATACTACAGTTCTCGCTACAAATCTACTATAGATGCATGGTTCATCTGGATTTTTGATAAAGCCAAATTCCTTGACCGTCTCATCAAAACAGATGTTCCAACTCCGCGATGCCTGCAACTTGCACACCTTTCCGCTGCTCCCACTCTGAATGAAACCCTCTGGTTGGTCCATATAGACACACTCCTCTAAATTTCCATTTAGAAAAGCGGTCTTTACGTCCATTTGCCAGATCTCATAATCGTGGAAGGCAGCAATGGCAAGAAGGATCCGAATGGATTTCAGCATAGCCACTGGAGAAAAGGTTTCGTCATAGTCCAAGCCAGGTCTTTGACGGAAACCCTTTGCAACAAGTCTAGCTTTATAGGTCTCAACCTGTCCATCTACACCAATCTTCCTTTTGAAGATCCACTTGCATCCTACGGGTTTTACCCCGTCTGGAGCAATGTCCAACGTCCATACTTTGTTGGTGTACATGGACTCCATTTCAGTCCGCATTGCATCCAGCCATTTTACCGAGTCAACGCTCTGAACGGTCTGCTGGAAGCTAGTAGGCTCATCATAATCTATGATGCAATCCTCTCTATCCCCGTCTATAAGAAAACCGTAGTATCTCTCGGGCGGATGAGACTGCCTACTACTCCTGCGGAGCGGCGTAGGAATGTCCTGTTCTTTTGAACCCTCTGGTTCCACTAAGCTTTCAGTAATAGCTCATGGTTCTGGAATTTCTTCCAGTTCTACTGCGCTCCCACTAATTTCCTTTTCTAAGAACTGGTGTTCTAGAAAGTGGGCATGACGAGAAACAAAAATCTTTTGTTCCTCTTCGCAATAGAAAAAACATCCCTTGGAGTTCTTTAGATATCCCACGAACTTGCACTGTACTGAGCGTGCCTCGAGCTTGTCCGCATGCTGCTTTTTGACAAAAGATGGACTTCCCCATGTCTTGATATGATTAAGATAGGGTCTCTTCCCACACCACATCTCATATGGTGTAGTAGGCACAGTCTTAGTGGGAACTCGGTTCAAAAGGTACGCAGCTGATTCTAGCGCATACCCCCAGAATGATCGCGGTAACTCAGCGTTACTCATCATGGACCGTACCATATCCAATAGGGTTCGGTTCCGTCTCTCCGATACACCGTTATGTTGCGGAGTGTATGGAGGAGTAAGCTGAGAGAGAATTCCGTTCTCTTTTAAATAGTCCAGGAACTCGGCACTCAAGTATTCTCCACCTCGATCCGATCTTAGAATCTTGATATTTTTGCCGGTTTGTTTTTCTACTTCATTCTTATATTCCTGGAATTTTCTAAAGGCTTCGGACTTATGTTTCATTAAGAAGACATAACCGTACCTTGAAAAGTCATCCGTAAAAGTAATGAAGTATGAATAACCGCTTCGCGCATGTGTAGACATTGGACCGCACACGTCGCTGTGTACGAGACCCAAGAGCTCACTCGCCCTTACTCCGTATCCAGTAAACGGAGTCTTCGTCATCTTTCCTTTGAGACAGGATTGACAAGTGGCATACGATTGATATTCGAACGGATTCAAATATCCTTCTGTATGTAACTTTGTCAACCTTCTCTCATTGATGCGACCCAGTCTACAATGCCATAAGAAAGTCTGATTTATTTCCGGAGACTTTCTTTTGTGTGTATTCTGGACATTGAAAATCTGTGGTTGGTTTAATACGTATATACCATTGCTCAATGTACCTGACCCAATCATAACTTGATTAAGGTGAATGTTTACAACATTGCTTACAAACGCAAATTCATAACCTTCTTTAGAAACCAAAGATACAGAAATGATATTACAAGTTGCGTTGGGTACAAAAAAGCAATTACGCAAAACCAAAACATGTCCATCTGACATTCCCAGGTGATAGTCCCCCACGGCCTTAGCATCCATGCTAGCTCCGTTTACAACTTTGAGGGTCATGCCACCTGCCTTCAAAAACCTACGGTTTCTCAACGCCTGCAAAGAATTACAGATATGAGATACTGATCCGGTATCCAATATCCAGGAAGTAGAGTTTATTGAAAGACAGTTATCAATAACATACACACCTGAAGCTGAAGCCGCAACATGCTTCAGTTCATGTGTTCTGGCTTTCCAAGCCCTGCAATCATTCTTCCAGTGTCCCTTCTTATGACAATAGAAGCATTCTTCCTTATCCACAAGCTTTCCCACTTTCTTTGTTGCTTTTGCCTTTCCCTTCGTATCCACTTTACTAACACCGCCCCTTGGTTTGGCGGGGGCTTTCTTCTTCTTTCCCTTGGCTTTCGCCTTGGACCTAGAAGAGGAAGATCCCCCTACAAACAAAGTGGATGTTTCCCTACCTTTCTGTAGGATGCCCTCTGCGCTCCTCAGCATGTTGAGGAGTTCTGAAAGTTCAACTTCCTTTTCTTGTAAGTTGAAGTTCAGGATAAACTGGGCGTAAGTGGAAGGAAGGGACTGGAGAATCAAGTCCGTATAGAGTTCATTCTCCAACGTGGTCCCAAGGTCCGCGAGCTCTTCTATGTAGCCAATCATCTTAAGCACGTGTTCCGCTACCGATGATCCGACGGCCAACCTTGCCGAAAATAACTTCTTCGACACTTCGTATCTTGCGATACGAGACTGCTCTCCATACAGTTCTTTTGTATGGAGAAATATGGATTCGAGGTCCATATTCTCGTGCCTCCTCTGATGTTCGTTGTCCATAGAGGCTAGCACGAGGCACTTGGCCTTCGCGCAATCGATTTCCCAGGTCTTACGGATTTCCTTATCCGCGACGCTGGTTTTGGGACCTGGGACAGGGGGAGCTTTGGTGGTAAGAAGATACCCCAGCTTGTCGTAAGTGATTGCCATCTTGACATTCCTGAGCCAATCTTTGTAGTTTGGCCCTGTCAGTATGTTTTTATCTAGGAGTAACTTAAGTCCAGTCATGTCGATTGGTCGCTGCAATTAGGAGAGAGAAGAAACACTCAGCATGATGCTCTTGTAAGTTTAGAATGGTTTTTAGTTTGTCTAAACAGGATGGCTCCCACTGTTTCTCGAATCCCTCCTCAAACTAAAAAGGAAGAATTAGTCAGGATCAATCTCACCGTACAATTCTTGCTTAACCGTTCAGCCAGGCCAGTGTCGGTACTTCGAGGGAGGTTTTCCAACGTTTTCGCGAAGTTCCTTAATTAAATAACCTTTTTTCCCTGGGGGCGTAGCCCCGCTAACACCTTTTTAGACACCTACTTGGTTTATAGCATTGATCGTTAAGTGAGAAATTTCCCGAGGAGTAGCATATACTCATAGTAGGATCGGGATCCAAATATCATCGTGTGACGAAACTGAAGGAATCCTACCAGAATCATCACACTCCAAATGGTATGCAACACTAGCAAGTTTCAGTTCTTTTGAAACTCCCGATGTGGATTTTTACCCCATGCTCTTATGACCTTGACTTTGGCCAAAATATCATAAGTCACATGTTAAGTTCTACCCCTCATTCTCCAGGTTAATTTGGATCCACCCGTACCTACCCTTGACTTTGGCCAAAATGGCAGTACGACTGTCCCAAACCAACGCATCTATCTATGCTACACATGAATACCCAATAGCTACCAATCACTATGCCTTGACTTTGGCCAACATACATAGCTTGAATACTATTGACTATTCATGTGAAACGACGGAGGGCTACGAATGGTTTTGGCAAAACCGTGAACGTAGTGAACTTGATATAATCGATGGAACGAGATAGCTTTTAAAAGGAGTGGCTCAAGCTCCGCATTTAAAAGTTGTTTTGAAAAGAACTGAGTGGTTTTTCGAAAGTGTTCCAACAACTTTTACTTGGTTTATTTTTCTTGCATTAGTTCTTTTAATGCGTGATATTATTCTTGCATTAGTTCTTTTAATGCGTCCCATCATTTAATCCTACCATTGCAGAAAACAACCAAAATATGACGTACGCTTATGCCATTCGCATTCGCCACGGGGCCCCGTCATTACCCGTTAGGTTACTAACTAACGACAGAGCGGGGGCTGGGCTAGCGCGGCTGTAAAACATAAGCAACGCCTAAATAATATCATATATAGATATATTGCAATGATAGCCATTTCAGATCACAGATGAACACATTGGATATACTAGGAACCCGCAATTCGTACGAGCCTGTAACGAAAAGCAGATTACACGGTCACGGTGAATAGCCAAAACCCCACCCAAGACCCCTACGGGTGCGGCAAACTACCCGCCAAGTACCCGAAGCGAAGCAACCTCCCTCAACTCCGTGAGTAGGCCACTCGGCACTTCGGCATACCCGGTAGTTTGTGCACCCCCTCCATGGGTCTATCCTAGGAGCAAAAACAGTAAAAACAAATTATACAATGACGGCTACAACCCCGACCCGGTTGTGCGGCCATACAAATAATAATTACATCAATTTACAAATTTTCATGAATTGAAAGAAAAGAAAACTCTCGTCTCACAACCCCCGGCTATTCACCCGCGACAATCCAATGAATTCATATACACATTCCAATGACATTACAGATCACAGATTTGTATAACCCCGACTAATCGACATATAGCGATTAGCAGACGTTCAATACAAATATCACATCACAGATAAAAACCCGTCAGCTTAAGTCTTTAGAAGTTCGATCAAAAATACGGATTTTTAGTCCCCAAACACAAAATTTTCGTTCTGGAAAATCTGGGCTGAAAACACATATTTCAAAAATCCCAAAACAACCCCAGAAATACACTGCACAAAGTTTGGACCTCGGCCGAGTCAACTCGGCCGCGGAACCGCGGCGGGAGCTTGCTCCCGCCGCGTTTCCGCGGCGCTTTGATCGGTTCGTGGGACCAAATTTTGTGGTTATTCAATAAAAAGCCTGAGCCGATTTTTAAGATGAAACTTATCAATTTTTGAACAGAATAAAAATCGGCAGAAACTTGACATATCGGGTTCGTTTCGTGACTTTTTCTTTGATCGATCTTCTAGTTACTTTGCTAACATGTTAGATAGAGTTTAACTAGGCTCTGATACCACTGTAAGTCCATGCTACCTCTTCCGGTACTTTCGGGCATGCGGAATTTGATGAAAAACAATTTTCTAGAGGCGGTAACATGGACTCAAAACCGGATCTTTGTTAAACATCTAACTAACAACCTAACTAGGAGTTGTTAACTACTCGGTTAGGGGGTTATACCTTTCTTTCTTGAACTCCTTCGTCTTCAAGCCTCGATGGTTGTCCGGATCGGCTTCACCCCGTCGTCTCCTTGCGCCGAAGATCGATCCACCTGAAAGCTTCTACCTTTGGCTTCTTCTTCGAACTTTGAAGAAACTAGTTCACTCGGTTTGCCAAACCTTGTGAACTAGAGTGAGTAGAGGAATGTTTTGGTGTCTTTTTATCTCTAAGGCAATGAGTCTCAACACATGAGAATGGTTTGCCTTGAGGTAGAGAGAGCAAGAGCAAGAGGGAGAGCTTGAGAATGAGAGAGCTCAAGAGAGAGAAAGCAAATGATAGAATGAACCATACTCTTCTCATTCTCACCTCTCATAATCCAAAAGCCATCATAACAAAAATAGTAATCAAGTATTGTGTAAATGGTTTAAGTCAAAATGGCTATATCATTTCATGCACTCATTTTGCATAAATAAACAAGCAAGCAAAAGTCTTTGCCATGGAATGATAGCCATTGTCATGATGATGGTCAACTAGTCCAACCTAGTCAACCGGTCAACAAAGTCAACAGGTCAACAAAGTCAACCCCTCAACAACCATGTCACTATAATACTTAATTAATATTAATGTTAATCATATATCTTATTCTCATTAGGGTTAAGCAAAAGTCAATGGTCAACAGTAAACTGTCAACAGTCAACAGTCAACAACCCCAATGAGAATACTCTGCCTCTGTCTCTCTGTCAACTATGCATACACACCCGCATCTGCGTTCCGAGGAACACGAATACAAAAGAGATAAAACCAATCCCAAAACTTACACTAGGATCTGGCTTAAACCGAAGCCCGCTAGTGTTAACTGTCCGGACACTGTACGTACACAAGTGCACGGATGTGACCGAACCCTGTCGCAAAACCATGCGACCTGTCGCAAAACCATGCGACCTCTACTCTTTTGCCTAAAGGCGAATAGCTTTCTGTGTGGGATTCTAAAGACTCGACACTACGCTGGCAGTGGGTTTAACCACAGACCGCATGCGGCAGTAGCTGTGCGTAACGGTCCCCAGGTAGATGCCGACAAGAAGACTGACGAGGTGAAACCCATCTGAACTCCTACTGAGTCTGACTGTGACAGTCTCCGTACAGTCCGATCTGTTCGTCTGATACATCGCATGGCGGGCCTAGGGGGCGGTAAATGTCAGTCCCCTAATAGCGGTACAAGTCGTGTCGGAGTGAAGCCCAATACACCCTGATATAACACTGGAAGCCTACCAGTATATCTCGCTTGCCCTGGCCAGGGACTACTCGTGTAATGGCTCTCCTAGACACAGCGCGATGTCAACCCCCAATACCGGGAGAGACGAATCCTGTCTAACCGTCACTGCCTCCAAGTGCTTCGGGACTGCACCCAACTACTACCTGTTTGCACGACTCCTTTGAGCCGTGGTAGGGTAGTAATCAAAGTATAGTGGGAACACACTCGAAGCGAAGTGACAGTGTCAAGTCAGCGGACTAAGCTGTACTCATGTCACCTGGGAACTGATTACTGACGATAGGTATAATACCAACCGGTCAGTTCCCGACGAGTCCTGTCCAGTGTACTCGTAACCTAACGAGCACCCGCATACTATCTCCAGTACGACGTACCAACGGCTGTGGGACAGACCGTCTCCCACACTGGGATGAGAAGCGCATGCGCTAGTCTACTCCGGAGTATCGATGCCCTGTCTCGATAGTCCTGCGACTAGGGACCTGCATAAGGATGTGCTTATAGATTACCCAGCCCCCACTAGTGTGACTGCCATCACAACGCTGGTAATCAAGCAAAGATCCTAAGGGCTCCACTAATGTGTATAGGTGATATACTAAAATAAACACAAGTACACATTGAAGTAGAAACAAACCAAGTAGCATACTACTATTTTGAGCAAGATTGTATATACAAGGTGAATATCCCAAGCTTCCATTAAGTAATATACAAACTAGTATGATACAGTAATGGCCTCTAGGGCATATACACTAACACTGCATCATAGTCCAGGTAGCCAAGTACACATCTTAAGGGCTTTACCAACATGTAACTATAAGACAACATCAAGAGACAAGTATACATGTTAAGATAAAGAGCAACCAGATAGCATACTATCAAATCGAGCAAGAAAGTCCTCTCTATATATGTCCAAGCATCCAATATAATATACATCATCTGTACAATACTGGCCTCTAGGGCATACATACAACTAGCAAGGGGTATGTACGGATGGGTTCAAATTAACAAGATAATGATGGGTAGAACTTGACTTGTGACTTATGACATTTTGACCAACGCCAAGGTCATAAGAGCATGGGGCAAAAAAAATTATATCGGGAATTTCTAAAGAAACTGAAATTTGCAAAGAAATGCATACCATTTGGAGTTTGATGAATGTTGGTTGGATTCCTTCAGCATTATCACACGATGATATTTGGATCCCGATCCTACTGTGAGTATATGCTACTCATCAGGAGATTCGTCACTTAACGATCAATGCTATAAACCAAGTAGGTGCCGAGAAAGGTGTCAGCGGGGCTACGCCCCCAGAGAAAAGAGGTTATTTAATTAAGGAACTTCGCGAAAGCGTTGGAAAACCTCCCTCGAAGTATTGACATTGGCCTGGCTGAACGGTTAAGCAAGTATTGTACGGTGAGAATGGTCCTGCCTAGTTCTTCCTTTTTGGTTTGAGGAGGGATTCGAGAAACAGTGGGAGCCATCCAGTTTAGATAAACTAAAAACCACTCTAAACTTGCAAGAGCATCATGCTAAAGTGTTCTCTCTCTCTCCTAATTGCAGCGACCCAGAACATGACAGGCCTTAAGTTACTACTAGAAAAAATATATTGACAGGGCCAAACTATAAAGATTGGCTGCGGAATATCAAGATGGCTTTAACTTACGACAAATTCGGGTATGTCCTTACCACTAAGGCACCTGCTATCCCTGGCCCTAAATCCAGTAATGCGGATAAGGAAATCCATAAGACCTGGGAGTTAGATTGCGCGAAGGACAAGTGCATCGTGCTTGCCTCGATGAATAATGAACATCAGAGGAGGCATGAGGATATGGATCTTGAATCCATATTTCTCCATACAAAGGAACTTTATGGAGAGCAATCTCGTATAGGAAGATACGAGACCTCGAAGAACTTGTTTCAGTCGAGGATGTCCGTCGGATCATCTGTAGGAGAACATGTCCTAAAGATGATGGGCTATATAGAAGACCTCGTGGATCTCGGGACGACTTTGCAGAACGAGCTCTATACAGACTTGGTTCTTCAGTCCCTTCCTTCCACCTACGCCCATTTTATTCTGAATTTCAACATTCAAGGAAAAGAAGTTGAACTTCCAGAACTCCTTAACATGTTGAGGAGTGCAGATGGCACCTTGCAGAAGGCAAGGGAAACACCCGCTATGTTTGTTCGCGGTGCTTCTTCTTCCGGGTCTAAGGCTAGGGCCAAAGGAAGGAAGAAGAAGGCTGCTACCAAACCTAGAGGAGGTGTTGGTAAGTTGGGAGTGAAGGGAAAGAAAAAGATTGCGGTGCCAGTAGTGGCAAAGGACGAGTGCTTCCACTGTCATAGGAAAGGGCACTGGAAGAAAGATTGCAAAGCTTGGAATGCCAAGAACCAGGAACCGAAGCAAGCTGTGGCTTCGACTTCAGGTGTGTTTGTAATTGAGAATTATCTGTCAATCAACTCTACTTCCTGGGTATTGGATACCGGATCAGGATCTCATATATGCAATTCATTGCAGGCACTGAGAAACCGTAGAGTGCTGAAGGTTGGTGATATGACCCTGAAGGTTGCTAACGGAGCTAGCGTGGGTGCTGTGTCCATAGGGGATTATCACATTAGATTGACGAGTGGATATATTTTGGTTTTGCATAACTGTTTTTGTGTACCTAGTTTAACGTGTAATATCATATCAGTTTCCTTGTTATCGAAAGAAGGTTATGATTTCACGTTTGTAAGCGATGTTGTTAATATCCACTTTAATCATGGTTTGATTGGGTCCGGTACACTAGATAACGGTATATATTTCTTAAACCAATTACAGATTTTCAATGTCCAGAACACACTAAAAAGAAAGTCTCCAGATTTAAATAAGGCTTTCTTACGGCATTGTAGACTATGTCACATCAATGAGACAAGGTTAACTAAGTTACATAGAGAAGGATATTTGGATTCGTTCGAATATCAATCTTATGCCACTTGTCAATCATGTCTCAAAGGAAAGATGACAAAGACTCCATTCACTGGACATGGAGTAAGAGCGAGCGAGCTCTTAGGACTCATACACAACGATGTATGTGGTCCAATGTCTACACATGCAAGAGGCGGTTTTTCCTATTTCATTACTTTTACGGATGATTACTCTAGGTACGGATTCATTTTCTTGATGAAACATAAATCTGAGGCTTTTGAGAAATTCCAAGAGTATAAGAATGAAGTAGAAAACCAAACCGGCAAAAGTATCAAGACACTGAGATCTGATCGAGGTTGTGAATACATAAGTGCCGAGTTCCTAGGTTACCTAAAAGAGAAAGGAATTCTCTCTCAGCTTACTCCTCCATACACTCCACAGCACAATGGTGTATCAGAGAGACGGAATCGAACCCTATTAGATATGGTACGTTCCATGATGAGTAATGCTGAGTTACCGCGATCTTTCTGGGGTTATGCGCTAGAATCAGCGGCATATCTTTTGAACAGGGTTCCTACCAAGACTGTGCTTACCACGCCATATCTGATGTGGAGTGGGAAGAAACCCTATCTTCAGTATCTGAAGATATAGGGATGTCCAGCTTTTGTTAAAAAGCAGCATGTGGACAAACTCGAGGCATGATCAGTACAATCTAAGTTTGTGGGATATCCAAAGAACTCCAAGGGACATTTCTTCTATTACGCAGAGGAACAAAATGTTTTTGTTTCTCTTCATGCCCATTTTCCAGAACAACAGTTTTTAGAAAAGTAAATAAGTGGGAGCGAAATAGAACTGGAAGAAATTACAGAACCACAAACTACTACTAAAAGTTTGGTAGAACCAGTAGTTCAAGAAGAACAGGACATTCCCGCACCCTTCCGCAGGAGTAGTAGGCCGTCTCATCCGCCTGAAAGATACTACAGTTTTCTCATGGATGGGGATAGAGAGGATTGCATCATTGATGATGATGAACCTACTAGCTTCCAGCAGGCCATCCAGAGCGGCGACTCGGTACGATGGATGGATGCAATGTGGAACGAAATGGAGTCCATGTACACCAACAAAGTATGGACTTTGGACTTTGCTCCAGATGGGGTAAAACCCATAGGATGCAAGTGGATCTTCAAGAAAAAGATTGGTGTAGATAGGCAGGTGGAAACCTATAAGGCTAGACTTGTTGCAAAGGGTTTTCTTCTTGCCTATAAGGCTAAACCTTTTCTCCAGTGGCTATGCTCAAATCCATTCGTATCCTTCTTGCCATTGCTGCCTTCCATGATTATGAAATCTGGCAGACGGACGTAAAGACGACTTTTCTGAATAGTAATTTAGAAGAGTGCGTCTATATGGATCATCCAGAAGGTTTCAATCAGAGTGGGAGCAGCGGGAAAGTGTGCAAGTTGCTTAAGTCCATTTATGGACTGAAGCAGGCATCGCGGAGTTGGAACGTCTGTTTTGATGAAACGGTCAAAGAATATGACTTTATCAAAAATCCAGATGAATCATGTATATATAGTAAAATTGTAGCACGGACTGTCGTATTTCTCGTCTTGTACGTGGATGGCATTCTATTGATAGGAAATGACATTCCTATGCTACAATCTGTCAAAGGATTCTTGTCACACAGGTTCTCCATGAAAGACCTGGGTGATGCCTCTTACATTCTGGGGATCCGGATCTATCGTGTTTGATCCAAGAGGATGTTGGGACATTCGCAGTCCAGGTATATCAACACTATACTGAAAAGATTCAGTATGGAAAATTCTAAGCGCGGTAGTTTACCGGCTTGTCACGGAATCATCCTCTCCAAAGAGATGTCTCCCAAGACTGATTTGGAAAGGGATCACATGTCTATTATACCCTACGCTTCTGCGGTAGGCTCTATAATGTATGCGATGTTGTG
Organism: Agapanthus africanus; assembly: GCA_030015575.1. Taxonomy (NCBI): domain Eukaryota; kingdom Viridiplantae; phylum Streptophyta; class Magnoliopsida; order Asparagales; family Amaryllidaceae; genus Agapanthus; species Agapanthus africanus. The sequence goes on along the minus strand of CM057345.1, from coordinate 140,275,949 downwards.
CACCAGACCAGATGTAGCTTATGCACTGAGCGTGGTAAGCAGGTATCAGTCAGACCTGTAGGGTTCCTAGGCACTCCAAGGAGGTTCCACAAGGCATCAACCATGCCAAATTCAAAAATTTCCGGTGCCGAGAAACCCTAATGCGATCGTTGACTAGAGTTTAAGGCGAAACATGCAACTAGTTAACAACTTAACTAAGAGTGAACGAAAATACAACCTTTGTAGATCCGGTCCTCCACCTCCATAGCTCTGTGACGATGTCCCTTTGCTGCGATCATCGGATCTCGGACTCTAGTGTTGATTCCATCGGAGAAATGATCGGGCTAGGTCGTCGACTTCGATGCCGAAGATGATCTACGTCGAGGCAACTCAAGATCAAGCTCCAACTTCACCAAGTCATGAAACTTGTGAAGAAAACACCCTATACTACATGGCAAGTGGTAGAGGATGAAGAAATACGAAGTGGGTTCACTTTGGATTTGGATTTCTCACTTGGAATCATCACTTAGAATTTTCTAGCCATGGTTTCTTCTCTTCATGAAGAAGATGAAGAAGAAGAAAGAAAAAGAATTATCAATAATAGAAAAACAAGTGATGGTTATCATAATGCAACCATGGTTAAGTGTAGAGAATAAACTAGGGTTAGGTGAATGGTTAGGGTTAAGGAAAGAAACAAAATGGTCAAGCTTTCAAAGCTTCATGAAGCTTCAACAAAAAACAAAAGTAGCAACCATTTCATTTCTTGTCCAAAAATAAATGAAAAGAAATAAGTAAATAAGTAAATCAAACGCGAACCATTAACTTAATAATGGTTTAATCATACACACCCAAGTTTGCATGTATCATCAAACATGATACAAACTAGTGCACAAAACTATATCATATATACAATGTGCACATTCAAGTGAGAAAATAATCTTAAGTGAACCAATACTAGTTTATGTAAAGTAAAATATCAAATATATAATTATACATTAAATCATTAAATCAACACTTGATTTAACGATCCGGTCATATCGCATATGACCGACTAATATCCAATGCATCGGCTTATCGAATCAATCCTTGATTCGATAACTAGGTTATATCGCATACAACCAATCGATACATTCATCGCGAGAATAGAATACGGTATCACATACACGCATTATTCTCGGTCCCGCACATATCTCATATGCGCTCCTATTTCGTTTCGCTTGAGCCAGGAAACCTCTGGGTAGGACTCTAAAGACTCGTCAATACGCCGGCAGCAGGTGATGATCATATCAAACACCCACAAGCCACAAGCGGTCTGCTAAACGTAACGGCCACCCGGGTATTGAGCGATCAGAAGATCGATGAGCAAGCCCGCTCACACTCCTGTGAATCCAACCAGTAACACTTACCGTACAGTTCGGTCTGTTCGTCTGATATGTCGCATATCTCGCCTAGGGGTGGTAAACGTCAGACCCCAGTAGCTCAATAAGTCGTGTCGATATGAGGTCTATAACAGTTCGAGAAACTGCTGGTAACACTTACCAGTAAATCTCAGCAACCCTGGCCAGGGATTTCCGGTTATAGCCAATCAAACACAGTGGAACATCAACTCCCCATACCGGGAGAGACGAATCCCCTCCTATCGCTCATTGCCTCCATGTGATTCGGGACTGTACCCAAAAACCACCGTTTTGCACACCCTCTTGGACGTGGTAAGGTGGAAATCAAAGCACAGTGGGAATCACACAAGACTCTATGACGATCTCGGGTCTACAGACTAACCTGTACCAGTGTCACCAGAGAACTGCCATCTGACGTAAGGTATAATACCATCTGGGAGTTCTCGGCGAGTCCGTACAGTGTACCCAGTCTCCACTGAGCACCCGTATATCATCTCTTATGTCAAACACCAATGGATATGGGATCATCCATCGCCCTTCTGTATGGGTCGAGAAGGTATACGCTAGTCTACACTGGTATATCGATGCCCCGTCTCGATACACCCACGACTAAGGACCTTGAAGGATGTACTTATGGACTACCATGTCCCCATTAGTATGATCCTCATCATAGTCCAGGTAGTCAAGTACACATCCTAAGGGCTTTACCAACATGTAACAGAGAGACAATCAGTGTACACGTTAAGGTAAAGAGCAACCAGATAGCATACTATCATGTCGAGCAAGAAAGTCCTTCCTATATATGTCCCAGCATCCACTACAATATACATCTTATGTACAGTAATGGCCTCTAGGGCATACATATAACTAACAATTTCCCACTTGCACTAGGGCCATCTGTAGCAGCGGTTGCAGTATCTCATACTCAACCATCCCATAAAAGTCTCTCTCTGGGAAAATGCCTTTGTGAGTGGATCCGCCGTGTTGTCCTCTGAGTATACTCTCCTAACCTTGATCGCTTGGAGATCAACCATCTCCATGATCAGGTGATACTGCCTTAGAATATGCCTGGATCACTGATGGGACGGGCGTTCCTTGGCATAAGGCACAACTCCATTGTCACACAATGGGAGGAACGAAGTTCATCTCATGAACTAATATACACCCAGACTGCCTCTTTGGTAGCATCTTAAGTAGCGATGTATCCAGCCTTTATCGTCTAGTATGCCACGGTATCTAGCTTGGAACTCTTCCAACATACTGTCCCTTTACTGAGGGTAAAGACAATGCCTGTGACTGACATTCAGTCGTCTTTATCACTCTGGAACCTTTCCAGTGATTCTCCCCAGGATCGATTGATACCATCTCACTACATCTAGTGAGAATCCTAATATCCAATTAGATCTATCTCATAGATCCAAAACCCAGGATTTAGTAGGTATCACTTTAATCCTATCTGGAGAATCATTATGATAAGCGGAGATTGACCAAGCATGGCATAGGAAACTCCTTTCCTATCAAGAGTATGTCATCCATGTACTCTACGAGGATCGCCACCATACTCCCTACTACCTTTTTGTATATACAAGGTTCATCTACCATTTTGATGATGTCAAACTCTTTGACTAATACATCAAAACAGATGTTCCAACTCTGCGATGCCTGCTTTATCACATAAAACATCTTGCACACGTTTCCGCTGCTCCTATTGTCTACGAAGCCCTCCGACTGTGTACTTACAGACTCTCTTTTTTGAAACATAATTTTAGAAAAGCTGTCATGACACCCAACCACCAGATATCGTAGTCATGGTATGTAGCCGTGGCAAGTAGGATCTGGATGGACTTAAGCATAGCTACTTAGAAAAGGTTTCAACAAAATCCATACCTGGTCAATAATGCAAACCTTTAACAAGTCTAGCTTTGAAAGTCTCAACTTTTCCAAGTACACCAAATAATCTTCTCAAGATATACTTGCTCCTGATGGGGATTTAACCCTTCAGATATAGCAACCAAAGTCCATACTTTGTTGGTGTATAAGGATTCCATCTCAGATCGCTAAGCATCCAGCCATTCTTATAGAGTCCCACTCCTGATGGCCAGCTCGAAACTAGTTGGGTCATCATCTCATGATGCAATCCTCGCTCCCACTGTCATAGAGAAACAGAAGTATCTCTCAGGTGGGTGAGGAACCCTACTAGATCGGTGGAGAGGCTGAGGTTCGTTGGTAACTATTGAATCATTTGGTTCTTTCAAATCATTAGCTGTAGTTTGTATAGCTGGAACTTTTCCAGTTCTACATAACAGATCTTGAATCGAGCTTGTCCGGATTTTGCTTTTTAGACATAGGCTGGACAACCCCAAATCTTAACAAACTTAAGATATGGACTCTTCTCTTTCCATATCACATATGAAGTGGTAGGCAATTGATTTGATTGGAACCCTATTCAATAGGTATGCAGCTTCTCAAGCGCAAAACTCCCAAAAGGAAATAGGTAACTCAGTAGTACTCATCATAGAGCACACCATATCAGATAGGGTGTTATTGCTCCGCCCCGATACCATCGTGCTATGGTGTATACGGAGGAGTAATGCTGATAGAGAATCTCATTCTCCTTTAGAATAGTCCAGGAATTCCGTGCTCAAGTATTCTCCTCCCTGATCGCATCAAAGGACATAATACTTATACCCGTATTGGTTCTCTACTTCTAACTTATATTCTGTGAATATCTCAAAAGGTTCGGACTTGTGTTTCAACAGGAACATATGTCTGAATCTAGAGAGATTATCAGAGAATGTAATGAAGTACAAAGAACCGGTCTTGGCATGTGTAGACAGGGGACCTTCATACATCAGCATGTATCAATCCCAAAAGTTCACTAACTCTTTCTCTGTTTCCAATAAACAGAGCTGGTGTCATTATATCTTTGTGACATGACTGGCAAGTTTCACAAGATCTAAATTCAAACAGATTTAAATATGCATCTATGTGCAACTTAGCTAGTCGGGTCGTATTGATATGACCTAGTCTATAATACCTCAAGAAGGATCCGTTCATTTCTGAACTCTTCCTCTCGTGTGTGTTCTGTATACTAAGAACTGTAGTTTGATTTAGAACATCAATGCTCTTAGATAACGTGCCTGAACCGATCAACTTTTGATACAGGAAATGTTCAAAATATTATCCAACAATACAAAATTATATCCTTTCTTTACTAATAAAGAGACCGATATGATTTTGTATATCAGGTTCGGTATCTAATAACATTCGTTTAGAATCAATGTACCGGTAATACAGGGTGACAGTGACCAACAGACCTGGCTGCAACACTTGCACCGTTTTCTGCCTCATGAAACTTATCACCCGTTCTCAGTTCTCTACCTTTCTGTAGCCCATGTAATATATTACATATGTGGGATCCTGATCCGGTAACAGATACCCAGGACGTAAAGGACATTGAGAAACAGTTCTCTGTAATGAACACACCCGAAGGAGATGCATCTCATGCACTTTCTTCGTTTGGGCGGCATAGGAATTCTGGTATTCCCCTATTTCCTGCTCGGTCTTATAACAATTATAACTTGGAACGGGACCAACGTTCCCCAGCTCAGTATAACAAGCGGGTTCGGTCAAATATCCGTATTATTATCTTGATTAAGGCGTGATATGGTCGCTACCTGGAGAGAGAGAGAGAAGAAAACACTCAGCGTGCGCTCTTGCAAGATCAGATTGGTTATTATTTTATCTATTCCGGATGGCTCCCACTGTTTCTATCGAATCTTCCTTCAAACCTTAAAAGGAAAGACTAGCCGGGATTAATTACACGCTACAGGTTCGCCAATCTTTCAGCCAGGCCAGTGTCGGTACTTTGAGAGAGGTCCCTCGTGCTTTCTAACCAACCTAATTAATGTAAACCTTGTTTTCCCAGAGGCGTAACCCCGTTGACACCTTTCTAGACACCTACTTGATCGGCTAATTGTAATGTGTAAAACTCTCCCAGGAGTAACTCTTACTCGCAGTGGGTATCGGGATCCAACTATCTCATAGAAGGTATGCAATCTCATTACAAATTTCAACACTTGAAATTCCCGATAATTTTGCCCCTAACTTCCTATGACCTTGACAAAGGCCAACAAACCATAGAATGCTAGTCAAGTTCAACCCGTCATTTCCTGATTGAATTAAACCCACCCGCACGACCCTTGACAAAGGCCAACAAGGTCACACGACTACCCTAACCCAATCTGCATCATATGCATAAGAAGATAAGCACCAGTCAGCTACCGCACACTACGCCTTGACAAAGGCCAACAAACGCAGCACGAATACTAACTACTACTTATCTGAAATGACGGAGGGCTACGACAGGTTTTTCTGAAAACCTATTGCGTAATGAACTTGATATCGTTGTAGAATCAAATGATTTTAAAATGGAGTGTTTTTGAGGCTTTTCTAGTTTTGCTAAAGGGGCCACTCCCGGTGAAGGGATCGTCGGCTCTTTCCTCATCGAATAAGGTGCAGGATATATCATATATACCGCTGTGCAAAACAGAAACTATAGAAGCTATCAAAAGACAAACCGAGGGTTGTAGCATCTGCCAGTTATTGCTAAAGGAGTCACTCCCGGTGAAGGGATCTCGGTCCTTTCCTTATCGAATAAGGTGCATGATGTTCTATAAGGAACACCGCGATGCAAATCAAGAACTGTAGCTACCTGTTTTATTTAGAAATTTGATTCCACAACATCTTAGGTTTCTTTTCTTTCATTAATCACATTAATGAAGTCCCATCATTTAATCACCTAAACATCACAGATAAATACGACGTACACTTATGCCATCCGCATTCGTCTCGATGTCCCGTCTGCACCGTTAGGTTAGGTAACTAACGGCAGAGTGGGGCAGGGCTAGCGCGGGTGTAAAACATAAGCAACGTCTATTTAATATATCATATATACTATATACAATATCTATCTGAACATATCACATGATCACATCACAGATAACGCAGCAGAAAATATCATATGAAATATTGGATATACTAGGACGTCCGTGTTTTCAATATGAGCCAGTATAAAACGCGGATTCCACGGTCGCGATGAATGGCCAAACCCACACCCCTAGACCCCTACGAGAGCGGCAAGCAACCCTACCAATTCTAGAGTTAGGAGACCCGGACTCGACTCCTCGAGTTGGTCTCCCACTGGACTCCAGAACCCGGTTACTTGTGCCCTCCTCCTTGGGTCTATCCTAGTGCGGAAACGAAAATAATATACAAACGGTGACATCTTCCGCAACCTGGAAGTGCCCCAAATAAAAGAATATTACATACAAGTTTTTACATGAATGAAAATAAAAAACACTCATCTCACATAAAACCCCCTGGCTATTCAAACGCGACGATCCAATATAACTTATCCAGCAACACATAACATCACATGTCATCAACGTAAGTAAATATGTGCATCCCAATTGTCGTTGACATATAGCAACGGAACCGGCGATATCACATATTACACTTACGGTCACAGAAAAGAAAGTGTAAAACTACAACAGTTGGAATCCGCAGCCTGCATAGACATCGCATGCCTAATCAAATGAATTCCTTAGACATCACATGCCTAATAATTATAAACCCCGCATTTTAGTCTCTATATCGAAAACACTTTTCAATATCTAGTCGGGCAATTCAACAAGATTCTCAAAAAACTGATCGAATGCTCGTCGCAAACTTTAGTAGGCGGCCGCACCCCCGATACCGTCGACGAAGTGCACTAAGGCGGAACACCGCTGCCGCGAGCACCCGAACGGATGCTTTCGGCGATGGGGTTCTCCTACAGTCACTTGGTCGGGGCCATGGGGCGTGGCTATCTATTAAGTTTTACCGGCGAGTATCCGCGTACGCTACGAGATTGCGACGGACTTTTGATCACATCAAAATTCCGTGGCAACCGATCAAGTGAGACTAAACTGCTATGTTTATAACATCCAAATCAGTTATAGTTGTGGATTCCAAATATTGTATCCCATTCCAGATAAATAGAAAATGTTAAACTTTCCGATCGAACATTCAAACACCCAAGTTTTCCCAAAACATCTCAACACATGAAACAAGTTTAAAAGCATCCAGTTCATGCCTCAGTACCAAAGGTCTAGCCGTAGAAGGGTCAAGCCAATGCCTCACATGTGGCACGCCAAACTACCCCAAACCCTAAGGTTCAAAGGGCAGTTCAAGACGGTCATATAATCGAGTTAAGGTTTGTTGTCTTCTAGAGGGACCATTGCGTTACTTGCACTACTAAGAACGTTTTAAACCACGGAAAAATCTAACACTTGGAAATTTCCCGGCAGGGGAAAAATTGGGTATTTATATCTGGTCGAACTTTTTAACATATTTTAAAATTATCCGGAAAAACACATAAATGAAATTAAATAAACCGATCGAATAATCGAATCCCCAAAAAAAACCCAGAAAACTCAACTGTGGAGTAAACATTAAAATATCCCAGAAAATACAGCACTAAAAAATAGGAATTACTGTGCAAAAATTATGACAAGATGCCCATTTATAGCCGCGGAACCGCCGCACGTGCCATGCTCGTGCCGCGGTTCCGCGGCCAATTGGTCGATTCATGCTCACGTGCTTCACAGTAATTCTTACAAAAGCCTGCTTATTTTTCTGCATATTTTTAATTCACAAAAATCCACAATTTTCAAAAATGTACAGAGAGTGGATTTTGCATTAGGGTTTCGGTTCGATCGGACTTCTAACTCCGTCTACACATCGCCTAAGGTTCTAGCTAGGCTCTGATACCACTGTAGGGTTCCTAGGCACTCTAAGGAGGTTCCACAAGGCATCAACCATGCCAAATTCAAAAATTTCCGGTGCCGAGAAACCCTAATGCGATCGTTGACTAGAGGTTAGGCGAAACAACAACTAGTTAACAACTTAACTGCTAAGTGAATGGAAATACAACCTTTGTAGATCTGGTCCTCCACCTCCATAGCTCTGTGACAATGTCCCTTCGCTGCGATCATCGGATCTCGGACTCTAGTGTTGATTCCATCGGAGAAATGATCGGGCTAGGTCGTCGACTTCGATGCCGAAGATGATCTACGTCGAGGCAACTCAAGATCAAGCTCCAACTTCACCAAGTCATGAAACTTGTGAAGAAAATACCCTATACTACATGGCAAGTGGTAGAGGATGAAGAAATAGAAAGTGGGTTCACTTTGGATTTGGATTTCTCACTTGGAATCATCACTTAGAATTTTCAAGCCATGGTTTCTTCTCTTCATGAAGAAGATGAAGAAGAAAAAAGAAAAAGAATTATCAATAATAGAAAAACAAGTGATGGTTATCATAATGCAACCATGGTTAAGTGTAGAGAATAAACTAGGGTTAGGTGAATGGTTAGGGTTAAGGAAAGAAACAAAATGGTCAAGCTTTCAAAGCTTCATGAAGCTTCAACAAAAAACAAAAGTAGCAACCATTTCATTTCTTGTCCAAAAATAAATGAAAAGAAATAAGTAAATAAGTAAATCAAACCCTAACCATTAACTTAATCATGGTTTAATCATACACACCCAAGTTTGCATGTATCATCAAACATGATACAAACTAGTGCACAAAACTATATCATATATACAATGTGCACATTCAAGTGAGAAAATAATCTTAAGTGAACCAATACTAGTTAATGTAAAGTAATATATCAAATATATAATTATACATCAAATCATTAAATCAACACTTGATTCAACGATCCGGTCATATCGCATATGACCGACTAATATCCAATGTATCGGCTTATCGAATCAATCCTTGATTCGATTACTAGGTTATATCGCATACAACCAATTGATACATTCATCACGAGAATAGAATACGGTATCACATACACGCATTATTCTCGGTCCCGCACATATCTCATATGCGCTCCTATATCGTTTCGCTTGAGCCAGGAAACCTCTGTGTAGGACTCTAAAGACTCGTCAATACGCCGGCAGCAGGTGATGATCATATCAAACACCCACAAGCCGCAAGCGGTCTGCTAAACGTAACGGCCACCCGGGTATTGAGTGATCAGAAGATCGACGAGCAAGCCCGCTCACACTCCTGTGAATCCAACCAGTAACACTTACCGTACAATCCGGTCTGTTCGTCTGATATGTCGCATATCTGGCCTAGGGGTGGTAAACGTCAGACCCCAGTAGCTCGATAAGTCGTGTCGATATGAGGTCTATAACAGTTCGAGAAACTACTGGTAACACTTACCAGTAAATCTCAGCAACCCTGGCCAGGGATTTCCGGTTATAGCCAATCGAACACAGCGCAACATCAACTCCCTATACCGGGAGAGACGAATCCCCTCCTATCGCTCATTGCCTCCATGTGATTCGGGACTGTACCCAAAAACCACCGTTTTGCACGCCCTCTTGGACGTGGTAAGGTGGAAATCAAAGCACAGTGGGAATCACACAAGACTCTATGACGATCTCGGGTCTACAGACTAACCTGTACCAGTGTCACCAGAGAACTGCCATCTGACGTAAGGTATAATACCATCTGGTAGTTCTCGGCGAGTCCGTCCAGTGTACCCTGTCTCCACTGAGTACCCGTATATCATCTCTGATGTCAAACACCAATGGATATGGGATCATCCATCGCCCATTTGTATGGGTCGAGAAGGTATACGCTAGTCTACACTGGTATATCGATGCCCCGTCTCGATACACCCACGACTAGGGACCTTGAAGGATGTACTTATGGACTACCATGTCCCCACTAGTATGATCCTCATCATAGTCCAGGTAGTCAAGTACACATCCTAAGGGTTTTACCAACATGTAACAGAGAGACAATCAGTGTACACGTTAAGGTAAAGAGCAACCAGATAGCATACTATCATGTCGAGCAAGAAAGTCCTCCCTATATATGTCCCAGCATCCACTACAATATACATCCTATGTACAGTAATAGCCTCTAGGGCATACATATAACTAACAAGACCTAGGAGAGAAGCACTGGATAGCAGTAAAGAACATTCTCAAGTATCTGAGAAGGACTAAGGAGATGTTCTTGGTTTACGGCGGAAAAGACCTCAAGATCGAGGCCTTTGCTGATTCCAGCTTCCAGAGTGACAAGGATGACTCCAAGTCCATGTCAGGTTATGTTTTTACCCTCAATAGAGGGGCGGTGTGCTGGAAGAGTTCCAAGCAGGACACCGTTGTTGACTCGACGATGGAAGCGGAGTATAATGCTGCTTGCGATGCCGCAAAAGAAGCGGTCTGGATGAAGAAGTTCCTAACAGAAATTCAGGTGGTTCCTACCATTGTTGATCCAATACCTCTGTATTGCGACAACAACGGAGCTATAGCTTTAGCAAAGGAACCCAGGTCCCAACAGAAGTCCAGACACTTCTTAAGGCGGTATCACCTGATCAAGGAGATCATAGATCGCCGGGAGAACGAGGTCCGGAGAGTTGCTACAGAAGAGAACACTGCTGATCCATTCATAAAGGCCTTACCTCAGATTCAGTTCGAGAGGCTACTCGAGATGATCGGTCTTCGATATACCAGTACATGGCCCTAGTGCAAGTGGGAGATTGTTAGTGTATATGCTCTAGGGGCCATTATTGTATCATACTAGCTTGTATATTACTTAATGGAAGCTTGGGATATTCACAGTTATATTAACAGTCTTGCTAAACATGGTAGTATGCTACTTGGTTTATATCTATCTTAATATGTGTGTACGTATTGATAGAGCCCTTAGGATCTTTCTTGACTACCAGCGTTGTGATAGCAGTCATACTAGTGGGGGCTGGGTAGTCTACAAGCACATCCTTTTTCAGGTCCCTAGTCGTCGGATTATCGAGACAGGGCATCGATACTCCGGAGTAGACTAGTGTGTACGCTTCTCATCCTAGTTGGGGAGATGGTCTGTCCCACAGCCATCAGTAGGTCGTACTGGAGATAGTATACAGGTGCTCGTTGGGTTACGGGTACACCGGACAAGGCTCGCAGGGAACTGTTGGTTGGTATTATACCCGTCGTCAGTTAACAGTTTGTAACACCTTAGAATGTGTTTGGTGAATAATTATATTCTAATATATGGTTTCCTTGTCTAAATTTCAGGTTTGCAGGCGGGGTCTACAGACACTGTTACATAGGGAAACAGGTGGTAGGATTCACCTAGCTTGGAGCGTAGGTGAGTGGATTTAACATCTACAGGGGAATCGCCCGCATGGCGTTATGCGTCTGGGATAGAATTCTAATACTTGTCGCATATTCTACGTCATTGTTAGAATTGCGCATTTACCCCATTACTTAGATATAGTTATATTGTGACTAGTAGCCGTAGGACACTGCACATATTATTGACGGTCCATGTTGCACGAGCACGGATTGTATGCTACACACACACTGTCAATAATTGCCATGTCACACACAAACCATTATAGATATTATATTACTTATCAAATTTGACATTTAGTTACTTAGATACCTTGCTCATATTCTACTTATACCCAGTGGGGTATACCATATCATTTACTTATAGGTAGACACCTATACTTAGTTGTACCTTATTGATTTTGTATACATCTGGTTTCAGCTACATATTTTCATTTACATGCTCGCATTTCAGATATATCGCACATATTTATTCTTGAATTTGCGCATTGTTATTTGGATTCTACTTGATGTTTCCTGGATTTGGGATCGCACATATTTCAGTTGTTCTTTGTTAAGTTGTGCGTTTGTGTTAATCGTTTCCGGCAGTTGGGATCGTCACCCGCCATTGATAGGATTCTTCTTCGATAGCTGCTATCAGGAGACACTCCAATTGGCAACCTTTAGGTTTAGGGGTTAGGTCATGTCGATCACCAGTCTGTTGTTTTTCTGACTCTGCGTAAGTAGGATTTTGGACCCCAGCTAGTCTAGAGACTTCGGAGATGATCCAGTTGATTCAGGTCAGGATGAGAGTAGCCAGTGCAAATAGAGATCTTATTCCGACTGTGTTGGTCGTAGACATAAGTGCGCAGTGGCAAATCATGTATTCCTGCGGATTTTTCCGATAAATGACGTGTTGAGTTTTGGGAAGCTTATCCTAGGATTGTAGGTCCTTTCGAGATCCTATAAGCGAGTTAGTTTTGTTGCCTTTAATTTGGCACTTCCGTCTAGATTCTTGAGTTTTCACCCGTATTCCTTGTGATGATACTTTACAATTACCTTCATGACCCTTCTTGCATGATTCAGCACCAGACCATTTAGCTTGGACGCGATCTTTCGTTCACCAGCAGCCAATTGTAATAATGGCTCGGCAGGTGGAGAAACGTCGGTCAAGGGTCTTTCCATCTGTGAAGGGCTTTCTTGGATGTAGCCGTATAGTGAGATAATCACTTGGGAGGCTGTGAGCGAGATTTGAGAGTTGTAATCTTCTCTTTGAAGGTACGCGTAGTAGTATATTTTTAAATTCGGGGACGAATTTCTATTAAAGGGGGGAGATTGTAACACCTTAGAATGTGTTTTGTGAATAATTATATTTTAATATATGGTTTCCTTGTCTAAATTTCAGGTTTGCAGGCGGGGACTACGGACACTGCTACAGAGGGAAACAGGTGGTACGATTCACCTACCTTGGAGCGTAGGTGAGTAGATTTAACATCTATAGGGGAATCGCCCGCATGGCGTTATGCGTCTGGGCTAGAATTCTAATACTTGTCGCATATTCTACGTCATTGTTAGAATTGCGCATTTACCCCATTACTTAGATATAGTTGTATTGTGACTAGTAGTCATAGGACACTGCACTTATTATTGACGGTCCATGTTGCACGAGCATGGATTGTATGCTACACACACACCGTCAATAATTGCCATGTCACACACAAACTATTATAGATATTATATTACTTATCACATTTGACATTTAGCTACATAGATACCTTGCTCATATTTTACTTATACCCAGTGGGGTATACCATATCATTTACTTATAGGTAGACACCTATACTTAGCTGTACCTTATTGGTTTCGCATACATCTGGTTTCAGCTACATATTTTCATTTACATGCTTGCATTTCAGATATATCGCATATATTTATTCCTGGATTTGCGCATTGTTATTTGGATTCTACATGATGTTTTCTGGATTTGGGAACCGCGGGAGTTCATGAAATTATGCATACATTGAAAAACCCGGTTTCCTTGATATGATATTTGCGCAGCCACCATGAGATTTATCAGTTCTGATTTTATACCCCATACGAGGAGTGGGTGCCATATGAGGGTACATGGTGGGGCCCGGTATGGTTCCCCTCGGCAAGAAGATCGATGGACTTTGCCGATTGAGCCTGGAGGCGGGTGGGTACCTACCGGTGACAGTACCAATGACTCGACGGGGATCATAGAGATACCGTTGGGAGTCATGTACGTATGAATACGTCGAAAGGCGAGGGTCACAGCTAGGCACTCGTGCTTTCGGGATAGCGTATGATACGTGCCTTTCAGGATGCTAGTCTTGGTGACGGCATCTGATAGATCAGGATTTCTGTGTAGATGCTTGGCACATTGTTTTCATGATATTTCTTTTAATACCTTTGTATATATAACAGGGGACTTAGCCGTTGTTATATATACCCTTACACCAATATTAGTGGAATGGGACGCTAATATATGTGTATTGACCCCATCATATTTATTTCTGCAAATATATATATTTAGGATATTAGAATTTTACTTGAGTTTGATTTGGGATATTAGGTGATTCATTGAGATTGGATAACAGATACATACGAGATTACTGATTTGTACATTCGGGATATAGGAGATTACTCGATATTGTACATTTGGGAGATGGGAGACTTATATGATATGAGAGCCCAACTTGGGGGCTGATTTGAGGAATTGTGATTTGAGTGTCTTGATGGATTGTGATCCTACCACGATGTCAGGATTCTCTGGGAATGACATATTTTTCTTCATACCTCATACCTATTTACTTATGCACTGTTCCCTGTATTAGGAATACCTGTTAGTGTACCCTTCAGGATTACTGCATATATACATTCTCATATTCCTATTGCATGATTATTGCATACTATTGTCATGTTATTATTGCTTCATGATTGATGCATTTTCTGACGTGTATATGTAAAAAGTAACGACAATCAAAAAATTATATTGACCGCAATCAAACTACGGTGTCGGATGTAGTTAATGAATGAGTGCGGATCGTCCACAGGGATTGCACAATTCAATTGTATTTTGATACGTTTGAAATGAAATGTTAAGCAACAATAAACGTAAACATGATTCAAGATGTGATTTGTATTCGAGTGTCACTATTCTTTACTCAAGAATCAAGAAACTATAAACAATCAAGAATCGGTAGTTTTGATAATATTTCCAATCAACAATCAAGAATATAAGTGAGGCTCGTAGGAATCGATCGGATCTTTAGACGTGATGTAATCTAAAGGGTTTCGTGTTCTCGTCCTTCGAAGAATTGATACTAGATCAATGGTGATCGACGAGAGTTAGGGTTTTCTTCATGAAATTAGGGTTTCATCTCTTAACCCTTGTTCTTTTGAGGATACCATTTATATTCTAGCCTCTAGCAATTTCAAGAAACGATCGGAACTCCCCAATCTCGAGCGATGTCGATCAAGAAAGCATCGCAACGAATTGGGTCGTCGATTCTTGAACTTTCTAGGGTTTACAAACTCGTGGGATTCAAGAATCGATTACAAATTTGTTACATCATCATACTAAAGATCGTCTCGACTCCTCGACGAGCGGAGTTTTATTCACACATCACCACACAGATAATATTCAAGAATTGTAAAGATAACATGATGCGGAATTTAAAGAAAACAAGATAAAAGAATATCACCTTTTATTTAATCAACAATTTCAATACATTCTTTCAAGAATCTACAAGAAGAAGAAATCGATCGTTGACTCGGCTTCGCTCGTCTCCGTGGATCGTGGATCTACTTTGATCTCTTGCCCGATTGAAGATCGGCTCGGCTCATAAAAGGGTTGAAGGCATCTTGCTTGGCTTGCACTCAAGATCTTGAATTGTGGTTGGATTTAGGGTTAGGGTTTCCTACAAGCTCTCTCACTAAACTTGAGGAGGAGGAAGATGAAGAATGGGATTGATTTTTTCTAAACTTTCCCAAGGTTGCCAAGATATTCTAACATGAGAAATGAGTGAGCCTAGGGTCTTATTTATAGAATTCCCAAACCCTAGGTTTAGGTTTGAATTAGAACTTTCCCTCCCAAAGTTTGTTGAAGAGTTTCTAGAAGGAGTTTGTTAGGAGTTAGCTTAGGGTTTAAGCTAGGGTTTAGGGAAAGTTCTAGAAGTATTAGGCTAATGTAATGTAACTCAAGGTGTTTGCTGATCTGGTAGAAGTCTCTGGAGTTTTCTGGAACTTTGGATGTATTTCTGAACTGTGGGCCCTGTAGAGGAGTTGTACACTGAAACTGAGGATATGATGTCACCAATGGGCCGCGCTTCCGCGGCATAAGAAGGCTATGGCCGCGGATGCGCGGCCATGTGGGGTCCTTGGGATTTGTGTCTTCTGCAGTGCTCTTGTACTTCTGTTTGGGCTTTTCTCTGATGTTTTGAATTTGCAGTTTCCCTTCTGTGTTGATACCAGATTTGATTTTAGTGAGTTTACGAGCAATTGTAATGGTCGAGCAATGTAATGATCGAGCAAGCTTCTCTTTTCCTGCATAGACTTCGAAACACGGGTTGCAAGATATAGAAAATATGCTATGTAATGCAATGCAGTCAATTTCCCTAGAAATGCCGGTTTTAAGGTCGAATACATGTAATCTGATATTTTGCGACCGATTTGCTAATATGTGAATTATGAATACCGTACACTTCTATATGGATGCAAATGATAAGGAAATTGCCGGTTAAAATATGCAATATTTTCGACTGATCAAATACCCCCAAACTTAATTTCGATCGTCTCGAGCGAATGTTTTATTAAAAAGAGAGAAGGAGAAAATAAAGAAAGAGAAAAAACTAACTAGCACACTTTCGTAGGCAACACGATTGCACTGAGCATGTGCAACAAGCCTTTAAATCTCTAGGTGTCCCTAGTAGGAGGAGTGTTGTCTCCTGAGGGTTTTCAGCGGATTGCACCCACAAAATCCAATAATAAAAGCAAGATCATGAATACTACATTTAAAGAAGAGAATCGTAAAAGAAAGACTTTGAAAATTAGGGTTTCCAACTAAGCTAGCTTTTCGGTTGTCATGAGCCCTATCTTAATGGTCATGAAAAAATGTCAGAAATCACGTCCTCCCTCAATAAAACATCGTCTTATTCTTCATTCCTATCTTTATTTCAAACATCGATCATATCACCCTGCGTGTGTGTAAAGACATCCCTACACCCGGAGAATTCAATTCAAGCTATCATACCCTTGCCCATCGGCCTCAGTACTTCTTGGCAAACGAGATTGCTTACACACTTTCATGCGACCGTTAATACTTCTTGAGGTACTAACCGACCGATTACTAATGTGCTTGCATGCTTGGTGTATTTTCCTCGTCTTGCACCACCTCAGGCATAGCAGTGACTCCCAGACCAGTTGACCTTGGGGCACTAGGTGAAGAAGCACCCTTTTGCTATATATTTTTATTGCCCTCGGTGATAACAAAACCAGTATCCATTTTTCTCACCACTTTAAAACACATATTTTTTTTTCATACTTTTGGCTTTAAGACAAGAGCATTTCAAGGTATCCTCTACTATCCCAGGCTTCAAGACGTGTGTAAGTGCGAATAGCAGGGTAGCCACGTTCAAAATGTTTGGCTTCCAGAATAGAAACTATTTTTCAGACTTATTTTTATCCTCAGATTAGTGACGTCCTTCATCTTACTAACCCTTGGGACAACGGCTCATAACTACTTATTACTAGTTCGTATAAGAAAACTTCTAATTTTCTTGGTTTTCTTAAATTTTTCTAATCTCATGGATGTAACTTTTCACTTTCTAAACTTTCATTATCTTATTTATATACAAAAAAGTGTAAATATTAAAATTATTTTTATATTTGAAAATTTTTAAATTTTTATGGGTTTTGAAAATTTTTCAATTTTTATAGATTTTTAAAAGAAATGTTTTGTGCTTATGCAGATGATATGCAAATGATGCGAAAATAAGCACAAACCTCCCCCAAACTTGTTTTCAACAGTGTCCTCACTGTTGCCGACAGCTATACCTACAAATATCTGTAAATCTGGGGGGAATTATTAGTGGGGGCAAAATGTATAAGTGAAGAACTTCCCCCAAACTTATCTTTCACTCACCTTCATTCAAAAGATGATGCAATGATATACAGGATATGAAGGTGAGACGGAGGAATTTTAATCCAAATAAACTGGCTCTTGTAAGAACAAGAGCTCCTCCGTGGGGTCAGTGGAAAAATACGGCTTTAATTTATGTCCATTTACTTTGAAAACAGTGCCGTTTTTAACATTTTCAACTTCTACTGCCCCGTGCGGGTATACAGACCGCACAACAAAAGGTCCCTTCCAACGAGATCGGAGCTTACCCGCGTGAAGGTGTAATCGTGAATCATAAAGAAGGACTTGTTGACCAGGTAAAAATGTTTTCCTTAAAATGCTTTTATCGTGAAAAACCTTAGTCCTATTCTTTGTGATTACAGCATTATCATAAGCTTCATCGCGGAGTTCGCTTAGCTCGTTAAGTTGCAGCTTCCGAAAGTTGCAAGCAAGGTTTAGATCAAAATTTATTTCTTTTATAGCCCACAATGCTTTATGCTCTATCTCGACAGGTAGATGACATGCTTTACCAAAAACTATCCTATATGGAGACATTCCTAGGTCGGTCTTATATGCAGTCCTGAATGCCCAAAGAGCATCCGTCAATTTGGTCGACCAGTCTTTTCTATTTTTAGCAACAGTTTTCTCCAGGATAAGTTTGATTTGTCTGTTTGAGATCTCAGCCTGCCCGCTTGTTTGGGGGTGATAGGGTGTAGAAAGACGGTGGTTGATTGAGTATTTTCGCATCAGAGTCTCGAAAGATCTGTTGCAGAAGTGTGTCCCATTATCGCTAATGATAGCGCGTGGGTGTCCAAATCGCGAAAAGATATTCTCTTTCAAGAACTTAATGACAACTTTCCTGTCATTAGTGCGACATGGAATGGCTTCTACCCACTTTGAGACATAATCAACCGCCAGCAATATGTACAGATTCCCAAAGGAGTTAGGAAAAGGACCCATAAAATCTATGCCCCAAACATCAAACATTTCAACAACCAGAATGGGTTGCTGAGGCATTTCATTCCTCTGGGATATTCTACCCGTATACTGACATTGTGTACAGGTTTTGCAATACTCAAATGCGTCCTTGAATAAGGTCGGCCAATAAAATCCACATTGCAAAACCTTTTCCGCAGTCTTTCTAGGACCAAAGTGACCACCACAAGCCTGATCATGACAAAATGAAAGAACACTCTTGAACTCTTCATTTGGGACGCACCGGCGAATGATCTGATCAGGACAATATTTAAACAAATAGGGCTCGTCCCAGTAAAAGTGTTTTACTTGGGAAAGAAAACGATACTTGTCCTGTTTTGACCAATCACTCGGTATAAGTCCCGTGGCATGATAGTTCACAATATCCCTGAACCATGGTTCAGCGGATATGCTCAAGAGTTGTTCGTCAGGGAATGAGTCATTAATCGGCAGGGTCACAGGGGAAGAAACGATGCGTGAAAGGTGGTCAGCTACTACGTTTTCACATCCTTTCTTATCTTTGATAACAAGATCAAATTCTTGTAAAAGAAGGATCCAACGTATTAGTCGACCTTTTGCATCTTTCTTCGCCAGAAGATGTTTTAAAGCGGAATGGTCAGTATATACAACTATAGGTGAGCCGATTAAGTAAGGCCTGAATTTTTCTAATGCAAATACAACCGCTAAAAGCTCTTTCTCGGTGGTTGTATAATTGATTTGCGCATCATTCAGGGTCTTACTAGCATAGTAAATCACGTGTGGCATCTTTTCGATGTGCTGTCCTAAGACTGCACCTACTGCAAAATCAGATGCGTCACACATCAGCTCAAAGGGGTAGTCCCAATTTGGTGATGATAAAACGGGGGCTGTGGTGAGTGAGTGTTTAAGTGAGTCGAAAGCTGTCTCGCAATCCGAGTCAAAATGGAAGGTCGTATCCTTGGCCAGGAGTAGTGTTAAAGGTCTAGCAATTTTGCTAAAGTCCTTAATGAATCTCCTATAAAAGCCCGCATAGCCAAGAAAAGAGCGAATATCTTTGACGCTTTTGGGATGAGGCAGGTTTTGAATGACATCTACTTTAGCTCTGTCAACCTCAATGCCTTTCTGTGAAATGACATGTCCAAGGACTATTCCTTCTTGGACCATAAAATGGCATTTTTCCCAGTTCAATGTCAAGTTCTTCTCTTTGCAACGAGTAAGAACAGCGTCTAGATTCGCAAGGCAATCAGAAAAAGAGTCTCCAAAAATCGAGAAGTCGTCCATAAAGATCTCCAAAAAATTCTCTACCATATCAGAGAATATCCCCATCATACACCGCTGAAAGGTAGCGGGAGCATTGCATAACCCAAAGGGCATGCGACTGTAAGCAAAGGTACCAAAAGGACAAGTAAAAGTGGTTTTATCTTGATCCTTTTTGGCGATGGGGACCTGATTGTAGCCTGAGTATCCGTCCATAAAACAATAAAACTCTCGTCCCGCTAAGCGTTCCAGCATTTGATCAATAAATGGTAGAGGAAAATGATCTTTCCTCGTAGCAGCGTTGAGTTTTCTATAATCGATGCATACACGCCACCCAGTTTGGGCGCGTGTCTGAATCAACTCATTCGCCTCATTTGTGATAACTGTGATGCCGGATTTCTTAGGAACGACATGTATAGGACTCACCCATTGGCTATCGGAGATGGGGTATATAATACCACTATCTAAGCATTTGACGATTTCTTTCATGACAGCTTCCTTCATGACGGGATTCAACCGTCTCTGTGGTTCTCGGGTCGGTCTGGCATCATCCATCACATGTATATGATGTTCAACTATCAAGGGACTAATCCCTTTGATGTCCGCCATACTCCAACCAAACGCCTCTTTGTTAGATCTTAATACCGATAAAAGGGCATTCTCTTGTTCTGATGCAAGAGAAGCGGAAATGATAACCGGTAATGACTCGTTCTCACCAAGATAAGCATATTTCAGGTGAGAAGGTAAAATTTTGAGATCTAACTCAGGCGGAGAAATGATAGAAGGAAGGGTCATAGATTGATTTTTGGATCTACAAAGAAGCTCAGAGCCTGTGAAAGATACAGACTCGGGTGGAGAAAAGTCAGAAGTGCAGGACTCATGTGCAGCTAAAGTGTCCTCACTAAGATCATGTGCAAAGTCAAACAGAGATGTGCTAATGTCATCGAGATCAGTAAAGCAAAGATCCTCAGCTCCACAACTATCGGGAGCGATCTCATGGACAGAGCACACATCTAAAATATGAGCAGAGGGTTCTGACGGCTGACTTCCAACTTTGTAGATGTTTAGTTCAATGGTCATATTTCCAAATGATAAGTTCATTGAACCATTTCTACAGTTTATAACAGCGTTGGAAGTGGCAAGGAAAGGACGACCTAGAATCACCGGAATTTGGCCCCGGGGGTTTGCTACAGGATGTGTGTCGAGCACAATGAAGTCTACAGGGAAAACGAATTCCCCGACCGTTATCAACACATCCTCTAATTCACCCCTTGGTTTGGTGATAGATCGGTCTGCCATCTGGAGAGTGCAATAGCAGGTTTCAGCTCTCCAATCCCTAATTGCTCATAGACAGAATAAGGTAACAGGTTAACACTCGCGCCAAGGTCTAAAAGAGCACGATTTATGTTTTTACCCCCAATCGAAATCGATATTGTAGGACAACCTGGGTCCTTTCTTTTCTTTGGAAGCTGGGGTATAAAAGCAGTGCTGATATTATTAGACAAAAAGACCTTCTTCGGCACTTGGGTCTTCCTCTTCCTAGTGCACAAGTCCTTAAGAATTTTCGCATAAGCGGGGACTTGCTGAATCGCATCTAGGAGAGGGATATTGATGTTAACCTGTTTGAACATCTCTAAAATTTTCTCCATATGAGAACTCGTTCTATTAGCCCTTAGCCGGTTCGGGTAAGGTGCTTTCGCAATAAGCGCAGGGTCCATCACAGGAGAAGGAAAGGGGGGTAGACGAGGTCCCAAAGGAGGTGTGGGGACCGTCTGTGGAGAACTATAAGGGTTGGGTGAAGGTGTTGAGCCTAAAGGGGAAATGGAGAATAGGCTCGTGCGAAGATGGTTTGGTAGAAGAAGAAGGATCAGAAGGTGAAGTGTGTGTGTGTGGGAAAGACTCAGCTGGGGTGTTGATATGATTTTCAGTATTATCAATACCTTCCCCGACATGATTATTCAGCACTCTTCCCGATCTCAACGTTGTAATGGCATTTTACATTGTAATGCCCAGGATTCTGTAGGGGTTGAGAGGGAAGTTTCCCTTTTTCTCTCGCACTCATTTCGGCTTTTAAGCGTGCGATTTCAGCTTCCATCGTGCGAATACTCTCAGCTTGGGACGCTGAGTTTTTCTTTATTTCACTGACGGAAGATCTAACCTCAGTCGAAACATCCATGAAATTTGATAAAAGTGATTTCATGGTTTGAGTGAATTGAGAGAACTCGTCAGAACATGGCTGCATAGGATTAGACTGTGCAGGAGTGTTGCCCTGATTTTGGAAATTTTGTGACTGGTAGGGGTGCTGAGTGAGTTGTAGGGGTTGCTGTTGTGGTGGAGGAAGAGCCCTTTGAAATTGATTCGTGTTTGGAACCGTGTTTTGAGATTGGTTTTGGTTCCAAGCAAAATTCGGGTGGTTCCTCCAACCCTGATTGTAACTGGAAGAATATGGATCGTTTCGAGGTCTTTGAAATGCGGCATTAGAATGCTCGTGACCTTGAAACGCAGAGTTTAATGGACATTCTTCCGTTAAATGTGACGGATCAGAACAGCACCCACAAACAGTTTTGGGGAGTGACATTGGGTTTAGGGAGGCTGCTGCAAATTTGTGTTCCATAGCGTCGAGCTTCTTTTGCATTGCTGCCATTTCAGCTCGGACACCTATGGACACATCTATTTGGTGTACGCCACCCCTATTCAATGGTTGTGTTCCACTCTCCCAAATTAGTGATTTTTCAGCGAACTCTTCTAAGTATCGCCAGGCTTCCCCGTCATCTTTAGTCATAAATGTACCTTGACACATGTTTTCAAGGCTCTGTTTAGTGCTAGGGTTACTGCCCTCATATATGATTCGGCAAAGCTCCCATCTCGGGATGCCGTGGTGAGGACATTGAACCAATAGATCCTTGAAACGTTCAAAGTATTTTGAAAATGGTTCGGCAGGGAGCTGGGCAAATTGGTTCAGTTCGCTACGGATTCGAGCCGTCTTTTGGACTGGGTAAAATTTCTTAAGGAATGCAGCGACGAATTCTTCCCAATTCGTAATAGAGTGTGCGGTGGTGTTATATAGCCACTTCTCGGCTATATCGCACAATGTAAATGGAAGAAGTCGTAGACGCATCGCATCCACTGAAAGTTGAGACGTACCCATCATTGCGCATACGTTTTCAAATTTGGTAATGAAAACGTAAGCGTCCTCGGTCTCGAGTCCGTGGTATTTGGGTAAAAGATTGATATACTGGGGCTTAATCTCAAAATTATCCCCATTGGCTGGTGGTGTGGATAAGCAGGTCGAAAGAGGACCTCTATGTGGATAGCATCTTTCCTGGAGAGAAATGTGGGGTGGAGTAGGATTCTGCGCACCAACGGACGGTGGCAGATTAGGGTTAAAGAAATTTGATGGATTCGGATCCATCGGTGTGGGTGTGGTAATGGGTAAAGAAAAGGTAAATGGAGAATTATCGACTTCGGAGTCGATAAAAGGTACGCGGACTAAACGGGCACTAGAATCCCGTGTCCAGCCTATCTTGCACTAAAATGGGTTAGTACAAGTGGCAGCGTTGACTTATAATTAGGGGTAAAATGAATGCGGTGCTTGCTTTAAAAAGGGACGGATTTTGAAAAAATGATGCGACAAAACAAATGCAGCACACAAACCCTAGAATCTAGTGGTCACCTAGGTCCGATCTCTAGACCGCTCCTAACTGCCAAAAGACAAGCCGCAGGATCAATCCTCCACTGCCTCTTTGTCCCCCTGTGGCCGGATAAGTGCCAGGTAAGTGGGAAGGAACCACCACTACAGTGGACCTAATTAATAACCACTAGCCTTAGACACACTCGCCTTAGGCACCACAAGAAAACGCGGATAAGCAATGAATTACCCACGACCTTCTCTTGTCCTATTGAGCGCGACAGTCCTTAGAGTCTTCTCTAGATTTCTTTTAGTTAATGGAGGTAATGCGGATGCAAGTTTGACGATTTTCGGGGCCTAGGAAGGGTAATGAAATCCCCACCTAATTTGGATTTGGCCGTGCCCCTTAAATTTCCGTATTAGAATGCAAACAACCAAGAAATCAAAATCACACACAATTTTATTTTTGCTTTGCGGCGCTGCGATTTATTTGCAAAGAATCCTGCAGCAAAGGGTTAATTGGAGCTAAAAAGAGAGAGGGGAGAGAGCAAGAAGTCACCTGCTGGAAAATTTTCCAGAGAACCCTCAAGACTGCGGCGCTTCCGCCGCAATAACCATGTATATGCCGCTCTTCCGCGGTCTGTTGATGGGTTCACTGTACCAAACTTCTTCAGCTGCTTCCTGTTCCTATCTCCAGCTCTCTGGTATATCCCAAATAATTTTTCAACAGCACAGAATGCTCCAGATCACCTTGCAGTCAAATCACAACACACGTGTAAGAGTTTGTACGAATTTTGATTTCAAGAAGTAAAATGTAATAATTCTTTCACTTCAAACTATAAATGCAAATGAATTAGCGCGATCCCCGGCAACGGCGCCATTTTGATTGATGCATTTTCTGACGTGTATATGTAAAAAGTAACGACAATCAAAAAATTATATTGACCGCAATCAAACTACGGTGTCGGATGTAGTTAATGAATGAGTGCGGATCGTCCACAAGGATTGCACAATTCAATTGTATTTTGATACGTTTGAAATGAAATGTTAAGCAACAATAAACGAAAACATGATTCAAGATGTGATTTGTATTCGAGTGTCACTATTCTTTACTCAAGAATCAAGAAACTATAAACAATCAAGAATCGGTAGTTTTGATAATATTTCCAATCAACAATCAAGAATATAAGTGAGGCTCGTAGGAATCGATCGGATCTTTAGACGTGATGTAATCTAAAGGGTTTCGTGTTCTCGTCCTTCGAAGAATTGATACTAGATCAATGGTGATCGACGAGAGTTAGGGTATTCTTGATGAAATTAGGGTTTCATCTCTTAACCCTTGTTCTTTCGAGGTTACCATTTATATTCTAGCCTCTAGCAATTTCAAGAAACGATCGGAACTCCCCAATCTCGAGCGATGTCGATCAAGAAAGCATCGCAACGAATTGGGTCGTCGATTCTTGAACTTGCTAGGGTTTACAAACTCGTGGGATTCAAGAATCGATTACAAATTTGTTACATCATCATACTAAAGATCGTCTCGACTCCTCGACGAGCGGAGTTTTATTCACACATCACCACACAGATAATATTCAAGAATTGTAAAGATAACATGATGCGGAATTTAAAGAAAACAAGATAAAAGAATATCACCTTTTATTTAATCAACAATTTCAATACATTCTTTCAAGAATCTACAAGAAGAAGAAATCGATCGTTGACTCGGCTTCGCTCGTCTCCGTGGATCGTGGATCTACTTTGATCTCTTGCCCGATTGAAGATCGGCTCGGCTCATAAAAGGGTTGAAGGCATCTTGCTTGGCTTGCACTCAAGATCTTGAATTGTGGTTGGATTTAGGGTTAGGGTTTCCTACAAGCTCTCTCACTAAACTTGAGGAAGAGGAAGATGAAGAATGGGATTGATTTTTTCTAAACTTTCCCAAGGTTGCCAAGATATTCTAACATGAGAAATGAGTGAGCCTAGGGTCTTATTTATAGAATTCCCAAACCCTAGGTTTAGGTTTGAATTAGAACTTTCCCTCCCAAAGTTTGTTGAAGAGTTTCTAGAAAGAGTTTGTTAGGAGTTAGCTTAGGGTTTAAGCTAGGGTTTAGGGAAAGTTCTAGAAGTATTAGGCTAATGTAATGTAACTCAAGGTGTTTGCTGATCTGGTAGAAGTCTCTGGAGTTTTCTGGAACTTTGGATGTATTTCTGAACTGT
Source organism: Agapanthus africanus (assembly GCA_030015575.1). Classification (NCBI taxonomy): domain Eukaryota; kingdom Viridiplantae; phylum Streptophyta; class Magnoliopsida; order Asparagales; family Amaryllidaceae; genus Agapanthus; species Agapanthus africanus. The sequence continues at coordinate 140,250,203 of CM057345.1, read as the reverse complement.
GGGCCCTGTAGAGGAGTTGTACACTGAAACTGAGGATATGATGTCACCAATGGGCCACGCTTCCGCGGCATAAGAAGGCTATGGCCGCGGATGCGCGGCCATGTGGGGTCCTTGGGATTTGTGTCTTCTGCAGTGCTCTTGTACTTCTGTTTGGGCTTTTCTCTGATGTTTTGAATTTGCAGTTTCCCTTCTGTGTTGATACCAGATTTGATTTTAGTGAGTTTACGAGCAATTGTAATGGTCGAGCAATGTAATGATCGAGCAAGCTTCTCTTTTCCTGCATAGACTTCGAAACACGGGTTGCAAGATATAGAAAATATGCTATGTAATGCAATGCAGTCAATTTCCCTAGAAATGCCGGTTTTAAGGTCGAATACATGTAATCTGATATTTTGCGACCGATTTGCTAATATGTGAATTATGAATACCGTACACTTCTATATGGATGCAAATGATAAGGAAATTGCCGGTTAAAATATGCAATATTTTCGACTGATCACTTCACATATTGATTGTACCTGCTAGTGTACTTCCCCTTTATTCCGCTTCCATATGACATGTTATTACTGTAAATTGCATATCTTAAGATTCATGTTGTACGTACATTCCTGCGATTACCTGCACATGTTATCTACTATTCACGAGTTGGAAACTCACCCCCGTTGTGCCACAGTTATTTTGCAGGGTGTTTCCCCAGAGTAGTCGAGGCAGGCTATTTATCTATCATCTTTTGCTACCGATACAGGATCGGCTCACAGTGTGCTATTTTGCTTAGGTGGGTTTTGGTGGTTATCTGTATTTTGTATTGTACATTCGTTGTATCTTGTACTCTCCATCTACTATTATGTTGTTGACTTAGAGACTAGGTGATGACGATACTGTATATTATTTGTGGATTTGTTGTTTTTCATATACAGTTTCCTTCCTATTGTCTTTTATTCTTCGCTACGGCGTCGTATATTTGTGATGTGACTGTTTTCCGCTTTTGGGCCAGTTTTTACAAAAAGGGGTGTTGCCAAAATTTTAAAGAAAGAAAGTTGTACTTTTAAGGAATTTGGGTTGTGATTTCAATTGTTTCAAAACTGCTATTATCTTTTCTTGTCTTTTAAATGGTTTAGATTTCTGGGTTTTGGCTTTCTTTTACTGCGTTACGTCTTTAGGCGTTGCGTAGTATTATGGCCGTCACGTACCAATTTTGGGTCGTGACAAAGTTGGTATCAGAGCGCTAGGTTTTACCTTTCGGAGTGTAAGATGACCTTGGTATGATAGAGTAGGTAGCTTAAGCAGAGTAACGTAGTGTGTGTATGTCTGCAGCATACCCATGATGTGGTACTTCGCCTTAAGTTACCTAAGTACAAATTGCTTGAGATTCCTTCCTTATGATTCATATCCTTGTGATTTGATTCCCGTATTCTTATCGAATATTATCTCTATTTATAGCCATGCCGCCGATGACTATGGGGACTCAGGGTGGTGCAGCGAGGGGCCGAGGTCAGAGTTAGCTCGGGTGAGCCGAGCACTGACCAGGATGACACGCTAGTTGCACAGGTGCAGACGGATCAGCCTTCGACATATAGTATCGATAGGCTTGTGGCAGAGATGCAGGACTTCCGCCAGACTATGAGTTCATTGGTTGATGTCGTTCGAGCGATGCGACAGGAGGTTGTCACCCCTGTTACTCAGTTGTCTTTTGCGATCAGCATGCAGTAGTCCGTCACCTACATAGCACCAGTGGTTGCGGCTCCAGTTGATGGGGCACGTATTCCAGAGACTCCGAGAGTTCCAGGACAGTGGAGGACTCGTACCAGTGTACCATCCCAGCGATAGAGGTTTGGTCATCGAGAAAGATTTCGTGGCCGTCGCGGGAGTAGCAGAGGCTTTGGACGAGGACAGTCGTTCAGCTCTCATCCCCAGGAGGGTCAGCAGTCAGCGCGTGGATGTTTTCGATGCGGAAGCCTTCAGCACTTCGTCAGCACGGCGTCAGGATCATACTCAGACGAGGCCATGGACGTGGAAGGTTTGCTCAGAGGGGTCAGCCTACCAGAGGAGTTCAGCCAGTTGCGGGTAGGGGGCAGACACAGGAGTTTGCTTCTACTCATCGGGACGCGCAGGCGTCCAATGCAGAGTTTTCAGGTATCCTTAATTCGCATGTTCTTTTGATGTATCTGCTGTTTTTACACTTGTACCGTGGTTGGGACGAGAGTCGTGTTAGGTAGATTAGCTGTTTGTTTGTTTTAACTTCTGTCAGCGATTCTTTTGTTGCGCGATACGTATTTCAGTTGTGTGCCAATCAGATAGGAGATAGAAATTCGTCCATCGTTTTGGTCTTTCTAGAGATGTTGGATTGACGTTCTCCTGGGTACGGACTGGTTAGTTACGTGCTAGGCGTCTGTGGACTACCGTAAGGGAAACAGTCAAGAATTGTTTTCCCGGCAAGTCAATTCTTGTTTTGTGGGTGGATAGTTGTGCCGTCTCTCACAGCTTGAATTCAGCCTTTTCGCTAGTCGGCTTTTGAGGAGATGTCATGAATTCTTGGCATTCATTAGTGATACCATAGCCACAGTTGGTTTTTTGGACCGGGTTCCTTTCGTGCAAGGGTTTTTCGACGTCGTTCCAGATGAGCCGGCGAAGCTTAGGAGCTAAAGGATCAGCTGCAGAGTTGTTTGTTTGGGGAGTTTCGTGCGTCTGAGTGTTTTGCTTTTAGAAGCTCTTATTCTGTTCGTCAAATAGAAAAACGGCAGTTTGAGGTTGTGTATCGATGGATCGTTAATTGAACCGGCTTACGGTGCGGAATAGGTATCCTTTACCTCGCATTGATGATTTCTTCGATCAGCTCTAGAGTGCGAGACATTTTCTAAGTTTGTTCGGGATCGGGTCATCATTATTACGGATTCGGAGTGATGGAATTCCGAAGACTGCCTTATTCGTGCTACGGACTTTGTATGTTTTAGTGAGTCATTGGATTCACTGATGCCCTAGTAGCATTCGTTGATATGATGAACCAGATTTCTTCAGGCCATTCCTCGACCAGTTATTGTTGTGTTATTTACGACATTCTGGTATATTTAATGTGTCTTGAGGGACAGGAGTAGCACTTGAGGATTTGTTATGCAAATACTGGGAGAGCACCAGCAGTTTGCTAGATTCTCGGAGTGTTTCTTCAGGCATGTTTGTGTGGACTCCTAGGTCTTGTAGTCACGGAAGACGGTTTCGTATGGTTCCGAGGATGATCGTGGCCGTACAGCTTAGGACCAGACTTGTGTGCTGGACGGAGGTCCGCAGATTTGGGGCTTAGCAGGTTTTTACCGCCGTTTCGTGCAGGATTGCTGGTGTAGTGTTGTACCGTCGACTGAATTGACCGGAATGGAGGTTTCTTTTCTTTGGACTGAGGCATGTGTGCAGAGCTTTCGGCAGTTGAAGATTCTATTAATAACTGCATCAGTCTTTCCTTGCTTTTGGTTTGGGCGACCTTGTTGTTTAACTGTAATGTTTCTTTAGTGGGCTCGAGAGTGTACTGAGGTGACACTATAGAGCTATCGCTTTTGCTTCCCTACATTTGGAGGAAGTACGAGAAGGATGTTCCACTCATGATCTGGAGATGGCCGCGGTGGTTTTGCGTTGGAGAGTTGGAGACACTATTTGTTCGAGAGTCGTGTCAGATTTTCACGGACCACCAGAGCTTAATGTACATCTTCCTGCAGCGGATTTTGATTGTTGTGATAGTCTTCTGCAGATTTACAGTTCTTGTGTGATCGTTGAGTACAGTTTAAGTTCGTCTCTACGGAGGGGACAGCTTGCTCATGTCCGCGCCCGACCATTTTCTTAAATCGTTTTCGCAAGACACTGCCTGCCGATGCTCGTTCGTCAGAGATACTTGAGCATACTCGGCTGGGTAATGATTCAGAATCCTTGATTTGTGACAATGGTGTGCTAAGTTAGGGGCGCGTTTGTGTACCTGATGTTATCGGGTGGAGACGTGAAATCCTAGAGCAATGCACATCAGTCAACTCTCGGTATTCATTCAAGTTCCACCAATATTGACGTGACTTGTGAGATAGTTAAGGGTGGGCAGGGATGTAAAGAGAAGTTTCAAGTTTCGTTTCAAAGTGTCTGTCTTGTTGTGTGCTTGGGTCGAGAATCTAAGGCCGCCTGGAGAGTTGCAACTTTAACCGTTCTGAGGTAAGAGTGCGAGCAGATCTCCACTAATTTCGTTATGGTTTCTACACAAGTTTAGTCAGGGTGTGACTCCATTCGGATTCTTGTCGTCCGGTTATACTCAGTGTACTCAGTTGTTCTTTGTTAAGTTGTGCGTTTGTGTTAATCGTTTTCCGGCAGTTGGGATCGTCACCCGCCATTGATAGGATTCTCTTCGATAGCTGCTATCAGGAGGACACTCCAATTGGCAACCTTTAGGTTTAAGGGGTTAGGTCATGTCGATCACCAGTCTGTTGTTTTTCTGACTCTGCGTAAGTAGGATTTTGGACCCCAGCTAGTCTAGAGACTTCGGAGATGATCCAGTTGATTCAGGTCAGGATGAGAGTAGCCAGTGCAAATAGAGATCTTATGCCGACTGTGTTGGTCGTAGACTTAAGTGTGCAGTGGAAAATCATGTATTCCTGCGGATTTTTTCCGATAAAATGACGTGTGAGTTTTGGGAAGCTTATCCTAGGATTGTAGGTCCTTTCGAGATCCTATAAGTGAGTTAGTTTTGTTGCCTTTAATTTGGCACTTCCGCCCAGATTATTGAGTTTTCACCCCGTATTCCTTGTGATGATACTTTACAATTACCTTCATGACCCTTCTTGCATGATTCAGCACCAGACCATTTAGCTTGGACGCGATCTTTCGTTCACCAGCAGCCAATTGTAATAATGCTCGGCAGGTGGCGAAATGTCGGTCAAGGTCTTGCCATCTGTGAAGGGCTTTCTTGGACGTAGCCGTATAGTGAGATAATCACTTGGGAGGCTGCGAGCGAGATTTGAGAGTTGTAATCTTCTCTTTAAAGGTACGCGTAGTAGTATATTTTTAATTCGGGACGAATTTCTATTAAAGGGGGAGATTGTAACACCTTAGAATGTGTTTTGTGAATAATTATATTTTAATATATGGTTTCCTTGTCTAAATTTCAGGTTTGCAGGCGGGGACTACGGACACTGCTACAGAGGGAAACAGGTGGTACGATTCACCTACCTTGGAGCGTAGGTGAGTAGATTTAACATCTATAGGGGAATCGCCCGCATGGCGTTATGCGTCTGGGCTAGAATTCTAATACTTGTCGCATATTCTACGTCATTGTTAGAATTGCGCATTTACCCCATTACTTAGATATAGTTGTATTGTGACTAGTAGCCATAGGACACTGCACTTATTATTGATGGTCCATGTTGCACGAGCATGGATTGTATGCTACACACATACCGTCAATAATTGCCATGTCACACACAAACTAGTATAGATATTATATTACATATCACATTTGACATTTAGCTACATAGATACCTTGCTCATATTCTACTTATACCCAGTGGGGTATACCATATCATTTACTTATAGGTAGACACCTATACTTAGCTGTACCTTATTGGTTTCGCATACATCTGGTTTCAGCTACATATTTTCATTTACATGCTTGCATTTCAGAAATATCGCACATATTTATTCCTGATTTGCGCATTGTTATTTGGATTCTACATGATGTTTTCTGGATTTGGGAACCGCGGGAGTTCATGAAATTATGCATACATTGAAAAACTCGGTTTCTTGATATGATATTTGCGCAGCCACCATGAGATTTATCGGTTCTGATTTTATACCCCATACGAGGAGTGGGTGCCGTATGAGGGTAAATGGTGGGGCCCGGTATGGTTCCCCTCGGGAAGAAGATCGATGGACTTTGCCGATTTAGCCTGGAGGCGGGCGAGTACCTACCGGTGACAGTACCAATGACTCGACGGGATCATGGAGATACCGTTGGGAGTCATGTACGTATGCATACGTCGAAAGGCAAGGGTCACAGCTAGGCACTCGTGCTTTCGGGATAGCGTATGATACGTGCCTATCAGGATGCTAGTCTTGGTGACAGCATCTGATAGATCAGGATTTCTGTGTCGATGCTCGGCACATTCTTTTCTAGATATTTCTTTTAATACCTTTGTATATATAATAGGGGACTTAGCCGTTGTTATATATACCCTTACACCAATATTAGTGGAGTAGGACGCTAATATATGTGTATTGAGCTCATCATATTTATTTCTGCAAATATATATATTTAGGATGTTAGAATTTTACTTGAGTTTGATTTGGGATATTAGGTGATTCATTGAGATTGGATACCGGATACATACGAGATTACTGATTTGTACATTCGGGATATAGGAGATTACTTGATATTGTACATTTGGGAGATGGGAGACTTATATGATATGAGAGCCCAACTTGGGGGCTGATTTGAGGAATTGGGATTTGAGTGTCTTGATGGATTGTGATCCTACCACGATATCAGGATTCCGTGGGAATGACATATTTTGCTCCATACCTTATACCTATTTACTTATGCACTGTTCCCTGTATTAGGAGTACCTGTTAGTGTACCCTTCAGGATTGCTGCATATCTACATTCTTATATTCCTATTGCATGATTATTGCATACTATTGTCATGTTATTATTTCTTCACATATTAATTGTACCTGCTAGTGTACTTCCCCTTTATTCCGCTTCCATATGACATGTTATTACTGTAAATTGTATATCTTAGATTCATGCGTACGTACATTCTTGCGATTACCTGCACATGTTATCTACTATTCACGAGTTGGCAACTCACTCCCGTTGTGCCACAGTTGTTTTGCAGGGTGTTTCCCCAGAGTAGTTGAGGCGGCTATTCATCTATCATCTTTTGCTACCGATACCGCATCGTCTCACAGTGTGCTATTTTGCTTAGGTGGGTTTTTGTGGTTATCTGTATTTTGTATTGTACAATCGTTGTATCTTGTACTCTCCGTCTACTATTATGTTGTTGACTTAGAGACTTGGTGAGGACGATACTGTATATTATTTATGGATTTGTTGTCTTTTATATACAGTTTCCTTCCTATTGTCTTTTATTCTTCGCTACGGCGTCGTATATTTATGATGTGACTGTTTTCCGCCTTTGGGCCAGTTTTTACAAAAAGGGGTGTTGCCAAAATTTTAAAGAAAGAAAGTTGTACTTTTAAGGAATTTGGGTTGTGATTTCAATTGTTTCAAACTGCTATTATCTTTTCTTGTCTTTTTAATGGTTTAGATTTCTGGGTTTTGGCTTTCTTTTACTGCGTTACGTCTTTAGGCGTTGCGTAGTATTAGGGCCGTCACGTGCCAATTTCGGGTCATGACAAAGTTCCCAGGTGACATGAGTACAGCATAGTCCGCAGACTTGACACTGCTGCTTCGCCTCGAGTGTATTCCCACTGTTCTTAGATTGCTACCCTACCACGGCTCAAAGGAGTCGTGCAAACAGGTAGCAGTTGGGTGCAGTCCCGAAGCACTTGGAGGTAGTAGCGGTTAGACAGGATTCGTCTCTCCCGGTATTAGGAGTTGATATCGTGCTTTGTCTGGAGAGCCATTATGCAATGTCCCTGGCCAGGGCAAGCGAGATTTACTGGTAGGTTTTCCAGTAGTTTCTCAAGGTATAATGGGCTTCGCTTCGACACGACTTATACCGCTTTTAGGGACTGACGCTTGCCGACACCTAGGCCCGTTATGCGATAGTCCTAGACGAACAGACCGGTACTGTACGGAGATTGTCACATCAGGCTTAGTAGGAGTTCGGATGGGTTTCCTCATCGGCCTTCTTATTGACATCTAACTGGGGACCGTTACGTACAGCTAGTGCCGCTTGCGGTCTGTGGTTAAACCCACTGCCAGCGTAGTACTCGAGTCTTTAGAGTCCCACACAGAGAGTTTCCCTGCTTCGGGCGAAACGATATAAATGTCGTATGGTTTTACGACAGGGTTCGGATGCATACGTGTTTTTACGCACGTACGATGTTTGGACAGTTTTTACTAGCGAGTTTTGGTTTAAGCCAGATTCTAGTATCGGATTATTGGATTTATACAGTCTAAAATATTTCCGTGTTTTCATGGATAGGAGGGGCGGTTATCATAAATTGTCGAGACGCTTCTAGAAGGATGATAACATGGAGGCTAAGGTGGCATTTGCATTTATTGGATTAATGAGTCATGGTGTGATTCATCCATGGAGTTAATGACGCATTTATGATTTAAATGTCTCATGAGATGAATCACTATGTGAATTAATGAAGCATGATGACACATTATTATTTGTTATTGTAGGGTTCCTAGGCACTCTAAGGAGGTTCCACAAGGCATCAACCATGCCAAATTCAAAAATTTCCGGTGCCGAGAAACCCTAATGCGATCGTTGACTAGAGGTTAGGTGAAACAACAACTAGTTAACAACTTAACTGCTAAGTGAATGGAAATACAACCTTTGTAGATCCGGTCCTCCACTTCCTAAGCTCCGTGTTGACGTCCCTTCGCTGCGATCACCACGATCCCAGACCCTTGCGATGGTTTCGTCGGAGAAATGATCGGGTTAGGTCGTTGACTTCGATGCCGAAAATGATCTACGTCGAGGCAACTCTAACTCAAGCTCCATCTTCACTTGGTCATGAACCTTGTGAAGAAAACACCCAATACAACATGGCAAGTGGTAGAGGATGAAGAAATAGGAAGTGGGTTCACTTGGATTTGGATTTCTAACATGATTTCATCACTTGATATTTTTGTAGAAAGCTTTTCTTTTTTTCATCAAGAAGAAGAAGAAGAAAGAAAATGGAAAAAAAATTAACTTAAAAAGAAAATCAAGTGACCCTTATCATATTGCAACCATGGTTAAGTGTAGAGAATAAACTATGGTTAAGTTGAATGGTTAGGTTAAAGGAATGAAACAAAATGGTTACTTCTTCAAGCTTCATGAAGCTTCAACAAAAGACAAAGCAAGCCACATTTCATTTTCCTTTGCCAAAAAGAATAAACAGAATAAATAAATAAGTAAATCAAAACCCTAACCATTAACATAACCATGGTTTAATCATACACACCCAAGTTTGTATGTATCATCAAACATGATACAAACTAGTGCACAAACTATATCATATATACAATGTGCACATCAAGTGAGAAAATCCATCTTAAGTGAACCAATACTAGTAATGCAAAGTAATATATCAAATATATAATTATATATTAAATCATTAAATCAACACTTGATTTAACGATCCGGTCATATCGCATATGACTGACTAATATCCAATGTATCGACTTATCGAATCAATCATCGATTCGATAACTAGCTTATATCGCATACAACCAATCGATACATTCATCGTGAGAATAGAATACGGTATCACATACACGCATTATTCTCGGTCCCGCACATATCTCATATGCGCTCCTATTTCGTTTCGCTTGAGCCAGGAAACCTCTGTGTAGGACTCTAAAAACTCATCAATACGCCGGCAGCAGGTGATGATCATATCAAACACCAAAAGCCGCAAGCGGTCTGCTAAACATAATGGCCACCCGGGTATTGAGCGATCAGAAGATCAACGAGCAAGCCCGCTCACACTCCTGTGAATCCAACCAGTAACACTTACCGTACAGTCCGGTCTGATCGTCTGATATGTCGCATATCTTGCCTAGGGGTGGTAAATGTCAGACCCCAGTAGCTCGATAAGTCGTGTCGATATGAGGTCTATAACAGTTCGAGAAACTACTGGTAACACTTACCAGTAAATCTCAGCAACCCTGTCCAGGGATTTCCGGTTATAGCCAATCGAACACAGCGCAACATCAACTCCCTATACCGGGAGAGACGAATCCCCTCCTATCGCTCATTGCCTCCATGTGATTCGGGACTGTACAAAAAACCACCGTTTTGCACGCCCTCTTGGACGTGGTAAGGTGGAAATCAAAGCACAGTGGGAATCACACAAGACTCTATGACGATCTCGGGTCTACAGACTAACCTGTACCAGTGTCACCAGAGAACTGCCATCTGACTTGAGGTATAATACCATCTGGGAGCTCTCGGCGAGTCCGTCCAGTGTACCCTGTCTCCACTGAGCACCCATATATCATCTCTGATGTCAAACACCAATGGATATGGGATCATCCATCGCCATCTATATGGGTCGAGAAGGTATAACGCTAGTCTACTCTGGTATATCGATGCCCCGTCTCGATACACCCACGACTAGGGACCTTGAAGGATTTACTTATGGGACTACCATGTCCCACTAGTATGATCCGCATCATAGTCCAGGTAGTCAAGTACTCATCCTAAGGGCTTTACCAACATGTAACAAAGAGACAATCAGTGTACACGTTAAGGTAAAGAGCAACCAGATAGCAAACTATCATGTCGAGCATGAAAGTCCTCCCTATATATGTCCAAGCATCCACTACAATATACATCCTATGTATAGTAATGGCCTCTAGGGCATACATATAACTAACAATCTCCCACTTGCACTAGGGCCATCTGATAGCAGTGGTTGTAGTATCTCATACTCAACCATCCCATAAAAGTCTCTCTCTGGGAGAAGGCCTTTGTGAGTGGATCCGCCGTGTTGTCCTCTGAGTCTACTCTCCTAACCTTGATCCCCTGGAGATCAACCATCTCCATGATCAGGTGATACTGCCTTAGAATATGTCTGGATCACTGATGGGACGGACGTTCCTTGGCATAAGCCACAACTCATTGTCACACAATGGGAGGGAACTAAGTTCATCTCATGAACAAATATACATCCAGACTGCCTCTTTGTTAGCATCTTAAGTAGCGATGTATCCAGCCTTTATCGTCTAGTATGCCACGGTATCTAGCTTGGAACTCTTTCAATATACCGTCCCTCCACTGAGGGTAAAGACAATGCCTGTGACTGACATTCCAGTCATCCTTATCACCCTGGAACCTTTCCAGTGATTCTCCCCAGGATCGATTGATACCATCTCACTACTACTAGTGAGAATCCTAGCATCCAATTTGATCTATCTCGTAAATCCAAACTCAGGATTTAGGAGGTATCATTTTGATCCTTTATGGAGAATCTTTGTGATAAGCGGAGATTGACCGAGCGTAGCATAGGAAACTCCTTTCTTATCAAGAGTATGTCATCCACGTACTCTACGAGGATCTCCACCATACACTCTAACTACCTTTTTGTATATACAAGGTAATCTACCATTTTGATGATGTCAAACTCTTTGACTAACACATCAAAACAGACGTTCCAACTCCGCGATGCCTGCTTTATCACATAAAAACATCTTGCACACGTTTCCGCTGCTCCCACTGTCTACGAGGCCCTCTGGCTGTGTACTTATAGACGCACTCTTCTAAAACATCATTTAGAAAAGCAGTCATGGCACCCAAACGCCAGATATCGTAGTCATGGTATGTAGCCGTGGTAAGTAGGATCTGGATGGACTTAAGCATAGCTACTGGAAAAAGGTTTCATCATTATCTATGCCTGGTCGATGACGAAAACCTTAACAAGTCTAGCTTTGAAAGTCTCAACCTTTCCATGTGCACCAAGTAATTTTCTCAAGATATACTTGCTCCTGATGTGATTTAACCCTTCAGATAAAGCAACCAAAGTCCATACTTTGTTGGTGTATAAGGATTCCATCTCAGATCGCTAAGCATCCGGCCATTCTTATAGAGTCCCACTCTTGATGGCCAGCTCAAAAATAGTTAGGTCATCATCTCATGATGCAATCCTCGCTCCCACTGTCATAAGAAACCGAAGTAACTCTCTAGTGGGTGAGGAACCCTACTAGATCGGCGGAGAGGCTGAGGTTCGTTGGAAACTATTGAATTCTTTGGTTCTACCAAATTCATCAGCTGCAGTTTGTATAGCTGGAAGCTTTCCAGTTCTACATAACAGACCTTGCCTCGATCTTGTCCTAATTTTGCTTTAGACATAGGCTGGACAACCCCAAATCTTAAACAAAGTTAAGATATGGGCTCTTCCCTTTCCATATCACATATGAAGTGGTAGGCAACTGATTTGATTGGAACCCTATTCAATAGGTATGCAGCTTCTCAAGCGCATAACTCCCAAAAGGAAATAGGAAACTCAGTAGTACTCATCATAGAGCATACCATATCACATAGGGTGCTATTGCTCCGCCCCGATATACCATCGTGCTATGGTGTATACGGAGGAGTAATGCTGAGAGAGAATCTCATTCTCCTTTAGAATAGTCCAGGAATTCCGTGCTCAAGTATTCTCCTCTTTGATCGCATCAAAGGACATAATGCTTATACCCGTTTTGGTTCTCTACTTCTAACTTATATTCTATGAATATCTCAAAAGGTTCGGACTTGTGTTTCAACAGGAACATATGTCTGAATCTTGAGAGATCATCAGAGAATGTAATGAAGTACAAAGAACCGGTCTTGGTATGTGTTGACAGGGGACCTTCATACATTAATATGCATCAATCCCAAGAGTTCACTAACTCTTTCTCTGCTTCCAATAAACAGAGCTATGGTCATCTTATCTCTGTGACATGACTGGCAAGTTTCACAAGATGTAAATTCAAACAGATTTAAATATGCATCTAAATGTAACTTCAGCTATTCGGGTCGCATTGATATGACCTAGTCTACAATACCTCAAGAAGGATCCGTTCATTTCTGAACTCTTCGTCTTGTGTGTGTTCCGTATACTAAGAACTTTAGTTTGATTTAGAACATCAATGCTTTTAGATAACGTGCCTGAACCGATCAACTTTTGATATAGGAAATGTTCAAAACATTATCCAACAATACAAAATTTTATTATTTCATTACTAATAAAGAGAGTGATATGATTTTGTATATCAGGTTCGGTATCTAATAACATTTGTTCAGAATCAATGTATTTGGAATACAGGGTGACAGTGACCAACAGACTTGGCTACAACACTTGCACCGTTTTCTGCCTCATGAAAATCATCATCCGTTCTCAGTTCTCTACCTTTCTGTAGCCCTATGTAACAGATTACATATCTGGGATCCTGATCTGGTATCAAATACCCAGGACGTAGAGTATACAGAGAAACAGTTCTTTGTAATGAACATACCCGAAGGAGATGCATCATATGCACTTTCTTCGTTTGGGCGGCAGGGGAATCCTGGTATTCCCCAATTTCCTGCTCTATCTTATTAAAATTATAAGTTAGAGCGGGACCAACGTTCCCCAGCTCAGTATAACAAGCGGGTTCAGTCAATACATCCGTATTATTATCTTGATTAAGGCGTGATGTGGTCGCTACCTGGAGAGAGAGAGAGGAAAACACTCTGCGTGCGCTCTTGCAAGATCAGATTGGTTATTATTTTATCTAATCAGGATGGCTCCCACTGTTTTTATCAAATCTTCCTTCAAACCCTAAAAGGAAAGACTAGCCGGGATTAATTATACGCTATAAGTTCGCCAATCTTTCAGCCAGGCCAGTGTCGGTACTTTGAGGGAGGTGCCCCGTGCTTTCGCACGGACCTAATTAATGTAAACCTCGTTTACCCAGAGGCGTAACCCCGTTGATACCTTTCTATACACCTACTTGATCGGCTAATTGTAATGTGTAAAACTCTCCCAGGAGTAACTATTACTCGCAGTGGGTATCGGGATCCAACTATCTCATAGAAGGTATGCAATCTCATTGCAAATTTCAACACTTGAAATTCCCGATAATATTTTGCCCCTAGTGTTCTATGACCTTGACGAATGCCAAACAACCCATAGTCCACTAGTCAAGTTCAACCAGTACATTTCTTGATTGAATTAAACCCACCCGCACGACCCTTGACGAATGCCAAACAACGCCGTACGAATACCCTAATCCAATCTGCATCATATGCACAAGCAGATAAATACTAGTTAGCTACTGTACACTACGCCTTGACGAATGCCAAACTACCGCAGCACGAATACTAAGTAGTACTTATCTGAAATGACGGAGGGCTACGACAGGTTTTTTTAAAAAAACTATTGCGTAATGAACATGATATCGTTGTAGGATCGAATGAATTTTGAAATGGAGTGTTTTTGAGGCTTTTCTAGTTTTGCTAAAGGGGTCACTCCCGGTGAAGGGATCGTCGGCCCTTTCCTCATCGAATAAGGTGCGGGATATATCATATATATCACTGTGCAAAGCAGAAACTATAGAAGCAATCAAAAGACAAACCGAGGGTTGTAGCATCTGCCAGTTATTGCTAAAGGAGTCACTCCCGGTGAAGGGATCTCGGTCCTTTCCTTATCGAATAAGGTGCAGGATGTTCTACAAGGAACACCGCGATGCAAAGCAAGAACTGTAGCTACCTGTTTTTGAAAATTCGATTCCACAACATCTTAGGTTTCTTTTGTTTCATTAATCACATTAATGAAGTCCCATCATTTAAGAACCTAAACATCACAGATAAATACGACGTACACTTATTCCATCCGCATTCGCCTCGATGTCCCCTCGTGCACCGTTAGGTTAGGTAACCAACGACAGAGCGGGGCAGGGCTAGCGCGGGTGTAAAACATAAGTAACGTCTATATAATATATCATATATACTATATACAGTATCCATCACAGCATATCAAATGATCACATCACAGATATCGCAGCAGAAGAAACATATGAAACATTGGATACACTAGGACATCCGTGTTTTCAATACGAGCCAGTATAAAACACGGATTCCACGGTCGCGATGAATAGCCAAACCCATACCCCTAGACCCCTACGAGAGTGGCAAGCAACCCTCCCAATTCTACAGTTAGGAGACCCGGACTCGACTCCTCGAGTTGGTCTCCTACTGGACTCCAGAACCCGGTTACTTGTGCCCTCCTCCTTGGGTCTATCCTAGTGCGGAAAAGTAAATAATATACAAAGGGTGACATCTTCCGCAACCTGGAAGTGCCACAATAAAAGAATATTACATACAAATTTTTACATGAATGAAAATGAAAAACACTCATCTCACATAAAACCCCCGGCTATTCAAACACGACGATCCAATATAACATATCCAGCAACACATAACATCATATGTCATCAACGTAAGTAAACATGCGTATCCCAATTGTCGTTGACATATAGCAACGAAACCGGCGATATCACATATTACACTTACGGTCGCAGAAAAGAAAGTGTAAAACTATAACAGTTGGAATCCGCAAACTCTTTAGACATCGCATGCCTAACCAAATGAATTACTTAGACATCGCATGCCTAACAATTATAAACCCCGCATTTTAGTCTCATTATCGAAAACACTTTTCAATATCAAGTCGGGCAATTCAACAAGATTCCCGACATGCTGAACGAATACTCGTCGCAAACTTTAGTAGACGGCCGCACCCCCGATACCGTCGACGAAGTGCACCAAGGCGGAACACCACTACCGTGAGCACCCGAACGGATGCTTTCGGCGACGGGGTTCTCCTACAGTCACTTGGTCGGGGCTATGGGGTGTAGCTGTCTATTAAGTTTACCCGGCGAGTATCCGCGTACGCTACGTGATTGCGACGGACTTTTGATCGCATCAAAATTCCGTGGCAACCGATCAAGTGAGACTAAACCACTAGATTTATAACATTCATTCAGTTATCTCATAACTACTTGTGGATTCCAAATATTGTATCACATTCCAGATAAACAGAAAATGTTAAACTTTCTGATCGAACAATCAAACACCTAAGTTTTCCCGAAACAACTCAACACATGAAATAAGTTTAAAAACATTCACTTCATCCTCAGTACCAACGGTCCAGCCTGTTAGTTATATGTATGCCCTAGAGGCCATTACTGTACATATGATGTATATTGTAGTGGATGCTATGACGTATATAGGGAGGACTTTCTTGCTCGACATGATAGTATGCTATCTGGTTGAACTTTACCTTAACGTGTATACTGATTGTCTCTCTGTTACATGTTGGTAAAGCCCTTAGGATGTGTGCTTGACTACCTGGACTATGATGCGGATCATACTAGTGGGGACATGGTAGTCCATAAGTACACCTTCAAAGTCCCTAGTCGTGGGTGTATCGAGACGGGGCATCGATATACCATAGTAGACTAGCGTATACCTTCTCGACCCATACAGATGGGCGATGGATGATCCCATATCCATTGGTGTTTGACATCAGAGATGATATACGGGTGCTCAGTAGAGACTGGGTACACTGGACGGACTCGCCGAGAACTCCCAGATGGTATTATACCTCACGTCAGATGGCAGTTCTCTGGCGACACTGGTACAGAGTAGTCTGTTGACCCGAGATCGTCATAGAGTCTTGTGTGGTTCCCACTGTGCTTTGATTTCCATCTTACCACGTCCAAGAGGGCGTGCAAAACGGTGGTTTTTGGGTACAGTCCCGAGTCACATGGAGGCAATGAGCGATAGGAGGGGATTCGTCTCTCCCGGTATAGGGAGTTGATGTTGCGCTGTGTTCGATTGGCTATAACAGGAAATCCCTGGCCAGGGTTGCTGAGATTTACTGGTAAGTGTTACCAGTAGTTTCTCGAACAGTTATAGACCTCATATCGACACGACTTATCGAGCTATTGGGGTTTGACGTTTACCACCCCTAGGCAAGATATGCGACATATCAGACGATCAGACCGGACTGTACGGTAGTGTTACTGGTTGGATTCACTGGAGTGTGAGTGGGCTTGCTCGTCGATCTTCAGATCACTCAATACCCGGGTGGCCGTTACGTTTAGCAGACCGCTTGCAGCTTGTGGATGTTTGATATGATCATCATCCGCTGCCGGCGTATTGACGAGTCTTTAGAGTCCTACACAGAGGTTTCCTGGCTCAAGCGAAACGAAATAGGAGCGCATATGAGATATGTGCGGGACCGAGAATAATACCAGTATGTGATACTGTATTCGATTCTCGCGATGTGACATTGATCGGTTATATGCGATATAGCCGGGTTATCGGATCAAGTGTTGATTCGATAAGATGTTACTAATGGTACCAGTCGGTTATGTGCGTCATGACCGGATCGTTAAATCAAGCGTTGATTTAATGATTTAATGCATAATTATATATTTGATATATTACTTTGCATTAACTAGTATCGGTTCACTTTAAATGGATTTTCTCGCTCGGTTGTGCGCATTGCATATGCGATATGATTTTGTGCACTTGTTTGTATCATATTTGATGATACATGCAAATTAGGGTTTGTGTAAAGAATTAAACCTTGGTTAAAGAAATGGTTAGGGTTTTTATTTGATTATTCATTTATTCATTTGTTTTTTATTTTTGGAAAATAAAATTGCATAAAATAGAATGGTGGCTTCTTTTGTTTTCTTTCTTGAAGCTTCATGAACTTTTGACTTATTCACCATTTTGTCTCATGCTTAACCCTAACCAATTCAATTAACTCAAGTTAATTCTCTACACCTAACCATGGTGAGAATTATGATAAGAATGGATTTTTATTTATTCTTTTATTCTTATCATAATACTTATCTTCTTCTTGCTCTTCTTCTTCTTCATTCTTCTTTGAAGAAAACCAAGCTCCATCAATGGTGATTGTTGGAAAAGAGTGAGAAATCCAAAACTAAAGTTAACTCACTTCCTATTTCTTCATCCTCTACCTCTTGCCAAGTAGTAGAGTGTGTTTTCTTCACAAGTTTCTTGACTTGGTGAAGTCGGAGCTTGATTTAGCGATGCCTCGACGTAGATCATCTTCGGCATGGACATCGACGACCTAGCTTGCCCATTCTCCGACGAAGCCGACGCTAGAGCCCGGATTTGATTTGGACAGCGGAGAGGACTTCGTTGCGGAGCTATGGAGGTGGAGCACCGGATCTACAAAGGTTGTATTTCCGATTCTTATAGTTAAGTGTTAACTAGTTAGCTTTTTCGCCTAGTTTTCTAGCAAACGATCCGTAGTCGGGTCTTTCGGCACCCATAAATTTTTATATTGGCATGTTCGATGCCTTGTGAGACCTCACTAGGGTGCCTAGGAACCCTACACAGCCGTATAAGGGTCAAGCCAACGCCTCACATGTGGCACGCCGTACTGCCCCAAGCCCTAAGGTTCAAAGGGCAGTTCAAGACGGTCACATAATCGAGTTAAGGTTTGTTGTCTTCTAGAGGGTCCATCGCGTTACTTGCACTATTTTGAACGTCTTTAAACTACGAAAAAATCCAACACTTGGAAATTTCCCGGCAGGGGAAAAATTGGGTATTTATATCCGGTCGAACTTTTCAAGATTTTCTAAAATTATCCGGAAAAACACAGACGAAGTTAAACTTCCCGATCGAAACACCGAGTCCCCAATACAACCCAGAAAACTCAACTCTTGAGTAGAAGTTAAAATATCCTAGAAAATACAGCACTAAAATATAGAATTACTGTGCAAAATTGAAAAGCTAATGTCACTACATGGACGCGGAACCGCCGCATGAGCCATGCTTGTGCCGCGGTTCCGCCGCGCTTTAGTCAAATCAGGCGCACGTGCTGCACAGTAATCCCTAAAAAACCCTGCTGAATTTTCTGCATATTTTTAATTTGGAAAAAACCCAGTTTTGAAAAAATGTACAGAGAAGGGGTCGGATTAGGGTTTTGTGTTTCGATCGGACTTCTAACATCGTCTACGCATAGCCTAAGACTCTAGCTAGGCTCTGATACCACTGTAGGGTTCCTAGGCACTCTGAGGAGGTTCCACAAGGCATCAACCATGCCAAATTCAAAAATTTCCGGTGCCGAGAAACCCTAATGCGATCGTTGACTAGAGGTTAGGCGAAACAACAACTAGTTAACAACTTAACTGCTAAGTGAATGGAAATACAACCTTTGTAGATCCGGTCCTCCACTTCCTAAGCTCCGTGTTGACGTCCCTTCGCTGCGATCACCATGATCCCGGACCCTTGCGATGGTTTCGTCGGAGAAATGATCGGGCTAGGTCGTTGACTTCGATACCGAAGATGATCTACGTCGAGGCAACTCTAACTCAAATTCCATCTTCACTTGGTCATGAACCTTGTGAAGAAAGCACCCAATACAACATGGCAAGTGGTAGAGGATGAAGAAATAGGAAGTGGTTTGGATTTAGATTTCTAACATGATTTCATCACTTGACATTTTTGTAGAAAGCTTTTCTTTTTTCATCAAGAAGAAGAAGAAGAAAGGAAAAAAAATTAACTTAAAAAGAAAATCAAGTGACCCTTATCATATTGCAACCATGATTAAGTGTAGAGAATAAACTATGGTTAAGTTGAATGGTTAGGTTAAAGGAAAGAAACAAAATGGTTACTTCTTCAAAGCTTCATGAAGCTTCAACAAAAGACAAAGCAAGCCACCATTTCATTTTCCTTTGCCAAAAAGAATAAACAGAATAAATAAATAAGTAAATCAAAACCCTAACCATTAACATAACCATGGTTTAATCATACACACCCAAGTTTGCATGTATCATCAAACATGATACAAACTAGTGCACAAAACTATATCATATATACAATGTGCACATCAAGTGAGAAAATCCATCTTAAGTGAACCAATACTAGTTAATACAAAGTAATATATCAAATATATAATTATACATTAAATCATTAAATCAACACTTGATTTAACGATCCGGTCATATCGCATATGACCGACTAATATCCAATGTATCGACTTATCGAATCAATCATCGATTCGATAACTAGGTTATATCGCATACAACCAATCGATACATTCATCGCGAGAATAGAATATGGTATCACATACATGCATTATTCTCGGTCCCGCACATATCTCATATGCGCTCCTATTTCGTTTCGCTTAAGCCAGGAAACCTCTGTGTAGGACTCTAAAGACTCGTCAATACGCCGGCAGCAGGTGATGATCATATCAAACACCCACAAGCCGCAAGCGGTCTGCTAAACATAACGGCCACCCGGGTATTGAGCGATCAGAAGATCAACGAGCAAGCCCACTCACACTCCTGTGAATCCAACCAGTAACACTTACCGTACAGTCCGGTCTGATCGTCTGATATGTCGCATATATTGCCTAGGGGTGGTAAACGTCAGACCCCAGTAGCTCGATAAGTCGTGTCGATATGAGGTCTATAACAGTTCGAGAAACTACTAGTAACAATTACCAGTAAATCTCAGCAACCCTGGCCAGGGATTTCCGGTTATAACCAATCGAACACAGCGCAACATCAACTCCCTATACCGGGAGAGACGAATCCCCTCCTATCGCTCATTGCCTCCATGTGATTCGGGACTGTACCCAAAAACCACCGTTTTGCTCGCCCTCTTGGACGCGGTAAGGTGGAAATCAAAGCACAATGGGAATCACACAAGACTCTATAACGATCTCGGGTCTACAGACTAACCTATACCAGTGTCACCAGAGAACTGGCATCTGACGTGAGGTATAATACCATCTGGGAGTTCTCGGCGAGTCCATCCAGTGTACCCAGTCTCCACTGAGCACCCGTATATCATCTCTGATGTCAAACACCAATGGGTATGGGATCATCTATCGCCCATCTATATGGGTCGAGAAGGTATACGCTAGTCTACTCTGGTATATCGATGCCCCGTCTCGATACACCCACGACTAGGGACCTTGAAGGATGTACTTATGGACTACCATGTCCCTACTAGTATGATCCGTATCATAGTCCATGTAGTCAAGTACTCATCCTAAGGGCTTTACCAACATGTAACAAAGAGACAATCAGTGTACACGTTAAGGTAAAGAGCAACCAGATAACATACTATCATGTCGAGCAAGAAAGTCCTCCCTATATATGTCCAAGCATCCACTACAATATACATCCTATGTATAGTAATGGCCTCTAGGGCATACATATAACTAACAGTTATTCATTTAATAATATGATATGCTTCATATATTCACAATGATATCATTATTCCAAAAGGATTCTCACTCTCACCTTCTCTCTCCTCAAGCTCTCTCTCTCTTCAAACCCTAACCCTAACCTCTCATATGTCGAGATCAAGGGTTAGCAAGACTTATTAATCCCTAATCACACTCTATATTCCCTAGGTTGCTTTGATTAGCACTTTGAGTAACCTAGTTACATCAAGTTAGAGGCAAAACTTGGAGTAGTAGCTCTCGGGTGGATCTTCTATCACAAAGAGGAGGCCGACGAGGAGGTGGTTAACGAGAAGAAGAAGGACTTGGTTCATTAGGTATAATCTCCTTTCATAGTAGTTAATTCCTCCAATGATAATGTTAGTTAGAGTTTAGCAAAGATCCGTACGGTTAGTCGATATTAGTTTAAAGAAAAAGATTGTTTTTCATATTTCCGCCTCCCCACAACTCGTGGGGTGTACAACGTCGACTTGCAGAAGGTAGTAGGGTGTGATGTCCTGGTATTTGGATGACATACACATAATAGGAAGTGAAATTCGTACACTACGATCGGTTATACTTTTGTTGTCACACAGTGGTTTCTCCATACAGGATATGGATATAATATCAGACTGGTTACTAGATCTATAGTTTTAGATCTAGATTTGGGTAGTTTCCCAATCTGGGTACTTAGACAATATTCTAAAGATATTTAGAATGGACGACTCCTGGCGCGGTAGTATACCTGAAGGTAATGGAGTCACCCTCTCTAAAGGTGTCTTACAGATTAAAGGGGAGAGGGATGCACATGATTGGCATGTCACTTGCTTAGGAAATTGAGTCAATCATGAGATGTCAAGTACCACACTAGATGTTATTTTGCACTAGCTGCAATCAGTTGATATATTGATCCAATCCTGGAGAAACGTTAGGAAGCAGTTTTATGAACATAAGTATATATGTTCTAGGGATTTAATAACGACAGCCTCCTTCGGGAGACAGTTATCATTCCAGGCTTCCAAGGTGACCTGGATGACAGAGAGACTGTCAGAGTTATAGTTTTGCCTCCGACGAGGGGCAATAATTTAGACAAATGGTCCAAGCGGATACTGAGGGAGGCATGACGCAGGATACTGATTAAATTCAGTTGACGATACAGTCTAAGAAGTTTGCTGGATTTGGAGTTCATTTTTGAACTGGGTCCCATCAGATATCCAGACATATTCTAAGACAGGTATTGCTCATTTCGGGAGATGGTTTTCTCCGCGAACTTGAGATTAAGAGAGACATAGAAAGAAACATCAGGGCGGATCCACTCACTGAGGCTATTTCTCGAACACAATAGTTTTACAAAGGAGCTTTGTGAAACTGATTAATAAAGGAGTTGGGTGTTCGGTATCACACAGGCTGTGAGTATGCGACATCGCAATAATTAGCCTTAAGTGCAAGTAGGAGATTGTTGGATATAGTGCCCTCAAAGTCAATTATTGGATCGCAGGCACGCGATTGCAATGATTGAGGGATGACCTATACCGGTAGGACAGTCTTACTCGAGATGATTGTATGCTATCTGGTTTATCTTTATCATCGTGTACATGCTTCAGGTGACAATACAGATCACTATTACATGTTGATAGAGCCCTCAGGATTCTTGCTTGACTATCAGCAGTATATGTAAGTCCATGCTACCTCTCCTGGTACTTTCGGGCAAGCGGAATTTGGTGAAAAACAATTTTCTAGAGGCGGTAACATGGACTCAAAACCGGATCTTGGTTAAACATCTAACTAACAACCTAACTAGGAGTTGTTAACTACTCGGTTAGGGGGTTATACCTTTCTTTCTTGAACTCCTTCGTCTTCAAGCCTCGATGGTTGTCCGGATCGGCTTCACCCCGTCGTCTCCTTGCGCCGAAGATCGATCCACCTGAAAGCTTCTACCTTTGGCTTCTTCTTCGGTTTTTGAAGAAACTAGTTCACTTGGTTTGCTAAACCTTATGAACTAGAGTGAGTAGAGAAGAGTGTGTTGGGATTTTCTCTATGGTTCTTGGTTCTCAACACATGAGACAAGTGAACCATAGACTAAAGAGAGGGAGAGCAAGAGGAAGAAGATGAGAGCTCAAGAACAAGAGAGAGAAAAAAAAATGATAGAAAAATGAGAAAAAACTTTTCTCACTTGGCTCTCATAATCCAAAACCATCATCACAAAAATAGTAATCAAGTATTGTGTAAAATGGTTCAAGTCAAAATGGCTAAATCATTTCATGCACTCATATTGCACAAGAGAACAAGCAAGTGAAAAGTCTTTGCCATGAAATGATAGCCATTGTCATCATGATGGTCAACTTGTCCAACCTAGTCAACCGGTTAACAAAATCAACAAGTCAACAAAGTCAACCCCTCAACAACCATGTCACCACAATACTTAATTAATATTATTGTTAATCATATATCATATTCTCATTAGGGTTGAGCAAAAAGTCAATAGTCAACAGTCAACGGTCAACAACCCTAATGAGAATCCTCTGCCTCTGTCTCTCCGCCAACTGTGCATACACACCCGCATCCGCGTTCCGAGGAACACGAATACAAACTGGATAAAACCAATCCCAATACTTACACTAGGATCTGGCTTAAACCAAAGCCCGCTAGTGTAAACTGTCCGGACACTAAACGTGCACAAGTCCACGGATGTGACTGAACCCTGTCGCAAAACCATGCGACCTGTCGCAAAACCATGCGACCTCTAGTCTTTTGCCTAAAGGCGAATAGCTTTCTGTGTGGGACTCTAAAGACTCGACACTACGCTGGCAGTGGGTTTAACCACAGACCGCAAGCGGCACTAGCTGTGCGTAACGGTCCCCAGGTAGATGCCGACAAGAAGACTGACGAGGTGAAACCCATCTGAACTCCTACTGAGCCTGAATGTGACAAGCTCCGTACAGTCCGGTCTGTTCGTCTGATACATCGCATGGCGGGACTAGGGGGCGGTAAACGTCAGTCCCCTAATAGCGGTACAAGTCGTGTCGGAGTGAAGCCTAATACACCCTGAGATAGCACTGGAAGCCTACCAGTATATCTTGCTTGCCCTGGCCAGGGACTACTCGTGTAATGGCTCTCCTAGACACAGTGCGATGTCAACCCCCAATACCGGGAGAGACGAATCCTGTCTAACCGTCACTGCCTCCAAGTGCTTCGGGACTGCACCCAACTACTACCTGTTTGCACGACTCTTTTGAGCCGTGGTAGGGTAGTAATCAAAGTACAGTGGGAACACACTCGAGGCGAAGTGATAGTGTCAAGTCAGCGGACTAAGCTGTACTCATGTCACCTGGGAACTGATAACTGACGATAGGTATAATACCAACCGGTCAGTTCCCGACGAGTCCTGTCCAGTGTACTCGTAACCCAACGAGCACCCGCATACTATCTCCAGTACGACGTACTGACGGCTGTGGGACAGACCGTCAACCACACTGGGATGAGAAGCGAATGCGCTAGTCTACTCCGGAGTATCGATGCCCTGTCTCGATAGTCCTGCGACTAGGGACCTGCATAAGGATGTGCTTATAGATTACCCAGCCCCACTAGTGTGACTGCCATCACAACGCTGGTAATCAAGCAAAGATCCTAAGGGCTCCACTAATGTGCATAGGTGATATACTAAAATAAACACATGTACATATTGAAGTAGAAACAAACCAAGTAGCATACTACTATTTTGAGCAAGATTGTATATACAAGGTGAATATCCCAAGCTTCCATTAAGTAATATACAAACTAGTATGATACAGTAATGGCTTCTAGGGCATATACACTAACAATCTCCCACTTGCACTAAGGCCATGTACTGGCGTATCGAAACCTATCATCTCGATCAGCCGCTCGAACTGAGTCTGGGGCAAGTCCTTGGTGAATGGATCTACAGTGTTATCTTCTGAAGCAACCCTCCGAACCTCGATCTCCTGGCGATCCACGATCTCCCTGATCAGGTGATACCGCCTCAAGATGTGTCTGGATCTCTGATGGGACCTGGGTTCCTTCGCTAAAGCTATAGCCCCGTTGTTGTCGCAATACAGAGGTATTGGATCAACAATGGACGGAACCACCTGAAGTTCTTTCAAGAACTTCCTCATCCAAACAGCTTCTTTTGCGGTATCAGATGCAGCGATGTATTCCGCTTCCATCGTCGAGTCTGCAACTGTTTCCTGTTTGGAACTCTTCCAACACACCGCCCCTCCATTGAGGGTGAAGACAAAACCCGACATGGACTTGGAATCATCCTTGTCACTCTGGAAGCTGGAGTCAGCAAAGGCCTCGATCTGGAGGTCTTTTCCGCCATACACCAAGAACATCTCCTTAGTCCTTCTCAGGTACTTGAGAATGTTCTTTACCGCTATCCAGTGTTTCTCCCCAGGGTTAGACTGATACCGGCTTACCACACTCAGTGCATAAGCTACATCTGGTCTGGTACACAACATCGCATACATTATAGAGCCTACTGCAGAAGTGTAGGGTATAATAGACATGCGATCCCTCTCCAAATCAGTCTTGGGAGACATCTCTTTAGAGAGGGTGATTCCGTGACAAGCCGGTAGGTTACCGCGCTTGGAATCTTCCATACTGAATCTTTTCAGTATGGTGTCGATGTACCTGGACTGTGAAAGTCCTAATATCCTCTTGGATCTATCACGATGGATCCGGATCCCCAGGATGTATGAGGTATCACCCAGGTCTTTCATGGAGAACCTGTGTGACAAGAACCCCTTGACAGATTGTAGCATAGGAATGTCATTTCCTATTAAGAGAATGTCATCTACGTATAAAACGAGGAATACTACAGTTCTCGCTACAAATCTACTATAGATGCATGGTTCATCTGGATTTTTGATAAAGCCAAATTCCTTGACCGTCTCATCAAAACAGATGTTCCAACTCCGCGATGCCTGCTTTAGTCCATAAATGGACTTAAGCAACTTGCACACCTTTCCGCTGCTCCCACTCTGAATGAAACCCTCTGGTTGGTCTATATAAACACACTCCTCTAAATTTCCATTTAGAAAAGCAGTCTTTACGTCCATCTGCCAGATCTCATAATCGTGGAAGGCAGCAATGGCAAGAAGGATCCGAATGGATTTCAGCATAGCCACTGGAGAAAAGGTTTCGTCATAGTCCAAACCAGGTCTTTGACGAAAACCCTTTGCAACAATTCTAGCTTTATAGGTCTCAACCTGTCCATCTACACCAATCTTCCTTTTGAAGATCCACTTGCATCCTACGGGTTTTACCCCGTCTGGAGCAATGTCCAACGTCCATACCTTGTTGGTGTACATGGACTCCATTTCGGTCCGCATTGCATCCAGCCATTTTACCGAGTCAACGCTCTGAACGGCCTGCTGGAAGCTAGTAGGCTCATTATAATCTATGATGCAATCCTCTCTATCCCCGTCTATGAGAAAACCGTAGTATCTCTCGGGCGGATGAGACTGCCTACTACTCCTGCGGAGCGGCGTAGGAATGTCTTGTTCTTTTGAACCCTCTGGTTCCACTAAGCTTTCAGTAATAGTTCGTGGTTCTGGAATTTCTTCCAGTTCTACTGTGCTCCCACTTATCTGGTTTTCCAAAAACTCAGTTTCCAAGAAGTAGGCATGACGAGAAACAAAAACCTTTTGTTCCTCTTCGCAGTAGAAGAAATATCCCTTGGAGTTCTTTGGATATCCCACGAACTTGCACTGTATTGAGCATGCCTCGAGCTTGTCCGCATGCTGCTTTTTAACAAAAGCTGGACTTCCCCATGTATTAATGTGATTAAGATAGGGTCTCTTCCCACACCACATCTCATATGGTGTAGTAGGCACAGTCTTAGTGGGAACTCGGTTCAAAAGGTATGCGGCTGATTCTAGCGCATACCCCAGAATGATCGCGGTAACTCAGCGTTACTCATCATGGGCCATACCATATCCAATAGAGTTCGGTTCCGTCTCTCCGATACACCGTTATGTTGCGGAGTGTATGGAGGAGTAAGCTGAGAGAGAATTCCGTTCTCTTTTAAATAGTCCAGGAACTCGGCACTCAAGTATTCACCACCTCGATCCGATCTTAGGATCTTGATACTTTTGCCGGTTTATTTTTCTACTTCATTCTTATATTCCTGGAATTTTCCAAAGGCTTCGGACTTATGTTTCATTAAGAAGACATAACCGTACCTTGAAAAGTCATCCGTAAAAGTAATGAAGTAAGAATAACCGCTTCGCGCATGTGTAGACATTGGACCGCACACGTCGCTGTGTACGAGTCCCAAGAGCTCGCTCGCCCTTACTCCGTGTCCAGTGAACGGAGTCTTTGTCATCTTTCCTTTGAGACAGGATTGACAAGTGGCATACGATTGATATTCAAACGCATTCAGATATCCTTCTGTATGTAACTTCGTCAACC
The DNA here is from genome assembly GCA_030015575.1 of Agapanthus africanus. Classification (NCBI taxonomy): domain Eukaryota; kingdom Viridiplantae; phylum Streptophyta; class Magnoliopsida; order Asparagales; family Amaryllidaceae; genus Agapanthus; species Agapanthus africanus. The sequence goes on along the minus strand of CM057345.1, from coordinate 140,222,885 downwards.
TTCTCTCATTGATGTGATCCAGTCTACAATGCCACAAGAAAGTCTGATTTATTTCCGGAGACTTTCTTTTGTGTGTATTCTGGACATTGAAAATCTGTGGTTGGTTTAATACGTATATACCATTACTCAATGTACCTGACCCAATCAGAACTTGATTAAGGTGAATGTTTACAACATTGCTTACAAACGCAAATTCATAACCTTCTTTAGAAACCAAAGATACAGAAATGATATTACAAGTTGCGTTGGGTACAAAAAAGCAATTACGCAAAACCAAAACATGTCCATCTGACATTCCCAGGTGATAGTCCCCCATGGCTTTAGCATCCATGCTAGCTCCGTTTGCAACTTTAAGGGTCATGTCACCTGCCTTCAAAACCCTACGGTTTCTCAACGCCTGCAAAGAATTACAGATATGAGATCCTGATCCGGTATCCAATACCCAGGAAGTAGAGTTTATTGAAAGACAGTTTTCAATAACATACACACCTAAAGCTGAAGCCGCAACCTGCTTCAATTCCTGTGTCCTGGCTTTCCAAGCCCTGCAATCATTCTTCCAGTGTCCCTTCTTATGACAATAGAAGCATTCTTCCTTATCCACAAGCTTTCCCACTTTCTTTGTTGCTTTTGCCTTTCCCTTCGTATCCACTTTACTAACACCGCCCCTTGGTTTGGCGAGGGCTTTCTTCTTCTTTCCCTTGGCTTTCGCCTTGGACCTAGAAGAGGAAGATCCTCCTACAAACAAAGTAGATGTTTCCCTACCTTTCTGTAGGGTGCCCTCTGCACTCCTCAGCATGTTGAGGAGTTCTGAAAGTTCAACTTCCTTTTCTTGTAAGTTGAAGTTCAGGATAAACTGGGCGTAAGTGGAAGGAAGGGACTGGAGAATCAAGTCCGTATAGAGCTCATTCTCTAACGTGGTCCCAAGGTCCGCGAGCTCTTCTATGTAGCCAATCATCTTAAGCACGTGTTCCGCTACCGATGATCCGACGGCCAACCTTGCCGAAAATAACTTCTTCGACACTTCGTATCTTGCGATACGAGACTGCTCTCCATACAGTTCTTTTGTATGGAGAAATATGGATTCAAGGTCCATATTCTCGTGCCTCCTCTAATGTTCGTTGTCCATAGAGGCAATCACGAGGCACTTGGCCTTCGCGCAATCTAGTTCCCAGGTCTTACGGATTTCCTTATCCGCGACGCTGGTTTTGGGACCTGGGACAGGGGGAGCTTTGGTGGTAAGAAGATACCCCAGCTTGTCGTAAGTGATTGCCATCTTGACATTCCTGAGCCAATCTTTGTAGTTTGGCCCTGTCAGTATATTTTTATCTAGAAGTAACTTAAGTCCAGTCATGTCGATTGGTCGCTGCAATTAGGAGAGAGAAGAAACACTCAGCATGATGCTCTTGCAAGTTTAGAATGGTTTTTAGTTTGTCTAAACATGATGGCTCCCACTGTTTCTCAAATCCCTCCTCAAACCAAAAAGGAAGAATTAGTCAGGATCAATCTCACCGTACAATACTTGCTTAACCATTCAGCCAGGACAGTGTCGGTACTTCGAGGGAGGTTTTCCAACGCTTTCGCGAAGTTCCTTAAATAAATAAGCTCTTTTCCCTGGCGGCGTAGTCCCGCTAACACCTTTCTAGACACCTACTTGGTTTATAGCATTGATCGTTAAGTGAGAAATTTCCCGAGGAGTAGCATATACTCATAGTAGGATCGGGATCCAAATATCATCGCGTGACGAAACTGAAGGAATCCTACCAGAATCATCACACTTCAAATGGTATGCAACACTAGCAAGTTTCAGTTCTTTTGAAACTCCCGATGTGGATTTTTGCCCCATGCTTTTATGACCTTGACTTTGGCCAACAAATCATAAATCACATGTCAAGTTCTACCCATCGTTCTCCAGGTTAATTTGAATCCACCTGCACCTACCCTTGACTTTGGCCAACAAGGCAGTACGACTGTTCCAAACTAACGCATCTATCTATGCTGCACATGAATACCCAATAGCTACCAATCACTGTGTCTTGACTTTGGCCAACAAACATAGCTTGAATACTATTGACCATCCATATGAAACGACGGAGGGCTACGAATGGTTTTGGCTAAACCGTGAACGTAGTGAACTTGATATAATCGATGGAACGAGATAGCTTTTAAAAGGAGTGGCTCAAGCTCCGCATTTAAAAGTTAGTTTTGAAAAGAACCGAGTGGTTTTTCGAAAGTGTTCCAACGACTTTTACTTGGTTTATTTTTCTTGCATTAGTTCTTTTAATGCGTGATATTCTTGCATTAGTTCTTTTAATGCATCCCATCATTTAATCCTACCATTGCAGAAAACAACCAAAATATGACATACGCTTATGCCATTCGCATTCGCCACGGGGCCCCGTCATTACCCGTTAGGTTACTTAACTAACGACAGAGCGGGGGCTGGGCTAGCGCGGCTGTAAAACATAAGCAACGTCTAAATAATATCATATATAGATATATTGCAATGATAGTCATTTCAGATCACAGATGAACACATTGGATATACTAGGAACCCGCAATTCGTACGAGCCTGTAACGAAAAGCAGATTACACGGTCGCGGTGATTAGCCAAAACCCCACACAAGACCCCTACGGGTGCGGCAAACTACCCGCCAAGTACCCGAAGCGAAGCAACCTCCCTCAACTCCGTGAGTAGGCCACTCGGCACTTCGGCATACCCGGTAATTTGTGCACCCCCTCCATGGGTCTATCCTAGGAGCAAAAACAGGAAAAAGAAATTATACAATGACGGCTACTACCCCGACCCGGTTGTGCGGCCATACAAATAATTATTACATCAATTTACAAATTTACATGAATTGAAAGAAAAGAAAACTCTTGTCTCACAACCCCCGGCTATTCACCCGCGACAATCCAATGAATTCATATACACATTCCAATAACATTACAGATCACAGATTTGTATAACCCCCACTAATCGACATATAGCGATTAGCAGACTTTCAATACAAATATCACATCACAGAAAAAACCCGTCAGCTTAAGTCTTTTAGAAGTTCGATCAAAAATACGGATTTTCAGGCCCCAAACACAAAATTTTCATTCTGGAAAATCTGGGCAGAAAATACATATTCCAAAAATCCCAAAATACCCCTACGAACAAACTGCAAAAATAAAACCCCACGACCGAGTCAACTCGGCCGCGGTTCCGCGGCGGGAGCAAGCTCCCGCCGCGGAAACGAGGCGCGTTGATCGATTCAGTGGGTCGAATTTTTGCAGTTTCTTCTAAAAACCCTGATTCGATTTTTGGTATATCTCAAATAATATTTGCAGCACTTTGAAAATCGACAGAAAGTTTGAAATCCGGGTGTATTTCGCGACTTTTTCTCCGATCGAATTTCTAGTTACTATGCCAACATGTTAGGTAGTGTTTAACTAGGCTCTGATACCGCTGTAAGTCCATGCTACATCTCCCGGTACTATCGGGCAAGCGGAATTTGGTGAAAAACAATTTTCTAGAGGCGATAACATGGACTCAAAACCGAATCTTGGTTAAACATCTAACTAACAACCTAACTAGGAGTTGTTAACTACTCGGTTAGGGGGTTATACCTTTCTTTCTTGAACTCCTTCGTCTTCAAGCCTCGATGGTTGTCCGGATCGGCTTCACCCCGTCGTCTCCTTGCGCCGAAGATCGATCCACCTGAAAGCTTCTACCTTTGGCTTCTTCTTCGGTCTTTGAAGAAACTAGTTCACTTGGTTTGCTAAACCTTATGAACTAGAGTGAGTAGAGAAGAGTGTGTTGGGATTTTCTCTATGGTTCTTGGTTCTCAACACATGAGACAAGTGAACCATAGACTAAAGAGAGGGAGAGCAAGAGGAAGAAGATGAGAGCTCAAGAACAAGAGAGAGAATAAAAAATGATAGAAAAATGAGAAAAAACTTTTCTCACTTGGCTCTCATAATCCAAAACCATCATCACAAAATAGTAATCAAGTATTGTGTAAAATGGTTCAAGTCAAAATGGCTAAATCATTTCATGCACTCATATTGCACAAGAGAACAAGCAAGTGAAAAGTCTTTGCCATGAAATGATAGCCATTGTCATCATGATGGTCAACTAGTCCAACCTAGTCAACCGGTCAACAAAGTCAACAAGTCAACAAAGTCAACCCCTCAACAACCATGTCACCACAATACTTAATTAATATTATTGTTAATCATATATCATATTCTCATTAGGGTTGAGCAAAAAGTCAATAGTCAACAGTCAACGGTCAACAACCCTAATGAGAATCCTCTGCCTCCGTCTCTCCGCCAACTGTGCATACACACCCGCATCCGCGTTCCGAGGAACACGAATACAAACTGGATAAAACCAATCCCAATACTTACACTAGGATCTGGCTTAAACCAAAGCCCGCTAGTGTAAACTGTCCGGACACTAAATGTGCACAAGTGCACGGATGTGACTGAACCCTGTCGCAAAACCATGCGACCTGTCGCAAAACCATGCGACCTCTAGTCTTTTGCCTAAAGGCGAATAGCTTTCTGTGTGGGACTCTAAAGACTCGACACTACGCTGGCAGTGGGTTTAACCACAGACCGCAAGCGGCACTAGCTGTGCGTAACGGTCCCCAGGTAGATGCCGACAAGAAGACTGACGAGGTGAAACCCATCTGAACTCCTACTGAGCCTGAATGTGACAATCTCCGTACAGTCCGGTCTGTTCGTCTGATACATCGCATGGCGGGCCTAGGGGGCGGTAAACGTCAGTCCCCTAATAGCGGTACAAGTCGTGTCGGAGTGAAGCCCAATACACCCTGAGATAGCACTGGAAGCCTACCAGTATATCTCGCTTGCCCTGGCCAGGGACTACTCGTGTAATGGCTCTCCTAGACACAGCGCGATGGCAACCCCCAATACCGGGAGAGACGAATCCTGTCTAACCGTCACTACATCCAAGTGCTTCGGGACTGCACCCAACTACTACCTGTTTGCACGACTCCTTTGAGCCGTGGTAGGGTAGTAATCAAAGTACAGTGGGAACACACTCGAGGCGAAGTGATAGTGTCAAGTCAGTGGACTAAGCTGTACTCATGTCACCTGGGAACTGATAACTGACGATAGGTATAATACCAACTTGTCAGTTCCCGACGAGTCCTGTCCAGTGTACTCGTAACCCAACGAGCACCCGCATACTATCTCCAGTACGACGTACTGACGGCTGTGGGACAGACCGTCTCCCATACTGGGATGAGAAGCGCATGCGCTAGTCTACTCCGGAGTATCGATGCCCTGTCTCGATAGTCCTGCGACTAGGGACCTGCATAAGGATGTGCTTATAGATTACCCAGCCCCACTAGTGTGACTGCCATCACAACGCTGGTAATCAAGCAAAGATCCTAAGGGCTCCACTAATGTGCATAGGTGATATACTAAAATAAACACATGTACACATTGAAGTAGAAACAAACCAAGTAGCATACTACTATTTTGAGCAAGATTGTATATACAAGGTGAATATCCCAAGCTTCCATTAAGTAATATACAAACTAGTATGATACAGTAATGGCCTCTAGGGCATATACACTAACAGTATGATGGCAATCATATACGTAAGAGTTGGGTAGTCTATAAGTACATCCTTAAAGTGTCCCTAGTCATGGGAGTTTCGAGACTGTGCATCGATACTCCATTAGTAGACTAGTGCATACAGTCGAGACCCCGACGAGGGGCGGTGGCCGGTCTTACAAGCCATTAGTGTCAGTTGGTTCACCTAAGATATATACAGGTGCTCATTGGGTTATGAGCACACCGGACGTACTCGCCGGGAACATGCTAGTTGGTATTATACCTGTCGTCAGATAGCAGTTCCCTGGTGACATGTCTACAGGTTAGTCTATCGACCTGAGATCGTCATTTGTCTCGTGTGAGTTCCCACTGTGCTTTGATTACTATCCTACCACGGCTCAAAGGAGTCGTGCAAACAGGTTTTAGTTGGGTACAGTCCCGAGCCATTTGGAGGCAGTGAGTGGATCGACAGGGGAGTCATCTCTCCCGGCATTGGAGGTGAGATCGCGCTGTGTTTAGGAGATCCATTACACGAAATCCCTGGCCAGGGTGAGTGAGATTTACTGTTAGGTATTCCAGTAGTTTCTCAAGGTGTTCTGGGCTACACTCCGACACGACTTATACCGCTATTGGGGGTTTGACGTTTACCAGCCCCCTAGGCCTGATATGCGATACTCATAGATGAACGGACCGGACTGTACGGATATTGTCACTGACAGGCTCAGTAGGGTTTCAGGATGAGTTTGCTCGTCAGCTTCTCTTTCGCTCAATACATGAGCAGCCGTTACGTACAGCTAGTACCACTGGCGTGCTTGGAGTTAAACCCACTGCCAGAGTATTGACGAGTCTTTAGAGTCCCCCACATAAAGTTTTCCATGTTCAGGCGAAACGTTGTAGAGGCCGTATGGTTTTATGGCAGGGTTCGAACATACACGTGCACTTGCGCACGTGTCATGTTTCGGACGGATAATACTAGTGGGCTTTGGTTTAAGCCGGATCCTAGTATTATATTGTGTTGGAATATTTTCGTCTCGTTGTATTCGTATTCAGTCGGAATACGGATGCATGTATGTATATACGGACGAGGGGTATTCTAATAATTCGTTACAAGATTATTTTTTGAAGTTCCCGAATTTTTCATTTGATTTTAACATTGTTTAATGTTTAATTGAGGTGTGTATTTGTGAGCATTGTTTTTGGCCTATATTCCTAGTGTTTGAATTTCTTTTGCCGTGTACATTTCGTGGGCTTGGGGGATGGGCTTTTGGTGAGGTGGCTTGGTTTGGGTGAGTCATGCTTTAGCTTTGATTGGTTTTTGTCAAGCTTAGGATTTTTTGCTAGGATATTTGTGGAGTGAGTGTGCTGGCATTTTCTATTGAGAGGAGAGATGATTTATGTGTTGTTCAATTCATAAAACACTCACCACCAAATAAATATCCCCCGAGAAAAAAAGCTATGTCCGAGCCCATTTTTTTTGATGATTTCCCTTCACTTGCAAAAGCTCATATATTCACATACTTGGCAACTTCATTTACCTCCACCCAATTCCTTGGGTGCTTTGAGACAAAGTATTCTATACTATCTCTACTTCAACCTTGGACATGTCGGCTAGCAAAATTCATGTCCGAGTTGCTTCGGTTTGAAGCGGGAGCCCGTATAAAGAATCCTCGATGTGGAGCCACTTCGGCGAGCGAGATCGGAGAGCGAACTTCATCAGCGCAGCAGCGAGGAGCTTGGCGCAGAGATTGAATAATGAAGGACACAGATTGATCGGTATAATCTCTCCAAACTCTTTTACAGTTTACTAGTATAGGGTTAATGGAACGATCCGGGTTTTAGGGTTACGATAGCGCTTGTTTGAAAAGTTTTTGTTCCGCATTTGGCCTCGGATTGACGGCCGGGGTGCTGCCGTAGCCTTACAACTCACACGAGACAAATAATGATCTCAGGTCGACAGACTAACCTGTACCCATGTCACCTGGGAACTGCTATCTGAAAATAGGTATAATACCATCTAGAATGTTCCCGGCGAGTCCGTCCAGTGTACTCATAATCCAATAAGCACCTGTATTCTATCTTAGGTGATAAACTGACACTAATGGTTTGTGAGACCGGCCACCGCCTCTCATCGGGGTCTCGATAAGTACACACTAGTCTACTCCGGAGTATCAATGCCCAGTCTCGATACTCCCTCGGCTAGGGACATTTAAGGATGTGCTTATAGACCACCCAGCTCCCACGTATATGATCGCCATCATAATGCTAGTAGTCAAGCAAGAATCCTATGGGCTCTATCAACATGTAATAGGGATCTGTAATACCACATAATGCATGTACATGATGATAAAGGCAAACCAGATAGCATACTATCATTTTGAGTAAGACTGTTCTATCCGTATAGATCCTCCCTCAATCATCATAATCACCAGCCTACGATTATAATAATTGCCCTGAGGACACTATAGCCAACAATCTTTCATTTGCACTTAAGGCTAATTATTGTTGTGTCGCATACTCACAGCCCGTGTGATACCGAACACCCAACTTCTTTACTAATCAGTCTCGCAAAGCACGTTTGTGAAACTTTTGTGTTCGAGAAATAGCCTCAGTGAGTGGATCTGCTCCAATGTTTCTATCTTTATCTTTCTATATCTCAACTTCGCGGAGAAAGACTATCTCCCGAAAAGAGCAATACCTGTCTTAGAATTTGTCTGGATATCTGATGGGACCCAGTTCACAAATGAACTCCAAATCTAACAAACTTCTTAGACTGTATCATCCACTGAATTTAATCAGTATCCTGCGCCATGCCTTCCATAGTATCCGCTTGGACCACCTGTCCAACATACCGCCCCTCAAAAGAGGGAAAACTATAACTTTGACAGCCACTCTGTCATCCAGGTCATCTTAGAAGCCTGAAATGATAACCACCTGCTGAAGGAGGCTGCCGTTACCATATACCAAGAACATCTACTTATGTTCATAACTGCTTCCCAATGTTTCTCCATGATTGGATTAATATATACTTATTGCAGCCTGTGCAAAATCAATATCTGGTGTTGTACTTGACATATCATGATTAACTCAATTGCTTAAGCAAGTGATATGCCAATCATGCAAATCCCTCTCCTCATCAGTCTAAAAGACATATCTTTAGAGAGGGTGACTCCATCACCTGCGGGTACACCACCACGTTAGGAGTCGTTAATTCTAAAACACTTTAGAATAGTGTCAAAGTACCTGAGTTGGGACGCTTCCTAAATCTAGATCTAAAACCATAGATCTAGTCACCAGAAACCCTGATATTTTATCCATATCCTATGTGGAGAAAATCCTTGTGACAACCATAGTATAACTGATCGTAGTATAGGAAGATCTCTTCCTATTAAGTGCATGTCATTAAAATAGCAGGACATCACTCCCTACCACCTTCTTACCAGGTTTATCTGTTATTTTGATGAAGTCAAACTCTATGACAGTCACATCAAAACTAGATAATCTATCTCCGCTATACCTGCTTTAGTATATAAATAGACATAAGCTACTTGCCCACTATGCTTCCGCTGCCCCCACTGACTACAACAACCTTCTGGCAGAGTCATATACACGTGCACTTCTAAAGATAGTTTAGAATGATGTTATACTTATCCTCCTGCCAGACCTCATAGTCTAGAACAACAATAGTGGCAAGTTTGGGTAATCAAAAACCTTTTTGTCACCGTCTTTGAGGATACCGAAGTACCTCTCCGGTGCACCAAATCTACGGAGTGGCTAATGGATTGTCGAAACCAATTGAATTCTTAGGTTCTACTAAATTTTCAGTAATCGTTTGTGGTTCTGGAATCACTTCCAGTTCTACCATACTCCCATTAATGTTTTCTGAAAAGAATCCATTTTACTAAAACTGTGGCGAGTCAAGAACACAATAACTATTGATCTTCCAGATAGTAGAATGTTAACTCTCGTTAAAGCCCGGGATAACCCACAAACTGCCATTACTGAAATGTGCCTTGAGTTTGTCCAGATTCTGGTTTTAAGTATCAGCCGGACAATTCCATATACCTTAACATCGTTAAGATATGAATCCATTCTATATATCCAATATAAAAACAAAGGCACCAATTTAATTGGAACCATATTCAAAAATCATGCATCTGTTTCCAGTGCATATCAACCAAATGGAAGGTGGCCAAGCATCATTACTCATCAAGGAATACATCCACTTATGAGCAACCTGAAAGAGATGCAAGTTCTCAAAACTATTACTTACAACAGAATACCAAACACAAGTATCCACATCTTCGATCACCTTGAAGAATCCTGATACTTGCAACAAATGGTTCTCTACTTTTGCAATATTTCAGAAAAATAAAATATTATTTTTGGGAATTTTTATAATTAAATAATACTATATTGAATATTTTAATAAGGCGGTATAATTAAATACCGATAAATTGGGAAAAATTTGGAAAATTATAGAAATTACTGAAAAGAGGGTGCTTTATGTGATTTATGAAAATTATAAGTTTTTATGATTAATTATACACTATTTAGTGCTAATCGCGATTAAATATCGCTAATCGTGCATTAAGCCGGATTTGTGCACCATGTCACATTTTTAGTACTTGTTCCATTTTTCCACATGTCTTCTCTTTATTTCTTCATGCATTCTTGTTTTAAAGTGAGAAAGGAGATGAATAGAAAAGATAAAGAGAAGAAAAGAAAACAAAAGAAAATGGAATAAAGAATGGAAGGATGGGCATGAGAGAGAGTGAGAGGGTGAGGGGTCAAACCTTGGACCAAGCTCCCATTCCTTCTTCATTCCTTCATCATTTTCCTCCCCTCATTCTCTCATGGCTGCTGACCCATCTCCCCCTCCTCTTCACCGTCACAAAACACCCCAAAACAACATCAAAACTCCATCTCCATTTCATAAAAAACATGCACAAGATCATCCCAAGCACTTTGGACCAAGCAAGTCCTGATTTTGAGCACTTGGGGCAACTCAAGAATTTTCTTGAGTTGACAAATGAGGTAATCCCTTCACCATTTGTATTGTATTTCATTTACTTTAGTGTCCATGCATGTTTAGAAGTGATTAGGCGATGTTTAGTGAGGTTTGGAAATTCCAAGTTAGGGTTTGAGGAATTTTGAATTTGGATTGTGTAATTGGGGTTAGTAGAGGCTATACAACCCTTTTAGTGACAGTATATTGGACTAAACCGTAAACTTAAACTCCAAAACATAAACTTAGAAACCCCGATATCGAAGAATTTTGGATTCTGTGAGGGTATATTGACATCTGCTATCACCCGGGACACCTGAAAAATATTTAGCGAAGACTGAGAGATGTGCAGGCAACCTAGAACCTATACCCAAAACCTGAGACCCCCACTCCATGTTATGGCTGCAATTTTACTCATTTTGCTCACAAATTTCAGCCTGGGTAGAGTGGAATAGATCCGTGTTTGGTCCAGGTCTTTATCTTCAATAAATTAGACCCTCCATATGTGCAAAATTGGCAAATTTCACTTAGGGTAAAATCTGGGACCATTTTCTTAAGTTGTTGTACTGTTTTGTGACTTCGTTTTAATTTGGGTTTTGGTATTTGATATTGTGTTTCCGTCATTTGGCGTTTGAACGCCAACGACTAGGGTTATTGGTTGTGTTTTGTACACGAAGTTATAGGTTTTGACCTATGGGCGAAACGTATGCCGTTTTGGTTTTCCGACTTGGTTTTAATACGCGTTTGCGATTGTGTATTGGTTGTAGGTACCCTACGCAGACTTCGAGATGACGAGGATGAGCGTGGCGTCATCAACTCCAGCAAGCGAAGAGCAAGGTGAGTAGATATATATCTACGGGGGAAGTCGGGTGGATGGCGTATAGCACCCCCGTAGTTTGAAGTATATTATGCTATATATATGATACACACACACACACACACACACACACACACATATATGATTATATGTTATTTGAAACATGGATAGTCAAGATTGGGTTCTTGATATAGTTTTAGTGTTATAAGAAGTAGCTTGGCTTAGCTTCTTAGTCGCGAAACCCTAGAATAAGGTTTACACCCCCCCACACACACACACATGCATTTATATTATTATTGTGCGTATATGGGGATATGTATACACACACACATACACACACACACGCATGGGTATGGGATTATGTATATACACACACACTCACACACACACACACACACACATACTTATATATTGAAGATAGTATATGATTTGAAGATGAGTCGATGAGATTGGGTTGAGGCCATGTGATCGGTGATGTAACGTGGTTCGTATTATGAGATACGACACGATTTGTATAGCAGGTCCTTAGGCATTGTGTTTTCATACACACGCACATATATATGTAAATGGTATCAGTATTGTACTAGACGTAGATCAGTACCCCCAGATCATGATATATGATAAAAGGATACCAAGTGAATAAAGAGATAAATGTGATATTGAACTGTACCTAGATTTGGGAGGCCGTACGACAGATTTACCGTATGAGCTATATATTGATGTTTGATCCGCACTCTTGACTCGAGGACGTCATATTATATAGGGTATCATATGGGATACTATTGAGGCGGGACCACCGACTATTATATATATATATATATATATATATATATATATCGACTCAGACTTAGATGGTTTTCCTTACCCTTTTTGATTAGCCTTTTTGCTCAGTCCTGTAGTTTATTGGTAGATGTTAGACTAGATTCGATTAATACCTATTTCAAAACTAACGAATCGTGTGTATTTTAAAGACGGGACAAGGGATTCTACGGATATTTCAAAGGACGTATCTTTTCTTAAAATCACCGTAGCCCTTATTTTCAAAACACCACGATTTGTATTATTTCAAATGGCAAAACAGTTTTGAACACATGTATAGTAATATAGCTTCCATATTGTTGCGTTATTATTCAGCTCCCGCACATTATTGCTGTTCGCATCGCATCGCATGCTTATATTGTGTTTTCATATATTAATATTGAAATCATGCTGTCAGGACACCAGCACCAGTACCGATGATGCGTATGTTCCACATACACTTACGTGCCGGCTCACACACATCATCATCGGTAATTGCCATGTCACGTACACTTTAGAGAATATTACTTCATTGACATAGCTTGTTAGCTGATAGATTCGACATGATATTAGTGTACTTACGTTATATGCTAGTTTAGACATTGCAGTTATTACTTGTTACTTCATGCATATTATTATTCACTGTTATGCAGTATTATGGCGTTTTATGCCGATATTCACTGTTCACTTGCTATTGATGATTGGATTTTGGATTTTCATGAGATTTCCTAGATTTGGGGTAAAACCGCAAGAATATATATAAACTTCTCTCTCTTTCTCTCTCTTTTTAAAATGCAAGTTGCGGTTTTCTCGTGATGTATGAGTCGTCCTCCATGATGTTTTCTCGGTTATGAGATGGATTTCGAGACCCGATTCAAGGAGACGTATGAACCGTCTCGGGTACATGGTGGACCCGGTATGGTACCCCAGGGCGAGAGTGATTTCATGGAGGATGATGAGCCCGTGCAGACTGCCTACCGGTGATTGTTGGCGCTTCGGATATCCGGAGGATACCGTTCGTGGTCGTGTGATTTATGATACGAGCCGATCCGGACTGATGGAGCCCGAGGTATTGAGACATTAAGATTTGAGATTTGAGACACCGAGATTTGAGATTTGATGATACTGGCCAGTTCGGGTAGCCGGAGCCTGAGATATTGAGATATTGGGGTTTATGTTTTGTGTCGATGCTTGACATGGATTTCTCTGTTGATTTCATTGATGATACTCGAGTTATATACATACAGAAATCTCTTAAAATAAAAGAAAACAGTTGTCTCACTCATTTCATTACATTACATTCATACCTCATACACATGATACATTGTTACTTGAAGCACTGATACGAGTACATGGGATTACACTTATGTATAGATGTTTACCCTTGCCACCTTTTCATGCTTCAGACTTTATCATTTGAGGTTATATATATTTTTGATCGTATTGACCTAGGATTGAGTACGATTTCTGCTCGGTGATGTTTTCTACTCACGAGTTGGAAACTCACCCCCGTTGTGCTACAGTTTCTTATAGGTTTTGCCGTACAGGTTTCATTGCGGCTTTCTGGCACACTACTCCTTTCTGGGTGATTGCTTTTGGTAGGTGGGTTCACTCGCTTCGTGACCACCCTTGTGTATTATTTTCATTGTTGTATCTAGAAACTCTATCAACCAAACTTGTATATTTATTGACTTAGCAGACCAGTGATGTTTATTCTTTCGACCTTAGAGTCGTGCGTTGTATTAATATGGATTTCTTGATGATTATGAGTTTCCTTTTCAGTTTTGATCCTCGCCCTTCGGCGTTGTATATTATATTGCTTGCGTGGTTGTGTCCGTCGTTTGACTAAGAGCTAGTTCCTGCTTGGGGATGCCTTTATCATTCATGTATATATTTATCATGTTGTACCCTGTTAGGGGCCAATATTTATAAAGAAAACTCTGCCGAAATTTTCAGAAAAGACTTGATGTTTTAAAAACGCATAATTCGGCTTATGCGATTAAAACCACTTGTTTTTAAACAAGTTTTCCTTCATTTATTATTTAAATGGTTTTAGATTTATGGGCTTTTGGCTTACTTGAATTAGATAGGGTCCTATAGACTTCATATGATTCAAGGGCCAGTCACGTGCCATTTTGGGTTGTGACAAAATTGGTATCAGAGCGCTAGGTTAACCTTGGTTCGAGTCTAGATTTTACTATATGGAGCCTAGGGTGTTTGTATATATATAGAATCTAAGCTTGACCTTACGGAACTTAGACTTAGTCGAGGGGGTATTAGACCCGAACTCTCGTCGCATAGGTTGACCTTGGTTGATGGAGTAGGTGACTTAAGGAGAGTGACGTACCGTGTGTATGTTCCGCGGCATACTTACGATGCGCTACTCCTCTTAAGAAGCCTTAGGATGTACATTTTCTTGCACATCATTACATTCATTCATGATCTATCCTCATCAATATCGGTTTATGGTTTTACTGCCGCGACTACACGGGCAGAGAGAGCTACGGCTAGAGTTGCGGTCAGCACGAGCTCGTCACGGACGAGGACTGAACAGGGCGTGATTCTAGGGACATACGATTGCATAGAGTGGCGTCGTTTTATTGTATTTTCGCGCCATGAGCGTTTGATGGATCGCTGTTATGAGATTTCTCGGACGTGCATATTAGCACCAGAGGATTGAGCCACTGATATAGGCCAGCCAGAATGTGATGACCATTGATGTATTGCTTATTCATGATGATTGAGGCACTGTTCAGCGTGCAGATGAATGAGCCAGTTATTGCTGCGAATGACGAGATATTGCCCCAGATGTTAGAGCTATTGCAGTACGAGTTGTACTTAGAGATATGATAGCAGGTCGCTAGTCACCCGAGGATGAATGAATAGGACATGTGGTTCGTTCGCTTACCCCGATGCGAGGTCATCAGATAGATTGATTCCAGCTAGAGACGACTTCATGCAGGTACGTTGAGTGTCGATAGAGGCGATCGGATGTCAGAAACCCATATTCCAAGTTTAAAGTATTCGGAAAGATATGCAAGCAATTCTATGGACCCTCTAGAAGAATGAAAACCCTAACTCGACATAATGACCATGTGAAAGCCTTTGAACCTTAGGATTTGCGGCAGTTCCACGGTACCATTAGTGAGGCTTAGGTCTGCCCTTCTACGGCTGGTCTACCGGTGCTGTGGTATGTACTCGATACTATTAAACTGTACCCAAGATGTTGAGCTCTTGGGGGATTATGAGGTTTTGACAAATCGATCGAATGGTTCAACTTCATTCGGATGCTATATGATGGGATGCATTTTTTGGGAGACTTCAGATACGAGTATAGCCGTTGGAGTACGGTCCATGCAGCCACAATAAGATGAGTCCGAAGCAGTCGACATTAGAGAAAAGTGGAGTATGAGGTTCTTACGAGATTTCGACGAGATGACGTTCCCCTCCACTGACATCAGAGATGTGATACGCATACAGAGGCGTTTTACATGGATATATTTTTCAGAAGGAGTGGCAATGAGTATGCAGCTGTTCGGGAACAAGAAATAGATTTAGTAAAGGACGATGACTTCCGGGCAGTTCGGCAGAAACGAGATTTGGGAGAGACCTCGACAGGACCTTTCTAGAATAATTTACGAGAAGACTTAGACCCATGAGTGGTCGTTTTACGCACACCCAGCAGGTCGGAGTTCGACACTGTCGACGAGACATGTTATGAGTGCCCACGATAGTTGGCCGGTGATTCTTAGAGGATGTGCTTGAGCGGAATTATTCCGCCATACTTGATTTCGGTATTTTGGGCGATCTATTCGCATGATTGAGTTTGGATGACTGAGTTTCATGATATTTGTTTTCATGCACCATGATTGCACCTACTGGTATTTATATTTTGTGCATATACACACACGATTTGGTTTTTGCACTCGGTATAGTTCACATATGCTTGCAGTACATTGATACGTATTTTGTGCACCACAGTTGCACTGGACTTCGATTTGATGTCATTTGAGATATTGATTTGGATTGGAATTTGCGCATGTTCAGCGCTTGATATTGGATTTCGTGATTTCGTGCATGTTGGATGCACATGATCTAGATTTTATTCGTGCATGATGGGTGCACCTGATTTAGAGTTTATTCGTGCATGATGGATGCACCTGATTTGGATTTTCGCGCATGTTGGGCGTATGATATGCGATGCGATTTTGGTGCACACCGGATGCACTAAATCGGGATTCTTGGTGCATATCAGATGCACCTGATATTGCTGTTAGGGACACCCGTTGCTTTTAACAGATGTTTCGTACACACCTGCTGCATTTAGATTTTGTTCTGTGCACATGTATGGCACATTCATGGATTTTGATTTCCATGCGCACCAGACGCACGCGGCATTCTTATGCACATTTTGGGATTGATTTCTTATGGAGCAGTGCGTTTTTATGATATTTACTATTTGTTTTCGTACTGAGCAGGACTAGTCCGAGGACAGTATCTGGATATATTTTTCATGCATTGATAGCTATCGAAGGGATTTCCAAAAAGGGAGCTATAGTCTCAGTATTTACCTACGTGTCTGGGATGACGCGAAACATTTTGTAAAGGAAACCCTTCTAAATAATTTTCAAAAACGGCGGGACGTACATATTAAACAAAGAATAAGTATATATATAGTTATTTTCTTACAATAAACGTCCGCCACTATTCCGCGATACGTGCATCGTACAGCAACATGAAAGATTTGGCATGCATTTCCTTCAGATGTTTGCACGTATAGTTTTGATGTATATCATATTGGTTTTCGTATTGGATTTGACATTTGTATCTTCATCATGACTCTGATGATTGCGGGATGCTTGACGTAGTTTTGATTTGAGTTATCTGCTCATTGTTCATGCGCATGCATTGCGCTATGATGCGTTTTAGGTATTGATGATTTCGGAGCCCCGACGACTTGGACTTTTTACTGAAATGTTTTAGTTTTTGAGGGGTTTAAATTTAAATTCAAGGACCGAATTTCTTTAAGGGGGGAATACTGTAACATTTCAGAAAAATAAAATATTATTTTTGGGAATTTTTATAATTAAATAATAATATATTGAATATTTTAATAAGGCGGTATAATTAAATACCGATAAATTGGGAAAAATTTGGAAAATTACAGAAATTACTGAAATGAGGGTGCTTTATGTGATTTATGCAAATTATAAGTTTTTATGATTAATTATACACTATTTAGTGCTAATCACGATTAAATATCGCTAATCGTGCATTAAACCGGATTTGTGCACCATGTCACATTTTTAGCACTTGTTCCATATTTTCCACATGTCTTCTCTTTATTTCTTCATGCATTCTTGTTTTAAAGTGAGAAAGGAGATGAATAGAAAAGATAAAGAGAAGAAAAGAAAACAAAAGAAAATGGAATAAAGAATGGAGGGATGGGCATGAGAGAGTGAGAGGGTGAGGGGTCAAACCTTAGACCAAGCTCCTATTCCTTCTTCATTACTTCATCATTTTCCTCCCCTCATTCTCTCATGGCTGCTGCCCCATCTCCCCCTCCTCTTCACCCTCACAAAACACCCCAAAACAACATCAAAACTCCATCTCCATTTCACAAAAAACATGCACAAGATCATCCCAAGCACTTTGGACCAAGCAAGTCCTGATTTTGAGCACTTGGGGCAACTCAAGAATTTTCTTGAGTTGACAAATGAGGTAATCCCTTCACCATTTGTATTTTATTTCATTTACTTTAGTGTCCATGCATGTTTAGAAGTGATTAGGCGATGTTTAGTGAGGTTTGGAAATTCCAAGTTAGGGTTTGAGGAATTTTGAATTGGGATTGTGTAATTGAGGTTAGTAGAGGCTATACAACCCTTTTAGTGACAGTATATTGGACTAAACCATAAACTTAAACCCCAAAACATAAACTTAGAAACCCCGATATCGGAGAATTTTGGATTCTGTGAGGGTATATTGACATCTGCTATCACCCGGGACACCTGAAAAATATTTAGCGAAGACTGAGAGATGTGCAGGCAACCTAGAACCTATACCCAAAACCTGAGACCCCCACTCCATGTTATGGCCGCAATTTTACTCATTTTGGCCCCAAATTTCAGCCTGGGTAGAGTGGAATTGATCCGTGTTTGGTCAAGGTCTTTATCTCCAGTAAATTAGACCCTCCATATGTGCAAAATTGGCAAATTTCACGTAGGGTAAAATCTGGGACCATTTTCTTGAGTTGCTGCAATATTTTACGACTTCATTTTAATTTAGGTTTTGTTATTTGATATTGTGTTTCCGTCGTGTGGCATTTGAACGCCAACGACTCGGGTTATTGGTCGTGTTTTGCACACGAAGTTATAGGTTTTGACCTATGGGCGAAACGTGTGCCGTTTTGGTTTTCCGACTTGGTTTTAGTACGCGTTTGTGATTGTGTATTGGTTGTAGGTACCCCACGTAGACTTCGAGACAACGAGGATGAGCATGGCGTCATTGACTCCAGCAAGCGAAGAGCAAGGTGAGTAGATATATATCTACGGAGGAAGTCGGGTGGATGGCGTATACCACCCCTGCAGTTCGAAGTATAGTTTGCTATATATATGATACATATATATATGATTATATTTTATATGAAACATGGATAGTCAAGATAGGGTTCTTGATATAGTTTTAGTGTAATAAGAAGTAGCTTAGCTTAGCTTCGTAGTCGCGAAACCCTAGAATAAGGTTTACACCCACACGCACACACACATATGCATTCATTTTATTATTGTGCGTATATGTGGATATGTATATATATATACAGGCATGGGTATGGGACTATATATATATATATATACATATACGTATACATATACTTGGATATTGAGGATAGTATATGATTTGAAGATGAGTTGATGAGATTGGGCTTGAGGCCATGAGATCGGTAATGTGACATGGTTCGTATTATGAGATACGACACAATTTGTATAGCGGTTCCTTAGGCGTTGTGTTTTCATACACACGCACATATATATGTAGATGGTATCAGTATTCTACTAGACGTAGATCAGTACCCCAAGATCATGATATATGATAAAAGGATACCAAGTGAATAAAGAGATAAATGTGATATTGACCCATACCCAGATTTGGGAGGCCGTACGACGGATTTACCGCACGAGCTATATATTGATGTTTGATCCACACTCTTGACTCGAGGATGTCATATTATATAGGGTATCGTATGGGATACTATTGAGGCGGGACAACCGACTATTATATATATATATATATATATATATATAT
The DNA here is from genome assembly GCA_030015575.1 of Agapanthus africanus. Taxonomy (NCBI): domain Eukaryota; kingdom Viridiplantae; phylum Streptophyta; class Magnoliopsida; order Asparagales; family Amaryllidaceae; genus Agapanthus; species Agapanthus africanus. The sequence continues at coordinate 140,203,392 of CM057345.1, read as the reverse complement.
ATATTGACTCAGACTTAGGTGGTTTTCCTTACCCTTTTCGTTTAACCATTTTGCTCAGTCCTGTAGTTTATTGGTAGATGTTAGACTAGATTCGATTCATACCTATTTCAAAACTAATGAATCGTGTGTATTTTAAAGACGGGACAAGGGATTCTACGGATATTTCAAAGGACGTATCTTTTCTTAAAATCACCGTAGCCCTTATTTTCAAAACACTACAATTCGTATTATTTCAAATGGCAAAACAGTTTTGAACACATGTATAGTAATGTAGCTTCCTTATTGTTACGTTATTATTCAGCTCCCGCACATTATTGCTGTTCGCATCGCATTGCATGCTTATATTGTGTTTTCATATGTTAATATTGAAATCATGCTGTCAGGACACCAGCACCATTACCGATGATGCGTATGTTCCACATACACTTACGTGCCAGCTCACACACATCAACATCGGTGATTGCCATGTCACGTACACTTTAAAGAATATTACTTTATTGACATAGCTTGTTAGCTGATAGTTTCGACATGATATTAGTGTACTTGCTTTATATGCTAGTTTAGACATTGCAGTTATTACTTGCTACTTCATGCATATTATTATGCACTGTTATGCAGTATTATGGAGTTTTATGCCGATATTCACTGTTTACTTGCAATTGATGATTGGATTTTGGATTTTCATGAGATTTCCTGGATTTGGGGTAAAACCGCAAGAATATATATAAACTTCTCTCTCTCTCTTTAAAATGCAAGTTGCGGTTTTCTCGTGATGTATGAGTCGTCCACCATGATGTTTTCTCGGTTATGAAATGGATTTCGAGACCCGATTCGAGGAGACATATGAACCGTCTCGGGTACATGGTGGACCAGTTATGGTACCCCGGGGCGAGAGTGATTTCATGGAGGATGATGAGCCCGGCAGGGGCAGACTGCCTACCGGTGATTGTTGGCGCATCGGATATCCGGAGGATACCATTCATAGTCATGTGATTTATGATACGGGCCGATCCGGACTGACGGAGCTCGAGGTATTGAGACATTGAGATTTGAGATTTGAGACACCGAGATTTGAGATTTGATGATATAGGCCAGTCCGGGTAGCCGGAGCCTGAGATATTGAGATATTGGGGTTTATGTTTAGTGTCGATGCTTGACACGGATTTCTCTGTTGATTTCATTGATGATACTCGAGTTATATACATACAGAAATATCTTAAAATAAAAGAAAACAGTTGTCTCACTCATTTCATTACATTACATTCATACCTCATACATATGATACATCGTTACCTGAGGCACTGACACGAGAACATGGGATTACACTTATGTATAGATGTTTACCCATGCCACCTTTTCATGCTTCAGACTTTATCATTTGAGATTAATATATTTTTGATCGTATTGACCTAGGATTGAGTCATACATACGATTTCTGCTCGGTGATGTTTTCTACTCACGAGTTGGCAACTCAGCCCCGTTGTGCTGATTAATCTCAAAAACTATCTATAACCGCAATCAAGAACGACGTCGCTTGGTAGCTAGCCGGTGACTACGGGTCGGTCCACAGGGATGTTGTGTTTTCCTAATCACGCTAACGAGTTAATTCCGATGGGTGTTCGGATTGATTTATTAAATCTAGAAACTAAATCTAGCTATATTAAGATTATCTAGATCTAAATCTTGCTAGGGTTAGGTTTAGGGTAGGTTTGGAAATGTAAATAAATATCAACGCTTTCTATACCCAAATTAGGATCTAAGAGAAGTTATGGTAATTATTAATAAAGGGGATTAGATCCATTCGGGAAGGTGTTCCTTCCTCTAAGTTCTTGTCCTTCTTTTATCGATCCTTATCCTAACCTCCATGGAAAACACGCACAACCGGGCCTTTATACTACGGTTTCACCACTACCTCGAGGGATAGGGTGCCGTAGGGCGCGGTGTGTGCGTGTATGCATGGAGTCCTATTGATTATATGTGATGGGTAAGAAAGGGATGAGAGATCTCATCTCTCAAAAGCCTTCCCCAAAGCTAACTTTAACAATTATCTAAGGCAAGGAATTAAATCTAAACTAGAGCAGAGAATGAAAAATTACCTACTTTATAGATGGCTCTCTCCAAATATCAACACTGGGTTGTCAGATCTGAATTCATGAAATGAAAAGAGGCATCGATGCTCTCCAAAAGAATTCTAAATTTTATTCATAGAAAAAAGCATAGTGAGGCATAACTAATACAATGATTTAGAATTCCTATTTATAGAGGATAGGAACCCTAGGTTATAATTGACCCGCATGTTTACATTTACACAAATACCCCTAGGTAGACCCATTCAAAGCCGCTTCAAATTTTGGTAAAAATTCATTCAACCATGGGCTATAGTCGGCCGCGGATCCGCGGCCCCAGCAAGGGTTGGGCCGCGGTTCCGCGGCCCAATGAGGCAATCATGTTCTGGAATTTTGTGTTCTTCTTGTGGGCTTTCTGGGCTTCCTTCTTCTTTGGTTCTTTGCTGAATTTGGCTTCTCTGTTTCTTCCAGATCTCCAGTGAACAATTTCAGTGGACTTTTAACCGTTCACTTTGTAATCTTGGACCTTGTGTTTCCTTTGTACTTTGTAAACTGATCTTCATGTGGGCTTTATCAAGATCCTTCTATTTGTTGGTTGCAGTTCCACTTTTGCATCGTCTTTTCTCTTTTTCTCTGTTTTAGATCCAAGAACCTGTAACCTATAATATGTAGCAGACATGCATCAAAAGCACCTGTTTATTTATAAAGCGAATAAGAATGGGGAATATAATAATGCAATATTATGGTGTGAACAAATACCCCCAAACTTATCTTTTGCTCGTCCTCGAGCAAACTTATTTTATTCTCTACATAAAACCTAACCGCACTTTCGCAGGGAAACGCGATTGCACTGAGCACGTGCAACAAGCCGTTAAACCTCTAGGTGTCCCTAGTAGGAGGTGTGTTGTCTCCTGAGAGTTTTCAGCGGATACTACCAACAAAATCCTATCAATTCGGCCTTTCGACTTTTGTTCTCTAATTAGGTCTTCTAACAAGGAATTCTATTATCGTCGACCCGTAAATTATCCACCCATATTCTTCACAATTCCTCATCATTTAACTTAAGATTATATATGTTCTATAGACTTAGCTTTCGGCATTTCCTAAGTTTTCCTTCTAGGGTTCCATCTCCACTTAGGAATTTTTATCAACTCTATTAATGATACAAGTTCTATTCTTCACTCCTATCTCTTATCTAAACTCCAATCATATATCCCCACGTGTGTGTATATATCACCCATACACTTGGAAATTCAAATCAAGAAATCATACTCTTGTCCGTTGTCCAAAGCACTTTTTAATTGGTGAATTTTTAATTGAATTTTGCTTACACATCCTTCATGTGACCGTTAATACTTCTTGAAGTACCAACGACCGATTACAAGATGCGTTTGCACTTTAAGGCGTAAATCCTAGTCTTGCAATACCTAAGGCTTTTAGCAGTAATTCCCAAACCAGTTGGTCTAAGGCACTAGGTGATGAAGCACCCTCGCTAAATATTTTTCAATTTTTGCAGCCTTAAGTAATCACAGAAACCAGTGTTCATTTTTTTTCTTTATTCACACTTGTAATTAATTTTTTTTCATTTTTCATCGTACTAAGGACTTTAGACAAGAGCATTTCAAGGTCTCTTCTACTATTCTAAGTTTCAAGGTGCGTGATTGTGCAATTTGTAGGGTATACATTTTCAGAATCTAGACTTAAGCTAGGAATTATTTTTCAAACATATACTCTAATAAAAATATCAATACTTTTCCTTTTTTTCAACTTAGCCCAAGAAGTGAACTCAAAATTTGCCTATTTCTAAATAAACTACAAAGACAAATACTTTCTACCGTTAAACTTTAAGGAAGGTTATTTTTAGGGTTTTTAATTTACTAAATCTAAGATCTAGTTGTTCCTAGCTAGTTAACCTATCTGTCAAACTCAAGTCAAATACAGCCAAAATTGAATACATAAATTTTTATAATTTTTGAAATTTTCAATTTTTTATGGGTTTTCAAATAAGTATGCAAATGCAAAAATATGTACAAATGAATGCAAAGGAAAGAAGGCTTACCGAGCATACTCCCAAACTTAACTTTGACAGTGTCCTCACTGTCATGCTATACTAAGAGGGTTGAGAATGTCGGCACTCCCCTGTTTATTTATTTATAATTTATTTTTTATTGTTAAAAGAAAAAACAAAATAATATACAACAAGGTCCCCCCCAAACTTAAGCAAAGCCTTACACAGACCAAAGGATAGCACCAACCATTCAAAAATCTTATTGTGGTAATGGTAGTGTTGGTGAAAGAATGGGGTGGAAAGAAAAGAAATGAGAAGCACACAAGACTGTGTGGAGATAGAAATGGTATACGGTCTCAGTGGAGGAGGAGAATGGCGGAAAAGAGAAAGAAGTGGAGTACGATCTTGAGGGTGTAAATCGAGTGAATAAATTAGCGCAATTTGTGATGATCGATGCGTTAAAAGTGATTGTGCTAATCTATCAACCCGTCGAGAAATGGGGTCAAATCCCTCAAGATTCGCAAGAAAGCATGGGTATGTCGAACTTGGTATTGGAGATGAAAGCGTAACGGTCTCTTGCACGGTCGGAACGATAGGAAGGACGAAAGGGAGTGAATTAGGGATAGTCTCATTCTCACCGTAGTAAACTGTCTCGAACTTGAAAAATTCCATCAATGGTTCGAAACAACTGTAAGCAACCGAGTCTGATGGTTCAACTAACTCTTCTGAAAATTCAAAGGACTCAAACTCGGGCGGTGAGTCTTCCACATCGTCCGAAAAAGTGAAACACTCGTAAGTGTTATCGGCTGTGAGAACTGTGTCAGATTCAAAGGAAAATTTTTCAAGCTCACAGTCTTCAAGCGTGATCTTTTGCGTGGTCGGAACGATGGAAAGAAGGGAGGGTGATATAATAGTTAAAGGTTCAGCACGATGAATTGGATAATCCGACACATCAAACAAAAATGGTTCAACCTCAATATTATCCTCACTATTCTCCTCAATACTATTCTCATAATTCTCCTCAATATTTATCTCATCCATGCCATTATCATCAAAATCAAGACGCCTATGAAGTTCGAGAGAAACAATTAATGACTCGGGATGATGAATTGGACATAAAATTTCAATCAAATCGACGGGTTCATTATCCAAAATATTCCCGGTGTCTATATCCTCAATAAGGTGAAAATCAATTTTTTCTGACACCTCATCAAAAGCATGGATATTTATTGATTTAGGTTCTAGATTGGAGGTGTAAAGATCAAAAGGATTAAGTGTGGTTTCACTCGAAAGGGGTTCTTCATAATCTGGCAAATCAAGCACTATATAGTCACACAACTCGTTAGATGTTTTGTTTGTAACTTGTGAAGCATTTGGGACAATCGATGAAAAACCGGAGTTGTGGGCTTCAAGTGGGTATGGGTAAGTTTGATTTGGGAATGTGTAGAACTCACTCGCTCCTCTCAAATTCTCCCTATGTCCAACCGCCTCCTCATACATTGAAAAATTTGAAACTAGTGGAAAACTAGCTACCGGTTCACTAGGTTGTATAAGGGCGGCTACGGACGCATCCATATTCCTAATCATTTTGTTTGTTGCTAAGATATAAGCCTCCAACGACTGTTCCAAACTAGACTTGGGTGGTAAAGGGGTTTCGGTAAAAGATTCGAAATTGTTTGGATATTTGAAACTCCCAAAAGGCTGTGTAGAAACAGTGTCTAGTGACGGTGGGAAAGTCGGGTAGGACTGGTAGGAAGTGGGTGGTTGGACAGGGGTAGGGTTAAGATGTGGATAAAAAGATGAATAGTCTTGTGGATCCCTAGAACTAGATGAGTGGAGAGGGGTGAAAGATCGGCTACGAGATTGAGCAATATGCTCAGCAATGGATATCGGTTTAGGAGTTACAGCAGGACTTGAAAAAGTGGTATCAACATATGAAGGTGGTGAAGGTTGACATGGTTGACACAAAGTGGGTTGCAAAGTCGAACTATTTCTCCTAGACGCTTCTATTTGATCTTTCAAAGAAATTTTGGGCATGGAGGGATTTTCCTTAAATCGATCGAAGCAATTGACGTACGAGGCAAAGTCAGGTTCGGGATACCAAAGTTCGGCAAGAGATTTATGATGTGGGGTACCCATGATAGAAGAAAGAGAAGAGAAAGAAGGTGGATGGTGCAAGGATTTCTTAGCGGCAAACTTTGCAAGTTTTGATAAATTTTTTTTCCTTTCCCCCCCTTTTTTTATTTGGAAAAGTTTGCAAAATAGATTTTTGATAAAGGGCTAAGACCAACTTTCGATCAACCAAAAATGCACAATCAGGCCTAGATCTAGGGTCACCTAGGTCAGCTAGACAGCTCCTAACTGTTCCAAAGGGCTAGAGATAGGACCTCAAACCGCCTCTTCACCGCCAATTGCGGTCAGGTAAGTGCCAGGTAAGTGGGAAGGAACCACAGTAGTGGGCCTAATTAATAACCACTATCCTTTGACACACTTGCCTAGACACCGCAAAGTCAGGTTAGGATAAACGGTCGATGCCTATAACTAGTCCTCTGTCCTATTGAGCTCGAAGTCCTTAGGGCTGAGTCTAGTATTTTTTAATTAAAGATTGGTCAATGCAAATGCCTTATGTGATTTCTGGTGTCCTGGGAAGGGTGATAAAATCCACACCCAATCTGAATTGGTCAAAAAGCCTCTTAAAATCCAATTAAAGATATGCAAAACAGTAAATCACTTGCAATCAAATATTTTTATTTTATGCGCGGCGCAAAGAATCCTGCACAAGATTTGTTATTGAGAAGGGGAAGATTTTTTTAAACGCAAAGAATCCTGCAGGAGATTTAACAAAAGATATATCGAAAGATTCAGAGGCGAGAACAGAAGACTTACAGGTTTTTTTCCCCAGCCTTTTTTGGGGAACCGATCCGTCATCTATACCGCGGAACCGCCGCGAATAGCCCCTCCGACCGCGGATCCGCAGTCGGTTGGTGGCTTCGACACGGTTTTTTTTACCAGATCTCCACGGTTCTTCTTCTTGACTCGGTCCTCCAAATTTCTTCTGTTATCTGTTGTGATATTCTTCTGTTTGTTCGGATTTGATATTTGCTTTTGATCTCTGGAGATTTCCAGATCCGAACTTGATTGTAGATCCTGCAAAATTCAAACAAAGATACCCTTCACAAAATAACAAAATGACAATTTTTTTTATATATATTTTTTTTGATTTTTCAGTTTTTATGATTTTTTAATTTTAGATTAACCCGAAATTGCAAAAAGAAAATAACACGCCATCCCCGGCAACGGCGCCATTTGATTAATCTCAAAAACTATCTAAAACCGCAATCTAGAACGGCGTCGCTTGGTAACTTGCCGGTGAGTACGGGTCGGTCCACAGGGATGTTGTGTTTTCCTAATCGCGCTAACGAGTTAATTCCGATGGGTGTTCGGATTGATTTATTAAATCTAAAAACTAAATCTATCTATACTAAGATTATCTAGATCTAAATCTTGCTAGGGTTAGGTTTATGGTAGGTTTGGAAATGTAAATAAATCTCAACGCTTTCTATACCCAAATTAGGATCTAAGAGGAGTTATGGTAATTATCAATAAAGGGGATTAGATCCATTCGGGAAGGTGTTCCTTCCTCTAGGTTCTTGTCCGTCTTTTATCGATCCTTACCCTAACCTCCACGGAAAACACGCGGAACCGGGCTTTTATACTACGGTTTCACCGCTATCTCGAGGGATAGGGTGCCGTAGGGCGCGGTGTGTGCGTGTATGCATGGAGTCCTATTGATTATATGTGATGGGTAAGAAAGGAATGGGAGATCTCATCTCTCAAAAGCCTTCCCCAAAGCTAACTCTAACAATTATCTAAGGCAAGGAATTAAATCTAAACTAGAGCAGAGAATGAAAAATTACCTACTTTATAGATGGCTCTCTCCAAACATCAACACAGGGTTGTTAGATCTGAATTCATGAAACGAAAAGAGGCACCGATGCTCTCCAAAAGAATTCTAAATTTTATTTATTGAAAGAAGCATAAGGAAGCATAGCTAATACAATGATTTAGAGTTCCTATTTATAGAGGATAGGAACCCTAGGTTATAATTGACCCGCATGTCTACATTTACACAAATACCCCTAGGTAGACCCATTCAAAGCCGATTCAAATTTTGGTAAAAATTCCTTCAACCATGGGATATAGTCGGCCGCGGATCCACGGCCCCAGCAAGGGTTAGGCCGCCGTTTCGTGGCCCAATGAGGCAATCATGTTCTGGAATTTTGTGTTCTTCTTGTGGGCTTTCTGGGCTTCCTTCTTCTTTGGTTCTTTGCTGAATTTTGCTTCTCTGTTTCTTCCAGATCTCCAGTGAACAATTTCAGTGGACTTTTAACCGTTCACTTTGTAATCTTGGACCTTGTGTTGCCTTTGTACTTTGTAAACTGATCTTCATGTGGGCTTTATCAAGATCCTTCTATTTGTTTGTTGTAGTTCCACTTTTGCATCGTATTTTCTCTGTTTCACTGTTTTAGATCCAAGAACCTATAACCTATAATATGTAGCAGACATGCGTCAAAAGCACCTGTTTATTTATAAAACGAATAAGAATGGGGTATATAATAATTCAATATTATGGTGTGAACAAATACCCCCAAACTTATCTTTTGCTCGTCCTCGAGCAAACTTATTTTATTTTCTACATAAAACCTAACCGCACTTTCGCAGGGAAATGCGATTGCACTGAGCACGTGCAACAAGCCGTTAAATCTCTAGGTGTCGCTAGTATGAGGAGTGTTGTCTCCTGAGAGTATTCAGCGGATACTACCCACAAAATCCTATCAATTCGGCCTTTCGACTTTTGTTCTCTAATTAGGTCTTCTAACAAGGAATTCTATTATCGTCAACTCGTAAATTATCCACCCATATTCTTCACACTTCCTCATCATTTAACTTAAGATTATATATGTTCTATAGACTTACTTAGCTTTCGGCATTTCCTAAGTTTTCCTCCTAGGATTCCATCTCCACTTAGGAATTTTTATCAACTCTATTAAAGATACAAGTTCTATTCTTCACTCCTATCTCTTATCTAAACTCCAATCATATATCCCCACATGTGTATATATCACCTCTACATTTGGAAATTCAAATCAAGGAATCATACTCTTGTCCGTTGTCCAAAGAACTTTTTTATTGGTGAATTTTTAATTGAATTTTGTTTACACATCTTTCATGCGACCGTTAATACTTCTTGAGGTACCAACGACCGATTACAAGATGCGTTTGCACTTTAAGGCGTAAATCCTAGTCTTACAACACCTAAGGCTTTTAGCAGTGACTCCCAAACCAGTTGGTCTAAGGCACTAGGTGATGAAGCACCCTCGCTAAATATTTTTCTATTTTTGCAGCCTTAAGTAATCACAAAAACCAGTGTTCATTTTTTTTCTTTATTCACACTTGTAATTTTTTTTTTCATTTTTCATCGAACTAAGGACTTTAGACAAGAGCATTTTAAGGTCTCTTCTACTATTCCAAGTTTCAAACTGCGTGATTGTGCAATTTGTAGGGTATACATTTTCAGAATCTAGACTTAAGCTAGGAATTATTTTTCAAACTTATAATCTAATAAAAATATCAATACTTTTCCTTTGTTTCAACTTAGCCCAAGAAGTGAACTCAAAATTTGCCTATTTCTAAATAAACTACAAAGACAAATACTTTCTACCGTTAAACTTTAAGGAAGGTTATTTTTAGGGTTTTTAATTTACTAAATCTAAGATCTAGTTGTTCCTAGCTAGTTAAACTATCTGTCAAACTCAAGTCAAATACAGCCAAAATTGAATACATAAATTTTTATAATTTTTGAAAATTTCAATTTTTTATGGGTTTTCAAATAAGTATGCAAATGCAAAAATATGTACAAATGAATGCAAAGGAAAGAAGGCTTACCGAGCATACCCCCAAACTTAACTTTGACAGTGTCCTCACTGTCATGCTATACCAAGAGGGTTGAGAATGTCGGCACTCCCCTGTTTATTTATTTATAAATTTTTTTTATTGTTAAAAGAAAAAACAAAATAATATACAACAAGGTTCCCCCCTAAACTTAAGCAAAGCCTTACACAGACCAAAGATTAGCACCAACCATTCAAAAATCTTATCGTGGTAATTGTAGGGTTGGTGAAAGAATGGGGTGGAAAGAAAAGAAATGAGAAGCACACAAGGTCGTGTGGAGATAGAAACGGTATACGATCTCAGTGGAGGAGGAGAATGGCGGAAAAGAGAAAGAAGTGGAGTACGATCTTGAGGGTGTAAATCGAGTGAATAAATTAGCGCAATTTGTGATGATCGATGTGTTAAAAGTGATTGTGCTAATCTACCAACCCGTTGAGAAATGGGGTCAAATCCCTCAAGATTCGCAAGAAAGCATGGGTACGTCGAACTTGGTATTGGAGATGAAAGCGTAACGGTCTCTTGCACGGTCGGAACGATAGGAAGGACGAAAGGGAGTGAATTAGGGATAGTCTTATTCCCACCGTAGTAAACTGTCTCGAACTTGAAAAATTCCATCAATGGTTCGAAACAACTGTAAGCAACCGAGTCTGATGGTTCAACTAACTCTTCTGAAAATTCAAAGGACTCAAACTCGGGCGGTGAGTCTTCCACATCGTCTGAAAAAGTGAAACACTCGTAAGTGTTATCGGCTGTGAGAACTGTGTCAGATTCAAAGGAAAATTTTTCAAGCTCACTGTAACGTTTTGAAAATCGTTTCGGTGAAATTTCAAAAAATCGGTAAAATAAGGGGGTTTTCTGTAAAAAGTTAAAATACAAATATCTTATTATAAAAATTAAATATACATATTCTAGCTATGTAATTGCTATTATTTGGTGTTTATTGAGCCGCTGGTGAAATTTCAAATTTTCTGAAAAAAATATTATTTTATTATTATTTAAGCCGTCACTAATACATTTAATTAGGGATAATTACAAATTGAAATGAGTTGAAACAAATTTTGTGCATCATAAAACATTAAATAAAATTTTATCATGTGGTTTTTGGAACGAAATCATTTGCCAAAACGGTTTAGAAATTATTGAAGAAAAAAGGCTTTTTTTTTAGCGTAAATGGATGTTTGGGGTATTATATTTATCATTTTTCATCACCCCACACCCGTACCCACATCCACACACTCCAATTTACTTCTCCCCTTGAAGAATTCAGCAGCCCCCATTTTTTTTCCCCACTTGAATTTCAAAGGAAAGAAATGAAAGAAAAGAAAAGAAAATGGAGAAATGAGGTGGACCTTTGACCTTGAATTGACTTTGACTTCTCCCCCCACTTTCTCTACCTCCCTCTCTCACCTCTCCCACTCCCATTCCAGCCGACCCCGCTCCTACAGCAGCAGCGGCCCCCCCATTTCCCTTCTCTTTTCTCTTCAAACTTCATCAAAAATTGCCTCAAATCCATCAAAAAAAATCCCAAAACCCAAATCCGACTCCTACCCATTTTAGCTTAGCCCGTATAGCATGGATCTTTGTGAAAAGAGAGCATTTTGGGAGGCCATGGATGCTTGTGGATCTTCAAATGTTTTTGGGTATAATTCTAAAACATTTTTGCTTAATTTGTTACTAATTTCTTAAAGCTAAACTACTTAAGTGTTAATTAGGCTTAAGTTGCAAGTTTTGGAATTCAAGTTATGAATTTGAATGCAAGTTAGGGTTTTATAAAATTGGTGTATGGTTGTGTGTTATATTTAGGCTTTTTGTCATGTTAATACAAGATTAGTAGCTTGTGCTAATGGTTAGTTTAAAAATTGTGTTAATTTGCTAATTTGCTTACTAGGTTTTTGAAATTGGTTAAATACTTGGGATTAAAAATGTGTTTAGGTTTTTCATGACTTCATTAACTTTATTAAGTGTGGTTTAATGCTTTAGATCATGCAAATCTAAGCTAGATTGTAGTTTGTGCATTTTTGCTTTGAAATTGTTAAATTTTAGGTATTTTGTAAACTAGAATATTAGGGTTTTTGGAATTTAATGAGATTAAATTCCGGGAATTGTTTATATGACTTATTTAAGATATTTAATAAATATATTAGCCACTACATTCATTTAAACATCCTGTTTTGTACAAAAACGGCGAATTGTGCTTGCTAGATTTTCGGAAAAATGACCTTTTAAGTAAAATTGGGGGTTTTGTGAGTTTTAACCTAGTTTATATTAAAATTAGTGTTCGTGAATGTGCAAATGAGTGTGATTGGATTTTTCTCGATGGTTTGATGTTTGTACATCGACATCGAGGGTTGGTTTGACTATTCTTGCATGCGTAGGCGATAGGTTTGGACCTATGCGTGATACGCGTGCCGATTTGATTTTCGTATGCCGTTTCGATTTGGAATTTAGTTTTAATGCGATATGGTGCGTTATGATATGTAGGTACCCCCATGTGGAATTCGAGACGACAAGCAAGCGCGTGGCGACGTCGGCACCGGCTAGCGAGGACCAGGTGAGTAGATTTATATCTACGGGGAGAAGTCGGGTGGATGGCGTATAGCACCCCCGCAGTCCGTGGTGGTGTATACGGATGCGTATACACACCAACAATTATTATATGTTATTTAGGATTAATAACGATGCTTAGGATGGATATTGGTGTGTTGGATTATTTTAGTGTTGCGAACCCTAGGGTAGTGTTGCACTACACATACACATATACATACTTGCATACATTCCTATTGATATGTGCTCATGGGATTCTTTATAGTTATGGGTTCACATGGGTATGGGACTAGGTGTTCATATACGGATTTGAGGATGATACTTGGGATTGAGCTGAGTCGATGAGATTTGATTTGAGGCCGTGAGATCGGTGATATAGCAGGGTTCATATTTGAGATACGACATGACGTTGTAGCGGGTCCTTGACGTAGTGTTTCACACACGTCCATGCATACGTAGGCGGTATCAGTATGGTACCTGACGTAGATCAGTACCGCGATCATGATATTTGATAAAGAGGATACCAGGTGAATAGTATGATGAATGTGATATTGACCCGTACCCAGATTTGGGATGCCGTACGACGGATTTACGTACGAGCTATATCTTGATGATTGATCCGCACTCTTGACTTGGGATGTCTGATTTTAGATATGGTATCGGATATGATATTATTGAGGCGGGATCACCGATTAATATATATACAGGTATGTATATGTATCGACTCAGATGTTAGGCGGTTTCCTTACCTGTAGTTCAGCATGTTAGCTTAGCCCTTTAGTTTAGTTTAGTTGTTAGATTAGATTCGATTCTTACCTATTTCAAAAACTAATGAATCGTGGGTATTTTAAAAGACAGCCCAAGGGATCCTACGGATATTTCAAAAGACGTATCTTTTCATAAAAACACCGTAGCCCCTATTTTCAAAACCCCATGATTCGTGTTATTTCAAAAGGCACCATTTGTAGGACTTATATTAGATTATTACAGATTAGTTATCGTTGTGTCTAGTATTCAGCTCCCGCACATTATTGCTGTTCGCTCTGCCTCGCATACTTATTTTGCTGCATATTCCATTATTGATATCATGTTGTTAGGACACCAGCACCATTACCGATGACGCGTATGTACCACGTACACCTACTTGCCGGCTCACACACATCTTCATCGGTAATTGCCATGTCACGTACACTTTAGAGAATATATTTGCTTGACTTAGCTTGTTAGTTAGTAGTTTGATATGATATTAGTGTACCTGCCTTACATGCCTAGTTTATTAATCATACATTGCAACTTGGTTATTGATATCATATGCATTCATTATCATTGACATATGCACTTGTGATGATTTCTTAAGATTTATGATATTTCTGGATTTCGGGGAAAGCCGCAAAATTTACAACTTATGATCTTTTAAAATATAAAATGTTGCGGTTTTCTAGTGATGTAAAGTGTCGTCCACCATGAGTTTGCTGTGGTTTTCGAGATCCGTGTCGAGGAGTGGAGGAACCGTCATGGGTACATGGTGGGCCCGGTGCGGTACCCCGGGGCAAGAGGAATGTGGTGTTGACGTTGAGCCCGGCAGGGGAGCACTACCGACCGATGATATTACCTGACGCGTCGGATATCCGGAGGATACCGTCGTGGTCTTGAGATGGATGGTAGGGGACGGTCTGGACTGACGGCGCCCTAGATATTGAGATTGAGACATTGATATTTCGAGACAGTGAGATTTATGTTTTGTGTCGATGCTAGACACTGTTGATACTGATTTCATTTATGATACCTCACTTTAAAAATACAGAAATCTCACTAATTTATGAAAACAGTTTCTTCATTTACATGTATTCTGTTTTCATGCATTCATACCTCACTCATATGATATATTGCTACTTGAGGCACTGACACGGGCACATGAGTTTACACTCGGGTTAGATACTACCCTAGCCATTGTTATAGGCTGCATGTTATATACATTTTTGAGGATATATTATGATCATTGACCTAGGATTGCGTTATTTATGCGATTTCTGTGCGTAGATGTTTTTCTATTCACGAGTTGGCAACTCACCCCCGTTGTGCCGCAGTTTCTTGCAGGTTTTGCCGTACAGGTTTAATTACGGCTTTGCGGCATAGTTTCGTTCGGGTGATTTGCTAGTAGGTGGGTTTACTTGTATCGTACCCCCATTATATATCTTGTATATCATTATTCTGTTGTATCTAGAAGTTCCATCAACCAAATATGTATTTATTGAGATAGAGACCAGTGTTGTTTATTCTTTCGACCTTAGAGTCGCTCGTTATATTTGTGGTGGTTTTGAGTTTTCTTTTGAGTTTTGATCCTCGTCGTTGGCGTTGTATATTATATTGCTTGTGTGGTTGTGACCGTCGATTGACGAAGAGCTAGCTCCCGCTTGGGGATGCCTTTTTCTTGATTTCGTATACTATTCATGTTGTATCCCGTTTGGGGGCCAGTATTTACAAAGGAGACTCTGCCGAAATTTTCAGTAAATTTTTGATGTTTTAAAAACCGCATAATTCGGCTTATGCTATTGAAATTACTTGCTTTAAGTTGGTTTTTCCTGCACTCTACTACTATTCTTGGTTTGGATTTCTGGGTTTTCGTTTTACTTAGCTTACGTACGTCTCGAGACGTTCGTAGTTTAAGTGCCGGTCATGTTCCGTACTTTCGGGTCGTGACACTCACAGTCTTCAAGCGTGATCTTTTGCGTGGTCGGAACGATGGAAAGGAGGGAGGGTGATATAACAGTTAAAGGTTCAGGACGATGAATGGGAAAATCCGACACATCAAACAAAAATGGTTCAACCTCAATATTATCCTCACTACTCTCTTCAATACTATCCTCATAATTCTCCTCAATATTTATCTCATCCATGCCATTATCATCAAAATCAAGACGCCTATGAAGTTTGGGAGAAACAATTAATGACTCGGGATGATGAATTGGACATAAAATTTCAATCAAATCGACGGGTTCATCATCCAAAATATTCCCGGCGTCTATATCCTCAATCAAGTGAAAATCAATTTTTTCTGACACCTCATCAAAAGCATGGATATTTATCGATTTAGGTTCTAGATTGGAGGTGTAAAGATCGAAAGGATTAAGTGTGGTTTCACTCGAAAGGGGTTCTTCACAATTTGGCAAATCAAGCACTATATACACACAACTCGTTAGATGTTTTGTTTGTAACTTGTGAAGCATTTGGGACAATCGATGAAAAATCGGAGTTGTGGGCTTCAAGTAGGTATGGGTAGGTTTGATTTGGGAATGTGTAGAACTCACTCGCTCTTCTCAAATTCTCCCTCTGTCCAACCGCCTCCTCATACATTGAAAAATTTGAAACTAGTGGAAAACTAGCTACCGGTTCACTAGGTTGTATAAGGGCGGCTACGGACGCATCCACATTCCTAATCATTTTGTTTGTTGCTAAGATATAAGCCTCCAACGACTCTTCCAAACTAAACTTCGGTGGTAAGGGGGTTTCGGTAAAAGATTCGAAATTGTTTGGATATATGAAACTCCCAAAAGGCTGTGTAGAAACAGTGTCTAGTGACGGTGGGAAAGTCGGGTAGGACTGGTAAGAAGTGGGTGGTTGGACAGGGATAGGGTCAACATGTGGATAAAAAGGTGAATAGTCTTGTGGATCCCTAGAACAGATGAGTGGAGAGGGGTGAAAGATCGGCTACGAGATTGAGCAATATGCTCAGCAATGGACATCGGTTTAGGATTTACAGCAGGACTTGAAAAAGTGGTATCAGCACATGAAGGTGGTGAAGGTTGACATGGTTGACACAAAGTGGGTCGCAAAGTCGAACTGTTTCTCCTAGACGCTTCTATTTGATCTTTCAAAGAAATTTTGGGCATGGAGGGATTTTCCTTAATTCGACTGAAGCAATTGACGTACGAGGCAAAGTCAGGTTCGGGATACCAAAGTTCGGCAAGAGATTTATGATGTGGGGTACCCATGATAGAAGAAAGAGAAGAGAAAAAAGGTAGGTGGTGCAAGGATTTCTTAGCAACTTTGCAAGTTTTGTTAAATTTTTTTTCCCTTTCCCCCCGTTTTTTTTATTTGGAACTGTTTGCAAAAAAAAATTTTGATAAAGGGCTAAGACACACTTTCGATCAACCAAAAATGCACATTTAGGCCTAGATCTAGGGTCACCTAGGTCAGCTAGACAGCTCCTAACTATTCCAAAGGGCTTGAGATAGGACCTCAAACCGCCTTTTCACCGCCAATTGTGGCTAGGTAAGTGCCAGGTAAGTGGGAAGGAACCACAGTAGTGGGTCTAATTAATAACTACCAGCCTTTGACACACTTGCCTAGACACCGCAAAGTCAGGTTAGGATAAACGGTCGATGCCTATAACTAGTCCTCTGTCCTATTGAGCTCGAAGTCCTTAAGGCTGAGTCTAGTATTTTTTAATTAAAGATTGGTCAATGCAAATGCCTTATGTGATTTCTGGTGTCCTGGGAAGGGTGATGAAATCCACACCCAATCTGAATTGGTCAAAAAGCCTCTTAAAGTCCAATTAAAGATATGCAAAACAATAAATCACTTGCAATCAAATATTTTTATTTTATGCGCGGCGCAAAGAATCCTGCACAAGATTTGTTATTGAGAAGGGGAAGATTTTTTTAAACGCAAAGAATCCTGCAGGAGATTTAACAAAAGATATATCGAAAGATTCAGAGGCGAGAACAGAAGACTTACAGATTTTTTTTCCCCAGCCTTTTTTGGGGAACCGATCTGTCATCTATACCGCGGAACCGCCGCAAATAGCCCCTCCGACCGCGGATCCGCCGCCGGTTGGTGGCTTCGTCACGGTTTTTTTTTAACCAGATCTCCGCAGTTCTTCTTGTTGACTCGGTGCTCCAAATTTCTTCTGTTATCTGTTGTGATATTCTTCTGTTTGTTCGGATTTGATATTTGCTTTTGATCTCTGGAGATTTCCAGATCCGAACTTGATTGTAGATCCTGCAAAATTCAAACAAAGATACTCTTCACAAAATAACAAAATGATAAATTTTTATATTTTTTTTTTGATTTTTCAGTTTTTATGATTTTTTAATTTTAGATTAACATGAAATTGCAAAAAGAAAATAACACGCCATCCTCGGCAACGGCGCCATTTGATTAATCTCAAAAACTATCTATAGCCGCAATCAAAAACGGCGTCGCTTGGTAGCTAGCCGGTGAGTACGGGTTGGTCCACAAGGATGTTGTGTTTTCCTAATCGCGCTAACGAGTTAATTCCGATGGGTGTTCGGATTGATTTATTAAATCTAAAAACTAAATCTATCTATACTAAGATTATCTAGATCTAAATCTTGATAGGGTTAGGTTTATGGTCGGTTTGGAAATGTAAATAAATCTCAACGCTTTCTATACCCAAATTAGGATCTAAGAGGAGTTATGGTAATTATCAATAAAGGGGATTAGATCCATTCGGGAAGGTGTTCCTTCCTCTAGGTTCTTGTCCTTCTTTTATCGATCCTTACCCTAACCTCCATGGAAAACACGCGCAACCGGGCCTTTATACTACGGTTTCACCACTACCTCGAGGGATAGGGTGCCGTAGGGCTCGGTGTGTGCGTGTATGCATGGAGTCCTATTGATTATATGTGATGGGTAAGAAAGGGATGAGAGATCTCATTTCTCAAAATCCTTCCCCAAAGCTAACTCTAACAATTATCTAAGGCAAGGAATTAAATCTAAACTAGAGCAGAGAATGAAAAATTACCTACTTTATAGATGGCTCTCTCCAAAGATCAACACAGGGTTGTCAGATCTGAATTCATGAAATGAAAAGTGGCACCGATGCTCTTCAAAAGAATTCTAAATTTTATTCATAGAAAGAAGCATAGGGAGGCATTGCTAATACAATGATTTAGAGTTCCTATTTATAGAGGATAGGAACCCAAGGTTACAATTGACCCGCATGTCTACATTTACACAAATACCCCTAGGTAGACCCATTCAAAGCGGCTTCAAATTTTGGTAATAATTCCTTCAACCATGGGCTATAGCCGGCAGCGGATCCGCGGCCCCAGCAACGGTTGGGCCGCGGTTCCGCGGCCCAATGAGGCAATCATGTTCTGGAATTTTGTGTTCTTCTTGTGGGCTTTCTGGGCTTCCTTCTTCTTTGGTTCTTTGCTGAATTTGGCTTCTCTGTTTCTTCCAGATCTTCAGTGAACAATTTCAGTGGACTTTTAACCGTTCACTTTGTAATCTTGGACCTTGTGTTGCCTTTGTACTTTGTAAACTGATCTTCATGTGGGCTTTATCAAGATCCTTCTATTTGTTGGTTGTAGTTCCACTTTTGCATCGTCTTTTCTCTTTTTCACTGTTTTAGATCCAAGAACCTGTAACCTATAATATGTAGCAGACATGCGTCAAAAGCACCTGTTTATTTATAAAACGAATAAGAATGGGGAATATAATAATGCAATATTATGGTGTGAACATGTGCCACAGTTTCTTGCAGGTTTTACTGTACAGGTTTCATTGCGGCTTTCTGGCACACTACTCCTTTCTGGGTGATTGCTTTTAGTAGGTGGGTTCACTCGCATCGTGACCACCCTTGTGTATTATTTTCATTGTTGTATCTAGAAACTCCATCAACCAAACTTGTATATTTATTGACTTAGTAGACCAGTGATGTTTATTTTTTTGACCTTAGAGTCGCACGTTGTATTAATATGGATTTCTTGATGATTTTGAGTTTTCTTTTCAGTTTTGATCCTCGCCCTTCGGCGCTGTATATTATATTGCTTGCGTTGTTGTGTCCGTCGTTTGACGAAGAGCTAGCTCCCGCTTGGGGATGCCTTTATCATTCATGTATATATTTATCATGTTGTACCCCGTTAGGGGCCAGTATTTACAAAGGAAACTCTACCGAAATTTTCAGAAAAGACTTGATATTTTAAAAATGCATAATTCGGCTTATGCGATTAAAACCACTTGTTTTTAAACAAGTTTGCCTTCATTTATTATTTAAATGGTTTTAGATTTATGGGCTTTTGGCTTACTTGAATTAGACAGGGTCCTATAGATTTCATATGATTCAAGGGCCAGTCACGTGCCATTTCGGGTCGTGACAAGTTTATTCTTATACCTATAACTTCTCAAAATTTAGACATTGTATTTCAACGAAATACTTGTCTAAAACTAGAGAAGTCATGAGTAAACATAATATAGTACGAGTATTAACCCCTTTGTCCTAACGGACAACATACAATACTTTTTATAAGTCCTCTGAATTCAATAACTCAAACCCTGTGCGTCATAGGTTCAAAACTGTACTGTGGTTAAGAAGAATTACACCGTTGTTGAATGCATCTTATTATGTTAGTTGTATGTATGCCCTAGAGGTCATTATTGTACATGTGATGCATATTATATTGGATGCTTGGACATATATAGAGATGACTTTCTTGCTCGACATGATAGTATGCTATCTGGTTGCACTTTATCTTAACATGTATACTTGTCTCTTGATACTGTCATATGGTTACATGTTGGTAAAGCCCTTAGGATGAGTACTTGACTACCAAGATTATGATGCAGATCATACTAGTGGGGCCATGGTAGTCCATAAGTTCATCCTTTAATGTTCCTAGTCGTGGGTGTATCGAGACGGGGCATCGATATACCAGAGTAGACTAGCGTATATGCTTCTCGACCCATTTGATGGGCGATGGATGATCCCATATCCATTGGTATTAGACATCAGAGATGGTATACGGGTGCTCAATAGAGACTGAGTACACTGGACGGACTCGCCGAGAACTCCTAGTTGTAATTATACCTATCGTCAGATAGCAGTTCTCTGGTGACACTGGTACAGGTTAATCTTTAGACCCGAGATCGTCATAGAGTCTTGTGTGATTCCCACTGTGCTTTGATTTCCACCTTACCACATTCAAGAAGACGTGCAAAACGGTGGTTTTTGGTTACAGTCCCGAGTCACATGGAGGTAATGAGCGATAGGAGGGGTTTCGTCTCTCCTGGTATTAGGGGTTGATGTTGCGCTGTGCTCGATTGGCCATAACAGGGAAGTCCCTGGCCAGGGCTGATTTAGAGATTTACTGGTAAGTGTTATCAGTAGTTTCTCGACCCGTTATGAGCCTCATATCGGCATGAGTTATCGGTTATTGGGGTCTGCGTTTACCACCCCTAGACTGGATATGCGACATATCAAACGAGGAGACCGGACTGTACGGTAGTGTTACTGACAGGTTTTATAGGAGCTAGAGCGGGCTTGCTTGTTGATCTTCTGATCGCTCAATACCCGGGTAGCCGTTACGTCCAGCTAGTACCGCTGACGGCTTGTGGGTGCTTGATGTGATCATCAGCTACTGCCGGCGTATTGACGAGTCTTTAAAGTCCTACATAATGGTTTCACTGGCTCAGGCAAAACGAGGTAGGATCATATATGTGATATGTGCGGGACCGAGAATAATACGAGTATGTGATACCGTATTATATTTTCGCGATATTTGTATCGGTCGGTTATTTGTGATATAGCCGGGTTATCGAATCAAGTGTTGATTCAATAAGATGGTACATTTAATATTAATCGGTTGTATGAGATATAGCCGGATTATTAAATCAAATGGTTGATTTAATAATTTAGTGTATAATTGTATATTTGTTATACTAGTTTACATTAACTAATATTAGCTCACTTAAACATTTATTATTCTCACATAAGCACACTTAATATATATGTGATATATATTAATTGTGTTTTATTTTGTATCATGGTTGTTGATACACACTACATGGGTGTATGAGACTTACACCATACCAGTTATAATGTAGGGTTTTAATATTTAAATTAATTCCAAATTAGTGGATAATTAGCCACATGCATGAAGCTTGTAGAAGCTTATGGATGCATTGACTTAGTCCACTAGTTTTGTTTTACTTAAGATATTTATTAACCTAACCATTATAATTTAGCTATGGTTATGTATCTACATGAGTTAGTATATGATACAAACTCACCCATGGTTGTTTCTCTCACCTCATTAGTTCATTCTCTTCTCTTGAGCTCATCTTCTTCCTTGAGCAAAAAGCTTGCTAGGTTTTTTTAAAGAGAGAAAATATTATGAGAAAAATAAAACTAAAGTGAGCCCACTTGCTATTTCATCATCCTCTACTAGATTAGCAATTTAGTATAGGGTGTTAGCTTCACTAATCTCTCAATTATTGAAGTAGTAGCTTGAGTTAGTGTCTCCTCGACGTAGATCATCTTCGGCCTTGAAGACTTCAAGCAAGACCGTTCCTTTCACCTTGAGAAGCCATGCAAGAGTCCGAGAGTACCATGATCGCAGTGAAGGGACCACTACAAGGAGTTATTGAAGTGAAGGACTGGTCTACAAAGGTTGTATTCCATTATCATTTAGTTATAAAGTACTTTAATTTATAGTAACACTCCTAAAACTCTAGCTAGATCCTAGGTTAGGTTGTTTGGCACACTAGAAAATTTGAAATTAGCATGTTTGATATCTTATGAAATCTTGTGGTTGTGCCAAAGAACCCTACAGTGGTATCAGAGCCTTGCTAGAGCATTAGGAGTCGTTTAGGAGAAGTTAGAAGTTTGAACGAACTCCGAAAACCCGAAATAGCCCACTTTCTAGAAATTTTTCAAAATGTTGGACCTTTTCACATTAAAAATCGTCAGAAAATCGTGCAGGTAAAACTATGGACCCTCTAGAAGAACGATACCCTAACTCGACAACATAACCACAGAACCGCGGTAAAACTATGGGTTTGGCGGCGGTTTCGCGCCGCCATGTGTGAGGCTGGGGCCGATACTTCTACGGTTGGTCCTTAGCTACTGGGACATGCTTCTGGGTATTTTTAATATTGCTCAAGTGTTGAGCTTTCTGGGGAAATTTTGGGAATTCATTGATTCGATCGAAAGGTTTAACATCGTCTAGCTATCTGGAATGTGATATAATATATGGAATTCGTATAGATAGGCATTATATCCAAAGTATGTGATATTTTGGGTTTAAGATGTCTAAGGTTATTATGAATTCCAAATGTTGTAGTTTGACATTTTCTTTTCTGCGACCGTAAGTGTAATATGTGGAGTATCGCCGGTTTCGTTGCTATATTTTAGCGACAATTGGGATACGCATATTTACTTACGTTGATGACATGTGATGTTATGTGTTGCTGTATATATGATATTAGATCGTCGTGTTTTGAATAGCCGGGGGGTTTTATGTGAGATGAGAGTTTTTATTTTCATTCATGTAAAATTATTGTATGTAATATTCTTCTATTGGGGCACTTCCGGGTTGAGGAAGATGTCACCGTTGATGTATATTATTTACTTTTCCGCATTAGGATAGGCCCAAGGAAGGGAGCACAAGTAACCGGGTTCTAGAGTCCAGTGGGAGACCAACTCGAGGAGTCGAGTCCGGGTCTCCTAACTCTAGAATTGGAAGGGTTGCTTGCCGCTCTCGTAGGAGTCTAGGGATGAGGGTTTGGCTATTCATCACGACCGTGGAATCCGTGTTTTATATAGGCTCAAAATAAAACACGGACCTCCTAGTATATTTAATATTTCATATGTTTCTTCTGCTGCTCTGTGATGTGATCACTGTGGATTCTGAGACGAATGGATATGGATTATATATAAGATATATAGTAGACGTTGTTTATGTTTTGCACCCGTGCTAGTTTTGTCCTGGTATGCCGTTAGTTAAGTAACCTAACGGTGCATAACGGGACATTGTGGCGAATGCGGATGGCATAAGCATACGCTGTATTTTCGTTTCTTCTGTGATGCTTAGGAAGCTTAAATGATGGGACTTCATTAATATGATTAATGAAAGAAAAAGAAACCTAAAAGTTGTAGAATCAAATTTTCAAAAAGGGTAGCTACAGTTATTGCTTTGCATAGTGATATATGTGATATATCCCGCACCTTATTCGATAAGGAAAGAGCCGAGATCCCTTCACCGGGAGTGACCTCTTTAGCGAAACTAGTAAAAGCCTCAAAAGCACTCCTTTTCAAAATCACTCGATTCTTCAACGATATGAAGTTCATTACGCAAGAGGTTTTCTGAAAAACCTGTCGTAGCCCTCCGTCATTTCAGATAAGTCCTACTTAGTATTCGTGCTATGTTTGTTGGCCTGCATCAAGGCGTAGTGTGCGGTAGCTAACTAGTACTTATCTGCAACATAAGATGAGATTCGATTAGTGTAGTTGTGCGACTTTGTTGGCCTGCGTCAAGGGTCATGCAGTGGGTTTAATTCAATCAGGAAATGACGGGTTGAACTTGACTAGCGGACTATGGTTTGTTGGCCTGCGTCAAGGTCATAGGACGCTAGGGGCAAAATATTATCGGGAATTTCAAGTGTTGAAATTTGCAATGAGATTGCATATCTTCTATGAGATAGTTGGATCCCGATACCCACTATGAGTAAGTGTTACTCCTGGGAGAGTTTTACACAGGACAATTAGCCGATCAAGTAGGTGTCTAGAAAGGTGTTAACGGGGTTACGCCCCTAGGAAAACGAAGTTTATTTTAATTAGGTCCGTGCAAAAGCACGGGGAACCTCCCTCAAAGTACCAACACTGGCCTGGCTGAAAGATTAGCGAAATTGTAGGGTGTAATTAATCCCGGCTAGTCTTTCCTTTTAGGGTTTGAAGGAAGATTTGATAAAAACAGTGGGAGCCATCCTGATTAGATAAAATAATAATAACCATTTTGATCTTGCAAGAGCATACGCTAAAGTGTTTTCTTCTCTCTCTCTCCAGATAGCGACCATGTCACGTCTTAATCAAGATAATAATATGGATGTATTGACCAAACCCGCTTGTTATACTGTGCTGGGGAACGTTGGTTCCGTTCTTTCTTATAATTGTTATAAGATCGAGCAGGGAATAGGGACATATCCGGATTCCCACGCCGCCCACACGAAGAATAAGCATGTTGATGTATCTTCTTCGGATGTGTTAGTTGTTGAGAACTGTTTCTCGGTTCACTCTACGTCCTGGGTATTAGATACCGGATCGGGATCCCACATATGTAATATGTTACATGGGCTAAGGAAAGGTAGAGAACTGGGAGTAGGTGATCATTCCGTAAGAGTAGGGAATGGGGCAAATGTTGCAGCCAAAGAAGTTAGCGAATATCACCTTGTATTACCAAATGGTAATACATTGATTCTGAATGAATGCTATTACATTCCGACCCTGATATGCAATCTTATATCAGTTTCTTTACTGAGTAAAGAAGGATATAATTTTGTAGTACAGGATAATGTTATGAACATATTTCTGAATAAAAAGTTTATTGGATCAGGCTCGTTAAATAATGGCATATACATTCTAGATCAAACCATAGTTCTTAATGTACAAAACACACACAAGAGGAAGAGTTCAGAAATGAACGAATCCTTCTTGTGGCATTGTAGACTAGGTCATATCAATGCGACACGACTAGCTAAGTTGCATAAGGATGGATATTTGAATCCGTTCGAATTTTCATCTTATGACACTTGCCAGTCATGTCTCAAAGGCAAGATGACCAAAACTCCGTTTACAGGATACGGAGAAAGAGCTAGTGAGCTATTGGGACTGATACATAGTGATGTATGTGGTCCCATGTCTACACATCCCAGCAATGGTTCTTCATACTTCATTACATTCACTGACGATCATCAAGATTCGGACATGTGTTCCTGTTGAAACACAAGTCTAAAGCTTTTGAGAAATTCAAGGAATATAAATTCGAAGTCGAGAACCAAACGGGTAAAAGTATTAAAATCCTACGAGCTGATCGAGGAGGTGAATACTTGAGCACGGAGTTCCTGGACTATCTAAAAGAGAATGGGATTCTTTCTTAGCTTACTCCTCTATATAAACCACAACACAATGGTGTATCGGAGCGGAGGAATCGCACCCTATTGGATATAGTGCGCTTTATGATGAGCACTGTTGAGTTACCTATTTCCTTTTGGGGATATGCACTGGAGACAGCTGCAGACCTATTGAATATGGTTCCCACCAAATCTGTGCCAACCACTCCATATGAGATATGGAAAGGAAAGAGACCATATCTTAATTATATTAAGATATGGGGTTGTCCGGTATATGTGAAAACACATAAACCGGACAAGCTCGAGGCAAGGTCTTTTCTGTGTAAGTTTGTTGGATATCCCAAATATTCGGGAGGGTATATCTTCTACCACCTCGAGGAACAAAAGGTGTTTGTTTCCCGACATGCCACCTTTTTAGAAAAGGAATTTCTTGCAAAGGCAATTAGTGCCAAGGAGGTAGAACTGGAAGAGGTTCCAGCTATACAAACCACGACAGAGGATTTGGTGGAACCGGAGGATTCGGTAGTTCCCAACGAACTTCAGCCACTCCGCTGATCTAGTAGCGTTCCTCATCCACCTGAGAGATACTACGGTTTTCTCATTGATGGTGGAAGCGAGGATTGCATCATGAAGGATGATGATGAAGGGATTCCTCAGCACCTCTACTAGGGTTTACAAGCAACACACTTGCTACAACAAAAATTTACGTTGCTAAGTAATCACAACCTTGGATCAAACTAGATGTTTAGGGTAACAAAAACTATCTCATACATAAACCAAGAGTTTAACACTAAGTGAAAAGTAAATACAACCTTTGTAGACCTCCTTGCTAGACTCCTTGGTTCAACTTGAGTTTGAAGGTCTTTCTACAGCACCACTACAAGGGTTTGGTAGCAACACACATGCTATATTAAAAATTTTAGGGTGCTAGAGAAACTAACCTAAGGATCATACTAGAAAAGCTAGGGTAACACTAAACTTTAACACAAACACAAGTAGCAAAAGGCTAGGGTTTGGGAATACAACCTTTATAGCTCCCTACGCTAGACTCCTTGGCCACTTGAGGGTTGAAAGAAGCTCGCTTGAGATCCTCTAAGTCCACGACGATCCACCCGGAGTCCTCTTTGTCCAAGCTTGAAGCTCCACTTGATCAAGAGAAGAAGTAGAAGCCAACACTCTAAACTAATGGGCAAGAGTAGTGTAGAATGATGATGTGGTTTGTTTTCTCACTTCAAAACCCTAACTTGATCACTCTTTTGTTCACTACAAAAATCTAGAGAGCAAGAGAGTGAGGAGGAAGAAGATGATGGCAAGTGAAGAGCTCAAGATAATGAAAAAGATAAAGATAAGAATGAGAAAAGAAAATATATATATTTTCTCCTTCTCACTCTTAACTCTAGTTTATAAATATCTAGATATTTTCTTTTGGATGCAAAATGACCATGGAAATTAACTCAAGGTTAAAGCAAAGGGTTAGTGGGTGAATAAAATAATCAAGCATGATAATAATTTCCATTTCCATTTTCTTTTCCAAAAAGAAATATCAATATATTTATAAAAGGTGCGAGTCTTATATTGCCACCATCCATTGTATCAACAACCATGATACAAGAGTGTATGCATGTATGTGTGCATGCACATCTATATGTGCATCAATGAGAATAAGTGCATACATGCATGCATACAACAAAAGACAAGAAGGGTTTAAAATGAAAAAGCTAATGGTCAATGATAAATCAACACTTGATTTAGCAAACCGATCATATCACATACGACCCGACCAATAGCATACCGCCCGATTAATGTACGGTATCACATACGCGCATTTAATCGGGTCTGCGCACATATCTCATATGCGCACCACATCGTTTCGCCTGGACTAGGTAACTTTATTGTGGGACTCTAAGACTCGTCAATACGCCGGCAGTGGGTGATGATCATATCAAGCACCCCCAAGCCGTAAGAGGTCAGCTAAACGTAACGGCCACCCGGGTATTGAGCGATCAGAAGAAAACAAGCGAACCTGTCACAACTCCCGTCGAGCCAATCGGCAACACTACCGTACAGTCCGGTCTCTTCGTCAGATATGCTGCATATCGAGTCTAGGGATGGTAACGTCGACCCCAATAACTCAATAAGCCATGCCGATGAATGGTCTATAACAGATCGAGAAACAACTGATAACACTTATCAGCAAATCCCAACAGCCCTGGCCAGGGACTTACTGATATAGCCAATCGTGCACAGCATAGCATCAACCCCCAATACCGGGAGAGATGAAACCCCTCCTATCGCTCATCGTCTTCGTATGTCTCGGGACTGTACCCAAAAGCCACCCATTTGCACGACTCAGTATAGCAGTGGTAGGGTGGTAATCAAAGTACAGTGGGAGAACACACAAGACTCTATGACGATCTCGGGTCTACAGACTAACCTGTACCAGTGTCACCTGAGAACTGCTATCCGACGATAGATATAATACCATATAAGAGTTCTCGGTGAGTCTGTCCAGTGTACCCAATCTCCACTGAGAACCCGTATATGATCTTGATGTCAATCATTAATGGATGTGGGAACATCCGTCGCCCATCATATGGGTCAAGTATCATATACTCTAGTCTACTCTGGTATATCGATGCCCTATCTCGATACACCTACGACTAGGGACATTTCAGGATATGCTTATAAACTACAGACGTCCCACTCGTATGATCTCCATCATAATCACAGTACTCAAGCCAATATTCTTAGGGCTTTATCAACATTTGTAAATGAATAAAAGCATGATTAAGTCAACATGTCAGATAAAGAAGAACCAGATAGCATACTATCATGTCGAGCAAGAATGAACATTGAATATATATACATGTATAAATACATCCACTATCATATAATGGCCTTTAGGGCATACATATATCCAACAATCTCCCATTTGCACTAAGGCCAGTTATTGGCGTATCTCATACCCAACATCTCAAAAAGTCGCTTATGCTCCAGCTGAGGGAGGGCCTTGATGAGTAGATCCGCAGTGTTATTCTTTGTGTCTACTCTCCTAATATCGATCTCGCGGTGATCTACAATCTCCCGGATCAAATAAAAGCGCCTCAGGATGTGTCTGTACCGTTGATGGGACCTGGGCTCCTTGGCTAACGCCATAGCCCCATTATTATCACAATACAATGGTATTGGATCAATAATGGTTGGAACTACTCCTAACTCCGAGACGAACTTCCTCATCCAGACGGCTTCCTTGGCAGCATCATTCGCAGCAATGTTCTCAGCCTCCATCGTAGAGTCTGCAACGGTATCCTGTTTGGAACTCTTCCAACTTACCGCCCCTCCATTGAGGGTAAATACAAACCCAGAGAAAGATTTGCTATCGTCCTTATCACTCTGGAAGCTCGAATCGGTAAAGGCCTCCATTTGGAGATCTCCATTACCATAGACCAAGAACAATTCTTTAGTCCTTCGTAAGTACTTAAGAATGTTCTTCACAGCTATCCAGTGATTCTCCCCTGGGATGGATTGATACCTGCTTACTACACTAAGTGCATAAGCTACATCTGGGCGTGTACATAACATCACATACATTATAGATCCTATTGCCAAAGCAAAGGGTATAATGCTCATGCAAGCTCTCTCTTCATCGGTCTTTAGGCAACAGTCCTTAGAGAGAGTGACCCCATGGCAAGCGGGTAAGGCACCCCGCTTAGAGTCTTCCATACTAAACCTTTTTAGGATGGTGTTAATGTACCTGGTTTGGGACAATCCCAATAACCTCTTGGATCTATCCCTATAGATCCTAATGCCCAGAATGTATGTGGCATCACTCAGGTCCTTCATAGAGAACCTCAGTGATAAGAATGATTTGACCGACTGTATCGTAGGAATATCATTTCCTATCAGAAGAATGCCATCCATGTACAATACGAGAAATGTGACAGCTCTCCCTATAGCCTTCTTATAAACACAGGGGGGTTCATCTAGATTTTTGATGAAATCAAACTCTTTGATAACATCATCAAAATAGATGTTCCAACTCCGTGATGCCTGCTTTAATCCATAAATGGATTTAAGCAATCTATATGCCTTCCCGCTGCTCCCACTGTCAATGAATCTTTCTGGCTGATCCATATAAACGCATTCTTCTAAATCTCAATTTAGAAATGCTGTTTTAACGTCCATCTGTTAGATTTCATAGTCGTAGTGAGCAACAGTAGCAAGTAGGATCCGAATGGATTTAAGCATGGCTACGGGAGAAAAAGTTTCGTCATAGTCCAGACCTGGTCTTTGACGAAAACCCTTCGCCACAAGTCTTGCCTTATAGGTCTTTACCTGCCTATCTACACCAATCTTTCTTTTAAAGATCCATTTGCACCCCACAGGTTTTACCCCAGGGGGTACAACATCCAAAGTCCATACTTTGTTGGTGTACATAGACTCCATTTCAGATCTCATGGCATCCAGCCACTTCACAGAGTCTCGACTCGTGATAGCTTGCTGAAAGCTGGTAGGATCATCATCCTCCATGATGCAGTTCTCTATCACCATCAATGAGGAAACCGTAGTACCTCTCTGGTGGGCGAGAAGTCGTACCAGACCTACGTAGTGGTCGAGGTTCCTTAGTTTCTGTTGCAACAGCCGGTTCAACCAAGTCATCATTTGTAATTTGTGTTTCTAGAACCTCTTCTAGATCTACCACATTGCCATTAGTATTTGTAAAAAATACATTTTCTAAAAATTTGGCATTCCTGGAAACAAATACCTTTTGTTCCTCCTTGTGGTAGAACAAATATCCATAAGAATTCTTTGGATATCCCACAAATTTACACATGACAGACCGTGTCTCGAGTTTGTCTGGATTCTGCTTTTTGACATAGGCTGGACAACCCCAAATCTTAAATTGCTTAAGAGATGGTTTCTTCCCATACCATATCTCATATGGCATGGTAGACACGGTTTTGGTTGGGACCCTGTTCAGTAGAAATGCTGCAGTCTCCAATGCATGCCCCTAAAATGAGACGGGTAACTCAGCATCACTCATCATGGAACGTACCATATCTAATAGGGTCCGATTCCGTCGTTCTGACACACCGTTGTGCTGTGGTGTGTAAGGAGGAGTGAGCTGAGAGAGAATCCTATTCTCTTTTAGGAAGTCTGCAAACTCTATACTGAGGTACACCCCACCTCGATTTGATCGAAGCATTTTGATACTCAAGCCGGTTTGTTTTTCTACTTCGAGTTTATATTCAGTGAATTTCTCGAAATCTTCGGATTTGTGCTTTAATAAAAATACATGACCGAATCTTGAGAAATCATCAGTGAAAGTAATGAAGTATGAAAAACTGCCTCTAGCCTGTATAGACATTGGCCCGCATACATCACTATGTATGAGGCCTAAGAGCTTAGTAGCTCTTTCTCCATGTCCTATAAACGGGGTTTTGGTCATTTTACCCTTGATACAAGACTGACAAGTTGCATAAGATTTATATTCAAAGGGTTTTAAATATCCATCTTTATGTAGCTTGTTTAGTCTTGTTTTGTTAATATGATCAAGTCTATAGTGCCAAAGAAAAGCTTCATTTATTTCTGAAAGTTTTCTTTTATTAGTGTGTTGTATGATGAAAACTGTGTGTTGATTTAGGACGTATATCCCGTTATTAAGTGTGCCGTACCCAACCAACATTTGATTCAGGTGAATGTTCATAACATTGTTCTGCAATACAAAATTATATCCTTCATTGTCTAACAAAGAAGTGAATATTATATTACAAAGCATACTAGGTACATAATAACATAGGTTCAAAACCAATATGCATCCAGACGACAACCCTAAGTGATACTCTCCCACTGCAACTGTATGTACATTGGAACCATTTCCAACGCGGAGAGTATGGTCACCTGTCTTCAAAACCTTGCTATTTCTCAGCCCCTGCATAGAATTGCAAATGTGAGAACCTGAACCGGTATCTAATACCCAGGAAGCAGAGTTTATTGAAAAACAATTTTCTGTCACAAACACACCTGAAGCGGAAGCATCCCCATGCTTCTTCTTGAGATCTAAGTACTCTGTGCAGTTGCGCTTCCAGTGTCCTGTTTTGTGGCAGTGATAACATTCCCCTTTCCCCGATCCCCCAGCTTTGGACTTATCTTTCCCCTTGGCCTTTTTGACCACCCTTAGGTTTAGTAGGTTTCTTCTTCATCTTTCCCATGGCCTTAGCCTTCGGGCGAGAAGAGGAAGATTGCCCAACACTTAAAATGGGAGTTTTCACTGATTTCAGCGTGCTCTCTGCACTCCTTAACATATTAAGGAGTTCAGGTAGTTCCTTCTCCATATCGTGCATTTTGAAGTTAACTACAAACCGAGCAAAGGCTGGGGGAGAGACTGCAGAATAATATCCGTATATTGCTCATTGTCCATTGTCCATCCAAGGTCCTCAAGCTCTTCTATGAGAGCTATCATCTTCAGAACATGGTCTCCTACTGGTGTGCCAGGGGCCATTCGCATCTGAAACAGTTTTCTGGATGCTTCGTATCGTAATACGCGGGATTGCTCTCCATACAACTCATTTGTATGGAGAAATATGGCTTGTACGTCTATATTCTTGTGCTGCTTCTGATGTGTGTTATCCATCGATGCAAGCGCGAGGCATTCGGCCGTGGCACAGTCAGCGTCCCATATCTTGCGGACTTCAATATCCGCAACTGAGGATTTAGGACCTGGGACGGGCGGGTCTGGAGCCGTGAGGACATATGATACCTTATCATAAGTCAAGGCAATGTTAAGGTTCCTCAGCCAGTCTTTATAATTGGTCCATTCAGTTTATTTTTATCTAGTAGAAGCTTGAGTCCGTCATTGGTATCTGCCATTAAGAGAGAGAAAAGAATACACTCAGCGAAAGCTCTTGCAAAGATCAGATCGGTTATTATCTTATCTAATCGATGTCTCCTACTGCTTTAATCAAGCTTTTCTTTCAAACCTTAAAAAGAAAACTAGCCAGGATTAATTACAGTCTACAACTTCGCTAACCGTTCAGCCAGGCCAGTGTCAGTACTTGAGGGAGGTTCCCCATGCTTTGGCACGGACCTAATTAATATAAACCTCGTCTTCCCAGAGGCGTATCCCTGTTAACACCTTTCTAGACACCTAATAGGTTAGCTAATTGTAAACTGCAAAACTATCCTGGGAGAAACTATTGCCTACAGTGGGATCGGGATCCAACCATCATATGGAAGGTATGCAATCTCATTGCAAATTTCAACTCTTGAAACTCCCGATGTGGTTTTTACCCCTAGCACTCATGACCTTGACTATAATCAACATATCATAAGCACTGGTCAAGTTCTACCCGTCATTTCTTGATTAATCAGATCCACCCATATGACCCTTGACTATGATCAACATAATCACATGCCTGTCCTAATTAATCACATCATATGTTGTGTAGGAAGACATCACTTAGCTACCGTACACTACGCCTTGACTATAATCAAAATACGCAGCACGAATACTAAGTACTCTATTTCCTAAAATGACGGAGGGTTGCGGATGGTTTTTAAGAAAACCTTTAACGCTTTGAACTTGATATCGTCGTAGAATCAAACGGTTTTCAAAAGGAGTGGCTTAAGCTCTGCAGTTTTGAAATATAGCTTTTTCGTAAAAAACCGAGTGGTTTTTAAATCCGATTCTACAACATCTTTTTAGGTTTATTTTCTTTACATTAATTATAATAATGTAGTCCCATCATTTAAGTCCTTAAGCCATCACAGAAAAGAAACGAAAATACAACGTACGCTTATGCCATCCGCATTCGCCGTAATGTTCCGTTATGCACCGTTAGGTTATTTAACTAACGCCATACTGGGACGGGACTAGCGCGGGTGTAAAACATAAGCAACGTCTATTATATATCTCATATATAATATAGCATTCGTCTCAGATATATTAAGCAATCACATCACAGAATATAGGCAGCAGAAACACAGATATGATCATATAGGATATACTAGGATGTACGTATTTAGTATTTAACCAACAATAGAAAATACGGACTCCACAGTCGTGATGAATAGCCAATCCCACACCTTAGACCCCTACGAGAGCAGCAAGCGACCCTACCAATTCTAAAGTTAGGAGACCCGGTCTCGACTCCTCGAGATAGTCTCCCACTGGACTCTAGAACCCGGTCACTTGTGCTCTCCACCTTGGGTCTATCCTAATGCGGAAAATTAAATAATATACAACAATGGTGACATCATCCTCAACCCGGAAGTGCCCCAAATAAAAGAATATTATATTACAAATGAATTTTACATGAATGAAAAGTAAAACTCTCATCTCACATAAAACCCCCCGGCTATTCGATCACGACGATCCTATACATCACAATACAGCAACACATAATATCACATGTTATCAACGTAAGCAAGTGTGCGTACCTCAATTGCCGTTGACATATAGTAACGAAACTGGCGATACACATACTACGCTTACGGTCGCAGAAAAAAGTATCACATACTACTAGGCGATGTTAAACTCTTCGATCGAATTAACGAACACCCGCATTCCCCAGCAAGCTCAACACTTGAGTGCCATTAAACAATACCAAAATCCATGCCACAGTATTTAATGGACCAACCGTAGAAGGGCAGACCCAAGCCTCATTTGTGGCGCCACTAACCACGACAAACCCTAGGGTTTAGTCGCAGTTTGGTGGTCACATCTCGAGTTAGGGTTACTTTCTTCTAGAGGGTCCATATGAATACCTGCATTAGTTATCGAGTACGTTCAACCTGGAAAATGTTGGATATAGTGCCCTCAAAGTCAATTATTGGATCGCAGGTACGTGATTGCAATGATTGAGGAAGGACCTATACCGATATGACAGTCTTGCTCGAGATGATAGTATGCTATCTGGTTTGTCTTTATCATCGTATACATGCTTTAGTTCACCATTGCATGTTGATAGAGCCCATAGGATTCTTGCTTGACTGCCAGCAGTATGATGGCGATCATATACGTGGGAGCTGGGGTCTGTAAGCACATCCTTAAAGTGTCCCTAGTCGTGGGAGTTTCGAGACAGGGCATCGATACTCCAAAGTAGACTAGTGTATACAGTCGAGACCCCGACGAGGGATGGTGGCCGGTCTCACAAGCCATTGGTGTCAGTTGGTTCACCTAAGATGCATACAGGTGCTCATTGGGTTATGAGTATACCGGACAGGACTCGCCGGGAATATGCTAGTTGGTATTATACATATCGTCAGATAGCAGTTCCCTGGTGACATGTGTACAGGTTAGTTTGTCGACCTGAGATCGTCATTTGTCTCGTGTGAGTTCCTACTGTGCTTTGATTTATACCCTACCACGCTCAAAAGAGACGTGCAAACAGGTATTTTTTTGGTACAGTCCCGAGCCACATGGAGGCAGTGAGCGGATCGTCGGGGATTCGTCTTTCCCAATATTGGGGGTTGATGTCGCACAGTGCACGGGTGGCCATCACTAGAAATCCTCGGCCGAGGTAGTAGAGAATTACTGATTTGGATCAATAGTTTCTCAGGTGGTGATGGGCTTCATGCCAACACGAATTATCGCGTTATTAGGGGTCTGAATTTTCCACCCTCCTAGACTCGATATGCGATACTCTTTAGACGAACGGACCGGACTGTATGGATATTGTCACTATCAGGCTCAGTAGGGTTTCTGGATGAGTTCGCTCGTCAGCTTCCCTTCCAATCAATACATAGGCAAGCGTTACGTACAGCTTATAGCTCTGACGTGCTAGAGCTTATACCCAGTGCCAGTGTGTTGATGAGTCATTAGATTCCCCTACAGACAGTTTCCCAAGTTCGGGCGAAATGTTGTAGAGGCCGTATGGTTTTATGGCAAGGTTCGGAAAATGCACGTGCGTTTACGCACGTGTCATATTTCGGGCAGATAATACTGGTGGGCTTTGGTTTAAGCCGGATCCGAGTATTATACTGTGTAGATATAATATCTTTGTCTCAGTTGCAATTGTATTCGGTCGTAATACAAATGCGCGTATGTTTATACTGTTACGGGGTTACCCTGAAATTCGTTTCGGGATCACTTTTGGAAGTTGCCAGTTTCCAGTTTTCTATCATCCGTCTTTAACATTCGGTTAAAGACGGATTTATCTTTTCTTGATGAGTGTAGAAGTTTCTAGATGGTGACTAGGATGATGAGGTGGCTAGTGACTCATTAGTGCATTAATTGTGCAATTAATGTATGATGACTAGGTTAGATGATTCATTAGTTCATTAATGGTTTTTGGTGACAAGGTTAAAATGACTCATTCTTTCATTAATGTTGTGGTCACCCCCTCCTCTCTCCTACACTCACCTCCCTCCTATATGTAAGTGGCCGGCCAATATTTGGTACCCTCTTGATTGATTTTCACACACTCTCATTTTCTTGTAAATGAGAAGAGATATTTGCTAAGTTTCCAAGCTCATTTTTCATCACCCGATTCCAAATGGCAACTTCATTAACCGTTCGTCCATGGCTTTGGACGAAGCGAGACAAAGTGTTCTACTCACTCATTTGGTTGAAAAGATTATGATAGGTTTGGATTCATGGAAATTAGATAGCCTCATTTCTCATTTCACCCGATCCAAAAGGCAACTTCATTAACCGTTCGTCCATGGCTTTGGACGAAGTGAGACAAAGTGTTCTACTCATTCTCTACATCAATCTTGGTCATCTCTTTTAGCAAACTTGATGATCGAGTTGCCTCGGTTCAGAGGAGGGAGCCTGTTTAATGATCCGTCGACGTGGTGCCACCTGGACGAGAAGATTGGAGATTCAGGAGATCGGAGCAGCCGCAACAAAGCGTGGGACGATGGTTGAAGACCGAAGGACTCGGATCGTTCGGTATAACATTTCTACCCACTTTGTAGTTTGTTAGTTTAGCTTTAATGACAGATCCGGGTAATAGTGCACGATAGCGCCAGTTGTAAAAGTTTTTGTTCCGCATTTTGCGTCTGTCAGACGGCCGGGGCGCTACCGTGGACTTACAGTGGTATCAGAGCCTCACCATTAAGCTTTACTAACTTATGCTAACGCGTTTAAAACAACGATCGAACCGAATTTCAAAAACTACATTTTTTCTGTTCAATATTTCTGTCGATTTTAAATCAGGTTTAAAAATTATTTTGCATATCACAAAAAATTGAGCAGGGTTTTTTGAGAACACTGGAGAAAATTGGCCATGTGATCTCACTGTACGGCCGCGGATCCGCGGCCAAAGCTAGGGTTTGGCCGCGGATCCGCCGCCATATTGGGAGATCAGTAAGCCAAATTTCTACAGTTGCTTCTACACTGTAAATTGTGGTTTTTGGTATATTTCTTTTGGGCTCAGATTTTATTACTGTACAGCAGTTGTACGTGGGGCCCACTTCAGGAAGTTTTGTCGATCGAAATTTTAAACTTGTTAGTATGCAGTATTTACATTATATCTCCAACCGGGAATGTCATTCGAGCGGTAAATTGCGTCTAATTGCTATAGTCCTTTTAGACGGATTTGCGAACGTGACATTCGCGTTGTTGTTCTGTATTGTGCTGTGATGTTGCGGATATGTCGTGGTGGATAGCAGTGTGCAACGGTAGTGTTGTTTGGATTTATTTGTACATTTGATATTGCGGGGCGAGCGTCCAACATGTGGACTGCCGTCACGGCCTGTTTGTATAATATTCTTTTGGGACACGATCGGGCTGAGGTCGATGTACCCGTTTTATGTATTTTTTTTTATGTACTAGGATTACCCCGCGACGGAGTGCACGGATAGCCGGGTTCTAGAGGGCAACAGGTCCGTATCTTATGGCTTTGAGAGGCAGATGGGCCTCACTCTAGAATTGGCAGACTATTCGCCGCACTCGTAGGGGTACAGATTGACCCAAGGAGGGGTGCTCAATTTACCGGATTCCGTGAAGTGCCGGGTGGTCCATTTACTGTGCTGTAGGGGGCTGCCTCGCTTCAGGTTTTGGCGGGTAACTTACCGCACCCGTAGGGGTCTAGGTTTCATTGCACATGCTATCCACACGACCAGGGGAACGTCGGGTTTCAGTAGCGGCTCTGTGAAATCCGGGGATCCCAGATTATCTGTATTGTTCTGTGATTCTTATTACTTTTCTGTAATGTTGCATATTATCACGCCTGGAGCGATTATTGTATATTGGTATATATACTATTAGATGTTGTATATGTTTTACACCCGCGCTAGTCTAGTCTCCGCTCTATCGTTAGTTAAGTAACCTAACGGGTGATGACGGGACCCAGTGACGAATGCGGATGGCATATACGTACATTTTATTTTCGTTCTTTTCTGGTGTGATTGATTGATGGGACTGCATTGATTCTTATCAGTGCAAGGATAAAACAAACCTATATTTGATGTTGTTGGAACAAATTTTAAAAGGTGTTATTACAAAGATGTTTCCTTTTGTTTTACATAGCGGTATTCAGTTGGAATATCTTGCACCTCATTCGACGAGGCAAGGGCCGAGATCCCTTCACCGGGAGTGACCCCTTGGGCAGAAGTTTACGTCAGGGTAATAACTTCACCATAGTCGATTACAAGTTGCTTTGCATAGCGGTATTCAGTTAGAATATCCTACACCTCATTCCATGAGGAAAGAGCCGAGATCCCTTCACCGGGAGTGACCTCTTTAGCAAAAGGTTTTCGCCACTATATTTTTTATAAAAAGCTATCAGGTTCCTTCAACGAGATCAAGTTCATTACGTTAAAGGTTTTTCGCCAAAAACCAGCCGTAGCCCTCCGTCATTTCTTATGGATAGTCAGTAGTATTCAAGCTATGTTTGTTGGCCCTTAGTCAAGGCATAGAGTTTGGTAGCTGCTGGGTATTCATTTGTTGCATAGATAGATGCGTTGGTTTGGGACGGTCGTATTACTTTGTTGGCCCTTAGTCAAGAGTATGTACGGGTGCGTTCAAATTAACCTGGATAATGACGGGAAGAACTTGACATGTGACTTATGATTTGTTGGCCCTTAGTCAAGGTCATAAGAGCATGAGGTAAAAATAACATCGGGAGTTTCAAAGATACAGCAAACTTGCCAGGCATGCACATACCTTCTGGAGTGTGATAACTTGAGTGGCTTCCATCAAGTTATCATGCGATGATAGTTGGATCCCGATTCTCACTGATGAGTTGGTTTACTCTTCGGGTGATCCTGACTAATTCTTCTTTTAGGTTTGGAGGAGAATTTGAGATTACAGTGGGAGGTTTCCTGATTAGATAAAGTGATAACCATTCTGATCTAGATTAGAATGCACGTAGAGTGTTTCTTTTCTCTCTCTCTCTTTGGCAGCGACCTTTGACCGACCTTAGACTATGGCTCATTGACCAAGTTGACCGAACCTTCTTAAAATACTGGCTTTTGGATTGTCTAAAGTTGCATAAGTCATAGCCGCTCCTTCTTTTACCCTTTGCATTTCTCAGAACACCCCGTATTACTATGGACATCCACTTCCATTGGATAGATCCATCGTATGGTTATATATGAACTCGAAGGGACTTCTTCGAGGATGGATCCAGGTTCAGGAGAAATAGAATTGGTTTATTCAGTTGTCTTTTATTATCACATTCTCTCAGATTGCGAGGGCTCCTTAGTTTAGGAGAGTACACCTATTACGCTTATTGGATAGTCTTATTCCAAACCATAGGCTGGTGCCGAAAGGTAGGGAATGAAGAAAACCAATTAGCCTAAGTAGGGTGTACAGAAGGTAATAACTAAAGACAAAATAAAGGGATTAGAAAGAGGGCAAAGTAAATTGCGACTGTTATCGTTCACGACCAAACCGCGTACTTCATCGCCACTCCTATTTCACTTTTAATAGAATAAAGTATTATTCAGTTGTCTTTTATCATCACCTTCTCTCAAGTTGCGAGTACTCCTTGGTTTAGGAGAGTACACCTATTATGCTTACTGGATAATCTTCTTCCAAACCATAGGCTGGTGTCGAACGGTAGGGAAGGAAGAAAACCACTTAGCCTAACGATGGTGTACAGAAAGTAATGAATAAAGACAAATAAAGGGATTTGGAGAGATGGCAAAGAAATATATGGTTAAAGTCATGAATTGGATTATGGATGAGACATTACTAGGAATACCAGGATACCCCTACGAAACATTTTCATGTTTCAGTGCATTGTTAAAGGAAAACTGTTTTCCCGATTAGATACTTACTCCAGGTTATGTATTTACCAGGTATGATTCTCACATCTGTATAGTTTTATAGATGATGAGTGGGAGTAAGTTATTGGGAATTAGGTAATTATCCTCATTATATCGGAATTCGTTGTAATTGGTGATATTTGAGGAAATCACCTGGGTACAGTTTCAACCTACGTTGCTTAGGTTTTGAGTTATTCAACTCAGTAGACTTATGCAGAGTATTGTATGTTGTCCAGTGTCCGTCAGGACAAAGGGGTAGGTCCTCATACTATGTTCTGTTTACTTATGACTTCTCTAGTTTTTAGACAAGTGTTTCGTAGAAATACAATGTCTAAGTTTTGAGAAGTTGTGGGTATAAGAATAAAGTAGAGAGCCAGGTATCGCAAGTATCGGGATTCTTCAAAGAAATCGAAGACGTAGATTCTTGTGATTGGTATTCAGTTGATAGTAACGGTTTTGAGAAACTTGTTTCTCTTTCAGGTTAGTCATAATTGGATGGATTCCTAAGTTGAGTAATACTGATTAGCTTCTCTCCATTAAGTTGATATGCACTGGAGACAGTTGCATGGTTTGAATCTAGTTCCAGTTAAATTAGTACCTCTATTTCAATATTGTATATAGAATGGTTCATATCTTAACGATGTTAAGGTAAGGGGAGTTGTCCAGTTTATGCTTAAAACCAGACACTGGATAACTCAAGGCATGTTTCTGTAATGGCAGTTTGTGGGTTGACCCTGGCTTTGACGAGGGTTGACATTTCTACCATCTGGAAAATCAATAGTGATATTGTTCTTGACTCGCCACAGTTTTAGTAAAATGGATTTTTTCAGAAAACAATAGTGGGAGTATGGTAGAACTGGAAGTGATTCCAAAACCGCAAACGATTACGGAAAATTTAATAGGACCTATATATTCAATCAGGTTTGACATTCCAATAGCCACTCCGCAGATATGGTGGGTAACCTCAGACACCCGAGAGGTACTCCGGTAGCCTCAAGGACGGTAACAGGGAGGTTCTTGTTTATCCAGACTTGACACTACTGTTGTTCCAGACTATGAGACCCGGCAGGAGAATAAGTATAGCGTCGTTCTAAACTAGCTTTAGAAGTGCACGCGTATATTATTCTGCCAGAGGGTTGTTGTGGTCAATAGGAGCAGCAGAAGCATAGTGGACAAGTAGCTTATGTCTATTTATAGGCTTGAGCAGATATAGAGGAGATAAGATCATCTAATTTTGATATAACAGTCATGGCTTTGACTTCATCAGAATAGAGGATGGATCTGTTAAGAAGGTAGTAGGGTGTGATGTCCTGGTATTTGGATGACATACACAGAGTAGGAAGTAAAATTCCTATACTATGATCGGTTATACTTTGGTCGTCACCCAGTTGTTTCTCCAAAAAGGATATGGATATAATATCAGACATTCTGGTAACTAGATCTATGGTTTTAGATCAAGATTTGGGTAGTTTCCCAATGTGGGTATTTTGACAGTATTCTAATGGTATTTAGAATAAATGACTCCTGGCATGGTGGTGTACCTGCAGGTGATGGAGTTACCCTCTCTAAAGGTGTCTTATAGACTAAAGGGGAGAGGGATGTGCATGATTGGTAGATCACTTGCTTAGGCAATTGAGTCAATCGTGAGATGTCAAGTACCACACCAGATATTGTTTTTGCACTAGTTGCGATAAGTTTATATTAATCCAATCCTGGAGAAACATTAGGAAGCAGTTTTAGAACATGAATGGATGTTCTATGGATTTGATAATGGCAGCCTCCTTGAGGAGACGGTTATCATTCCAAGCTTCCAAGGTGACCTGGATGATAGAGTGATTGTCAGAGTTATAGTTTTCCCTCTGACGAGGGACAGTATTATGGACAGGTGGTCCAAGAGGATACTGTGGGAGGCATGGTGCTGGATACTGGTTAGGTTCAGTTATCAATAAAGTCTAAGAAGTTTGGATTTGAAGTTCATTTATGAACTAGGTCTTATCAGATATTCAGACATATTCTAAGATAGGTATTACTCGATTCGGGAGATGGCTTTCTCCGCGAACTTGAGATTAAGAGAGACATAGAAAGAAACATCAGGACGGATCCACTCACTGAGGCTATTTCTCGAACACAAGAGTTTTACAAACTATCTTTGTAAAACTGATTAGTAGAGGAGTTGGGTGTTCGGTATCACACGGGCTGTGAGTATGCGACATAGCAATAATTAGCCTTAAGTACAAGTGGGAGATTGTTGGATATAGTGCCCTCAAAGTCAATTATTGGATCGCAGGTACGTGATTGCAATGATTGAGGAAGGACCTATACCGATTTGACAGTCTTGCTCGAGATGATAGTATGCTATCTGGTTTGTCTTTATCATCGTATACATGCTTTAGTTCACTATTGCATGTTGATAGAGCCCATAGGATTCTTGCTTGACTGCCAGCAGTATGATGGCGATAGAAGCTGGGGTCTGTAAGCACATCCTTAAAGTGTCCCTAGTCGTGGGAGTTTCGAGACAGGGCATCGATACTCCAGAGTAGACTAGTGTATACAGTCGAGACCCCGACGAGGGGTGGTGGACGGTCTCACAAGCCATTGGTGTCAGTTGGTTCACGTAAGATGTATACAGGTGTTCATTGGGTTATGAGTACACCGGACAGGACTCGCCGGGAACATGCTAGTTGGTATTATACATATCGTCAGATAGCAGTTCCCTGGTGACATGTGTACAGGTTAGTTTGTCGACCTGAGATCGTCATTTTTCTCGTGTGAGTTCCCACTGTGCTTTGATTTATACCCTACCACGCTCAAAGGAGACATGCAAACAGGTATTTTTTGGGTACAATCTCGAGCCACATGGAGGCAGTGAGCGGATCGTAGGGGATTCGTCTCTCCCGGTATTGGGGGTTGATGTCGCACAGTGCACGGGTGGCCATCACTAGAAATCCTCGGCCGTGGTAGTAGAGAATTACTGATTTGGATCAGTAGTTTCTCAGGTGGTGATGGGCTTCATGCCGACACGAATTATCGCGTTATTAGGGGTCTGACTTTATCCTCCCTAGACTCGATATACGATTCTCTTTAGACAAACGGAGCGGACTGTACGGATATTGTCACTGTCAGGCTCAGTAGGGTTTCTGGATGAGTTCGCTCGTCAGCTTCCCTTCCAATCAATACATAGGCAACCGTTACGTACAGCTTGTACCTCTGACGTGCTAGAGGTTATACCCAGTGC
This sequence comes from Agapanthus africanus, assembly GCA_030015575.1. Classification (NCBI taxonomy): domain Eukaryota; kingdom Viridiplantae; phylum Streptophyta; class Magnoliopsida; order Asparagales; family Amaryllidaceae; genus Agapanthus; species Agapanthus africanus. The sequence goes on along the minus strand of CM057345.1, from coordinate 140,160,497 downwards.
CAGTGTGTTGATGAGTCATTACAGTCCCCCACAGACAGTTTTCCAAGTTCGGGCGAAACGTTGTAGAGGCCGTATGGTTTTATGGCAAGGTTCGAAAAATGCACGTGCATTTACGCACGTGTCATATTTCGGGCAGATAATACTGGTGGGCTTTGGTTTAAGCCGGATCCGAGTATTATATTGTGTAGATATAATATCTTTGTCTCAGTTGCAATTGTATTCGGTCGTAATACAAATACGGGTATGTTTATACTGTTACGGGGTTATCCTGAAATTCGATTCGGGATCACTTTTGGAAGTTGCCAGTTTCCAGTTTTCTATCACCCGTCTTTAACATTCGGTTAAAGACGGATTTATCTTTTCTTGATGAGTGTAGAAGCTTCTAGATGGTGACTAGGATGATGAGGTGGCTAGTGACTCATTAGTGCATTAATTATGCAATTAATGTATGATGACTAGGTTAGATGATTCATTAGTTCATTAATGGTTTTTGGTGACAAGGTTAAAATGACTCATTCTTTCATTAATGTTGTGGTCACCCCCTCCTCTCTCCTACACTCACCTCCCTCCTATATGTAAGTGGTCGGCCAATATTTGGTGCCCTCTTGATTGATTTTCACACACTCTCATTTTCTTGTAAATGAGAAGAGATATTTGCTAAGTTTCCAAGCTCATTTTTCATCACCCGATTCCAAATGGCAACTTTATTAACCGTTCGTCCATGGCTTTGGACGAAGCAACACAAAGTGTTCTACTCACTCATTTGGTTGAAAAGATTATAATAGGTTTGGATTCATGGAAATTAGATAGCCTCATTTCTCATTTCACCCGATCCAAAAGGCAACTTCATTAACCGTTCGTCCATGGCTTTGGACGAAGTGAGACAAAGTGTTCTACTCATTCTCTACATCAATCTTGGTCACCTCTTTTAGCAAACTTGATGATCGAGTTGGCTCGGTTCAGAGGCGGGAGCCCGTTTAAAGATCCGTCGACATGTTTCCACCTGGACGAGAAGATTGGAGATTCAGGAGATCGGAGCAGCCGCAACAAAGCGTTGGATGATGGTTGAAGACCGAAGGACTCGGATCGTTCGGTATAACATTTCTACCCACTTTGTAGTTTGTTAGTTTAGCTTTAATGGCAGATCCGGGTAATAGTGCACGATAGCGCCAGTTGTAAAAGTTTTTGTTCTGCATTTGGCGTCTGTCAGACGGCCGGGGCGCTACCGTGGACTTACAGAAAATAGGAGTGTTTGATAAGTCGATTGACCTGTTTAACATCGCCAACGTTACCAATATGATGCTATAAAAATACGAATATGAACTATTCTGTAAAGAGCCCAATACCAAACTTACATCACATGAAATTCTGGACAAGTAAACAATACTAGAAACCCAAGATTATAATGTACAGAACACCAGAGCAAAACGAGCCTGAGGGGAGCACCAACGGCCGCCGTCGTCGGAATTTCCTCAAGGGTTGCCGGATTTTTCTGAGCCCCTCTATCTCGTTTTGCACTAGTTTTCTTATATCATCCTAAATGCCACTCTGCAGTTGCTGAAATATTTTTTTGAACACTTTTAAAAAATTTCCAGAGAGCAATTTGAAGGGTTTCTAATTTCGTATTTTTGCGGAAGTTTTCGTTTTCGTAAAGTCCTAATATCGTCTAGGCTTCTAGTTAGGCTCTGATACCATGATGGTCTTTCTACAGCACCACTACAAGGGTTTGGTAGCAACACACATGCCATATTAAAAATTTTAGGGTGCTAGAGAAACTAACCTAAGGATCATACTAGAAAAGTTAAGGTAACACTAAACTTTAACACAAACACAAGTAGCAAAAGGCTAGGGTTTGGGAATAAAACCTTTGTAGCTCCCTACGCTAGACTCCTTGGCCACTTGAGTGTTGAAAGAATCTCGCTTGAGATCCTCTAATTCCACGACGATCCACCCGGAGTCCTCTTTGTCCAAGTTTGAAGCTCCACTTGATCAAGAGAAGAAGTAGAAACCAACACTCTAAACTAATGGGCAAGAGTAGTGTAGAATGATGATGTGGTTTATTTTCTCACTTCAAAACCCTAACTTGATCACTCTTTTGTTCACTACAAAAATCTAGAGAGCAAGAGAGTGAGGAGGAAGAAGATGATGGCAAGTGAAGAGCTCAAGATAATGAAAAAGATAAAGATAAGAATGAGAAAAGAAAGTATATATATTTTCTCCTTCTCACTCTTAACTCTAGTTTATAAAGATCTAGATATTTTCTTTTGGATGCAAAATGGCCATGGAAATTAACTCAAGGTTAAAGCAAAGGGTTAATGGGTGAATAAAATAATCAAGCATGATAATAATTTCCATTTCAATTTTCTTTTCCAAAAAGAAATATCAATATATTTATAAAAGGTGTGAGTTTTATATTGCCACCATCTATTGTATCAACAACCATGATACAAGAGTGTATGCATGTATGTGTGCATGCACATCCATATGTGCATCAATGAGAATAAGTGCATACATGCATGCATACAACAAAAGACAAGAAGGGTTCAAAATGAAAAAGTTAATGGTCAATGATAAATCAACACTTGATTTAGCAAACCGGTCATACCACATACGACCCGACCAATAGCATACTGCCCGATTAATATACGGTATCACATACGCGCATTTAATCGGGTCTCCGCGCATATCTCATATGCGCACCACATCATTTCGCCTGGACTAGGTAACTCCATTGTGGGACTCTAAGACTCGTCAATACGCCTGCAGTGGGTGATGATCATATCAAGCACCCCCAAGCCGCAAGAGGTCAGCTAAACGTAACGGCCACCCGGGTATTGAGCGATCAGAAGAAAACAAGCGAACCTGTCACAACTCCCATCGAGCCAACCGAAAACACTACCGAACAGTCCGGTCTCTACGTCAGATATGCTGCATATCGAGTCTAGGGACGGTAACGTCGACCCCAATAACTCAATAAGCCGTGCCGATGAATGGTCTATAACAGATCGAGAAACTACTGATAACACTTATCAGCAAATTCCAACAGCCCTGGCCAGGGACTTACTGATATTGCCAATCGTGCACAGCACAGCATCAACCCCCAATACCGGGACAGATGAAACCCCTCCTATCGCTCATCGTCTTCGTATGTCTTGGGACTGTACCCAAAAGCCACCTGTTTGCACGACTCAGTAGAGCTGTGGTAGGGTGGTAATCAAAGTACAGTGGGAGAACACACAAGACTCTATGACGATCTCGGGTCTACAGACTAACCTGTACCAGTGTCACCTGAGAACTGCTATCCGACGATAGATATAATACCATATAGGAGTTCTCGGCGAGTCCGTCCTGTGTACCTAGTCTCCACTGAGCACCCGCAATGAAGTAGGAACATCCATCGCCCATCTCATGGGTCTAGTGTCGTATACGCTAGTCTACTCTGGAATATCGATGCCCCGTCTCGATATACCCATGACTATGTACATTTGAGGATAAGCTTATAAACTACACATGTCCCACCAGTATGATCTGCATTATAATCACAGTAGTTAAGCAAACATCCTCAGGGCTTTATCAACATGTACAAATAAATAAAAGCATGATTAAGTGAACATGTCAGATAAAGAGTAACCAAATAGCATACTATTATGTCGAGCAAGAAAGTCCTCTATATATATACATGTATAAATACATCCACTATCATATAATGGCCTCTAGGGCATACATATATCCAACAATCTCTCACTTGCACTAAGGCCAGTTATTGGCGTATCTCATATCCAACATCTCAAAAAGTCGCTCTTGTTGCGGCTGAGGGAGGGCCTTGGTGAGTGGATCCGCGGTGTTATTCTTTGTGTCTACTCTCCTAATCTCGATCTCGCGGTGATCGACTATCTCCCGGATCAGATGAAAATGCCTCAGGATGTGTCTGGACCGCTGATGGGACCTGGGCTCCTTGGCTAATGCCATAGCCCCATTATTATCGCAATACAATGGTATTGGATCAATAATGGTTGGAACTACTCCTAGCTCCGTGACGAACTTTTTCATTCAGACGGCTTCCTTGGCGGCATCATTTGCAGCAATGTACTCAGCTTCCATCGTAGAGTCTGCAACGGTATCCTGTTTGGAACTCTTCCAACTCACCGCCCCTCCATTGAGGGTAAATACAAAGCCAGAGATAGATTTGCTGTCGTTCTTATCACTCTGGAAGCTCGAATTGGTAAAGGCCTCCATTAGGAGATCTCCATTACCATATTTCAAGAACAATTCTTTAGTCCTTCGCAAGTACTTAAGAATGTTCTTCACAGCTGCCCAGTGATTCTCCCCTGGGTTGGATTGATACCTGCTTACTACACTAAGCGCATAAGCTACATCAGGGCGTGTACATAACATCGTATACATTATAGATCCTACGGCTGAAGCATAGGGTATAATGCTCATGCGAGCTCTCTTTTCATCGGTCTTTGTGCAAAAGTCCTTGAAGAGAGTGACTCCATGGCAAGCGGGTAAGGCACCCCGCTTGGAGTCTTCCATACTAAACCTCTTTAGGATGGTGTTGATGTACCTGGTCTGGGAAAATCCTAATAACCTTTTGGATCTATCCCTATAGATCCGAATGCCCAGTATGTATATGGCATTACCTAGGTCCTTCATGGAAAACCTTTGTGATAAGAAAGATTTGACCGACTGTAGCATAGGAATATCATTTCCTATCAGAAGAATATCATACACGTACAATACGAGGAATGCGCCAGCTCTCCCTACAGCCTTCTTATAAACACAAGGTTCATCTGGGTTTTTGATGAAATCAAATTTTTTGATAACATCATCAAAACAGATGTTCCAACTCCGTAATGCCTGCTTCAATCCATAAATGGATTTAAGCAATCTACATGCTTTCCCACTGCTCCCACTGTCAATGAAGCCTTCTGGCTGATCCATATAAACGCATTCTTCTAAATCACCATTTAGAAATGCAGTTTTAACGTCCATCTGCCAGATTTCATAGTCGTAGTAAGCAGCAATAGCAAGTAGGATCCGAATGGATTTAAGCATGGCTACGGGAGAAAAAGTTTCGTCATAGTCTAGACCTGGTCTTTGACGAAAACCTTTCGCCACAAGTCTTGCCTTATAGGTCTCCACCTGTCCATCTACACCAATTTTTCTTTTAAAGATCCATTTGCACCCTACGGGTTTTACCCCAGAGGGTACAACGTCCAAAGTCCATACTTTGTTGGTGTACATAGACTCCATTTCAGATCTCATAGCATTCAGCCACTTCACAGAGTCTCCATTCGTGATAGCTTGCTGAAAACTGGTAGGATCATCATCCTCTATGATGCAATCTTCTCTATCCCCATCAATGAGAAAACCATAGTATCTCTCCGGTGGGCGAGAAGTCCTACCAGATCTACGGAGTGGCCGAGGTTCATTAGTTTCTGTTGCAACAGCCGGTTCAACCAAGTCGTCATTTATAACTTGTGTCTCTAGAACCACTTCTAGATCTACCATATTGCCATCTGTATCATTTGTAAAAAATTCTTTTTCTAAAAATGTGGCATGCTGAGAAACAAACACCTTTTATTCCTCCTTGTGGTAGAACGGATATCCATAGGAATTCTTTGGATACCCCACAAAATTACACATGATTGACCGTGTCTTGAGTTTGTCCGGATTTTGCATTTTGACATAGGCCGGACAACCCCAAATCTTAACTCGTTTAAGAGATGGTCTCTTCCCATGCCATATCTCATATGGCGTAGTAGACACGGTTTTGGTTGGAACCCTGTTCAATAGAAACGCTGCAGTCTCCAATGCATGCCCCCAAAATGAGACAGGTAACTCAGCATCACTCATCATGGAACGAACCATATCCAATAGGGTCCGATTCCTCCGCTCTGACATACCGTTGTGCTGTGGTGTGTAAGGAGGAATGAGCTGAGAGAGAATCCCATTCTCTTTTAGAAAGTCTGCTAATTCTGTACTGAGATACTCTCCACCTCGATCTGATCGAAGCATTTTGATACTCAAGCCGGTTTGTTTTTCTACTTCAAATTTATATTCAGTGAATTTCTTGAAAGCTTCAGACTTGTGCTTTAATAAAAATACATGACCGAATCTTGAGAAATCATCAGTGAAAGTAATGAAGTAAGAAAAACTGCCTCTAGCCTGTATAGACATTGGCCCGCATACATCACTATATATGAGGGCTAAGAGCTGAGTAGCTCTTTCTCCGTGTCCTGTAAACGGAGATTTGGTCATTTTACCCTTGATACAAGACTGGCAAGTCGCATAAGATTTATATTCAAAGGGGTTTAAATATCCATCTTTATGTAGTTTGTTTAAGTCTTGTTTCGTTAATATGACCAAGTCTACAGTGCCAAAGAAAAGCTTCATTTATTTCTGAAACTTTTCTTTTATTAGTGTGTTGTATGCTGAAAATTGTGTGTTGATTTAGGACGTATATCCCGTTATTAACTGTACCATACCCAACCAACATTTGATTCAGGTTAATGTTCATAACATTATTCTGCAACACAAAATTATATCCTTCATTATCTAACAAAGAAACGGATACAATATTACAAAGCATTCTAGGTACATAATAACATGGGTTCCAAACCAATATACACCCTGATGGCAACCCTAGGTGATACTCTCACACTGAAACTGCTTGTACATTGGAACCATTTCCAACCCGGAGAGTATGGTCACCTGTATTCAAAACTTTGCTATTTCTCAGCCCCTGCATAGAATTGCAAATGTGAGAACCTGAACCGGTATCTAACCTAGGAAGCAGAGTTTATAGAAAAACAGTTTTTTGTCACAAATACACCTGAAGCGGAAGCATCCCCATGTTTCTTTTTCTTGAGATCCAAGTACTCAGTGCAATTGTGCTACCCGTGTCCCGCTTTGTGGCAGTGATAACATTACCCTTTCTCCGATTCCCCAACTTTGGACTTGTCTTTCCCCTTAGCCTTTTTAACCCCACCTCTAGGTTTGGTGGGTTTCTTCTTCATCTTTCCCTTGGCCTTGGCCTTCGGGCAAGATGAGGAAGATGGTCCAGCAATCAAAGCAGGAGTCTTCACTGATTTCAGCGTGCTCTCTACACTCCTTAACATATTAAGGAGTTCACGTAGCGACTTCTCCATGTTGTGCATGTTGAAGTTAACTACAAACTGAGCAAAGGCTGGGGGGAGAGACTGCAGAATGATATCAGTATATTGTTCATTGTCCATTTCCCATCCGAGGTCCTCAAGCTCTTCTATAAGGGCTATCATCTTCAGAACATGGTCTCCTACTGGTGTGCCAGGGGCCATACGCATCTAAAATAGCTTTCTGGATGCTTCGTATCGTATGACACGAGATTGCTCTCCATACAACTCCTTTGTATGGAGAAATATGGATTGGACATCCATATTCTCGTGCTGCTTTTGATGTGTGTTATCCATCGATGCACGCGCAAGGCATTTGGCCATGGCACAGTCAGCGTCTCATGTCTTGCGGACTTCAATATCCGCAACTGAAGATTTAGGACCTGGGACGGGCGGGGCTGGAGCCGTGAGGACATATGATACCTTATCATAAGTCAAGGCAATGCTAATGTTCCTCAGCCAGTCTTTATAATTGGTCCCATTCAGTTTATTTTTATCTAGTAGAAGCTTGAGTCCCGTCATTGGTATCTTCTATTAAGAGAGAGAAAAGAATACACTCAGCGAAAGCTCTTGCAAAGATCAGATTGGTTATTATCTTATCTAATCGATGTCTCCCACTGCTTTTATCAAATTTTCTTTCAAACCATAAAAGGAAAACTAGCCAGGATTAATTGCATTCTACAACTTCGCTAACCGTTCAGCCATGCCAGTGTCAGTACTTGAGGGAGGTTCCCCATGCTTTCGTACGGACCTAATTAAAGTAAACCTCATTTTCCCAGAGGCGTAGCCCCGTTAACACATTTCTAGACACCTAATGGGTTAGCTAATTGTAAAGTGCAAAACTCTCCTGGGAGCAACTCTTGCTCACAGTGGGATCGGGACCCAACCATCATATGGAAGGTATGCAATCTCATTGCAAATTTCAAATCTTGAAACCCCCGATATGGTTTTTACCCCTAGCACTCATGACCTTAGCTATGGTCAACAAATCATAAGCACTAGTCAAGTTCAAGCCGTCATTTCTTGATTAATTAGACCCATTCACATGACCCTTGGCTAAGGTCAACAAAGTCACATGCCTGTCCTAATTAATCACATCATATGTTGTGTAGGAAGACATCACTTAGCTACCGTACACTACGCCTTGGCTAAGGTCAACAAACGTAGCACGAATACTATGTACTCTACTTCCTAAAATGACGGAGGGCTGCGGATGGTTTTTAAGAAAACCTTTAACGCTTTGAACTTGATAGCGTTGTAGAATCAAATGGTTTTCAAAAGGAGTGGCTTAAGCTCTGCAATTTTGAAATGTAGCTTTTTCATAAAAAGCCGAGCGGGTTTCAAATTCGATTCTACAACATCTTTTAGGTTTATTTTTTCTTACATTAATCATATTAATGTATTCCCATCATTTAAGTCCTTCAGCCAAACACAGAAAAGAAAAGAAAATATAACGTACGCTTATACCATCCGCATTCGCCACAATGTTCCGTTATGCACCGTCAGGTTACTTAACTAACGGCATACCGGGATAGGACTAGGGCGGGTGCATAACATAAGCAACGCCTAATATATATCTCATATATTATATTGCATTCGTCTCAGATATATCAAGTGATCACATCACAGAATATAAGCAGAAGAAACACATATATGAAAATATAGGATATACTAGGACGTCCGTATTTTGTATTTAGCCAACAATAGAAAATACGGATTCCACGGTCGTGGTGAATAGCCAATCCCACACCCTTAGACCCCTATGAGAGCGGCAAGCGACCTTACCAATTCTAGAGTTAGGAGAGCCGGTCCCGACTCCTCGAGATGGTCTCCCACTGGACTCTAGAACTTGGTCACTTGTGCTCCCCTCCTTGGGTCTATCCTAATGCGGAAAAGTAAATAATATATATCAAGGTAACATAATCCTCAACCCGGATGTGCCCCAAATAAAAGAATATTACATACAAATGAATTTTACATGAATAAAAAGAAAAACTCTCATCTCACATAAAACCCCCCCCGGCCATTCGATCATGACGATCCCATACATCATAGCACAGCAACACATAACATCACATGTCATCAACTTAAGAAAGTGTGCGTACCCCAATTGCCGTTGACATATAGCAACGAAAACGGCGATACACATACTACGCTTACGGTCGCAGAAATATGTATCATATAAATCTAGGCGATGTTAAACCCTTCGATCGAATTAACGAACACCCATATTTCCCAGCAAGCTCAACACTTGAGCACCATTAAACAATACCCAAAAATTATGCCACAGTACTTTATGGACCAGCCGTAGAAGGGCAAACCCAAGCCTCATTTGTGGCACCACTAACTACGGTAAACCCTAAGGTTTAGCCGCGGTTCCATGGTTACAGATCGAGTTATGGTTTCATTCTTCTAGAGGGTCCATAGGAATACCTGCATGATACATTGAGTACATTTAACCTGGAAAATACGAGTGTTTGATATTCGTTCGACCTGTTTAACGTCGTCTAGGTTACCAATACAATACTAAAATTACGACTACGAATAGCTCCGAATTAGTCCCATTGCAAATTAACATCTCATGAAATTTATGGACTAAATAAACAATACCTAAAATCCCAAAACCCAGATACCAGAGCACGGGCAAAATCATAGGCAGAACAGGGGAAGGGGGGCCGGCCTGCTCGGTTTTGAGCAAAGGGGGCTCAGCCAAAATCCGAAGGATGGGCCCGCAATTTTGTCTGTGCTCTCAGTGTAGTGTCAGTAAGCTTCTGCAGTTGCTTGAAAATTTTTCTGTGCTCATTTTAAAATCGACAGAGAAGCAAGTTTTAGGGTTTCAGTTTTTGTTAATCTAGAGTTGTTTCGGTTTCATAATTGTTTTAACATCGTAACTAAAAATCTTGCTTGGCTCTGATACCATGAAGGGATTCCTTAGCACCTCTACTAGGGTTTACAAGCAACACACTTGCTACAACAAAAATTTAAGGTGCTAAGTAATCACAACCTTGCATCAAACTAGATGTTTAGGGTAACAAAAACCATCTCATACATAAACCAAGTGTCCAACACTAAGTGAAAAGTAAATACAACCTTTTTAGACCTCTTTGGATCAACTTGAGTTTGCACCGGCTTGCTTGAGATCTTCCAAGTCAACGATGATCTACCCGAGGCTCCTTTTCTCAAGCTCCAAGCTCCTCTTGATCTATGAAGAAGATGAGGCAAACACTCTAATCTAGTGGGCAATACTAAAGTATAATGATGATGTGGGTTTGGATCTCATATAAAAACCTTTCCTTTTTGTCAATTTCATTCACTTATGAAAAAGGTAGTGAGCTTTGAGGAAGAAGAAGGAGGATGAGAATGCTAGAGCTCTTTTTCTTTTGATGAAGATAATAAATAAAATGAGAAGAGATAATATATATATGAAAGTCTCTTTCTCATCTAACCATGGTAAACAAATATCTAGATATTTTATCATTGAGTTTAAACCCAAATGAAAGATTAGATCATGGTTAAAAGTTAGGTGAGGTCAATAGTCAACAAGAAGAGTGTAGAAACTCTTAACCATGAATTAATCCCATTTTATTTTCTCAATAAATAAAATATATGTATATTTGATTCCATGTGAGTCTTGCATTCCCATCTCCACTATATCAACAACCATGACAAGTATGTATGCATGTATGTGTGCATACACATCAACATGTGCACATACACTCATTCATGCATGCATGCAAATAGAAAAGGTTTTAAATGAAAAATATAATGGTAATTATTAAATCAACACTTGATTTAATAACCCGGTCATAACACATACGACCCGACCAATAGAAAATGCCAAATTAGAATGCAGTACCATATACATGCATTTAATCAAGCACCTGCGCATATCCCCATATGCACCCCACATCGTTTCGCCTGATCTAGGTAACCCCATTGTAGGACTCTAAGACTCGTCAATATGCTAGCAGTAGGCAGTGATCATATCACATACTCACAAACCGTCAGCGGCACCAGCAGTGCGTAACGGCTCCTAGGTATTGAGCGATTAGAAGAAAAACAAGCGAGCCTGTAAAAACTCCTGTCGAGCCAACCGGTAACACGTACCGTACAGTCCGGTCTCTTCGTCAGATATGCTGCATATCAAGTCTAAGGATGGCAACGTCGACCCCAATAACTCAATAAGTCGTGTCGATGAATGGTCTATAACAGATCGAGAAACTACTGATAACTCTTATCAGTAAATCTCAACAGCCCTGGTCAGGGACTTACTGATATAGCCAACCGCGCACATCGCAACATCAACCCCCAATACCGGGAGAGATGAAACCCCTCTTATCGCTCATTGCCTCCATGTGTCTCGGGACTGTACCCAAAGGCTACCTGTTTGCACGCCTCAGTGGAGCCGTGGTAGGGTAGAAATCAAAGTACAGTGGGAGAACACATGAGACTCTATGAAGATCTCGGGTCTACAGACTAATCTGTACCAGTGTCACCTGAGAACTGCTATCCGACGATAGATATAATACCATATAGGAGTTCTCGGTGAGTCCGTCCAGTGTACCCAGTCTCCACTGAGCACCCGCATACAATCTCGATGTCAAAATCAATGGATATGGGAACATCCATCGCCCATCTCATGGGTCTAGTATCGTATACGCTAGTCTACTCTGGAATATCGATGCCCCGTCTCGATATACCCATGACTAGGGACATTTGAGGATATGCTTACTACACATGTCTCACTAGTATGATCTGCATCATAATTACAGTAGTCAAGCAAACATCCTCAGGGCTTTATCAACATGTACAAATGAATAAAAGCATGATCAAGTAAACATGTCAGATAAAGTGTAACCAGATAGCATATTGTCATGTCGAGCAAGAAAGTCCTATGTATATATATACATGTATCAATACATCCACTATCATATAATGGCCTCTAGGGCATACATATATCCAACAGATGACCCAACTAGTTTCGAGCAGGCCATCATGAGTGGGGACTCAGTGATGTTGCTGGATGCAAAGCGATTTGAGATGGAATCCATGTACACCAACAAAGTATGGACTTTGGAAGTTGCTCCTGAAGGGGTAAAACCTTTTGGGAGCAAATGGATCTTTAAGAAGAAACTTGGTGTAGATGGAAAAGTTGAGACTTTCAAAGCTAGACTTATTGCAAAGGGTTTTCGTCAACGACCAGGTGTGGATTATGACGAAACCTTTTCTCCAGTGGCTATGCTTAAGTCCATCCGGATCCTACCTACCATTGCTGCATACCATGATTACGAAATCTGGCAAATGGATGTTAAGACCGCCTTTCTGAATGGTGATTTGGAAGAGTGCGTGTACATGTCTCAGCCAGAGGGCTTCGTAGACAGTGAGAGCAGCGGAAAGGTGTGCAAGCTGCTTAAATCCATCTACGGATTAAAGCAAGCATCGCGGAGTTGGAACATCTATTTTGATGTCGTTATCAAAGAGTTTTATTTCGTCAAAAACGTAGATGAACCTTGTATATGCAAGAAGGTGGCAGAGAGTAAGGTTGTTTTCCTCGTATTGTACGTGGATGACAGTCTCTTGATAGGAAATGACATTCCTATGCTGCAATCGGTCAAGCTCTTCTTATCACAAAGATTCTCAATGAAAGATCTAAGGGATGCCTCCTACATCTTGGGGATTCTACAGAGATAGATCTAAACGGATACTGGGATTGTCCCAATCCAGGTACATTGACACCATACTAAAGAGGTTTAGTATGGAAGAATCCAAGCGTGGTTTTCTACCTACGATCTCAGGACACACTCTCTCCAAAGAGATGTCTCCCAAGACTGATTTGGAGAGAGCTCGCATGCAAGGGATACCCTATGCTTCGGCAGTAGGCTCTATCATATACGCGATGCTATGTACCAGACCCGATGTAGCACACTCACTAAGTGTAGTGAGTAGGTATCAAGCAGATCCTGGAGAGAGTCACTAGACAGCTGTGAAAAGCATTCTCAAGTACTTGAGAAGGATTAAAGAGATGTTCTTGGTGTATGGTAACGGAGAACTCAAAGTGGAGTCCTTTACCGATTCGTGCTTCCAGAGTGATAAGGACGACTCTAAGTCGCACTCGGGATTTGTTTTTACCCTCAATGGAGGGGCGGTATGTTGGAAGAGTTCCAAGCAGGATACCGTGGCAGACTCGACTATGGAGGCTGAATACACCGCTGCCAATGATGCTGCCAAAGAGGCTGTCTGGATGAAGAAGTTCATAACTGAACTTGGAGTGGTTCCATCCATTGAGTATCCAATGCCTTTGTACTGTGATAACAATGGAACGGTGGCTTTGGCCAAGGAACCCAGGTCCCATCAACGATCCAGGCATATTCTGAGGCGGTATCACCAGATCCGGGAGATAGTTGATCATCGGGAGATCGAGGCCAGGAGAGTTGACACGAAAAATAACACTGCAGATCCAATCATGAAAGCCATTCCCCAGATACAGTTCGAGAGACTCTTCGGGATGCTGGGTATTCGATACTACAGCAGCTGGCCCTAGTGCAAGTGGGAGATTGTTAGTTGTATGTATGCCCTAGAGGCCATTATTGTACATGTGATGTATATAATATTGGATGCTTGGACATATATAGAGAGGATTTTCTTACCCGATGTTAGTAATATGTATGACCTAGAGGCCATTACTGTACATACGATGTATATTGTAGTGGATGCTTGGACATATATGAGGAGGACTTTCTTGCTCGACATGATAGTATGCTATCTGGTTGCTCTTTATCTTAACATTTACACTGATTGTCTCTATATTACATGTTGATAAAGCCCTTAGGATGAGTACTTGAATACTAGGATTATGATGTAGATCATACTAGTGGGGACAGAGTAGTCGATAAGTACATCCTTCAAATGTTCCTAGTCGAGGGTGTATCGAGACAGGGCATCGATATACCAGAGTAGACTAGCGTATACGCTTCTCGACCCATATGATGGGCGATGGATGATCCCATATCCATTGGTGTTTGACATAAGAGAAGGTATGCGGGTGCTCAGTGGAGAATGGGTACACTGAACAGACTCGCCGAGAACTCCTAGATGGTATTGTACCTATCGTCGGATAGCAGTTCTCTGGTGACACTGGTACAGGTTAGTCTGTAGACCCGAGATCGTCATAGAGTCTTGTGTGATTCCCACTGTGCTTTGATTTCCACCTTACCACGTTCAAGGGAACGTGCAAAACGGTGGCTTTTGGGTACAGTCCCGAGTCACATGGAGGCAATGAGCGATAGGAGGGGTTTCGTCTCTCCCGGTATAGGGAGTTGATGTTGCGCTATGCTCGATTGGCCATAACAGGAAATCCCTGGCCATGGTTGCTGAGATCTACTGGTAAGTGTTATCAGTAGTTTCTCGAACTGTTATGGACCTTGCATCGGCATGACTTATCAGGCTATTGGGGTCTGACGTTATACCACCCCCAGGCTGTGATATGCGACATATCAGATGAAGAGACCGGACTGTACGGTAGTGTTACTGATTCGATTCACACGAGTACCACTAGGCTTGCTTGTTGATCTTCTGATCGCTCAATACCCGGGTGGCCGTTACGTTTGGCAGACCGCTTGAGGCTTGTGGGTGTTTGATATGATCATCACCTACTGCCGGCGTATTGACGAGTCTTTAGAGTCCTACAAAGAGGTTTCCTGGCTCAAGGGAAACGGAGTAGGAGTGCATATGTAATTTGTGCGGGACCGAGATTAATGCGAGTATGTGATACCGCATTCTATTCTCGCGATGTGTGACATGACTGGTTATATGTGATATAGCCGAGTTATCGGATCAAGCATTGATTCGATAAGATGTTGCATTTGATATTAGTCGGTTATATGTGATATAGCTGGGTTATTAAATCAAGAGTTGATTTGATAATTTAATGTATAATTATATATTTGATATATTATATTACATTAACCAATATTTAGCTCACTAATGATTTCTTTTCTCACTTGATGTGCGCATTGTATATGTGTGATATGTATATTTGTGTACATGTATTGTGTCATATTTGATGATACATACAAGATGGGTGTATGAGATTAATAACATGCTAGGGTTAAGTTAGGATTTCTATTTATGTTAAGCTAATTCAAAAGAGATTGATTTTTGTCGTTGTAAAGGTTGCACAAAAGCTTTTGGATAAGCTTTGACAAAGTCAACCCTTTTGTCTAGTTTAAGATATTTATCAAACCCAACCCTTAACCATAGCCTTGAGTTTATTCTCTACATGAGTTAAGCATGAAGGCTTAACTCAACCATGGGTGCAATAATTCATTTGGATGAATTATTCATGAGTTCTTCTTCTTCTTCTTCATGCTCCATGAAAAGCTTTCTAGCTTCAATGGAGTTATGAGATAAAATTTGAGAAAATGATTTCTAAAGTGAGCAAACTTCCTACTTCATCATCCTCTACTACTTGCCATTTAGTAGAGTGTGTTTGCTTCACTAATTACATGATTAGTGAAGAAATAGCTTGGGTTAGTGTCTCCTCGACGTAGATCATCTTCGGCCTCGAAGTCTTCGAAGCAAGCACGTTCGTTTCTTCAAGGGAGCCTCTCTAGAGTCCGGAGTTTATGATCGCAGTGAAGGGGACTACTACACGGAGCTATTTGAAGTGAAGGACCGGACTACAAAGGTTGTATTCCTTGCTCACTATTATATGCAAAGTGTTTGCATATGTTTTCCGTATTTTTTCTAGTAGTTGATTCATGTTTAGGGTTAGCTAGAACGGCAATTTTTTAATATGGTATGGACGATGCCTCCCGAAACCTTACTGCCGTCGTAGGTAACCTTACACTCGACATGATAGTATGCTATCTAGTTTCTTTTTATCTTAACATGTATACTTGTCTTTTGATACTTTCTTATTGTTACATGTTGGTAAAGCCCTTAGGATGAGTACTTGAATACCAGGATTATGATGCAGATCATACTAGTGGGGCCATGGTAGAACATAAGTTCATCCTTTAATGTTCCTAGTCGTGGGTGTATCGAGACGGGGAATCGATATACCAAAGTAGACTAGCGTATACGCTTTTCGACTCATTTGATGGGCAATGGATGATCCCATATCCATTGGTATTAGACATCAGAGATGGTATACGGGTGCTCAGTGAAGACTGAGTACACTGGACGGACTCGCCGAGAACTCTTAGTTGGTATTATATCTATCGTCAGATAGCAGTTCTCTGGTGACACTGGTACATGTTAGTCTGTAGACCCGAGATCGTCATAGAGTCTTGTGTGATTCCCACTGTGCTTTGATTTCCACCTTACCACGTTCAAGAGGACATGCAAAACAGTGGATTTTGGGTACAGTCTCGAGTCACATGGAGGCAATGAGCGATAGGAGGTGTTTCGTCTCTTCCGGTATTGGGGGTTGATGTTGCGCTGTGCTCGATTGGCCATAACAGGGAAGTCCCTGACCAGGGCTGATTTAGAGATTTACTGGTAAGTGTTATCAGTAGTTTCTCGACCCGTTATGAGCCTCATATCGACATGACTTATCGGTTATTGGGGTCTGACGTTTACCACCCCTAGACTGGATATGTGACATATTAGACGAGGAGACCGGACTGTACGGTAGTGTTACTGACAGGCTTTACAGGAGCTAGAGCAGGCTTGCTTATTGATCTTTTGATCACTCAATACCCGGGTAGCCGTTACGTCCAGCTAGTACCGCTGACGGGTTGTGGGTGCTTGATGTGATCATCACCTACTGCCGGCGTATTGACGAGTCTTTAGAGTCCTACATAGAGGTTTCACTGGCTCAGGAAAAACGAGGTAGGAGCACAAATGTGATATATGCGGGACCTAGAATAATACGAGTATATGATACCGTATTATATTCTCGCGATATTTGTATCGGTCGGTTATATGTGATATAGCTGGGTTATCGAATCAAGTGTTGATTCGATAAGATGGTACATTTAATATTAGTCGTTTGTATGAGATATAGCCGGATTATTAAATCAAATGGTTGATTTAATAATTTAGTGTATAATTGTATATTTGATATACTAGTTTACATTAACTAATATTAGCTCACTTAAACATTTATTATTCTCACATAAGCACACTTAATATATATGTGATATATATTAATTGTGTTTTGTTTTATATCATGGTTGTTGGTACACACTACATGGGTGTATGAGACTTGCACCATACCAATTATAATGTAGGGTTTTAATATTTAAAGTAATTCCAAATTAGTGGATAATTAGCCACATGCATGAAGCTTGTAGAAGCTTATAGATGCATTGACTTAGTCCACTAATTTTGTTTTACTTAAAATATTTATTAACCTAACCATTATAATTTAGCTATGGTTATGTCTTTACATGAGTTAGTATATGATACAAACTCACCCATGGTTGTTTCTTTCACCTCATTAGTTCATTCTCTTCTCTTGAGCTCATCTTCTTCCTTGAGCAAAAAGCTTGCTAGGTTTTTCTAAAGAGAGAAAATATTGTGAGAAAAATAAAACTAAAGTGAGCTCACTTCCTATTTCATCATTCTCTACTAGATTAGCAATTTAGTATAGGATGTTAGCTTCACTAATATCTCAATTAGTGAAGTAGTAACTTGAGTTAGTGTCTCCTCGACGTAGATCATCTTCGGCCTCGAAGACTTCAAGCAAGACCGTTCCTTTCACCTTGAGAAACCATGCAAGAGTCTGGGAGTACCATGATCGCAGCGAAGGGACCACTACAAGGAGCTATATCCTAGGTTGCATTCCGTTATCACTTAGTTATAAAGTAGTTTACTTTATAGTAACACTGCTACAACTCTAGCTAGATCCTAGGTTTGGTTGTTTGGCACACTAGAAAATTTGAAATTAGCGTGTTTGATGCCTTATGAAACCTTATAGTTGTGCCAAAGAACCCTACAACCAAACCATCAACTGATATAGGTAAACGTTATAGACATAATTTCAAAAGGTTATATCTCACTTTATAAAATAAACGTACAGATATATCAGTTTGAATTAGTGCATAACGACGGATATTCAAAACCAAAAATTTGCCGTTAGGCAAAACCAGGCGTTTTCCTCAAATATCACCAATTACAAAGAATTTCGATATATAGAGGATCTAATCACCCAATTCCCAATATCTTACTCCCACACACCATCTGTAACGCTATACAGATGTGAGAATCAAATCTGGTAAATACATACCCTGGAGTTAGAATCTAATTAGGAAAACAGTTTTCAATTAACACCGCACAGAAAAAATGAAACATGAAAATGTTTCGAAAGGGTAAGCGGTATTCCTGAAGGATTACCCTAGCGCCCCGGCCAACTCCCATGGCTAAATGCGGAACAAAATTTTTCTTGCGAACAAAACTTGACTCTAGACTAAACCCTAACCGGATCTTTAACCATAAACCTAGTTAGCTAAAAGAGTTCTACCTACTATGAAATAAGATATAAAAAACGAACCAAGTCCTTCGGTCTTCGTTCTTCGTCCTTAGCTCCTTGTGGCCTCCTTGAACTTGATCGATTTCCATCTTTGGCTCCATCGGTCCTCCGGGATCGAGCTTGTTCTTCGTCCCTCCTTCGTCGTAGATGATCCACCCAAGGGGTATGATCCATGGCTCTAGCTCTTTGCTAAGTGTTAAAAGAGCAACTAGAGAACTTGGGATGCCAGTCCAAGTAATCTAGGATGTAGTTTGGAGTTCTAAGTGCAAAGTTATCTCTTTCTTGCCTCTTCACTTGATTCTCAACACATGAGAAGGTAGTGAAGAGGAGGAAGATGAAGGTGGAGGAGACTCAAGAGGAGGGAGAGGAATGAGAGCTCAAGAGAAAAATGAATCAAGCATGAGAGAGAAAATAACACACAAAGGTTTTGTATGCTATTTTCTTTCATTAAACAATAGCAACCATGCTTCAATAGTAAACCCAAAATGAATTTTAAATTCATTTGCTCACTATTGAAGCATGGTCACCTCCATTCCTCCCTCACCTCTCACTTTACACCTCATTTCCATTTATCAAATAAATGGAAAATCCAAAATGAGGTGGCCACCTTCTAGAAGGAAAACTATAATAAATACGGATTTCCGTGTACAGTACATCTATACCGGCAATCAGATAAAAATCCGAATGCCCAAAGAAATAGAATAACATGAAGAACGTAATACTAGAATATATATATTGAAATACATATACGTAAGTTATTAAATCAATACCTGATTTAATAATCCGGTTCAAACCCGAGCCGGCTAGTATTATCAACTGTCCGATCGAAAGTCCGAGTAAAAAGTACATCAATCGATCGAACCCTGCATGTATCCCAAATGGCTACTACATCATTTCGCCTGAATCAGAAAAACCCTATGTGTAGGACTCTATAGACTCGACAGTACCCTGGCAGTGGGTTTAACCATAAGCACGTCAGCGGCACTATCTGTACGTTACGGTTATCCAGGTACCTGTCGAAAAGAAGGCCGATGAGCAAACTCATCCGGATCTCCTACTGAGCCTATCCGTGACAATATCCGTACAGTCCGGTCTCTTCGTCAAAGATTATCGCATACCGGGTCTAGGGGATGGTGAACGTCAGACCCTAATAACCTGATAAGTCGTGTCGATGTGGCTCAGGACCAATCTGGGAAACTACTGATCAACCTATCAGTAAATCCCAAGTGCCTTGGCCAAGGTCTTATGGTCCTGACTGATCGAATCACAGTGCGATATCAACTCCCTATACCGGGAGAGACGAATCCCCGACAATCGCTCACTGCCTCCATATGGCTTGGGACTAAACCCAACCAAAACCTGTTTGCACGACTCAGTAGAGCCGTGGTAGGGTAGTGATCAAAGCTCAGTGGGAACTCACACGAGACAAATGCCGATCTCGGGTCCAAGGACTAACCTGTACACATGTCACCTGAGAACTTCCATCTGACGATAGGTATAGTACCACATGGATGTTCTCGGCGAGTCCGTCCAGTGTACTCACACCCAGTGAGCACCTGTATACGATCTTAGGCCCATCAGACCTATGGTTGTGGGACCAACCATCCTCCCGACGAGGTTAGAAACGTATACACCAGTCTACTCTGGAGTATCAATGCCCAATCCCGATACTCACGCGACTAGGGACCATTTAAGGATGTGCTTATGGACTACTCTGCTCCTACAAGTATGATCGCCATCACAACGCAGGTAGTCAAGCAAGATCCTAGGGGCTTTATCAACATGTAACCACAATATGTAATAACGAGTATGACATATGCCATGTTAAAATAAAGACAAACCACAATAGTATACTACCGTATCGATTCTTTATCAATATGTGCAAGCTAGATATAACAACAATACAAATAAATACACATATCCCGATAAAGACAAGTCAAATAATATACTATAAAACTGAGCAAGATTATTCTGTACATACATGTCCCTAGTATCCATATGTATACATATACAATACTGGCTTCTAGAGCATATACATCCAACAATCTCCCACTTGCACTAAAGGCCAGTAATTGGCGTACCGAATATCCAACGTCTGTACTAAGGCCAGCTGCTGGCGTACCGCAAACCCAACATCCCAAAAAGTCGCTCGAACTGTGCTTGAGGGAGGGCCTTTGTAAATGGATCCGCCGTATTGTCTTTCGTATCCACTCTCCGGACCTCGATCTCCTGGCGATCTACGATCTTCCTGATCAGGTGATATTGCCTTAAGATGTGCCTGGATTTTTGATGGGACCGTGGTTCCTTCGCTAAAACTATAGCCCCATTGTTATCACAATACACTGGTATTGGATCAATAATGGACGGAACCACCTGATGTTCAGCTATGAACTTCTTCATCCAGACCGCCTCTTTTGCGGCATCGCTTGCAGCAATGTATTCATCCTCCATCGTCGAGTCTGCGACGGTATCTGTTTGGAACTCTTCCAACATACCGCCCCTCCGTTGAGGGTAAACACAAAACCCGAGACAGACTTGCTGTCATCCTTGTCACTCTGGAAGCTTGAGTCGGTAAAGGACTCGACCCTGAGGTCTCCATTACCATAAACCAGGAACATCACCTTAGTCCTTCTCAGGTACTTGAGAATGTTCTTTACTGCTGTCCAGTGGTTCTCACCTGGGTCTGACTGATACCGGCTCACCACGCTTATCGCGTAAGCTACATCTGGTCTTGTACATAGCATCGCATACATTATAGATCCTACCGCCGAAGCATAGGGTATAGTGCTCATGCGAACCCTCTCCTCGTCAGTCTTGGGAGACATCTCCTTGGAGAGGGTGATTTCGTGCAATGCGGGTATGTTACCGCGCTTGGAATCTTCCATACTAAATCTCTTTAGTACGGTCTCTATGTACCTGGACTGTGAAAGTCCCAATAATCTCTTGGATCTATCTCTGTAGATTTTGATCCCCAGAATGTATGAGGCATCACCTATGTCTTTCATAGAGAACCTTTGCGATAAGAATAGCTTGACCGATTGTAGCATAGGAATATCATTTCCTATCAAAAGAATGTCGTCCACGTACAAGACTAGGAATACGATAGTTCTTCCTACAATCTTCTTATATATACATGGCTCATCTTCATTCTTGATCAATGTCCTTAACTGTCTCATCAAAATAGATGTTCCAGCTCCGCGATGCTTGCTTTAATCCATAAATGGATTTAAGCAGCTTGCACACATTTCCGCTGCTCCCACTGTTTACAAAACCTTCTGGCTGATCTATATAAACGCACTCTTCTAAACTTCCGTTTAGAAAAGCCATTTTTACGTCCATCTGCCAGATCTCTTAGTCATGGAAGGCAGCAATGGCAAGCAGGATCCTAATGGATTTGAGCATAGCCACTGGAGAAAAGGTTTCGTCATAGTCCACTCCTGGTCTTTGATGAAAACCTTTTGCAACGAGTCTAGCCTTATAGGTTTCCACCTTCCCATCCACACCAAGTTTCTTCTTGTAGATCCATTTGTATCCAACGGGTTTTACCCCAGGTGGAGCAACTTCCAGGGTCCACACTTTATTGGTGTACATGGACTCCATTTCAGCTTGCATGGCATCCAGCCACTTATCAGAGTCCCTACTGATAATGGCCTTTCTGAAACTAGTAGGATCATCTTCTTCCAAGATGCAATCCTCTTGATCCCCATCTATGAGAAAACCGTAGTATCTCTCGGGCGGATGAGAAATCCTACTAGATCTGCGGAGTGGCTGAGGTTCGTCTGGGATTACTGAATCTAGTGGTTCCTCCAAATATTCAGTTACATTTTGTGCTTCATGGATTTCTCCCAGTTCTACCGTACTCCCACTAGTTTTTTTTTGCAAAAAACTCCTTTTCTAAGAAGGTAGCATGACGAGATACAAATACCTTATGTTCCTCAGTGTGGTAGAATAGATATCCTAGTGAATCCTTAAGATATCCCGCAAATTTACATAGAACTGACCATGCCTCATGCTTGTCCGGTTTTTGTGTTTTCACATAGGCCGGACAACCCCATATCTTAAATCGCTTAACATATGGATTTCGTCCACTCCATATTTCATATGGAGTCTTAGGCACAGTTTTGGATGGAACGTAGTTTAGTAAGTATGCAGCTGTTTGAAGCGCATATCCCCAAAATGAAAGAGGCAACTCAGTGTCACTTATCATGGAGGGAACCATATCCAATAGGGTAATATTCCTCCACTCCGATACACCGTTGTGCTGTGGTGTATAAGGAGGAGTAAGGTGAGAGAGAATTCCATTCTCTTTTAAGTAATCCAGGAATTCCGTGCTCAAGTACTCCCCTCCCCTATCAGATCGGATGATCATAATACTTTTGCCAGTCTGGTTCTCTACTTCATTTCTGAATTCTTTGAATTTCTCAAAAGCTTCAGATTTGTGTTTCATAAGATACATATATCCGAACCAAGAGAAATCGTCAGTGAATGTGATGAAGTATGAGAACCCACCCCTTGCATGTATAGACATTGGACCACATACATATCTGTGTATGAGTCCTAAGAGCTCTGCTGCACTTTCTTTATGCCCGGTGAACGGAGATTTGGTCATCTTTCCTTTGAGACAAGACCGACAAGTTTCATAAGATGAAAATTCGAACGTATTCAAGAATCCATCTTTATGTAACTTACTTAGTCTTTTCTCTCCGATATGACCAAGTCTACAATGCCACAAGTAGGATTCGTTCGTATCTGAACTCTTCCTCTTGCGTGTGTTTTGTATGTTCAGAACTGCATTCTGATTTAGAACATAGATACCATTACATAGTGTACCTTCTACAACCAGTACCTTATCAAGGTAAATGTTCATGATATTTCTATCAAGAATAAAGTTATATCCATCTTTATCAAGTAAAGAAACTGATATTATGTTGCAAACCATGGAAGGTACATAGTAGCAATTGTTCAAAATCATAGTATTGCCATTTGGCAACACTAGGTGATATTCACCGACGGTTGCAGTATTAACTTGTGCTCTGTTCCCTACCCTGAGGGACATATCACCAGGTCCGACTATCCTACTTTTTCTCAGTCCCTGCAATAAATTACAGATATGAGATCCTGATCCGGTATCTAGTACCCAGGAGGTAGGACTGACCGAAACACAGTTCTCAACTACAAGAACACCTGAAGAAGATGCAACAATATGTTTCTTCTTCGATGGGGTCATCAAGGAATTCAAACAATCCTCGTCCCTTGCTCATACTCATGACTGTAGTCATAAGTTAAAGACGAACAGACATTCCCCAGCCCCGAATAAGAATTCAGATCTATCAAGTGATACATTTTATTATCTTGATTAGGGCGTGAAATGGTTGCTACCTGGAGAGAGAGAGAGGGACAACACTCAGCGTGCGCTCTTGCAAGATTATATTGGTTATTAATTTATCTAACCAGGATGGCTCCCACCGTTTCCTCAAATTCTTCTTCAAACCCTAAAAGAAGAACTAGTCATGATTAATCGCACATCACAATACTTGCTTAACCTTTTAGCCAGGCTGGTGTTGGTACTTCGAGGGCGGTTTTCCAACGCTTTCGTGAAGTTCCTTAATTACATAACCTCTTTTCCCTGGAGGCGTAGCCCCGCTAACACCGTTCTAGACACCTACTTAGTTTATAGCATTGATTGTTAAGTGAAAAAATCTCCTAAGAGTAATCCTACTCATCAGTGGGATCGGGATCCAACTATCATTGTGTGATGCACTAGATGGAATCCACTCTAGTCACCACACTCCAGAAGGTTTGCTAAATCTACAAGTTTCGTGTATGTTTGAAACTCCCGATGTGGTTTTTACCCCTAGGACCCTAGTGACCTTGATGGAGTCAACAAATCAAAGAGTCCTAGTCAAGTTCAACCCGTCATTATCTGGATTGCGTCAAACCCACCCGCATAATCCTTGATAGAGTGAACAAGGTTATACGACTGTCCTAACCAATCGCATCTAGTGCTATAAACAAGCACCACTCAGCTACCGTACACTACGCCTTGACAGAGTCAACAAACGCAGCACGAATACTAAGTGTTACTTGTAAGAAATGACGGAGGGCTACGACTGGGTTTTTGGCGAAAAACCCGTTAACGTAATGAACTTGATATCGTTGAAGGAACCCGAGTAGATTTGTAAATATATACAGTAGCGAAAACTTTTGCCAAAGAGGTCACTCCATGTGAAGGGATCTCGGCTCTTTCCTCGTCGAATGAGGTGTAGGATATTCCAAACTGAATACCACGATGCAAAGCAAAAATAATCGACTATATTGTAATTATTACCCTGACGCAAACTTTTACTCAAGGGGTCACTCCCGATGAAGGGATCTCGGCCCTTGCCTTGTCGAATGAGGTGCTGGATATTCATAACCGAATACCACTGTGCAAAACAAAAGAGAACGTCTGTAATATCAGTTTTAAAATTTTGGTTCCAACATCTTTTAGGTTTATTATCTTGCATTAATCGAAATTAATGCGATCCTATCAATTTGTAACCTATCACACCAGAAAAGAACGAAAATATGATGTACGTATATGCCATCCGCATTTGCCACTGGGCCCCGTCATCACCCGTTAGGTTACTTAACTAACGACAGAGCGGGGGCTGGACTAGCGCGGGTGCAAAACATATACAACATCCACTAGTATATATATAAGTATATATAACATTCGTCCCAGGCATGATAATAAACAGCATCACAGATAACGATACAGAATGGTGGATAATCTTGGTGCCCCGGGTTTCATTTGAGCCGCAAATAAAACCCGACGTTCTCTGTCGTGTGGATAGCCTGTGCAATGAAAACCTGTACCCCCTACGAGTGCGGCGAATAGCCCGCCAATTCTAGAATAAAGCCCCCTCCGTCTCAACACCATGAGATGCGGGCTTGTTGCCTTTTAGAACCCGGCTATCCGTGCACTCCGCCGTGGGGTAATCCTAGTACAGAATATGAAAATAATATGTACAAACGGTGATATCGACCTCAGCCCGGTCGTGCCCTAAAAAAAATATACAACCTGACAAAGACGGCTGTCCACATGTCGAACGCTCGCCTCGCAATAACAAATGTACAAATGAATTTAAACAGTACTACAAATATTGCAACACTTTCTATCCATCACGACTATCTAACCACAATCACAGAACAAACACACAACATCAACGCGAATGTCACGTTCGCAAAACCCGTCTAAAGGAACATATAGCGATTAGACGAGTTTTACCGATCGAGTGACATTCCCGGTCGCAGATAAAAGTGAATGAACTATAAACTGTTAAACAGTGTTAAATATAATGAATTCGAAACACCATAAGATTCCTTAAACTTGAATCTACAGAGAATCAAATTTGGGCAAAAATTAAACAACACCAGGAAACCAAACTCCCAGAGATAAGCACCCAGAGCCAAAAAAATGTGCACCCCCCCAAAAACCGAGGTGGCCGAAAAAATATCCTATGTGACCGGCCATGGGTTGTCCAAATTGACTCGTTTTGGTTCTGGGTATATCTCATAGGTTAAGGACCACTCTGCACTTGTTTAAAAAATTTTCAGAGACTTTTTCTAAATCAACAGAATCTGCAGATAATGGATTTGGTTTCACGTAGTTGTTTCGATTTCGTTGTTTTAACGTTGCTTAAACTTTCTAACCTAGGGTTTATGGGCTGGCTCTGATACCATGAAGGGTTACCCTAGCGCCCCGGCCAACTTCCGTGGCCAAATGCGGAACAAAATTTTTCTTGCGAACAAAACTTGGCGCTAGACTAAACCCTAACCGGATCTTTAACCATAAACCTAGTTAGCTAAAAGAGTTCTACCTACTATGAAAGAAGATATACCAAACGAACCAAGTCCTTCGGTCTTCGTTCTTCGTCGTTAGCTCCTTGTGGCTTCCTTGAACTTGATTGATTTCCATCTCCGGCTCCATCGGTCTTCCGGGATCGAGCTTGTTCTTCGGCCCTCCTTCGTCGTAGATGATCCACCTGAGGGGTATGATCCATGGCTCTAGCTCTTTGCTAAGTGTCAAAAGAGCAACTAGAGAACTTGGGATGCTAGTCCAACTAATCTAGGATGTAGTTTGGAGTTCTAAGTGCAAAGTTATCTCTTTCTTGCCTTTTCACTTGATTCTCAACACATGAGAAGGTAGTGAAGAGGAAGAAGATGAAGGTGGAGTAGACTCAAGAGGAGGGAGAGGAATGAGAGCTCAAGAGAAAAATGAATCAAGCATGAGAGAGAAAATAACACACAAAGGTTTTGTATGCTATTTTTTTCATTAAACAATAGCAACCATGCTTCAATAGTAAACCCAAAATGAATTATAAATTCATTTGCTCACTATTGAAGCATGGTCACCTCCATTCCTCCCTCACCTCTCACTTTACACCTCATTTCCATTTATCAAATAAATGGAAAATCCAAAATGAGGTGGCCACCTTCTAGAAGGAAAACTGTAATAAATACAGATTTCCGTCTACAGTACATCTATACCGTCAATCAGATAAAAATTCGAACGCCCAAAGAGATAGAATAACACGAAGAATGTAATACTAGAATATATATCGAAATACATATACGTAAATTATTAAATCAATACCTGATTTAATAATCCGGCTCAAACCCGAGCCGACTAGTATTACCAACTGTCTGATCGATAGTCCGAGTACAAAGTACATCAATCGATCGAACCCTGCACGTATCCAATACGGCTACTGTTGGCTATAGTGCCCTCAAGGTAATTATCATAGTCGCGGACTTGTGATTATTGAGGCAGGGCCTATACCGATAAAACAGTCTTACTCAAAATGATAGTATGCTATCTGATTTTTTTTATCATCATGTACATGTTGATAGAGCCCATAGGATTCTTGCTTGACTTCCAGCATTATGATGGTGATCATATATGTGGGAGCTGGGGTCTATATGTACATCCTTAAATGTCCCTAGTCGTAGGAGTATCGAGACCGGGCATCGATACTCCAGTGCAGAATAATGTATACTGATCGAGACCCCGACGAGGGGCGGTGGCCAGGTATCACAAGCCATTGGTGTTAATTTGTTCACCTAAGATAGTATGCAGGTGCTCATTGGGTTATGAGTACACTGGACGGACTCGCCAGGAACTTGCTAGTTGGTATTATACCTATTGTCAGATAGCAGTTCCCAGGTGACATGTGTACAGGTTAGTCTGTCGAGCTGAGATCGTCATTTGTCTCGTGTGAGTTCCCACCGTGCTTTGATTACTACCCTACCACGGCTCAAAGGAGTCGTGCAAACAGGTTTTAGTTGGGTACAGTCCCGAGCCACATGGAGGCAGTGATCAGTTCATCGGGGATTTGTCTCTCTCGGTATTGGGGGTTGATGTCGCGTTGTGTATGGATGGCCATCACCAAAAATCCGTGGCCACGGTAGACGAGAACTACCGAATCAGGATCGATAGTTTCTCAGGTGGTGATGAGTTTCATGCCGACACTAAATATCACGTTGTTGGGGGTCTGACTTTATCCACCCCCAGATTCGATATGCGATACTCTTAGACGAACAGACCGGACTGTATGGATATTGTCACTGTCAGGCTCAGTAGGGGTTTTACATGAGTTTGCTCGTCGGCCACCCATTCGCTCAATTCCTGGGTAGCCGTTACGTATAGCTATTGCCACTGACGTGCTTGTAGTTAAACCCACTGCCAGCGTATTGACGAGTCTTTAGAGTCCCACACAGAGGGTTTCCCTAGTTCTGGCGAAATGATGTAGTAGCCGTATTGGATACGTGCAGGGTTCCGATCGAATGATGTATATTGCACTCGGAGTTTCGATTGGACAGTTGATAATACTTGCCGGCTCGGGTTTCAGCCGGATTATTAAATCAGGTATTGATTTAATAATTTACATATATATATTTCGGTACATATATTCTAGTATTATATTCTTTGTGTTATGCTATCTTTTTGGGTATTCGTATTTCGGTACGAACGCAGATATATTTACAGTTGAATGTAATCCGTATTTTTTACCGGATAACATTCTAGAAGGTGCCACCTCATTTCTTGATTTGACCATTTTATTAAAATGGTAAATGAGGTGGATATTAGCATGATGAGGTGTGGAGACAATAGTGCACACAAATGAATTGTTAATTCATTTGTGTTCACTATTCAAGTATGGTAGGATTTTAAAATTGAAAAAATGCATTTTACAAAACCTTGCATGCTATTTTCTCTTTCTTTGGTAAGCTCATTTTTTCAAGCATGAAGGTTTTGTTCATTGTTTTTCTTCTTGAGCTCCTCCTTCACCATTTGTGTTTCACTTCCACTAGCTTTCATGCTTTGGTTCCACCTTCATAATTGAGATAGCTAACACTATGAAACATTCACACTACATCTTAGGCTCTCTAGGGTAGCATCCTAGAGACTGTAGTTGCTCCGTATGCATCATGTCGTGGAGCTAGAGCCGGAGTTATATCCCTCGGGTGGATCATCGGTGATGGAGAAAGACCGGCAACCAAACTTCATCAAGGTACCGTTAGGAGCTTGGAATGAAGACCGAAGGACACGGATCAACTCGGTATAACAATTCTAACTTCTTTTATAGTATGCTAGTTTAGGGTTTAAGGTCGATCCGTAAATCGGGTAATGGTAGCGCCAGTTCAAAAATTTTTGTTCCGCATTTTGGCCGCATTTTGATGGCCGGGGAGCTGCCCTAACCCAACATGGTATCAGAGCCACCCTTTAAACCCCTTACTAGATTTTTTAGACGTGCTTAAAAGATCGATCGACCAAAGTATCCGAAATCACGAATTCAATTTTCAGTTTTTTGCCGATTTTCAAATGTGGTCTAAAAATATTTTCCAGATGCTTAAAAATCCGTGCAGGCATTTTTAGGAATACACAAAAAATTTGGGCTCATGATTCCTCAAAAGCACCGCGGAACCGCCACACTTAGGCCCTATTGGCGGCGGTTTCGCGGCTATGTAGTGGCAACGGGCGTCTAAATTTTTTCTGTAGCTCATTTACTTGGAATCTTGATTTTTGTGATATTCTGTTTTGGCCCAGTTTTCTGTGCAGTGTTGTTATTGCTATTGGGGACAATTTGGAATTTTGTCGATCGATATTTTAAGTGGGTGTTTAACAGTACATACATTTCTATCTGCGACCGTGAATGTCATTTGATCGGTAAACTCGTCTAATTGCTATATGTCTTTTAGACGGGCTTGCGAACGTGACATTCACGTTGATGTTCTGTGATGTGCTGTGATGCAGGTTGGATCGTCGTGGTGGATAGCCAGTGGTGCAATGATAGTACAGTTTTAGATTTCATTTATACATTTGATATTGCGGGGCGAGCATCCGACATGTGGACTGCCATCACTGCCAGTTTGTATATTATTCTTTTGGGGCACGACCGGGCTGAGGTCGATGTCACCTTTTTATATTATTTTATTTTTTGTACTAGGATTACCCCGCGGTGGAGTGCACGAATAGCCGGGTTCTAGAGGGCAGCGGGTCTGCATCTCATGGCTTTAGGACGGAGGGGACCTTACTCTAGAATTAGCGGGCTATTCACCGCACTCGTAGGGGGTATAGGTTGACCCAGGAGGAGTGCTCAAGTTACCGGTTTCCGTGAAGTGCCAGGTGGCCCATTCACTTTGCTGAAGGGGGCTGCCTCACTTCTGGTTTTGGCGGGTAGCTTGCCGCGCTCGTAGGGGTCTAGGTTTTCATTGCACAGGCTATCCACACGACAGGGAACGTCGGGTCTCATTTGCGGCTCAAGTGAAACCCGGGGCTCCAGATTATCCACCATTCTGTGATGTTTCTATGATGTTGCTTCTGTGATGTTACTTTATATCATGCCTTGGACGATTATTATATATATATATATATATATATATATATACTAGTATATGTTGTATATGTTTTGCACCCGTGCTAGCCCAGTCCCCGCTCTGTCGTTAGTTAAGTAACCTAACGGGTGATGACGGGACCCAGTGGCGAATGCGGATGGCATATACGTACATTTTATTTTCGTTCTTTTCTGGTGTGATTAATTGATGGGATTGCATTAATTCTTATCAATGCAAGGATAAAACAAACCTATTTATGATGTTGTTGGGACCAAGTTTTTAAAAACTGACATTACAGACGTTCTCTTTTGCTTTGCACAGTGGTATTCAGTTTGGAATATCCAGCACCTTATTCGACGAGGCAAGGGCCGAGATCCTTTCATCGGGAGTGACCCCTTGAGTAAAAGTTTGCGTCAACGTAATAACTTCACTATAGTCGATTACTTTTGCTTTGCATCATGGTATTCAGTTTGGGATATCCTGCACCCCATTCGACGGGGAAAGAGCCGAGATCCCTTCGCCGGGAGTGACCTCTTTAGCAAAAGTTTTCGCCACTATATATTTGTAAAACCACTTGGATTCTTTCAACGAGATCAAGTTCATTACGTTAAAGGTTTTTTGCCAAAAACCAGCCGTAGCCCTCCGTCATTTTAGATTAGTATTGCTTAGTATTCGTGCTACGTATGTCGTGCTTAGCCGAGGCGTAGTGTTCGGTAGCTATTAGTGCTTTTCTGTTGCATGAATATGCGATTGGTTAGGACAGTCGTACGGTCATTTTGGCTCGGTCATTTTGGCTCAGTCAAGGACTCGTGCGGGTGGGTCTAATGCAATCAAGATAGTGACGGGTTGAACTTGACTAGGATCCTTTGATATGTTGGCTCAGTCAAGGTCACTTAGGTCCTAGGTGTAAAAACACACATCGGGAGTTTCAAACATACAGGAAACTTGCCAGGCTTGCGCATACCTTATGGAGTGTGGTGACTTGAGTGGCTTCCATCAAGTTATTATGTGATGATAGTTGGATCCCGATTCCCACTGATGAGTAGGATTACTCCTCGGGCGATTCCGACTAATTCTCCTTTTGGGTTTGGAGGAGAATTCGAGGAAACAGTGGGAGCCATCCAGATTAGATAAAATGATTAACCATTCTGATCTAGGTTAGTGTGCACGCTGAATATTTCTTTTCTCTCTTTCTCTGGCTGCGACTAAGACCCGATCCTTGACTAAAACTCATGGAACCAAGTTAACCAAACCTTCTTAAAAACACTTTGGCTTTTGGAATGTCACGGTGTCGCATACATCATTGCCACTTCTATATTACTTTTGCATTTCTCCAGAACACCCCATATCACTACGAGTATCCACTTCCATTGGATAAATCCATCGTATGGTTATATACGAACTCAAAGGAACTTTTTTCGAGGATGGATTCTGGTTCTTGAGAGAATGAATAGGATTATTCAGTTGTCTTTTCCCTTTACCTTCTCTCAGGTTGTGAGGGCTCCTAGGATTAGGAGAGGGTACACCTATTGAGCTTATTGGATAGTCTTTTTCCAAACCATAGGCAGGTGCCGAACGGTAGGGAAGGAAGAAAACCAATTAAGCTTAATTATGGTGTACAGAAGGTAATAAGTAAAGACATAAAAAGGGATTAGAATAATGGCAAAGAAAATTGCGACCACCATCATTCACGACAAAAACCGTGTATGCCCCTGCCACTCCTTCATCCACTTTTCTTTTCTCTGGGACACTCCGTATCACTACGGATATCCACTTCCATTGGATAAATCCATCGTATGGTTATATACGAACTCGAAGGAACTTTTTCGAGGATGGATTCTGGTTCTGGAGAGATAGGATAGGATTATTCAGATGTCTTTTCCTATTACCTTCTCTCAGGTTGCGAGGGCTCCTAGGATTAGGAGAGTACACCTATTACACTTATTCGATAGTCTTCTTCCAAACCTTAGGCTGGTGCCAAAGGGTAGGGAAAGAAGAAAACCAATTAGCCTAAAGAAGGTGTACAGAAGGTAATAAATAAAGACATAATAAAGGGATTGGAGTGAGGGTAGGTAAGTATATGGTTACTGTCATGATTCAGGATAATGGAAGAGGCGTTACTAGGAATACCAGTTAACCCCTATGAAACATTTCCATGTTTCAGTTTTACTGTGCGATATTAATTGAAAACTGTTTTCCCAATATGAATCTAACTCCAGGGTATGTATTTACCAGATCAGTTTCTCACATCTATATGTTATTACAGATGGTGAGTGGGAGTAAGATATTGGAAATTGGGTGATTATATCTATTAGTTATATGTATGCCCTAGAGGCCATTACTATACATGTGATGTATATTGTAGTGGATGCTTGGACATACATAGGGAGGACTTTCTTGCTCGACATGATAGTATGCTATCTGGTTGCTCTTTACCTTAACGTGTACACTGATTGTCTCTCTGTTACATGTTGGTAAGCCCTTAGGATGAGTACTTGACTACTTGGACTATGATGCGGATCATACTAGTGGGGACATGGTAGTCCATAAGTACATCCTTCAAGGTCCCTAGTCGAGGGTGTATCGAGACGGGGCATCGATATACCAGAGTAGACTAGCGTATACCTTCTCGACCCATACAGATGGGCGATGGATGATCCCATATCCATTGGTGTTTGACATCAGAGATGATATACGGGTGCTCAGTAGAGACTGGGTACACTGGACGGACTCGCCGAGAACTCCCAGATGGTATTATACCCTACGTCAGATGGCAGTTCTCAGGTGACACTGGTACAGGTTAGTCTGTAGACCCGAGATCGTCATAGAGTCTTGTGTGATTCCCACTGTGCTTTGATTTCCACCTTACCACGTCGAAGAGGGCGTGCAAAACGGTGGTTTTTGGGTACAGTCCCGAGTCACATGGAGGCAATGAGCGATAGGAGGGGTTTCGTCTCTCCCGGTATTGGGGGTTGATGTTGTGCTATGCTCGATTGGCCATAACAGGGAAGTCCCTGGCCAGGGCTCGTTTAGAGATATACTGGTAAGTGTTACCAGTATTTTCTCGACCCGTTATGAGCCTCTCTTCGGTTATTGGGGACTGATGTTTACCACCCCCTAGACTTGATATGCGACATATCAGACGAGGAGACCGGACTGTACGGTAGTGTCACTGTCAGGCTTTTTGCAGGAGTTGGAGCGGGCTTGCTTGCTGATCTTCTGATCGCTCAATACCCGGGTAGCCATTACGTCCAGCTATTACCGCTGACGGCTTGTGGGTGCTTGATATGATCATCACCTACTGCCGGCATATTGACGAGTCTTTAGAGTCCTACATAGAGGTTGTACTGGCTCAGGCAAAACGAAATAGAAGCGCATATGTGATATGTGCGGGACCGAGAATGATGCGAGTATGTGATACCGTATTCTATTCTCGCGATGTTTGTATCGATCGGTTGTATGCGATATAAACAAGTTATCGAATTGAGGGTTGATTCGATAAATCGATACATTGTATGTTAGTCGGTTATATATGATATAACCGGATTATTAAGTCAAGTGTTGATCTAATAATTTAGTGTATAATTGTATATATGATATACTAATTTACATTAACTAACATTGGTTCACTTAAGCATTTGTTTTTCTCACTTGTGCTCAAGTTAATATATATATGCGATATATATTTATTAGTGTACAAATTGTATCATACTTGTTGATACAACTATCATGGGTGTAGAAGACTTATACCATACTAATTATATTTGTTAGGTTTTTATATTTAAAGTAATTCTAAAACAAAGTGATAATTGTTTAAGTGCATGAAGCTTGTAGGTGCATTGACCAATGTCAACTTGTTTTGTTTTTACTTTGAATATTCATAAAGCTAACCACTATAATTAACCTATGGTAATGTCTCTACATGAGTTAGTATATGATACTCACTCACCATGGTTAGCTCATTCTCTCTCTTGATAAGTTTCATTTCTCATTTGAGCTCATCTTCTTCCTCCTTGATTTTTCATTCTAGGGTTTGAAAAAAAAAGAGATTAAAAGTGAGAAAAGAAATTCTAAAGTGTACCCATTTCCTATCTCACCATCCTCTACTAGACTAGCGCTTTAGTTTAGGGTGTCTGCTTCACTAATTCTATGGTTGGTGAAGTAGAAGCTTGAGTCCGTATTCCCTCGACGTAGATCATCTTCGGCCTCGAAGACTTCAAGCAATACCGTTGCAATTTCCTCATGGAGCCGTCCGAGAGTCCGGGAGTTGATTGATCGCAGCGAAAGGACTACATCACGGAGCTTAAGAAGTGAAGGACCGATCTACAAAGGTTGTATTTCGTATTCACTTAGGGTTAAAGTGTTTAGCTTGCATAGTTTTCGCCTAATTTCTAGTTAACGATCTTGTTTGGTGTTATTCGGCACGGATAAAATTTTAATCCGGCATGGTTGATGCCTTGTAGAGCTTCATTAGAGTGCCTAGTAACTCTACAGTGGTATCAGAGCCTAGCTAGAGCATTAGACGATGTGTTAACGATGTTAAAACTCCGAACGAACCCGGAAACTACAAAATATACCCCTCTCTGTACATTTTTTAAAATCTGGGAATTTTCTGAATTAAAAATGCCTAAAAAAATCAGTAGGCAATTATAAGAAACACTGTGCAAAACGACCACGTTTGGCGCCTAAAGCGCCGCGGAACCGCGGCACGAGCATGGCTCGTGCGGCAGTTCCGCGGCCATAAGGTGACGTCACCGTTGTCTTTTTGCACAATAATGTTTCTATTTAATTTCCTGATATTTTCTGGGTATTTTTATCTGACTCAAGTGTTGAGTATTTTGGGGTTTATTTTGTAGTCGTTGTTTTGATCGGAATTTTTAATTTCGTTGGGTTTTCCGGATATTTAGAAACTGTTAAAAAGTTCGATCCGACATCAATAACTCACTTTTTCCCCGACCCGGAAAATTTCCAAGTGTTGGATTTTTCTGTTGTTTGAGAACGTCTGAATCGTGCAAGTTACGCAATGGACCCTCTAAAAGACAATGATCCTTAACTCGATTATGTGACCGTCTTGAACCGCCCTTTGAACCTTAGGGTTTGGGGCAGTACGGCGTGCCACATATGAGGAGTTGGCTTGACCCTTCTATGGCTGGACCGTTGGTACTGTGGCATGTGATGGATGTTTTAAAACCCCCCTCAAGTGTTGAGAACTATTTGGGAAAACTTGGGTGTTTGTTTATTCGATTGGAAAGTTTAACACTGTCTATTTATCTGGAATGTGATACAATATTTGGAATCCACAAGTAGTTATGAGATAACTAATTTGGATGTTATAAACATAGCAGTTTAGTCTCAATTGATCGGTTGCCACGGAATTTTGATACGATCAAAAGTCCGTCGCAATCACGTAGCGTACGTGGATACTCGCCGGGTAAACTTAATAGACAGCCATGCCCCATAGCCCCGACCAAGTGACTGTAGGAGAACCCCATCGCCGAAAGCATCCGTTCTGGTGCTCACGGCAGCGGTGTTCCGCCTTAGTGCACTTCGTCGACGGCGTTCGGGGGTGCGGCCGTCTACTAAAGTTTGCGACGAGCATTCGATCTCATATCGGGAATCTTATTGAATTGCCCGACTTGATATTGAAAAGTGTTTTCGATATAGAGACTAAAATACGGGGTTTATAAATGTTAGGCATGCGATGTCTAAGTAGGTTGCGGATTCCAATTGTTGTAGTTTTACACTTTCTTTTCTGCGACCGTAAATGTAATATGTGATATCGCCGGTTTCGTTGCTATATGTCAACGACAATTGGGATGCGCATATTTACTTACGTTGATGACATGCGATGTTATGAGTTGCTGGATATGTTATATTGGATCGTCGCGTTTTGAAAAGCCGGGTTTATTTTTTATGTGAGATGAGAGTTTTCATTTTCATTCATGTAAAATTTAAATGTATGTAATATTCTTTTATTGGGGCACTTCCGGGATGAGGTTGATGTCACCATTTGTATATTATTTACTTTTCCGCACTAGGATAGACCCAAGGAGGAGAGCACAAGTAACCGGGTTCTAGGGTCCAGTGGGAGACCAACTCGAGGAGTCGAGTCCGGGTCTCCTAACTCTAGAATTGGTAGGGTTGCTTGCCGCTCTCGTAGGGGTCTAGGGGTGTCGGTTTGGCTATTCATCGCGACCGTGGAATCCGTGTTTTATAGAGGCTCAAAATAAAACACGGACGTCCTAGTATATCCAATGTTTCATATGTTTCTTCTGCTGCGATATCTGTGATGTGATCATTTGATGTTCTGTGATAAATACTGTATATAGTATATATGATAAATTATATAGGCGTTACTTATGTTTTACACCCGCGCTAGCCCTGCCCCGCTCTGCCGTTAGTTACCTAACCTAACGGTGCACGAGGGGACATCGGGGCGAATGCGGATGGCATAAGTGTACGTCGTATTTATCTGTGATGTTTAGGTGATTTAAATGATGGGACTTCATTAATATGATTAATGAAAGGAAAAGAAACCTAAAAGATGTTGTGGAATCGAATTTTCAAAAATAGGTAGCTGCAGTTCTTGCTTTGCATCGCGGTGTTCCTTGTAGAACATCCTGCACCTTATTCGATAAGGAAAGGGCCGAGATCCCTTCACCGGGAGTGACCCCTTTAGCAATAACTGGCAGATGCTACAACACTCGGTTTGTATTTTGATTGCTTTTCTAGTTCTTGCATTGTACAGTGATATATATGATATGTCCTGCACCTCATTCGACGACGAAAGAGCCGAGATCCCTTCACCGGGAGTGACCTCTTTAGCGAAACTAGTAAAAGCCTAAAAAACACTCCATTTAAAAATAATTTGATTCTACAACGATATCAAGTTCATTACGCAATAGGTTTTCAGAAAAACCTGTCGTAGCCCTCCGTCATTTCAGATAAGTTGTATATAGTATTCGTGCTACATTTGTTGGCTTTCGTCAAGGTGTAGTGTGCGGTAGCTATATGCTGCTTATCTGCTGCATATGCTGCTTATATGCTGCTTATCTGCTGCATACGATTGGATTACGGTAGCTATTAGCTATATCGCATATATATCAATGTATTATCCAAGTGAGTAAAAGAATTTTTAAGTGAGCTAATATTAGTTAATGTAATATAATATATCAAATATATAATTATACATTAAATTATCGAATCAACACTTGATCCGATAATCCGGCTATTTCATAAATAACCG
This sequence comes from Agapanthus africanus, assembly GCA_030015575.1. NCBI lineage: Eukaryota > Viridiplantae > Streptophyta > Magnoliopsida > Asparagales > Amaryllidaceae > Agapanthus > Agapanthus africanus. The sequence goes on along the minus strand of CM057345.1, from coordinate 140,122,738 downwards.
ACTAATATAATCTGTATCAGTTCATCGAATCAACACTTGATCCGATGACCCGGCTATATCACATATACCCGGCTGATATCACATATCGCGAGAATCTAATACGGTATCACATACACGTATTGTTCTCGGTCCCGCACATATCACATATGTGCTCCTACTCCGTTTTTCCTGAGCCAGGAAACCTCTGTGTAGGACTCTAAAGAATCGTCAATACGCCGGCAGTAGGTGATGATCATATCAAACACCTACAAGCTGCAAGCGGCCAGCTAAACGTAACAGCCAACCAGGTATTACGCGATCAGAAGATCAACAAGCAATCCTGTACATTCTCCTGCGAATCCAATCAGTAACACTCCCGTACAGTCCGGTATCTTCGTCTGATATGTCGCATATCTCGCCTAGGGGTGGTAAACGTCAGATCCCAGTAGCTTGATAAGTCGTGTCGATATGTGGTCCATAACAGTTTGAGAAACTACTGATAACACTAACCAGTAAATCTCAGCAACTCTGGCCAGGGATTTCCAGTTATAGCCAATCGAACACAGCGCAACATCAACTCCCTATACCAGGAGAGACGAAACCCCTCCTATCGCTCATTGCCTCCATGTGATTCGGGACTGTACCCAAAAGCCACCGTTTTGCACGCCCTCTTGAACGTGGTATGATGGAAATCAAAGCACAGTGGGAATCACACAAGTCTCTATGACGATCTCGGGTCTACAGAGTAACCTGTACCAGTGTCACCAGAGAACTGCCATCTGATGTGAGGTATAATACCATCTGGGAGTTCTCGGCGAGTCCGTCCAGTGTACTCAGTCTCCACTGAGCACCCGTATACCTTCTCTGATGTCAAACACCAATGGATATGGGATCATCCATCGCTTATCATATGGGTCAAGAAGCGCATACGCTAGTCTACTCTGGTACATCGATGCCCTGTCTCGATCCACCTACGACTAGGAACATTTGATGGATGTACTTAGCGACTACACCGTCCCTATTAGTATGATCTGCATCATAGTCCTGGTATTCAAGTACTCATCCTAAGGGCTTTATCAACATGTAACAAAGAGACAATCAGAGTACATGTTAAGATAAAGAGCAAGAAGATAGCATACTATCATGTCGAGCAAGAAAGCCATCCCCATATATGTCCAAGCATCCACTACAATATACATCGTATGTACAGTAATGGCTTCTAGGGCATATATATCACTAACAATCTCCCACTTGCACTAGGGCCATCTATTGTGGTATCGCATACCCAACAATCAGTTGTGGTTGAAGTATCTCATACTCAACCATCCCATAAAAGTCTTTACTGGGAAATAGGCCTTTGTGAGTGGATCCGCGCTGTTGTTCTTTGTGTCTACTCTCCTAACCTCGATCTCCCTGGAGATCAACCATCTCCATCATCAGGTGATACTACCTAAGAATATATCTGGATCACAGATGGGACGGGGGTTCTTAGGCATAAGCCATAACTCCATTGTCATACAATGGCAGGAACGAAGTTCATCTCATGAACTAGTGTACATCTAGACTATTTCTTTGGTAGCATCCTCGGTAGTGATTTATCTTGCCTTTATCGTCTAGTATGTTACGGTATCTATCTTGGAAGTCTTCCAACATACCGTCCCTCCACTGAGGGTAAAGACAATGCCTGTGACTGACATTCAGTCGACCTTACCACCCTGGAGCCATTCCAGTGATTTTCTCCAGGATCGATTGATACAATCTTACTACAACTAGTGAGAATCCTAACATCCAATTAGATCTATCTCAAAGATCCAAAACCCAGGATTTAGGAGGTATCACCTTGATCCTATATAGAGAATCAATGTGATAAGAGGAGATTGACCAAGTGTAGCATAGGAAACTCCCTTCCTATCAAGAGTATGTCTTCCACGTACAATACGAGGATCACCACCATACTCTCTACTACCTTTTTGTATATATAAGGTTCATCTACCATTTTGATGAAGTCAAACTCTTTGACTACCACATCAAAAAAGACGTTCCAACTCCGCGATGCCTGCTTTATCCTATAAAGCAACTTGCATATGTTTCCGCTGCTCCCACTGTCTACGAAGCCCTCTGGCTGTGTACTTATAGATGCTCTCTTCTAAATCACTATTTAGAAAAGCAGTCATGACACCCAACCGCCAGATATCGTAGTCATGGTATGTAGCAATTGCAAGTGGGATCTGGATGGACTTAAGCATAGCTTTGAAAGTCTTAACTTTTCCATGTACACCAAGTAATCTTCTTAAGATATACTTGCTTCTGATATGGATTTAACCCTTCAGATAAAGCAACCAAAGTTCATACTTTGTTGGTGTATAAGGATTCCATGTCAGATCGCTAAGCATCCAGCCATTCTTACAGAGTCCCACTCCTGATGGCCTGCTCGAAACAAGTTGGGTCATCATCTTATGATGCAATCCTCGCTCCCACTGTCATAGAGAAAACCGAAGTATCTCTCAGGTGAGTGAGGAACCCTACTAGAACGGCGGAGAGGCTGAGGTTCATTGGAAACTATTGAATCCTTCGGGTTTACCAAATCATCAGCTGCAGTTTGTATAGCTGGAACTCTTTCCAGTTCTACCTCATGACCACTAATTTCCTCACAAGAAATTCCCTTTCACAAAGGTGGCATGCTGAGAAATAAAACATCTTTTGTTCCTCGATGTTGTAGAAGATATTTCCTTGCTAATGCTTGGGATATCCAACAAACTTCCACAGAACTGACCTTGCCTTGAGCTTTTCTGGATTATGCTTTTAGACATAGGCTGGACAACCCTAAATCTTAAGATACTTAAGATATGGGCTGTTCCAATTCCATATCATATATGAAGTAGTAGGCATCTGATTTGGTTGGAACCCTATTCAATAGGTATGTAACTTCACAAGTGCATAACTCCCAAAAGGAAATAGGAAACTCAGTAGTACTCATCCTAGAGCGCACCATAACTAATAGGGTGAGATTGCTCCGTCCCGATATACCGACGTGCTGTGGTGTATACGGAGGAGTAATGCTGAGAGAGAATCTCATTCTCCTTTAGAATGGTCCAGGAATTCTGTGCTCAAGTATTCTCCTCCTTGATCTCATCAAAGGACATAATACTTATACCCATTTTTGGTTCTCTACTTCTAACTTATATTCTGTGAATATCTCAAATGGTTCAGACTTGTGTTTCAACAGGAACATATGTCCGACCCTTGAGAGATAATCAGTGAATGTAATGAAGTATAAAGAACCGGTCCTGGCATGTGTAGACAGGGGACCTTACATACATCATCATGTATTAATCCCAAGAGTTCACTAACTCTTTCTCTGTTTCCAATAAACAGAGCTGTGGTCATCTTATCTTTGTGACATGACCGACAATTTTCACAAGATATAAATTCAAACAAATTTAAACATGCATCTCTATGTAAGTTAGCTAGTCGGGTCGCATTGATATGACCTAGTCTACCATGCCTCAAGAAGGATTCGTTCATTTCTGAACTCTTCCTCTTGTGTGTGTTCTGTACGTTAAGAACTGTGGTTTGATTTAGAACGACTATTCTTTTAGATAACGTGCCTGAACTGATCAACTCTTGATATAGGAAATGTTCAAAACATTATCCAACAATACAAAATTATATCCTTCTTTACTAAATAAAGAGATTGATATGATGTTGTATATCAGGTTCGGTATCTAATAACATTCGTTCAGAATCAATGTATTCTAGTAATACAGGGTGATAACTTCCAACAGACTTGGCTTGTAACAATTGCACCATTTCCAACACTTGAAACTTATCACCCGTTCTCAGTTCTGTTCCTATCTGTACCCCATGTAACAGATTACATATGCGGGATCCTGATCCGGTATCTCATACCCAGAACGTAAAGGATACTGAGAAATAGATCTCGGTAATGAACACACCCGAAGATGATGCATCAGCATGCACTTTCTTCGTTTGGGCGGCACGGGAATTCTGGTAATCCCCAATTTCCTGCTCTGTCTTATAGCAATTATAAGTTGGAGCGGGACCAACGTTCCCTAGCGCAGTATAACAAGCGGGTTCGGTCAATACATCCGAATTATTATCTTGATTAAGGCGTGACATGGTCGCTACCTGGAGAGAGAGAGAAGAAAACACTCAGCGTATGCTCTTGCAAGATTAGATTGGTTATTTAATATATCTAATCAGGATGCCCCCCACTGTTTTAGTCAAATCTTCCTTCAAACCCTAAAAGGAAAGACTAGCCGGGATTAATTACACCCTACAAATTCGCCAATCTTTCAGCCTGGCCAGTGTTGGTACTTTGAGGGAGGTTTCCCGTGGTTTCGCACGGACCTAATAAACCTCATTTTCCCAGGGGCGTAACCCCGTTAATACCTTTCTAGACACCTACTTGATCGGCTAATTGTAATGTGTAAAACTCTCCCAGGAGTAACTCTTACTCGCAGCGGGTATCGGGATCCAACTATCTCATAGGAGGTATGCAATCTCATTGCAAATTTCAACAGTTGAAATTCCCAATAATATTTTACCCCTAGCAGCTATATGACCTTAACATAGTCAACAAATCATAAGTGCTAGTCAAGTTCAACCCGTCATTTCCCGATTGAATTAAACCCACCCGCACGACCCTTAACATAGTCAACTAAGTCGCACGACTACCCTAATCCAATCGCATCATATGCTTATACAGAGAAGCACTAATCAGCTACCGCACACTATGCCTTAGCATAGTCATCAAACGTAGCACGAATACTAACTAGTACTTATCTGAAATGACAGAGGGCTACGACAGGTTTTTAAGAAAACCTTTTGCGTAATGAACTTGATATCGTTGTAGAATCGAGTGATTTTAAATGGAGTGTTTTTGAGGCTTTTCTAGTTTTGCTAAAGAGGTCACTCCTGGTGAAGGGATCGTCGGCTCTTTCCTTATCGAATAAGGTGCATGATATTTCACAAATACCGCTATGCAAAGCAAAAGCTATAGAAGCAATCTAAAGACAAACCGAGTGAGTTGTAGCATCTGCTAGTTTCGCTAAAGAGGTCACTCCCAGTGAAGGGATCTCGGCTCTTTCCTTATCGAATAAGGTGCTGGATATTCTACAAGGAATACCGCTATGCAAAGCAAGAACTAGAGCTACCAGTTTTTAAACATGTTTCGACAACATCTTTAGGTTTCTTTTATTTCATTAATCTCATTAATGAAATCCCATTTTCTTATGATTCACAAGCATCACATTTGAAACGAAAACAACAATATATAATATATATCTCATATATATAATATAAACATTCGTCTCAGGCAGTAATATGATCTCATCACAGATCATTGCAGCAGAAGAACATATATGAAATATTGGATATACTAGGAGGTTCGTGTTTTTAATACGAGCCTGTATAAAACAAGGATTCCAGGGTCGTGATGAATAGCCAAACCCACATCCCTTGACCCCTACGAGAGCGGCAGGTAACCCTGCCAATTCTAGAGTTAGGAGACCCGGTCTCGACTCCTCGAGATGGTCTCCTACTGGACCCTAGAACCCGGTTACTTGTGCTCCCCGCCTTGGTTCTATCCTAATGCAGAAAAGTAAATAATATACAATGGTGACATCATCCTCAATAAAAGAATATTACATACAAATGAATTTTATAGGAATGAAAAAGAAAAACTCTCATCTCACATAAAACCCCCGGCTATTCAAACACGACGATCCAATATAACATATTACAGCAACACATAATATCACATATCATTAACGTACGTAAATATGCGTATCCTAGTTGTTGTTGATGTATAGCAACGAAACTGGTGATACACCATATATTACACTTACGGTCACAGAAAAGAAAGTGTAAAACTACAACAGTTGGAATCCACAACCTCCTTAGACATCGCATGCCTAACCAAATGAATTCCTTAGATATCGCATGCCTAACAATTATAAATCCCGTATTTTAGTCTCAATATCGAAAACACTTTCCAATATCTAGTCGGGCAATTCAACAAGATTCCCGTCATCCTGATCGAATGCTCGTCGAAAACTTTAATGGACGGCCGCACCCCCGATGCCGTCGACGAAGTGCACTAAGGCGGAACACCGCTGCCGTGAGCACCCGAACGGATGCTTTTGGCGACGGGGTTCTCCTACAGTCACTTGGTCAGGGCTATGGGGCGTGGCTGTCTATTAAGTTTACCCGGTGAGTATCCGCGTACGCTATATGATTGCGACGGACTTTTGATCACATCAAAATCCCGTGGCAACCGATCATCTGAGACTAAACTGCTAGATTTATAACATTCAAATTAGTTATCTCATAACTACTTATGGATTCCAAATATTGTATCACATTCCAGATAAATAGACAATGTTAAACTTTCCAATCGAATAATCAAACACCCAAGATTTCCCAAATAGCTCAACACTTGAGCGGAGTTCAAAAAATCCTAGAACATGTCACAGCCCCAATGAACCAGCCGTAGAAGGGTCAAACCAACGCCTCACATGTGGCTACGCTAAACTACAACAAACCATAGGGTTCAGTGGCAGTTTTGACGGTCATATAATCGAGTTAAGGTTACGTTCTTCTAGAGGGTCCACAGATACGCTTGCATGATTTTCCAAAAGTTTCAAACTCGTGAAAAAATCCAACACTTGAATGTTTTCCGAAAGGGGAAAATGTGAGTTATTGATATCCGTTCGAACTTTTTAACACGTTCTAAATTACCCGGAAAAACATAAACGAAGTTAAACTTTCCGATCGAATCAACGAATTCATAAGATCTTCAGAAAACTCAACACTTGAGTAGAATTAAAAATTCCCAGAAGCATGCAAAATTAACCAAGAATAAACCCCAGAAGAATTGGCCCCTAACTCCAAAGGGTGGTCGCGGAACCGCTGCCAAACACATGGTTTGGCCGCGGTTCCGTGCTCCCTTGAGGGAGTTATGGGTTCATACTTCACATTAATTCTTAGAATTCCCCACATGATTTTCTGAGTATTTTTAATGCAGAAAAATCAACATTTTAAAAAAATTTCCAGAGAGGGGGTCAAAAACGACGTTTCAGGGTTCAATCGGACTTTTAACTTCGTCTACACGAAGCCTAAAGCTCTAGCTTGGCTCTGATACCACTGTAGGGTTACTAGGCACTAGAACAAGGTTCTATGAGGCATCAACCATGCCAAAATTAAATTTTTCATGTGCCGAACAACCCTAACCAAGATCTTAGACTAGAGATTAGGCGAAACAATAAGCAAGTAAACAACTTTACTTCTAAGAGTTTGGGATTACAACTTTGTAGTCCGTTCCTTCACTTTATAAGCTCCGTGTTGAGGTCCCTTCGCTGCGATCATCAAGTACCCGGACTCTAGAGAGGCTCTATGAAGAGAAAGATGCAATCTTGCTTCCGATCTTCAATAACTAAGATGATCTACCTTGAAGAAACTCAAACCCAAGCTCTTGCTTTGCTAATCAAGTATTAGCAAAGCAAACACCCTAATCTAAGCAGCTAGAATAGATGAGGATGATGAAGTAGGAATTTAGCTATCATTTGTTTTCAAATTCTTACTCATTTTCATCACTTCACAAAAGGATAGAAAGCTTTTTCAAGAGAGATGAAGGAAGAAAAAGAAGAACAAAACCATTTGTGATGAACAATGAAAATGTCACGACCCGAAAGTACGGAACATGACCGGCACTTAAACTACGAACGTCTCGAGGCGTACGTAATCTAAGTAAACCGAAAACCCAGAAATCCAAACCAAGAAAATAGTAGAGTGCAGGAAAAACAACTTAAAGCAAGTAATTTCAATAGCATAAGCCGAATTATGCGGTTTTTAAAATATCAAAAATTTACTGAAAATTTCGGCAGAGTCTCCTTTGTAAATGCTGGCCCCCAAACGGGATACAACATGAATAGTATACGAAATTAAGAAAAAGGCATCCCCAAGCGGGAGCTAGCTCTTCGTCAATCGACGGTCACAACCACACAAGCAATATAATATACAACGCCAACGGCGAGGATCAAAACTCAAAAGGAAACTCAAAAACACCAGAAAAATAACGAGCGACTCTAAGGTCGAAAGAATAACCAACACTGTTCTCTATCTTAATAAATACATGTTTGGTTGATGGAATTCTAGATACAACAGAATAATGATATACAAGATAAATAATGGGGGTATGATACAAGTAAACCCACCTACTAGCAAATCACCCGAATGAAACTATGCCCGCAAAGCCGTAATGAACATGTACGGCAACCTGCAAGAAACTGGGGCACAACGGGGGTGAGTTGCCAACTCGTGAATAGAAAAACATCTACGCACAGAAATCGCATAAATAACGCAATCCTAGGTCAATGATCATAATATATCCTCAAAAATATGTATAACATGCAGCCTATAACAATGGCTAGGGTAATATCTAACCGAGTGTAATCTCATGTGCCCGTGTCAGTGCCTCAGGTAGCAATATATCATATGAATGAGGTATGAATGCATGAAAACAGAATATATGTAAATGAAGAAACTGTTTTCATAAATTAGTGAGATTTCCTTCTGGTTTTTAAACTGAGGTATCATAATGAAATCAGTATCAACAGTGTCTAGCATCGACACAAAACATAAATCTCACTGTCTCGAAATATCAATGTCTCAATCTCAATATCTAGGGCGCCGTCAGTCCAGACCGGCCCCTACCATCCATCTCAAGACCACGACGGTATCCTCCGGATATCCGACGCGTCGTGTAATATCACCGGTAGGTAGTGCTCCCCAGCCAGGCTCAACGTCAACACCACATTCCTCTTGCCCCGGGGTACCATACCGGGCCCACCATGTACCCGTGACGGTTCCTCCACTCCTCGACACGGATCTCGAAAACCACAGCAAACTCATGGTGGACGACAATTACATCACTAGAAAACCGCAATTTACATATTTTAAAAATATAATAAGTTTAGAAATTTTGCGGCTTTCCCCCGAAATCCAGAAATATCATAAATCTCAAGAAATCATCACAAGTGCATATGTCAATGATAATGAATGTATATGGTATCAATAACCAAGTTGCAATGTGTGATTAATAACTAGGCATGAACAATGGAATAACAGTATGCATGAAGTGACAAGTAATAACTACAATGTCTAAACTGGCATATAAGGCAGGTACACTAATATCGTATCAACTACTAACTAACAACCTAAGTCAAGCAATAGTATTTTCTAAGTGTACGTGACATGGCAATTACCGATGAAGATGTGTGTGAGCCGGCAGGTAAGTGTATGTGGTACATACGCATCATCGGTAATGGTGCTGGTGTCCTAACAGCATGATATCAATAATGGAGTATGCAGCAAAATAAGTATGCGGGGCAGAGCGAACAGCAATAATGTGCGGGAGCAGAATACTAGACACAACGATAACTAATCAGTATTAATCTAATATAAGTCCTACAAATGGTGCCTTTTGAAATAACACGAATCATGGGGTTTTTGAAAATAGGGGCTACGGTGTTTTTATGAAAAGATACGTCTTTTGAAATATCCGTAGGATCCCTTGGGCTGTCTTTTAAAATACCCACGATTCGTTAGTTTTTGAAATAGGTAAGAAGTCTAATCTAATCTAACAACTACACTAAACTATACGGCTGAACTAACAAGCTGAACTACAGGTAAGGAAACCGCCTATCATCTGAGTCGATACATATACATACCTGTATATGTATAGTCGGTGGTCTCGCCTCAATAATATCATATCCGATACCATATCTATAATCAGGCATCCCAAGTCAAGAGTGCAGATCAATCATCAATATAGCTCGTACGTAAATCCGTCGTACGGCATCCCAATCTGGGTACGGGTCAATATCACATTCATCATACTATTCACCTGGTATCCTCTTTATCAAATATCAAGATCAGGGTACTGATCTACGTCTAGTACCATATTGATACCGCCTACGTATGCATGGACGTTTGTGAAACACTACGTCAAGGACCCGCTACAACGTCATGTCGTATCTCAAATACGAACCCAGCTATATCACCGATCTCACGGCCCCAAATCAAATCTCATCGACTCATCATAAATCCCAAGTACTATCATCCTCAATCCGTATGTGAACACATAGTCCCATACCCATGTGAACACATAGCTATAAAGAATCCCATGAGCACATATCAATAGGAATGTATGCAAGTATGTATGTGTGTATGTGTGTGTGTATGTGTAGTGCAACACTACCCTAGGGTTCGCAACGCTAAAATAATCCAACACACCAATATCCATCCTAAGCATCGTTATTAAACCCAAATAACATATAATAATTGTTGGTGTGTATACGCATCCGTATACACCACCACGGACTGCGGGGGTGCTATACGCCATCCACCCGACTTCTCCCCGTAGATATAAATCTACTCACCTGGTCCTCGCTAGCCTGTGCCGACGTCGCCACGCGCCTGCTTGTCGTCTCGAAGTCCACATGGGGGTACCTACATATCATAACGCACCATATCGCATTAAAACTAAATTCGAGATCGAAACGGCATACGAAAATCAAATCGGCACGCGTATCACGCATAGGTCCAAACCTATCGCCTACGCATGCAAGAATAGTAAAACCAACCCTCGATGTCGATGTACAAACGTCAAACCATCGAGAAAAATCCAATCACACTCATTTGCACATTCACGAACACTAATTTTAATATAAACTAGGTTAAAACTCACAAAAACGCCAATTTCACTTAAAAAGTCATTTTTCCGAAAATCTAGCAAGCACAATTCGCCGTTTTTGTACAAAACACGATGTTTAAATGAATGTAGCGGCCAATATATTTATTAAATATCTTAAATAAGTCGTATAAACAATTTCCGGAATTTAATCTCATTAAATTCCAAAAATCCTAATATTCTAGTTTACAAAAATACCCTTTTTAACAATTTCAAAGCAAAAATGTACAAACTACAATCTAGCTTAGATTTGCATGATCTAAAGCATTAAACCACACTTAATAAAGTTAATGAAGTCATGAAAACCCTAAACACATTTTTAATCCCAAGAATTTAACAAATTTCAAAAACCTAGTAAGCAATTTAGCAAATTAACACAATTTTAAAACTAACCATTCACACTAGCTACTAACCTTGTATTATCATGACAACAAAGCCTAAATATAACACACAACCATACACCAATTTTATAAAACCCTAACTTGCAATCAAATTCACAACTTGAATTCCAAAACTTGCAATTAAACTCACATAACCAAATTAACACTTAAGTAAATTAGCTTAAGAAATTAGTAACAAATTAAGCAACAAAAAGTTTAGAATTATACCCAAAAACATATGAAGATCCACAAGCATCCATGGCCCTCCAAAATACTCTCTTTTCACAAGGATACATGCTATACGGGCTAAGCTAAAATGGGTAGGAGTCGGATTTGGATTTAGCTTTGAATTTGCATGGATTTTGAAGTGATTTGTGGATTTTTTTGATGAAGAAAGAGTGGGATTTGAGGGGGGGGCTGCTGCTGTTGGGAGGCCAGAAATGGGAGTGAGGAGAGAGAGGGAGGTAGAGAAAATGCAAGGGAGGAAAGTCAAGGTCAAGGTAAGGTCAAAAGTCCACCTAATTCACCCATTTTCTTTTCTTTTCTTTCATTTCTTTTCCTTTGAAATCAAGTGGGGAAAAATTATGGTGGGTGCTGAATTTAGCCATGGGGAGGAGTAAGTGGGGGTGTGTGGGTGTGGGTACGGGTGTGGGGTGATGAAAAATGATAAATACAATACCCCAAACATCCATTTACGCTAAAAAAGCCTTTTTTCTTCAATAATTTCTAAACCGTTTTGGCAAATGATTTCGTTCCAAAAACCACATGATAAAATTTTATTTAATGTTTTATGATGCACAAAATTTGTTTCAACTCATTCCGATTTGTAATTTTCCCTAATTAAATGTATTAGTGACGGCTTAAAATAATAATAAAATAATATTTTTTTCAGAAAATTTGAAATTTCACCAGCGGCTCAATAAACACCAAATAATAGCAATTACATAGCTAGAATATGTATATTTAATTTTTATAATAATATATTTGTATTTTGACTTTTTACAGAAAACCCCCTTATTTTACCGATTTTTCGAAATTTCACCGAAACGATTTTCAAAACGTTACAGAAAACTTATGTGAGGTTAGAAATGCAACCATGGGTTAAGAATGAAGACTTAACCCATGTAGAGAAATAACTATGGTAAAGTGTTTGGGTTGGGTTAAGGAAATATCTTCACAAAATATCAAGGTCAAAGTCAAAGCTTCAAGAACATTCTTGAAAGCTTTATGCAAGCTTAACCCTAATCCAAACCCTAACCATATTTAAACTCTACAAAACATGTTGCATTTATAACTCTAACTTGTTACAATATTATATATCACATATACAATATTTATTGTAACAAAATAAAATAATATAATTAACATATATCGCATATATATCAATTTATTATCCAAGTGAGAAAAAGTATCTTTATGTGAGCTAATATTAGTTAATGTAATATAATACAAAAAATATATAATTATACATTAAATTATCGAATCAACACTTGATCCGATAATCCGGCTATTTCATAAATAACCGACTAATATAATCTGTATCAGTTCATCGAATCAACACTTGATCCGATGACCCGGCTATATCACATATACCCGGCCGATATCATATATCGTGAGAATCTAATACGGTATCACATATACGTATTGTTCTCGGTTCCGCACATATCACATATGTGCTCCTACTCCATTTTGCCTGAGCCAGGAAATCTCTGTGTAGGACTTTAAAGAATCGTCAATACGCCGGCAGTAGGTGATGATCATATCAAAAACCCACAAGCTGCAAGCGGTCAGCTAAACGTAACAGCCACCAAGGTATTAAGCGATCAGAAGATCAACAAGCAAGCCTGTACATTCTCCTGTGAATCCAATCAGTAACACTCCCGTACAGTCCGGTCTCTTCGTCTGATATGTCGCATCTCTCGTCTAGGGGTGGTAAACGTCAGACCCCAATATAAGTCGTGTCGATATGAGGTCCATAACAGTTCGAGAAACTACTGATAACACTTACCAGTAAATCTCAGCAACCCTGCCCAGGGATTTCCAGTTATAGCCAATCGAATACAGCGCAATATCAACTCCCTATACCAGGAGAGACGAAACCCCTCCTATCGCTCATTGCCTCCATGTGATTCGGGACTGTACCCAAAAGCCACCGTTTTGCACTCCCCCTTGGACGTAGTATGATGGAACACAGTAGGAATCACACAAGACTCTATGACGTTCTCGGGTCTACAGACTAACCTGTACCAGTGTCACCAGAGAACTGCCATCTGACGTGAGGTATAATACCATCTGGGAGTTCTCGGCGAGTCCGTCCAGTGTACCTTGTCTCCACTGAGCACTCGTATACCTTCTCTGATGTCAAACACCACTGGATATGGGATCATACATCGCCCATCATATGGGTCAAGAAGTGCATACGCTAGTTTACTCTGGTATATCGATGCCCTGTCTCGATACACCTACGACTAGGTACATTTGAAGGATGTACTTAGCGACTACACTGTCCCCACTAGTATGATCTGCATCATAGTCCTGGTAGTCAAGTACTCATCCTAAGGGCTTTATCAACATGTAGCAAAGAGACAATCATAGTACATGTTAAGATAAAGAGCAACCAGATAGCATACTATCTTGTCGAGCAAGAAAGTCATCCCTATATATGTCCAAGCATCCACTAAAATATACATCGTATGTACAGTAATGGCCTCTAGGGCATACATATCACTAACAACATTCATGTTGATGTTCTGTGTCATGCTGTGATGTTGCGGATTTGTCGTGGTGGATAGCTTGCGTGCAATGGTAGTGCAGTTTGGATATATTTGTACATTTGATATCGCGGGGCGAGCGTCCGGCATGTGGACTGCCGTCACTGCCTGTTTGTATATTATTCTTTTGGGGCACGACCGGGTTGAGGTCGATGTACCCGTTGTACATATTTTCTTTTCTATACTAGGATTACACCACAGTGGAGTGCACGGATAGCCGGGTTTTGGAGGACAACGGGTCCGCATCTCATGGCTTTGAGAGGGAGGGGACTTCACTCTAGGATTGGCGGGCTATTCGCCGCACTCGTATGGGGTACAGGTTGACCCAAGGTGGGATGCTCAAGATACCGGATTCCGTGAAGTGCTGCGTGGTCCATTCACGATGCTGAAAGGGGCTGCCTCGCTTCTGGTTTTGGTGGGTGACTTGCCGCACTCGTAGGGGTCTAGGTTTTCATTGCACAGACTATCCACACGACCATGGGAACGTTGGGTTTCATTTATGGCTCTATGAAACCCGGGGATCCCAGATTATCTGTATTGTTCTGTGATGCTTATTACTTTTCTGTAATGTTGCATTTATCACGCCTTAAGCGATTACTGTATATTGATATATATAATAGTAGATGTTGAATATGTTTTACACCCGCGCTAGTCTTGTCCCCGCTCTGTCGTTGGTTAAGTAACCTAACGGGCGATGACGGGACCCAGTGACGAATGCGGATGGCATATACGTACATTTTATTTTTGTTCTTTATTGGTGTGATTAATTGATGGGATTGCATTGATTCGGATCAATGCAAAGAAAACAGACCTATACAGATGTTGTTGGAACATTTTTCAAAAAGCTGTTATTGCAAGGACGTTCTCTTTTGTTTTGCACAAAGGTATTCGGTTATGAATATCCAGCACCTCATTCGACGAGGCAAGGGCCGAGATCCCTTCACCGGGAGTGACCCCTTGGGCAGAAGTTTGCGTCAGAGTAATGTATTGTTCCTAGGCACACTTGTGAAGGTTCATAACGCATTAAACATGCACGAATAAAATTTTACATGTGCCGAACAACCCAAAGACATGATCTTTGCTAGATTATTAGGGTTAAGCATGCAAGATAACATCTTTTTATCTAAGTGTGAGGGATTACAACCTTTGTAGTCTGCTCCTTCGCTTCACAAGCTCCGAGTAGAAGTCCCTTCGCCGCGATCCATGATCTCCCGGACTCAATAGAGGCTCCACGACTCGAACGATCCATGCTAGCTTGAAGTGTTCCAAATCTCCGATGATCTACGTCGAAGTTTCGATAACTCAAGCTTTCTCACTCTAAAGAGATGAACACACTAATCTTATGGGCTAGATAAGATGAGAATGAGAGAGTAGTATTTATACTTTCTTTTTAATTCACTTTCTCACAATTTATCATCACAAATGGAATTTCTAGTGAGCTCAAAATCAAGAGAGAAGAAGATGATAATGGAAATGATAATTCCTTTTTGTGATGAATAGAAAGAAATGCATATGATTGATATATCAACCATGGTCAAGGATGAGTGGCTAAGAGTTTGTAGAGAATAAACTAGAGTTAGGGTTTGGTTAGGTTAAGTTATGAGTCATGTAAAAATATCAACCATAATATCTTAAGCATGACAAAAACAAAGCTTCTAGAAGGTGCAAGAAGAAGCTAACCCTAATCAAACCCTAATCCCATTTAATCATCCTTAAACATGTTTAATAATAAATCATATCATGTCACAATAATATATATCACATATATATTATATATTTGCAACAAAAGAAAATAATACAATTAACATATATCGCATATATATCAATGTATCATCCAGTGAGAAAATGAAATAATAAAGCGAGCCAATATTAGATAATGTAATACAATATATCATATATATTATTATACATTAAATTATCAAATCAACACTTGATTCGATGATCCGGCTATATCGAATATTACCGACTAATATATCATGTACCGATTCATCGAATCAACACTTGATCCGATGTCCCGGTTCATATCTAAATATCGCGAGAATATAATACGGTATCTCATATCGCATTATCCTCGGTCCTGCACATATCACATACGTGCCTCTACTCCGTTTCGCCTGAGCCAAGAAACCTCTGTGTAGGACTCTAAAGAATCGTCAATACGCCGGTAGCAGATGATGATCATATCAAACACCCACAAGCTGCAAGCGGTCTGCTAAACGTAACAGCCACCCAGGTATTGAGCGATCAGAAGATCAACAAGCTAGCCTGTGCGTTCTCCTGTGAATCCAATCAGTAACACTCCCGTACAGTCCGGTTTGTTCATCTGATATGTCGCATATCAAGTCTAGGGGTGGTAAACGTCAGACCCCAGTAACCGATAAGTCGTGTCGATGTGTGGATCATAACGGGTCGAGAAACTACTAGTAACACTTACCAGTAAATCTCTATATCAGCCCTGGCCAGGGAGTTCCAGTTATAGCCAATCGAACACAGTACAACATCAACTCCCTATACCGGGAGAGACGAATCCCCTCCTATCGCTCATTGCCTCCATGTGATTCGAGACTGTACCCAAAAGCCACCGTTCACGCCCTCTTGGACGTGGTAAGGTGGAAATCAAAGCACAGTGGGAATCACACAAGACACTATGACGATCTCGGGTCTACAGACTACCCTGTACCAGTTTCACCGGAGAACTGCCATTTGACTGTGGTATATCACCATCTGGGAGTTCTCGGCGAGTCCGTCCAGTATACCCAGTCTCCACTGAGCACCCGTACACCATCTCTGATGTCAAACACCGATGGATATGGGATCATCCATCGCCCATCATATGGGTCAAGATGCGTATACGCTAGTCTACTCTGGTGTATCGATGCCCTGTCTCGATATACCCTCGACTAGGAACAGTTATAGAATGTACTCATTGACCACCGTGGCCCCACTAGTATGATCTCATCACAGTCTCAGTAGTCGAGTACAGATCCTAAGGGCTTTATCAACATGTGAGAGTAAGATAGTAAACCAATACAAGTCAACATGTTAAGATAAAGTGAAACCAAATAGCATACTATCATGACGAGCAAGAAAGTCATCTCTATATATATCCAAGCATCCATTATAATATACATCATATGTACAACAATGGCCTCTAGGGCATATACATAACTAACAATCTCCCACTTGCACTAAGGTCAGCTGCTGTAGTATCT
Source organism: Agapanthus africanus (assembly GCA_030015575.1). NCBI lineage: Eukaryota > Viridiplantae > Streptophyta > Magnoliopsida > Asparagales > Amaryllidaceae > Agapanthus > Agapanthus africanus. The sequence continues at coordinate 140,105,622 of CM057345.1, read as the reverse complement.
CATACCTAGCATCCCGAATAATCTCTCAAACTGTATCTGGGGAATAGCCTTCGTGAATGGATCCGCAGTGTTGTTTTTCGTATCTACTCTCCTGACCTCGATCTCCCGGCGATCAACTATCTCCCTGATCAGGTGATACCGCCTCAGAATATGTCTGGACTTTTGATGGGATTTGGGTTCCTTGGCCAAAGCCACAGCTCCATTGTTATCGCAATACAGAGGTATTGGATGCTCAATGGATGGAACCACACCAAGTTCACTAATGAACTTCTTTATCCAGACAGCCTCCTTGGCAGCATCGTTGGCAGCGATGTATTCAGCCTCCATCGTCGAGTCTGCAACGGTATCCTGTTTGGAACTCTTCCAACATACCGCCCCTCCATTGATGGTAAAGACAAATCCCGAGTGCGACTTAGAGTCGTCCTTATCACTTTGGAAGCGGGAATCGGTAAAGGACTCCACCTGGAGTTCTCCATTACCATACACCAAGAACATCTCCTTAGTCCTTCGCAAGTACTTGAGAATGTTCTTCACAGCTGTCCAGTGACTCTCTCCAGGATCTGCTTGATACCGACTCACTACACTTAGTGAGTATACTACATCGGGTCTGGTACATAGCATCGCATACATGATAGAGCTTACTGCCGAAGCATAAGGTATCTCTTGCATGCGAGCTCTCTCCAAATCAGTCTTGGGAGACATCTCTTTGGAGAGAGTGAGTCCAGAGATCGTGGGTTGGTTCCCACGCTTGGATTCTTCCATACTAAACCTCTTTAGTATGGTGTCAATGTACCTGGATTGGGACAATCCTAGTATCCTTTTAGATCTATCTCTATAGATCATGATTCCTAATATGCAGGAGGCATCACCTAGATCTTTCATTGAGAATCTCTGTGATAAGAAGAGCTTGACTGATTGCAGCATAGGAATATCATTTCCTATCAAGAGTATGTCATCCACGTACAATACGAGGAAGACAACCTTACCCTCTGCTACCTTCTTATAGATACAAGGTTCATCTATATTTTTGATGAAGTCAAACTCTTTGACTACAACATCAAAACAGATGTTCCAACTCCGCGATGCTTGCTTTAACCCATAAATGGATTTAAGCAGCTTGCACACCTTTCCGCTGCTCCTACTATCTACGAAGCCTTCTGGCTGAGTCATGTACACGCTCTCTTCTAAATCACCGTTTAGAAAGGAGGTCTTAACATCCATTTGCCAGATTTCGTAGTCATGGTATGCAGCAATGGCAAGTAAGATCCGGATGGACTTAAGCATAGTCACTGGAGAAAAGGTTTCGTCATAATCCACACCTGGTCGTTGACGAAAACCCTTTGCTACAAGTCTAGCTTTGAAAGTCTCAACTTTTCCATCTACACCAAATTTCTTTTTAAAAATTCACTTGCTCCCAATGGGTTTTACCCCTTCAGGAGCATTTTCCAAAATCTATACTTTATTGGTGTACATGGATTCCATCTCAGATCGCATTGCATCCAGCCATTTCACAGAGTCACCACCTGTGATGGCCTGCTCGAAACTATTCGGGTCATCATCATCCATGATCCAATCCTCGCTTCCACCATCAATGAGAAAACCGTAGTATCTCTCAGGTGGACGAGAAACCCTACTAGATCGGCGGAGAGGCTGGGGTTCTTCGGGTACTACTGAATCCTCTGGTTCTACCAAGTCTTCTGTTATAGTTTGTGTTGCTGGAATCTCTTCCAGTTCTACCTCCTTGCCACAAATTTCTTTCATAAGAAAACCCCTTTCTAAAAAGGTGGCATGTCGAGAAACAAACACTTTTTGTTCCTCGGAGTGGTAGAAGATATACCCTCGCGAATGTTTGGGATATCCAATAAACTTACATAAGACAGATCTTGCCTCGAGCTTGTCCGGATTTTGTCTTTTGACAGAGGCTGGACAACCCCATATCTTAATATACATAAGAGATGGTCTCTTCCCTTTCCATATCTCATATGGAGTGGTAGGTACTGATTTGGTAGGAACCATATTCAATAGGTGTATGGCTGTCTCAAGCGCATACCCCTAGAAGGAAATAGGCAACTCAGCCTCGCTCATCATGGAGCGCACCATATCTAATAGGGTGCGATTCCTCCGTTCCGATACACCGTTGTGCTGTGGTGTATAAGGAGGAGTAAGCTGAGAGAGAATCCCATTCTCTTTTAGATAATCTAGGAACTCACTGCTTAAGTATTCACCTCCTCGATCAGATCGAAGAATCTTAATACTTGCCCGTTTGGTTCTCTACTTCGTGCTTATATTCTCTGAATTTCTAAAAAGCTTCAGACTTGTGTTTCATCAGAAACACATGTCCGTATCTAGAGAGATCGTCAGTGAATGTAATGAAGTAGGAAGAACCGTTCCTGGCATGCGTAGACATGGGACCACATACATCACTATGTATTAGTCCTAAGAGTTCAGTAACTCTTTCTCCGTGTCCACTAAACGGAGCTTTGGTCATTTTTCCTTTGAGACAAGAATGGCAAGTATCATAAGATGATAATTCGAGCGGATTCAAATAACCATCCTTATGTAACTTAGCCAGTCGTGTCGCATTGATATGACCAAGTCTACAATGCCACAAGTAGGATTCGTTCATATCTGAACTTTTCCTCTTGTGTGTGTTTTGTATATTCAGGACTGTATTCTGATTCAGAATGAATATGCCATTATGTAACGAGCCTGATGCAATCAACTTTTGATCTAGGAATATGTTCATAACATTATCCTTTACGACAAAATTATATCCTTCTTTACTTAATAAAGAAACAGATATAATGTTGCACATCATGTTCGGTATATAATAGCACTCATTTAGAATCAGTGTATTACGACTCGGCAATACAAGGTGATATTCGCCAACTGCTTTGGCTATAATACTTGCACCGTTCCCTACTTGAACGGAATGATCACCTTTTCCCAGTTCTCTACCTTTTCGTAGCCCATGTAACAATTTACATATATGGGATCCTGATCCGGTATCCAATACCCAGGACGTAGGGTGAACTGAGAAACAGTTCTCAATAACTAACACACCCGAAGAAGATGCATCAACATGCATGTTCTTTTGGGCGGCGTGAGAATCCAGATATTCTCCTGTTTCCTGTTCTGTCTTATAATTTTCATAAGAAAGAACGGGTCCAACGTTCCCTTGCTCAGTACAATAATCGGGTTCAGTCAATACATCTATATTATTATCTTGATTATGGCCTGACATGGTCGCTACCTGGAGAGAGAGAAGAAAACACTTTAGCGTATGCTCTTGCAAGATTAGATTGGTTATTATCTTATCTAATCAGGATGTCTCCCACTGTTTTTGTCAAATCTACCTTCAAACCCTAAAAGGTAAGATTAGCCGGGATTAATTACACCCTACAATTTCGTCAATCTTTCAGCCAGATCAGTGTCGGTACTTTGAGGGAGGTTCCCCGTGCTTTCGCACGGACCTAATTAAAGTAAACCTCATTTTCCCAGAGGCGTAACCCCGTTAACACTTTTCTAGACACCTACTTGATCGGCTAATTGTCCTGTGTAAAACTCTCCCAGGAGTAACACTTACTCGCAGTGGGTATCGGGATCCAACTATCTCATAGAAGGTATGCAATCTCATTGCAAATTTCAACACTTGAAATTCCCAATAATATTTTTACCCCTAGCGTCCCATGACCTTGACGAAGGCCAAACTACCCATAGGGCGCTAGTCAAGTTCAACCCGTTCATTTCTTGATTGAATTAAACCCACCCGTACGACCCTTGACGAAGGCCAAACTACGCCGTACGAATACCCTAATCCAATCGCATCGTATGCTAACAGATAAGTACTAGTTAGCTACCGTACACTACGCCTTGACGAAGGCCAAACTACCGTAGCACGAATACTAAGTAATATTTATCTGAAATGACGGAGGGCTACGCAGGCTTTCAGAAAAACCCTGAGCGTAATGAACTTGATATCGTCGTAGAATCATGTGTTTTTGAGGCTTTTCTTAGTTTCGCTAAAGGGGTCACTCCCGGTGAAGGGATTGTCGGCCCTTTCCTTATCGAATAAGGTGCAGGATATATCATATATACCGCTGTGCAAAGCAAAACACTAAAAGCAATCAAAAGACAAACCGAGTTTTGTAGCATCTGCCAGTTTCACTAAAGAGGTCACTCCCGGTGAAGGGATTTCGGCTCTTTCCCCATCGAATAAGGTGCAGGATATATCATATATACCGCTGTGCAAAGCAAAACTGTAGCTACCATTTTTATAAAGTTTTGATTCTACAACATCTTTAGGTTTCTTTTATTTTTATTAATCTCATTAATAAAATCCCATCAGCTTATGCTTCCTAAGCATCACAGAAGAAACGAAAGCAGTAATATTTATATATCAGCATATATATAGTATAAGCATTCGTCTCAGGCAGTAATATGATCTCATCACAGAACATTGCAGCATAAGAACATATATGAAATATTGGATATACTAGGACGTCCGTGTTTTCAATACGAGCCTGTATAAAACACGGATTCCACGGTCGCGACGAATAGCCAAACCCACATCCCAAGACCCCTACGAGAGCGGCAAGTAACACTGCCAATTCTAGGGTTAGGAGACCCGGTCTCGACTCCTCGAGATGGCCTCCCACTGGACCCTAGAACCCGGTTACTTGTGCTCCCCTCCTTGGGTCTACCTAATGCGGAAAAGTAAAAAAAATACAAGGGTCACATCAACCTCAACCTGGAAGTGCCCCAAATAAAAGAATATTACATTACAAATGAATTTTACATTAATGAAAATAAAAACCCTCATCTCACATAAAACCCCCGGCTATTCAGAACGCGACGATCCAATATAACATATCACAGCAACACATAATATCATATATCATCAACGTAAGTAAATATGCGCATCCCAATTGTCGTTGACATATAGCAACGAAACCGGCGATATCACATATTACACTTACGGTCACAGAAAAGAAAGTGTAAAACTACAACATTTGGAATCCACAATCACTTTAGACATCGTAAATCCGAAATATCACATACTTCGCATTTCATGCCTAACCCAATGAATTCCACATATTGTATCACATTCCAGATAAATAGATAGTATTAAACTTTTCGAACAGATAATCAAATACCCAAAATTTCCTAATGTGCTCAACACTTGAGCGAAGTTCAAATAATCCCAGAATATGTCACAGTATCAGTGATCCAGCCTAGAAGGGTCAAGCCAACGCCTCACATGTGGCACGCTGTACTGCCCCAAACCCGAAGGTTCAAAAGGCAGTACAAGACGGTCACATAATCGAGTTAAGGTTTGTTGTCTTCTAGAGGGACCACCGCTTAACTTGTACAATTTCTCCGAAAGATTTAAACCCGATAAAAATTCAACACTTGAATGTTTTCCATGCCAGGAAAAAGTGAGTTAATGATATCTGTTCAAACAGTTTAACAGTTTCTAAATATCCGGAAATAATAACGAATTTAAATTTTCCGATCGAATCTACGATTACAAAGTAAACCCCAGATTAAACAACACTTGAATCACTTTTAAAAATACCCAGAAGCATCAACAAGCACCTACGGATATTACCATGAAAACCACGTGTCACAATTCCAAAATTCCGCCGCGGAACCGCCGCGGAAACCAGGTTTCCGCCGCGGTTCCGCCGCGGTTTGGTGGAGTTATGGGCCCGTGTTTCATGGTAATTCCTAGAATTCCCTGCTGAGTTTTTTACGTATTTTTAATTCAGAAAAATCCCAGATTTTGAAAAATTTCCAGAGAGGGGGTTATTTTCGTCCGTTCGGGTTCGATCGGAGTTTTAACTTCGTAAACACATCGCCTAATGCTCTAGCTAGGCTCTGATACTACTGTAGGGTTCCTAGGCACACTTGTGAAGGTTCATAACGCATCAAACATGCACGAATAAAATTTTACATGTGCCGAACAACCCAAAGACATGATCTTTGCTAGATTATTAGGGTTAAGCATGCAAGATAACATCTTTTTATCTAAGTGTGAGGGATTACAACCTTTGTAGTCCGCTCCTTCGCTTCACAAGCTCCGAGTAGAAGTCCCTTCGCCGCGATCCATGATCTCCCGGACTCAATAGAGGCTCCACGACTCGAACGATCCATGCTAGCTTGAAGTGTTCCAAATCTCCGATGATCTACGTCGAAGTTTCGATAACTCAAGTTTCTCACTCTAAAGAGATGAACACACTAATCTCATGGGCTAGATGAGATGAGGATGAGAGAGTAGTATTTATCTTTCTTTTTAATTCACTTTCTCACAATTTATCATCACAAATGGAATTTCTAGTGAGCTTAAAATCAAGAGAGAAGAAGATGATAATGGAAATGATAATTCCTTTTTGTGATGAATAGAAAGAAATGTATATGATTGATATATCAACCATGGTCAAGGATGAGTGGCTAAGAGTTTGTAGAGAATAAACTAGAGTTAGGGTTTGGTTAGGTTACGTTATGAGTCATGTAAAAATATCAACCATAATATCTTAAGCATGACAAAAACAAAGCTTCTAGAAGGTGCAAGAAGAAGCTAACCCTAATCAAACCCTAATCCAATTTAATCATCCTTAAACATGTTTAATAATAAATCATATCATGTCACAATAATATATATCACATATATACTATATATTTGCAACAAAAGAAAATAATACAATTAACATATATCGCATATATATCAATGTATCATCCAGTGAGAAAATGAAATAATAAAGCGAGCCAATATTAGATAATGTAATACAATATATCATATATATTATTATACATTAAATCATCAAATCAACACTTGATTCGATGATCCGGCTATATCGAATATTACCGACTAATATATCATGTACCGATTCATCGAATCAACACTTGATCCGATGTCCCGGTTCATATCTAAATATCGCGAGAATATAATACGGTATCCCATATCGCATTATCCTCGGTCCTGCACATATCACATACGTGCCTCTACTCCGTTTCGCCTGAGCCAAGAAACCTCTATGTAGGACTCTAAAGAATCGTCAATACGCCGGTAGCAGGTGATGATCATATCAAACACCCACAAGCTGCAAGCGGTCAGCTAAACGTAACAGCCACCCAGGTATTGAGCGATCAGAAGATCAACAAGGTAGCCTGTGCGTTCTCCTGTGAATCCAATCAGTAACACTCCCGTACAGTCCGGTCTGTTCGTCTGATATGTCACATATCAAGTCTAGGGGTGGTAAACGTCAGACCCCAGTAACCGATAAGTCGTGTCGATGTGTGGCTCATAACGGGTTGAGAAACTACTTGTAACACTTACCAGTAAATCTCTATATCATCCCTGGCCAGGGACTTCCAGTTATAGCCAATTGAACACAGCACAACAACAACTCCCTATACCGGGAGAGACGAATCCCCTCCTATCGCTCATTGCCTCCATGTGATTCGGGACTGTACCCAAAAGCCACCGTTTTGCATGCTCTCTTGGACGTGGTAAGGTAGAAATCAAAGCACAGTGGGAATCACACAAGTCACTATGACGACTCGGGTCTACAGACTACCCTGTACCAGTGTCACCGGAGAACTGCCATCTGACGTGTGGTATATCACCATCTGGGAGTTCTCGGCGAGTCCGTCCAGTGTACCCAGTCTCTACTGAGCACCCGTACACCATCTCTGATGTCAAACACCGATGGATATGGGATCATCCATCGCCCATCATATGGGTCAATATGCGTATACGCTAGTCTACTCTGGTGTATCGATGCCCTGTCTCGATATACCCTCGACTAGGAACAGTTATAGGATGTACTCATTGACTACCGTGGCCCCACTAGTATGATCTCATCACAGTCCCAGTAGTCAAGTACAGATCCTAAGGGCTTTATCAACATATGAGAGTAAGACAGTAAACAAATACAAGTCAACATGTTAAGATAAAGTGAAACCAAATAGCATACTATCATGACGAGCAAGAAAGTCATCTCTATATATATCCAAGCATCCATTATAATATACATCATATGTACAACAATGGCCTCTAGGGCATATACATAACTAACAAGTAATAAATTCACTATAGTCGATTACTTTTTGCTTTACATCGCGGTATTCAGTTGGAATATCCTGCACCTCATTCTACGGGGAAAGAGCCAAGATCCCTTCACCGGGAGTGACCTCTTTAGCAAAGGTTTTCGCCACTATATATTTGCAAAAGCGATCCGGTTCCTTCAACGATATCAAGTTCATTACGTTAAAGGTTTTTCGCCAAAAACCATTCGTAGCCCTCCGTCATTTCAGATGGGTAGCATTTAGTATTCATGCTATGTATGTTGGCCTTCGTCAAGGCATAGTGTATGGTAGCTATTTGTTACTTTTCTGTTGCATAGATAGATGCGTTGGTTTGGGACAGTCGTACTATCATTTTGGCCTTCGTCAAGGGTATGTACGGGTGGGTTCAAATTAACCTGGATAATGACGGGTAGAACTTGACATGTGACTTATGATATATTGGCCTTCGTCAAGGTCATAAGAGTATGGGGTAAAAATCACATAGGGAGTTTCTAAAGAAACTAAAACTTGCCAGGCATGCGCATACCTTCTGGAGTGTGATAACATGAGTGGATTCCATCACGTTATCATGCGATGATAGTTGGATCCCGTTTCCCACTGATGAGTTGGTTTACTCTTCGGGTGATCCCGACTAATTCTTGTTTCAGATTTGGAGGAGAATTTAAGGATACAGTGGGAGGTTTCCTGATTAGATAAAGTGATAACCATTCTGATCTAGGTTAGAGTGCACGCAGAGTGTTTCTTTTCTCTCTCTCTTTGGCAGCGACCATGACCCGACCCTAGACTATGACTCAGTAACCAAGTTAACCGAACTTTATTAAAACACCGACGTTTGGATTGTCTGAGTTTTATATATCAATGCCACTCCTTCTTTTACCCTTTGCATTTCTCCAGTACACCCCGTATCACTACGAACATCCACTTACATTGGATAAATCTATCGTATGGTTATATATGAACTCGAAGGAACTTGTTCCAGATTCGAGGATGGATTCTGGTTCTGGAGAGATTGAATATGACTATTCAGCTATCTTTTCCTTTTAGCTTCTCTGGGTTATGAGGACTCCTAGGATTAGGGGACAGTACACCTATTATACTTATTGGATAGTCTTCTTCCAAACCATAGGCAGGTGCCGAAAGGTAGGGAATGAGGAAAACCAATTAGCCTAACGGTGGTGTACAGAAGGTAATAAGTAAAGACATATGAAGGGATTAAAAAGAGGGCAAAGTAAATTGCGACTGCTATTCACGACCAAACCAAGTATTTCATCGCCACTCCTACTTCACCTTTGTATTTCTCCAGAACACCCCGTATCACTACGAAGATCCACAGTTATTTGGATAATCCATCGTATGGTTATATACGAACTCGATGGAACTTGTTCCATTTTGGGATGGATTCTGGTTCAGGAGAAATAGAATAAAGGTTTATTCAGTTGTCTTTTATTATCACCTTCTCTCAGGTTGCGAGTACTCCTAGGATTAGGAGAGTACACCTATTATGCTTATTAGATAGTCTACTTCCAAACCATAGGCTGGTGCCGAACGGTATGGAAGGAAGAAAACCATTAAGCCTAACGATGGTGTACAGAAGGTAACGACTAAAGACAAATAAAGGGATTTGGAGAGATGACAAAGAAATATACGGTTATAGTCATGAATCTGGATAATGGAAGAGGCATTACTATGAATACCCGGATACCCCTTCGAAACATATTCATGTTTCAGTTTCACTGTGTATTTTTAATAGAAAACTGATTTCCCAATTAATCCTTGCTCCAGGATATGTATTTACCAGGTATGATTCTCACGTCTGTATGGTTTACAGATGATGAGTGGGAGTAAGTTATTGGGAATTAGGTGATCATCCTCATTATATCGGAATTCGTTGTAAATGATGATATTTGAGGAAATCGCCTGGGTACAGTTTTCAACTTACGACGCGCAGGGTTTGAGTTATTCAACTCAGGGAACTTATACAAAGTATTGTATATTATCCAGTGTCTATTAGGGCAAAGGGGTAGTTCCTCGTACTATATTCTTTTTACTTGTGACTTCTCTAGTTTTAGACACGTGTTTCATAGAAATACAAGGTCTAAGTTTTGAGAAGTTATAGGTACAAGAATAAAGTAGAGAACCAGGTGTAGCAAGTATCGGGATTCTTCAAGGTGATCGAAGATATAGATACTTGTGTTTGGTATTCAGTTGATAGTAATGTTTTAGAGAACTTGCTTCTCTTTCAGGTTACTCATAATTGGATGCACTCCTAAGTTGAGTAATGCTGATCGGTTTCTCTCCATTTAGTTGACATGCACTGGAGACAGCTGCATGATTTGAATCTGGTTCCAATTAAATCAGTGCCTCTGTTTCTATATTGTATATAGAATGGATCATATCTTAATGATATTAAGGTATATGGAGTTGTCCGGCTTATACTTAAAACCAGACTCTGGATAACTCATGGCATGTTTCTGTAATGGCAGTTTGTGGGTTGACCCTAGTTTTGACGAGGGTTGACTTTCTACCATTTGGAAGATCAATGGTGATATTGTTCTTGACTCTCCATAGTTTTAGTAAAATGGATTTTTTCAGAAAACAGTAGTGGGAGTATGGTAGAACTGGAAGAGATTCCAGAACGCAAACGATTACGGAAAATTTAATAGAACCTAAACATTCAATCAGGTTTGACATTCCATTAGCCACTCCGCAGATATGGTGGGTAACCTCAGACACCTGAGAGGTACTCCGGTAGCTTCAAGGACGGTGAAAGGGAGGTTCTTGTTTACCCAGACTTTCCATTTCTGTTGTTCTAGACTATGCGAGCCGGCAGGAGGATAAGTATAGCGTCGTTCTATACTAGTTTTAGAAATGCATGTGTATATTATTCTGCCAGAGGGTTGTTGTAGTCAGTGGGAGCAGCGGAAGTATAGTGGACAAGAAGCTTGTGTATATTTATAGACTAAAGCAAATATAGCGGAGATAAATCATCTATTTTTGATGTGACAGTCATGGGCTTTGACTTCATCAGAATAGGGGATGGATCTGTTAAGAAAGTAGTAGGGTGTGATGTCCTGGTATTTGGATGACATACACAGAGTTGGATGTAAAATTCCTATACTACGATCGGTTATACCGTGGTTGTCACACAGTGGTTTCTCCACATAGGATATAAATATTATATCAGACATTCTGGTTACTAGATTTATGTTTTTAGATCTAGATTTGGGTAGTTTCCCAATCTGGGTACTTTGACAGCATTCTAAAGGCATTTAGAATGGACGACTCCTGGCATGGTGGTGTACCAGCAGGTGATGGAGTCACCCTATCTAAAAGTGTCTTACAGACTAAAGGGGAGAGGGATGTGCATGATTGGCAGATCACTTGCTTAGGCAATTGAGTTGATCATGAGATGTCAAGTACCACACCAGGTGCTGTTTTTGCACTAGATGCAATAAGTTGATATTGGTCAAATCCTGGAGAAACATTCGGAGGCAGTTTTAGAACATAAGTGGATGTTCTAGAGATATGGTAACGATAGCCTCCTTCGGGAGACAGTTATCATTCCAGGCTTCCAAAGTGATCTGGATGACAGAGTGACTGTCAGAGTTATAGTTTTCCCTCTGATGAGGGGCAGTAGTTTGGACAGGTGGTCCAAGTGGATACTGAGGGAGGTATGGCGCAGGATACTGATTAAGTTCAGTTGACGATATAGTCTAAGAAGTTTGGATTTGGAGTTCATTTATGAACTAGGTCCTATCAGATATCCAGACATAATCTAAGACAGGTATTACTCAATTCGGGAGATGGCGTTCTCCACGAACGTGAGATTAAGAGAGACATAGAAAGAAACAACGGAGCGGATCCACTCACTGAGGCTATTTCTCAAACACAATAGTTTTACAAAAAAGCTTTGTGAGACTGATCAGTAGAGGAGTTGGGTGTTCGGTATCACACGGGCTATGAGTACGCGACATCGCAATAATTAGCCTTAAGTGTAAGTGGGAGATTGTTGGATATAGTGCCCTCAAAGTCAATTATTGAATCGCAGGCGCGTGATTGCAATGATTGAAAGAGGACCTATACCAGTAGGACAGTCTTACTCAAGATGATAGTATGCTATCTTGTTTATCTTTATCATCGTGTACTGATTTAGGTGACATGATATATCACTATTACACGTTGATAGAGCTCATAGGATTCTTGCTTGACTACCAACAGTATGATGACGATCATATACGTGAGAGTAGGGTAGTCTATAAGCATATCCTTAAATATGGTCCCTAGTCGCGGGAGTTTCGAGATAGGGCATCGATACTCCGGAGTAGACTAGTGTATACAGTCGAGACCCCGACGAGGGGCGATGGCCAGTCTCATAAGCCATTGGTGTCAGTTGGTTCATCTAAGATGTATACAGGTGCTCATTGGGTTATGAGTACACTGGACAGGACTCGCCGGGAATATGCTAGCTGGTTTTTGAAACCTGTCGTCAGATAGCAATTCCCAGGTGACATGTGTACAGGTTAGTTTATCGACCTGAGATCGTCATTTGTCTTGTGTGAGTTCCCACCGTGCTTTGATTATTACCCTACCACAGCTTAAAGGAGTCGTGCAAATAGGTTTTAGTTGGGTACAGTCCCGAGCCACATGGAGGCAGTGAGCGGATCGGCAGAGGATTCGTCTCTCCCAACGTTGGGGGTGAGATCGCGCTGTGTTTAGGAGAGCCATTACACGAAGTCCATGGCCATGGCAAGCGAGATTTACTGATAGGTATTCCAGTAGTATCTCAGGGTGTTCTGGGCTACACTCCGACACGACTTATACCGCTTTTGGGGATCTGACATTTTACCAGCTCCCTAGGCCCGATATGCGATACTCATAGATGAATGGACCGAACTGTACGGATATTGTCACACATAGGCTCAGTAGGGTTCCGGGATGAGTTCGCTCATCAGACTCCCTTTCACTCAATATATGGGCAGCCGTTACGTACAGCTAGTACCACTGACGACTTGTGGTTAAACCCACTGCCAGGGTATTGACTAGTCGTTAGGGTCCCCCCACAGAAAGTTTCCCAGTTCGGGCGAAACGTTGTAGAGGCCGTATGGTTTTATGGCAGGGTTCGAATATATGCATGCACTTGTGCATGTGTCATGGTTCGGACGGATAATACTAGCGGGCTTTGGTTTAAGCCGGATCCTAGTATTATACTGTGTAAGAGTATTTTTGTCTCATTGCATTTGTATTCGGTCGAAATACAAATGCGGGTATGTATATACAGTTGCAGAGTTATCCTGTAATTTAGTTACGGGATCGCTTTTCGAAGTTGCTAGTTTGCATTTCATTTTGATCATTTTTCTTTCTTTCCTTCTTGGCTGAAATTCTTGCCCGTGAGGGGGTTTATTTGCAAATGGGCTATTTGTAAATGGGAGGGTTTTTTTTTGTGGTGCACGGGGCTCCAGCAGTTTCATGAATGTTCTTGATTGATCATGACTCTTTTGTGCATTATTGTTAGCATTTATTGTTCTTGGATTGTGAAGGATATTTGTTAAGAGGTATTTCCTAATGGTCACCATTGGTTTTCTTGTGCTCACCCCCTCCTCATAATGGCCGAGAGCCATATTAGGCAGCCCCCATCCTTAAGATAGTGAGAAATGAGTGATTCATTTCATTTTGCAACAAAATTCCTTAGTTCATTCTCAAGCTCATTTTCATCTCCACTCCCATTTGGAAACTTCAATTAACCCTCACCCAATCGCTTGGGTGACTCGAGACAAAGTATTCTACACTTTCTTTACTTCAACCTTGGACACGTCGGCTAGCAAACTTCGTGTCCAAGTTCCCTCGGTTCAGAGGCGGGAGCCCGTATAAAGATTCGTTGACGTGGCGCAGATTTCGGCGAGGAGGAGACCGTAGATCGAGCGAGATCGGAGAGCGAGCTTCGTCGGTGCAACCGCAACATGCTTGGGACAGAGCTTAAAGACCGAAGGACACGGATTGATCGGTATAATCTCTAAACCCGCTTTTACAGTATACTAGTTTACGGTTAATAGAACGATCCGGGTTTTAAGTTTGCATTAGCGCCAGTTCAAAAAAGTTTTTGTTCCGCATTTGGCCTCGGAAAGACGACCGAGGCGCTACCATAGACTTATAAATGCAGTCCCATCAATTAAACCATATCACACCAGAAAAGAACGAAAATACAATGTATGTATATGCCATCCGCATTTGCCACGGGGCCCCGTCATGCGTCGTTAGGTTACTTAACTAAGGGCAGAGCGGGGGCTGGACTAGCGCGGGTGCAAAACATATACAACATCTACTAGTGTATATATATATATATAACATTCTTCCCAGGCATGATATAAGCAATATCACAAAATCTTAGCAACCAACACAGAATGGTGGATAATCTTAAAGCCTCGGGTTTCATTTGAGCTGTAAATGAGACCCGATGTTCCCTGTCGTGTGGATATCCTGTGCAATGAAAACCTGGACCCCTACGAGTGCGGCAAGTTTCCCGCCAATCCTAGAAGTGAGGCAACCCCAATCAACAAAGTTAATGGGCCACCCAGCACTTTACGGAATCCGGTAACTTGAGCACCCCTCCATGGGTCAAGCTGTACCCCCTACGAATGCGTCGAATAGCCCGCCAATACTAGAGTGAGGCCCCCCTCCATCTCAACTCTATAAGATGAGGGCCTGTTGCCCTCTACAACCCGGCTATTCGAGCATTCCATCGCGGGGTAATCCTAGAACAGAAAATGAAAATATATGTACAAGGGTGATATCGACCTCAACCCGGTCGTGCCCCAAACAAATAATATACAAACTGGCAGAGACGGAAGTCCATGTTAGTTATATGTATGCCCTAGAGGCCATTACTGTACATGAGATGTAAATTGTAGTGGATACTTGGACATATATGTTGGATATAGTTCCCTCAGAGTCAATTATTGGATTACAGGCACATGATTGCAATGATTGAGAGATGACCTATGCCAGTAGGACAGTCTTACTCGAGATGATAGTATGCTATCTGGTTTATCTTTATCATCGTGTACTGGTTTAGGTGACCTTACAGGTCACTGTTACACATTGATAGAGCCTTAGGATTCTTGCTTGACTGCCAGCAGTATGATGGCGATCATATACGTGGGAGCTGGGGTCTATAAGCACATAAATGGTCCCTAGTCGTAGGAGTTTTCGAGACAGGGTATCGATACTCCAGAGTAGACTAGTGTATACAGTTGAGACCCCGACGAGGGGCGTTGGCCAGTCTCACAAGACACTGGTGTCAGTTGGTTCACCTGAGATGTATACAGGTGCTCATTGGGTTATGAGTACACCGGACAGGACTCGCCGGGAACATGCTAGTTGGTATTATACCTGACGTCAGATAGCAGTTCGCTGGTGACATGTGTACAGGTTAGTTCATTGACCTGAGATCGTCATTTGTCTCGTGTGAGTTCCCATTATACTTTGATTACTACCCTACCACGACTCAAAGGAGTCGTGCAAACAGGTTTTAGTTTGGTACAGTCCCGAGCCACATGGAGGCAAGTGAGCGGATCGGCAATGGATTCGTCTCTCCCGGTATTGGGGGTGAGATCGCGCTGTGTCTAGGAAAGCCATTACACAAAGCCCTCGGCCGAGGCAGGAGATTTACTGGTTGGTATTCTAGTAGTATCTCAAGGTGTTCTGGGCTACACTTCGACACGACTTGTACCGCTTTTGGGGGTCTGACTTTTACCAACCCCCTAGGCCCGCTATGCGATACTCATAGACGAACGGGCCGGACTGTATGGATATTGTCACTGACAGGCTCAGTAGAGTGTCAGGATGAGTTCGCTCATCGACCTCCCTTTTGGTCAATACCTGGTAGCCCGTTACGTATAGCTAATACCTCTGACGTGCTAGTGGTTAAATCCACAGCTAAAGTATTGACGAGTCTTTAGAGTTCCCCACAGACAGTTTCTCAAGTTTCTGGCGAAACGGTGTAGAGGCCGTATGATATATGGCAGGGTCCGATCATATACGTGTAGTAGTGCACGGATCATGATCGGGCGGATCATACTAGTGGGCTTTGGTTTAAGCCGGATCCTAGTATTAGATTTGTTGGATTTCTTTAGTCTCATCGCATTCGCATTCGGTCGGAATGCGGATGCAGGTATGTATATACAGGTGAGGGGTATCCTTGTGATCCGTCACGAGTTTACTTTAAATGTTACCATATCTTTTTATTGTTGCAAACATTTGGATTAATGTTTGTTAATGGAAATTATGAGCTAGAAATCATCATTTAGAGCATTAATGGTGATACATGCACAAGTGATGACTCATGGTCTCTTTTCTTGTGCATGTGTCACATTATGAGATTGATTTGTGGTGATATGATAAGAGGAGAGAGAGAGGGGCTTCCATGAAGAGGTGAGCTCTCATATTATTCTTCTCACTTTCTCATTTTATCATAAGAAACACAAGAAAGAAAAAGGCTCTTTTCTTCTTCTTCTTCCTCTAGCTCAAAACTTCCATCAATAGCTTCATCTCTAACCTCCATCCATCTCATGGATGCAAGAGATAAAGTGATCACAAACATTCTCTACATCACCTTGGACACATCGGCTAGCACACTTCGTGCCCGAGTTGCTTCGGATGAAGGGGGAGCCCGTGAAAGGAATCGATGATGTGGTGCCTTTCTGACGAGGAGATCGAGACCGGAGATGCCGCGAGGAGCTTTGGATGGTGGTCAAAGACCGAAGACACGGATCGATCGGTATAGCCTTCCAACCCTTTCTCTAGTTTGCTAGTAGTAGGTTAATGGTTCGATCCGGGTTTTTAAGCATACGATAGCGCCGGTTTCAAGTCATGAAAAAGTTTTCGTTTCCGCATTTTGGCCTTAGAAAGATGGCTGAGGCGCTACCGTAGTCTTACAATATATATGGACGACTTTTTTGCTCGACATGATAGTATGCTATCAGGTTACTCTTTATCTTAACATATATGCTGATTGTCTCTCTGTTACATGTTGGTAAAGCCCTTAGGATGTGTACTTGACTACGTGGATTATGATGCGGATCGTACTAGTGGGACAAAGGTAGTCGGTAAGTACATCCTTTAATGTCCCTAGTCGTGGGTGTATCGAGACGGGGCATCAATATACCAGAGTAGTGTAGCGTATAGCTTCTCAGCCCATGTAGATGGGCGATGGATGATCCCATATCCATTGGTGTTTGACATCAGAGATGGTATACGGGTGCTCAGTGGAGACTAGGTACACTGGATGGACTCGCTGAGAACTCCCAGATGGTATTATACCTTACGTCAGATGGCAGTTCTCTGGTGACACTGATACAGGTTAGTCTGTCGACCCGAGATCGTCATAGAGACTTGTATGATTTCTACTGTGCTTTGATTTCCACCTTACTACATTCAAGAGGATATGCAAAACGGTGGTTTTTGGGTACAGTCTCGAGTCACATGGAGGCAATGAGCGATAGGAGGGGATTCGTCTCTCCCGGTATTAGGGGTTAATGTTGTGCTGTGGTCGATTGGCTATAACAGGAACTCCCTGGCCAGGGCTGTTCCTGAGATTTACTGGTAAGTGTTATCAGTAGTTTCTCGACCCGTTATGAGCCTCACATCGGCAAGACTTATCGAGTTATTGGGGTCTGACGTTTACCACCCTCAGACGAGATATGCGACATATCAGACGAAGAGATCGGACTGTATGGTAGTGTTACTGATTGGATTCGCAGGAGCATGAGCAGGCTTGCTTGTTGATCTTCTGATCGCTCAATACCCGGGTGGCCGTTACGTTTAGTAGACCGCTTGCGGCTTGTGCGTGTTTGATATGATCATCACCTACTGCCAGCGTATTGACGAGTCTTTAGAGTCCTACACAGAGCTTTCCTGGTTCATGCGAAACGGAGTAGGAGCACATATGAGAAATGTGCGGGACCGAGAACGATGCACGTATGTGATACCGCATTCTATTCTCATGATTTGTGACATCGGTCGATTATATGAGATATAGCCGGATTATCGGATCAAGTGTTGATTCGATAAGTTGTTGCATTTGATATTAGTCGGTTATATGTGATATAGCTGGATTATTAAATCAAGTGTTGATTTAATAATTTAATGTATAATTGTATATTAGATATAGTAGATTACATTAACTAATATTAGCCCATTTTTGATTTCTTTTCTCACTTGTGTGAATTAGTGTATATGTGATATATATTAATGTACAACTTTTGTGTCATGCTAGATACCACATGTGACATGGGTGTATGAGACTTGCACCATGCTTAATAATGTGATGGGTTTATATTTATCTGAGTTAATCAAAATTAGTGGGATTAAGTCACATGGTTGAAGCTTGTAGAAGCTTGTGGAACCATTGACCAAGTCCACTATTTGTTTTACTTGTAGATATTTATTAACCTAACCATTATTAACTAGCCATAGTTTATTCTCTACATGGGTTAGTGGATGACACTAACTCACCCATGATTGTCATTCTCATCTCTTTGCTTCATCTTCTTTATCTCTTATGAAAAAGCTTGCTAGCAATTTCCAAAGTGAGAAAATATTGTGAGAAAGATAAAACTAAAGTGAGCCCACTTCCTACTTCATCATCCTCTACTAGATTAGCACTTTAGTATAGGGTGTTGGCTTCATCAATCTCTCATTAGTGAAGTATTAGCTTGAGTTAGTGTCTTCTCGACGTAGATCATCTTCGGCCTCGAAGACTTCAAGCAAGATCGTTCCTTTCACCTTGAGAAGCCATGCATGAGTCTGGGAGTTCCATGATCGCAGCGAAGGGGCCACTACAAGGAGCCGTTGAAGTGAAGGACCAGTCTATAAAGGTTGTATTCCGTTATCACCTAGAAGTAAAGTAGTTTACTTTCTTGCTTAGCTGCTAAAACTCTAGTTAGATCCTAGGTTAGGGTTGTTCGGCACACTAAATTTTTAAATATAGCATGTTTGATGGCTTGTGAAATCTTGTGGTTGTCCCTAAGAACCCTACAGTGGTATCAGAGCCTTGCTAGAGTATTAGGAGTTGTCTAGGCGAAGTTAGAAGTTCGAACGAACTCCGAAAACCCGATATTGCCACTTTCTGGAAATTTTTCAAAATGTTGGAATTTTTCACATTGAAAGTCCTCAGAAAATCATGCAGGTAAAACTATGGACCCTCTAGTAGAACGACACCCTAACTGGACAACATGACCACGGAAATGTGGCCAAACCATGGGTTTGGCAGCGGTTCCGCGGCACCATGTGTGAGGCTTGGACCGACACTTCTACGGTTGGTTTGTAGCTACTGGGGCATGCTTCTGGGTATTTTTAATATTGCTCAAGTGTTGAGTTTTCTGGAAAATTTTGGGAATTCGTTGATTCGATCGAAAGGTTTAATATCGTCTAGCTATCTGTAATGTGATACAATATGTGGAATTCATATAGTTAGGCATGAAATCCGTAATATCTGATATTTTGGGTTTATGATGTCTAAGGTGATTATGGATTCTAAATGTTGTAGTTTTACATTTTCTTTTCTGCGACCGTAAGTGTAATATGTGGTGTATCACCGGTTTCGTTGCTATATGTCAACGAAAATTGGGATACGCATATTTACTTACATTAATGACATGTGATGTTATGTGTTGTTATGATGTGTTATATTGGATGGTCGCGTTTTGAATAGCCGGGGGTTTTATGTGAGATGAGAGTTTTTCATTTTCATTCATATAGAAAACTTGTATGTAATATTCTTTTATTGGGGCACTTCCGAGTTGAGGAAGATGTCACCGTTGATGTATATTATTTACTTTTCCGCATTAGGATAGACCCAAGGAGGGGAGAATAAGTAACCGGGTTCTAGAGTCCAGTGGAAGACCATCTCGAGGCGTCGAGTCCGGGTCTCCTAACTCTAGAATTGGTAGGGTTGCTTGCCGCTCTCGTAGGAGTCTAGGGATGTGCGTTTGGCTATTCATCATGACCGTGGAATCCGTGTTTTATACAGGCTTAATATAAAACCCGGAATCCTAGTATATCCAATATTTCATATGTTGTTTTCTGCTGCGATATCTGTGATGTGATCATTTGATATGTTGAGATAGATACTGTATATAGTATATATGATATATTATATAGACATTGCTTATGTTTTACACATGCACTAGCTCTGCCACACTTTGCTATTAGTTACCTAACCTAACGGTGCATGACGGGACATCGAGAAGAATGCGGATGACATAAGCGTATGTTGTATTTATCTGTGATGTTTAGGTAACTTAAAATGATGAGACATTCATTAATGAGATTAATGAAAGAAAATAAACCCAATTATGTTGTGGAATCGAATTTTAAAAAACAGATAGCTCTAGTTGTTGCTTGCATAGCGGTATTCCTTGTAGAATATCCAGCACCTTATTCGATAAGGAAAGAGTCGAGATCCCTTCACCGGGAGTGACCTCTTTAACAATAACTGGCAGATGCTACAACCCTCGGTTTCGTCTTTTTATTGCTTTTCTAGTTCTTGCTTTGCATAGTGGTATTGTGAATATCCTGCACCTCATTCAACGAGGAAAGAGCTGAGATCCCTTCACCGGGAGTGACCTATTTAGCAAAACTAGTAATAGCCTAAAAAACACTCCTTTTCAAAATCACTCGATTCTACAACGATATCAAGTTCATTACGCAAAAGATTTTCTGAAAAACCGGTCGTAGCCTTCTGTCATTTCAGATAAGGACTATTTAGTATTCGTGCTGCGTTTGATGGCCTTTGTCAAGGCGTAGTGTGCGGTAGCTGAATGGTGCTTATATGCTTATGCATATGATGCAGATTGGATTAGGGTAGTCATACGACCTTGTTGGCCTTTGTCAAAGGTCGTGTGGGTGGGTTTAATTCAATCAGGAAATGACGGGTTGAACTTGACTAGCATCCTATGATTTGTTGGCCTTTGTCAAGGTCATAGGACGCTAGGGGAAAAATATTATCGGGAATTTCAAGTGTTGAAATTTGCAATGAGATTGCATACCTTCTATGAGATAGTTGGATCCCGATACCCACTGCGAGTAAGAGTTACTTTTGGGAGAGTTTTACACTTTACAATTAGCCGATCAAGTAGGTGTCTAGAAAGGTGTCAACAGGGTTACGCCCATGGCAAAACGAGGTTTATTTTAATTAGGTCCGTGCGAAAGTACGGGGAACCTCCCTCAAAGTACCGGTACTGGCCTGGCTGAAAGATTGGCGAACTTGTAGGGTGTAATTAATCCCGGCTAGTGTTTCCTTTTAGGGTTTGAAGGAAGATTTGATAAAAACAGTGGGAGCCATCCTGATTAGATAAAATAATAACCAATCTAATCTTGCAAGAGCGCACACAGAGTGTTTTCATCTCTCTCTCTTTCCAGGTAGCGACCATGTTACGACTTAATCAAGATAATAATATGGATGTATTGACCGAACCCGCTTGTTATACTGAGCTTGGGAACATTGGTCCCGCTCTACCTTATAATTGTTATAAGACCGAGCAAGAAATAGGGGATTACCAGGATTCACGTGCCGCCCAAACGAAGAAAGTGCATGATGATGCATCTTCTTTGGGTGTGTTCATTACCAAGAACTGTTTCTCAGTATCCTCTACGTCCTGGGTATGAGATACCGGATCAGGATCCCATAGATGTAATCTGTTACATGGGCTACAGATAGGTAGAGAACTGAAAACGGGTGATAAAATTTCAAAAGTTGGAAACGGTGCAATTATTGTAGCAAATTGTTGGCAGTTATCACCCTGTATTACCAAATACATTGATTCTGAATGAATGTTATTAGATACCGAATCTGATATACAACATTATATCAGTCTCTTTATTTAGTAAAGAAGGATATAATTTTGTATTGTTGGATAATGTTTTGAACATTTCCTATATCAAGAGTTGATCGGTTTAGGCACGTTATCTAAAAGCATATACGTTCTAAATCAAACCACAGTTCTTAACGTACAAAACACACACAAGAGGAAGAGTTCAGAAATGAACGAATTCTTCTTATGGTATTGTAGACTAGGTCATATCAATGCGACCCGACTAGCTAAGTTATATTAAGATGCATATTTAAATCAGTTTGAATTTACATCTTGTGAAACTTGCCAGTTTACTGTACATCAGATGTATAGTGTAGTGGATGCTTAGACATATATAGGGAGGACTTTTTTGCTCGACATGATAGTATGCTATCTGGTTACTTTTTATCTTAACATGTATACTGATTGTCTCTCTGTTACATGTTGGTAAAGTCCTCAGGATGTGTACTTGAATACCTAGATTATGATGCAGATCATACTAGTGGGACAAAGGTAGTCGGTAAGTACATCCTTTAATGTCCTTAGTCATGGGTGTATCGAGACGGCGCATCGATATACCAGAGTAGACTAGCGTATAGCTTCTCGACCTATGTAGATGGGCGATGGATGATCCCATATCCATTGGTGTTTGACATCAGAGATGGTATACGGGTGCTCAGTGGAGACTGGGTACATTGGACGGACTCACTGAGAACTCCCAGATGGTATTATACCTTACGTCAGATGGCAGTTCTCTGGTGACACGGGTACAAGTTAATCTGTCGACCCGAGATTGTCATAGAGTCTTGTGTGATTCCCACTGTGCTTTGATTTCCACCTTACCACGTTCAAGAAGACATGCAAAACGGTGGTTTTTGGGTACAGTCCCAACTCATATGGAGGCAATGAGCGATAGGAGGGGATTCGTCTCTCTCGGTATTGGGGTTGATGTTACGCTGTGCTCGATTGGCGAGATGCGACATATCAGACGAAGAGACCAGACTGTACGGTAGTGTAACTGATTGGATTCGCAGGAGTATGAGCAGGCTTGCTTGTTGATCTTCTGATCGCTCATTACCCGGGTGGTCGTTACGTTTAGCAGACCGCTTGCGGCTTGTGAGTGTTTGATATGATCACCACCTACTGCCGGCGTATTGACGAGTCTTTAGAGTCCTACACAGAGGTTTCCTGGTTCATGCTAAATGGAGTATGAGCACATATGAGATATGTGAGGGACTGAGATTGATGCGCGTATGTGATACCACATTCTATTCTCGCGATTTGTGACATCGGTCGATTATATGAGATATAGCCGGATTATCGGATTAAGTGTTGATTCGATAAGTTGTTGCGTTTGATATTAGTCGGTTATATGTGATATAGACGGATAATTAAATCAAGTGTTGATTTAATAATTTAATGTATAATTGTATATTAGATATACTAGATTACATTAACTAATATTAGCTCACTTATGATTTCTTTTCTCACTTGTGTGCATTAGTGTATATGTGTTATATATTAATGTATAACTTTTATGTCATGCTAGATGCCACATATGATATGGGTGTATGAGACTTGCACCATGCTTAATAATATGATGGGTTTATATTTATCCGAGTTAATCAAAATTAGTGGGATTAAGTCACATGGTTGAAACTTGTAGAAGCTTGTGGAACTATTGACCAAGTCCACTAAGTTTGTTTTACTTGTAGATATTTATTAAACTAACCATTATTAACTAGCCATGGTTTATTCTCTACATGGGTTAGTATATGACACTAACTCATCCATGGTTGTCATTCTCATCTCTTTGCTTCATCTTCTTCATCTCTTAAGAAAAAGCTTGTTAGCAATTTCCAAAGTGAGAAAATATTGTGAGAAAAATAAAACTAAAGTGAGCCCACTTCCTACTTCATTATCCTCTACTAGATTAGCACTTTAGTATAGGGTGTTTGCTTCATTAATATCTCATTAGTGAAATAGTAGCTTGAGTTAGTGTCTCCTCGACGTAGATCATCTTCGGCCTTGAAGACTTCAAGCAAGTTCGTTCCTTTCACCTTGAGAAGCCATGCATGAGTCTGGGAGTTCCATGATCGCAGCGAATGGACCACTGTAAGGAGCCATTAAAGTGAAGGACCAGTCTACAAAGGTTGTATTCCGTTATCACTTAGAAGTAAAGTAGTTTACTTTCTTGCTTAGCTCCTAAAACTCTAGTTAGATCCTAGGTTAGGGTTGTTCGGCACACTAATTTTTTAAATATAGCATGTTTGATGCCTTGTGAAACTTTGTGGTTGTGCCTAAGAACCCTACAGTCTACATGTCGGACGCTCGTCCTGCAATATCAAATGTACAAATAAAACTGAACTGTATAACTATCATTGCACCACTGGCTATCCACCACGACAATCCAACCACAAACTCGGCACAACACAGAATATCAATGTGAATGTCATGTTCGCAAACCCGTCTAATAGAACATATAGCAACTAGTTGGGTTATACCGCTCTAATGACATCCACGGTCGCAGATAGTAATGTATGCACTGATAAACATACACTTAAAATTTCGATCGACTAAACTTTCCAACTTGGCCCCAAATGCAAAACAACACTCAAAAAAATCTGGGCCAAAACCAAATATCATAAAAATCATATTTCCATGTAATAGGGTGCCAGATGAAATTTCACACAGAACGACCACAAAATGGCCGTTCAACCTCGGCCAAAGTGCATGCATTGCCGCGGTTCCGCGGCAATGTTATGGGATTGCGTGCACAAATTTCTTATGGTGCCCTATAAATGCCTGCACGTATTTTTAAGACCCTCTGAAAAATTTTTGGAACTCTTTCCAAAAACGACAGCGGGCATGTTAAAATGGATTTATGATTCGGAAAAATTGGTCGATCGATATTCTAACCATATGTAAACTAGCTAGTATAGGTTTATGGCGTGGCTCTGATACCATGTTGGGTTATACCAGCGCCCTGGCCATCTACCGTGACCGTTTACGGAACAAAATTTTTATAAACTGACTCTAGAACAACCCGATAACACGGATCTTCCATAAACCTATAAGCTAGTAAACTAAAGAGGAGTTAGAATGGTTATACCGAATGATCCGTGTCTTTCGGTATTTTACCATCTTCCTAAGCTCCTAGTGGTCTCCATGATCAAGCTTGATCTTGAGTCTCCCTCCATCGAAGATGATCCACCTGAGGATTTGTAGTTCGAGCTCCAACCTCAACACCGAGGTAACTAGGGTACCTAGTTCACTAAACTAGATAGCCTAGAGGATGTAGAGAGTGATGATGGATTGATTTGTCTCAAAATACCCTAGGTTTCTCAACGCATGAGACATTAAGGGTTTAAGGAAGAAGAAGAGAGCTTGAGGAGATGAGAGTGTAGCATGAGCATTTCTTTTTGAAATGGCTAAGTCTTGTGTGAAGAATGAAGCATACACTTCAATAATTCACCCAGCAATGAATCAAGCATGAATTAATAGTAAACCATGAGTCACCCGGTGAGCCATGCCTCAATAAATGCAAATAACACCTCATCCTCCACCTCATTAACCATTTAACAAAAATGGTTAAAACACAAATGAGCTGTCCTCTTCTAGAAGCATCCTTGAAAAAATTACAAGAATATCCCTCACTGTATATATACATACCCGTATCCGTATTCCGAAAAATATGAATACAAAGAGACGAAAATAATCCAATAATATAATACCAGGATCCGGCTTAAATTAAAGCCCACAAGTATTATCCGTCCGAATCATGATACGTGCACAAGTGCACGTATATGATCGAACCCTGCCGTAACACCATACAGCCTCTACATCATTTTTCCTGAAGCAGGAAAACCGTCTGTGTAGGACTCTAAAGACTTTTCAATACGCTGGCTGTGGGTTTAACCATAAGCACGTCAGTGGCACTAGCTGTACGTAACGGCTACCCAGGAATTGAGCGAAAGGAAGGCCGACGAGTAAACTCATCCAAACCCCTACTGAGGCTGTCCGTGACAATCTCCATACAGTTCGGTCTGTTTGTCTAAGAGTATCGCATATCGGGTCTTAGGGGTAGATAAAGACAGACCCATAATAACGCGATATTTCGTGTCGGTATGAAGCCCATCACCAACTGAGAAACTATTAATCCAAATCAGTAATTTTCGACTATCTTAGCCAAGGATTTCTGGTGATGGCCACCCGTGCACTACGCAACATCAACCCCCAATACCGGGAGAGATGAATCCCCGACGATTCGCTCACTGCCTCTATGTGGCTCAGGACTGTATCTAACTAAAACCTGTTTGCACGACTCTTTTGAGCCGTGGTAGGGTAGTAATCAAAGCACAGTAGGAACTCACATGAGACAAATGATGATCTCAGGTCAACAGATTAACCTGTACCTATTTCACCTGGGAACTGCTATCTGACAGTAGGTATAATACCATCTAGCATGTTCCCGGCGAGTCCGTCCAGTGTATTCATAACCCAATGAACACCTGTATACTATCTTAGGTGACAAACTTACACTAATTGCTTGTAAGACCGGCCATCGCCCCTCGTTGGGGTCTCGATAAGTACACACTAGGCTACTCTAGAGTATCGATGCCCAGTCTCGATACCCTCTCGACTAGGGATATTTAAGGATGTGCTTATAGACCACGCAGCTCCCACATATATGATCTCCATCATAATGCTGGCAGCAAGCAAGAATCCTATGGGCTCTATCAACATGTAATAGTGATCTGTAATACCACATAATGCATGTGCATGATGATAAAGGCAAACTAGATAGCATATTATTATTTTGAGTATGACTGTTCTATCCGTATAGGTCCTCCCTCAATCATCATAATCACCTGCCTGCGATTACAATAATTGCCTTGAGGGCACTATAGCCAACACGATGAAGTTGGATTTTTGTGAACATTGCATCTTTGGAAAGCAAAAGCGCGTTAGGTTCGGTTCGGTGGTGTACAACACAAATGGTGCTCTTGATTTTATCCATTCGGATTTATGGGGACCCTCTCCAGATGCTTCTAAAGAAAGCGGTACTAAGTATCTGCTTACCTTCATTGATGATTTTTCGAGGAAGGTTTGGGTCTACTTCTTGAAACAAAAAAGTGATGTGTTTACTATATTCAAGCAATGGAAGACGTTGCTTAAGAAGCTGACAGGAAAGCAGATCAAGAGACTAAGGATGGACAAAGGGTTATAGTTTTGCGGTAGAGATTTCATCAATTTCTGCAAAAACGAAAGAATAGTTCAGCATCATACTGTTGGCTATATATCACAGCAGAATGGAGTTGCATAGTGAATGAAACGGACTCTTTTGGAGAAATCGTGGTGCATGTTGTCCAACGCAGGGTTTGGAAAGGAGTTTTGGGCAGAAACGGTAAATACGGCGTGTTATATTGTGAATTGCTCACCTCATACATTGTTATGTTGTAAGACACCGGAGCAGGTATGGTCAGGAAAACACGCCGATTATTCAACACTTAGGGTGTTTGGTTGTTTCGCTTATGCACATTGCCGTGAAGGCAAATTGGATTCTCGAGCGAAGAAATGTATATTTCTCGGTTATTCTACCGGCGTTAAGGGTTATAGGTTGTGGTTTTCGGATCCAAAGTCGACTAAATTTATGATTAGCAGATATATGACTTTTGATGAATCTTCTATATTGAAGCCAAACAACAAGGAATCTCCTGTTGAAGACGATTCGAAGAAGGATTACCTGAGAGTTGATATTGAGGTCGGTGAGAGATCGGATTTGCAGGAGATCTCTCCTTCTCTATCATTTGAAGAAGCTCAAGAGGAGCAGTCCCATGATAAGGAGTATTTGCTCGCTCGTGACCGACAGAGAAGGGACATTAGACCGCCACAGAGATATGGCTATAATGACTTAGTGGCGTATGTGTTTTCTATTGCAGAGACCGTTGATAGCAGCGAGCCGAAAAATTATAAAGAAGCTATCTCATTCGATAAAGCAGCTCGTTGGCTAGTCGCTATGAATGAAGAGATTGAGTCTCTTCACAAGAACCAAACTTGGAAGCTTGTGGAGCCCGAAGGAGGAAAGAAGATAGTTAGCTGCAAGTGGGTTTTTAAGAAGAAAGAAGGTGACCAAGGGGCGGCTGATACGAGATACAAGGCGTAGTTGATAGCTAAAGGCTATTCGCTTGTGCGAGGAGTTGACTTCACTGAGGTATGTTCTCCGGTTATTAAACACACCTCTATATGTTTCTTGCTCGGTTTGATAGATATACAAGATTTGGAGCTTGAGTAGCTCTATGTGAAAACCGCATTCTTGCACGGTGATTTGGTGGAGAAAATCTACATGCAACAACCTGAAGGTTTTGAAGTTGAAAGAAAAGAAAACAACGTTTGTTCGCCAGAGAAGTCTCTCTACGGTTTAATGCAGTCACCAAGATGTTGGTATAAGAAATTCGACTCTTTCATGAAAGAAATAGGGTTTACAAGAAGTATGAACAACAGTTGTGTATATTTGAAGAAACTCGCCAATGGTTCTTTCATATATTTGTTATTTTATGTTGATGATATGTTGATACCAGCGAGATATATGGTTGTTATTCAGATTTTGAAGGAACAACTAAAAAGTAAGTTTGAAACCAAGGATTTGGGAGCTGCCAAGAAAATACTTGGTATGGAGATCAGGCACGCTCGCAAAGGAGCAAAGCTATACTTATCTCAACAGCGATATGTTAAGAAAGTTTTGGAGCTTTTCGGCATGGCAGACTCTAAATCGTTGGCAGCTCATTTTAAACATTCAGCTCGTTCATCACCGCAAACAGATGATATGATTAGATATATGTCGAATGTTCAATATACGAGTGCAGTGGGTAGTGTTATGTATGCCATGGTTGGTACATGACCCGACATTTCACACGCTGTTTGCGTTGTTAGTCGCTATATGGTATCTGCTGGAAAAAGCCATTGGCAGGCGGTGAAATGGATATTATGATACCTTCGAGGTACGTCTGACGTAGGGTTGGTGTTCGGATGGAACGCCGACGATTTAGTTGGATTCAACGATTTTGATTATGCAGGTGATCTTGACAGACGCAGATCGATAACGGTTATGTATTCTTATTGGGAGGATGTGTCATTAGCTGGCGTGCTTCTTTACAGCCTCTGGTGGCGTTGTCTAAGACTGAAGCGGAGTATATGGCCGTTGTTGTGGCCGTTAAGGAGGTAATCTGGTTGAAGAGACTATTTTCTGAACTTGATATTCAAAAGGATACTATAATAGTCTACTGTGATAGCCAAAACGTGATTCACTTGACAAAATATCATATGCATCATGAGAGGACGAAGCATATTGATGTGAGGTATTGGTTCGTGTAGGAGATCGTTAAGAAAGAAGAGATTATTATAGAGAAGGTTGGCACAGTGGACAATCCGGCTGACATGTTGACGAAATCTCTTTTAGTTGTTAAGTTTAAGTATTGCTTAAACTTAATTAGAGAACGTAGCACTCATTGATCCATTTAGGGGTTTTGTGGTGAAGATGGAGCTGTTATTACTTTGATAGAGGTGTTTTTGAAATGCGAGACAATATGGAGATTTGTTAGATGAGCCTCACATTTGATCCCCTAAGATTTTCTACTTGAAATTCTGAAGTTATCACGAAGCTACATGGAGATTTGATGTCATCTACAGGTCAGATATTTGGCAGTCTCAGCACCAGACGTCTTCGTCTTCTCTGTATGCACGAGCATATTTTGGGCAGACGTCTGTCTCGATGAGGTTCAGATGTCTGCTGAGCGCTCTGTTTTTTTGATGTGAAATCGAGACGTCTGTCACATTTTTGTTCAAACGTTTAGTAGGCGCTCTGGAGTTTCGGTGATATTTCAGCAGACGTCTGCCAATTCCTTCAGCAGACGTCTGCAATATGTCTGGGATGGATATTTCCTTAGTTAGAAAATTAGTTTTGTGAGGAAATCTTTTTATGCTATATATATGATAGCTTATTTTAGACCTAGATCTGATAGACTTTTATTAATTTAAGAGAACCCCATTGTTATTTTGAGAGAGTTAGGGTTTGATAGGGATTTGTATTCTCCATCGATTTGTACTCCTCCAGATATTTGATTATCAATAAAACTTCACCTTCGCTTATTAGTTTTGTGGTTAGTATCCATATTTCTATTTTGCATGTGATTTGGTTTTTTTCTCGTTATCGATTATGTGTTTGCTTCCTGTTTGTCTCGTTTACACAACACATGTCTTAGTCATGGATCTGGGCAGAAATGTTCTTTCCTCCATTCAATATGAAATTTAGAAAATCCCCGATAGCATATTTCTTCACTCCCGCGTCTTCAACTATGTACTTCTTAACAAGTGTGTTCTAGATTTTAGAAGCATTTTGACGCCTATAATAAACATTGAAAAGCTCATTTAAAATGGTATTTAGCAGGGCGTTTTTGCAAATTTTCTCTTCCCTCACCCACTTCGAAAGATTATCCAATGCCTTATCAATTTGGGGATAGTGAGAACGTAGGTAACAAAAATATTTCGAGAAGGATCATCATCTTTTATTGTCATCTTTGAAGAATGACCTGCTGAAAGGCTTAATAGTCAAACACATCCAGACTGTCTTTCAACGTAACCAAACTAATATTTACTTATAATACTAAACTTAAGAAATCCGATCCTTCCGATTCTAAAATTATTAGGGGATGTTACCAAGATTATATACGAGAATTGGTTACTGATTAATTAAGCTTGTGATCATTGCCTTTAAAATCATATTTCCGTTTTTCGAAGAAAAATCTTAGTTTAAAAATGTAACGTAGAGAGATAGCCTGAAAAGAATTAATTGAAGATTCAGATAAAGCTTTGGAAAAAATATTTGAAGCGATTGGAGCGGAGCAAATTTAAACGGGAAGGATTGCTGATTTAAATGGAAAGAACTTATTTGGCTTGATTTACTTATATTATATTAGTTTAAATTTGAGATTAATTTGTTAGATTAGTTTTGATTTCATTTAGATTTTAATTTATTTTAGATTTATCGTTAGGATTTTCATCTATGCCTATATAAAAGGAAGCATTTAACTTTTTAAGAAGATTGTTTTTGGAATAAAGTAAACATTTTATAGATTTGTTCTAATTTCCTACTACTTTATCTTCGTGTTGCAGAATGATATTTGCCTCATCTGTCCATACAACGACATCTAACCCCCGCTGTGCTAAGTCAGTTGGTATCATAGCGAGATTTTGTCCCCTCCTATGGCTAGTGACGAACTTCATGGAAGTTCTAAGGAAGCTTTCACCCAGTGTATCAACAACATTAAAGGGACCTTAGTCAAGATGAAGGTGATGCTTGATGCATTGAGCATCGGCAAAAACATTCGTAGCCATGACGTATCTCTTCCATCTCAAGGATTTAATGCTGCCGGTTATGAAGTATCATCACCCCTACACCGACCTCAGCACTGACGTGTGGTTAACAACATTGGTTGTTATGTGTTCACACCATAATATTGCATTATCATATTCCTCATTCTTATTGTTTTTATAAATAAATAGGTGCTTTTGACGCAAGTCTGCTACATATTACAGGTTACAGGTTCTTGGACAGAAAACGGTGAAAACGATGAAAAGACGATGCAAAAGTAGAACTACAACCAACAAATAGAAGGATCTTGATCAAGCCTACATAAAAGATAAAGTTCACAAAATACAAGGCAATGCAAGGTCCAAGATCGCGAAGCTACGGTTAAAAGTCCACCACAAGTATTCACTGGAAGATCTGGAGAATACCCAGAAGTCAAATGGAGAAAATAACCAAATAAATAAGAAGACCAGAAAGCCCAAAGCCAGCATATAAATTTTCAGGGACTGATCTTGTCAATGGGCCACGGAACCGCGGCCCAACCCTGCTTGGGCCGCGGATCCGCGGCCGTCTAGAGCCTGGAGAAAATTATTTTTTTACCATAATACAGTGGCGGTGCGCGTGAGTTGACTAGGTCTTTTCTTAGAGGGCATTTTTGTAAAAGCAGACGTGCAAATCAATTGTAAACCTAGGGTTTCTTTCTCTTATAAATAGAACCCAAATCATTGTATTTTCTTATTCCTCCCTTCATTAATAAATTTCAGAATTATTTTGGAGAGCATTAAGTTGTAAGTTCTTTATTTTCTGCCCTAGGTTAATTTTCTATTCTTGCCCTAGTTAAATTTAATTCTTTGCCCTAGTTAATCTTTTATTCTCTGCCATAGATAAATGTATTTTAATTCCCTAATGAGTGAGTAGTCTCATCGCTTGTTAGGGTTAGATCTGGGGAAGGTTTGAGAGACGAAGATCTCTCATCCCCTTTCTTGCCCATCATATATTTTCATAGGACTCTATGCATACATGCACATACCGCTCCCTACGGCACCCTATCCCTCGAGGTAGCGGTGATACTGTAGTATAAAGGCCCGTTTGTGATGTTTTCCATGGAGGTTATGGTAAGGATTGATAAAGGAAGGACAAGAACCTAGAGAAACAAACATCTTTCCAAATGGTTCTAATCCCTTTTATTAATAATTACCATAACTCCTAATAAGATCTTAATATGGGTATAGTAAGCGGTGAGATTTATTGACTTTCCAAACTAAACCTAGGCCTAACCCTAGCAAGATTTAGATCTAGATTAATTTAGTTTTTAGATTAAATCAATCCGGCTCCCATCGGAATTAACTCGTAAGAGCGATTAGGAAATTCACAATATCCCTGTGGACCGATCCGTACTCACCGGCTAGCTACCAAGCGACGCCGTTCTTGATTGCGGTAATAGATAGTTTTTAAGATCAATCAAATGGCGCCGTTGCCGGGGACGGCGTAAAAATTTCCTTTTTGTAATTTCGGGTTGATTGATATAAATTTTAAAAATCATAAAAATCTGAAAATATAAAAAGTACAAAAATTTTTCAATTTTTGTTATTGTTTGAAGGGTTTATTGTTTGAATCTTGCAGGAACAGCGAAGAATCTCGGATCTGGAAATTTACAGAAGGAGAAACAGAAAAGGGTATATCAAAACAGAGGGATAAGTCCACAGTAGAATAGCAAAAATTTCCTCGGGAAGTGATCCCTCCACCCAACCGCGGAACCGCTGCTCAGGAGCGCCCCAAACCGCGGAACCGCAGCGCGCTTGCCACGTCAGCTCCTCAAATTTTGTCGGTTTGTTTTCTTTACCCCCCTCTGCCAACCTCCATATATATTTTTGGGAAATTTTCTGCAGGATTTCTTTGCGCTAAAAATCTTCTTCCCCCTTCTCAATAACAGATTTTCTGCAGGTTTCTTTGCGCCGCGCTAAAAATAATTAATTGCAAGTGAATTTACTGTTTTGCATATTTTAATCGGACTTTAAGGGGCTATTGACCAAACTCAGATTGGGTGGGGATTTCATTACCCTTCCCAAGACCCCAGAAATCACTTAAAGCATTTGCATTGACCACAATTAATTAAAAAATACTAGACTCAGCCCTAAGGACTTCGAGCTAAATAGGACAAAGGACTAGTTATAGGTATCGACCGTTTATCCTAACCTGACTTTGCGGTGTCTAGGCAAGTGTGTCAAAGGATAGTGGTTATTAATTCGGCCCACTACTGTGGTTCCTTCCCACTTACCTGGCACTTACCTGGCCACAATTGGCGGTGAAGAGGCAGTTTGAGGTTCTATTTCTAACTCTAATTAGGAGCTGTCTAGCTGACCTAGGTGACCCTAGTTCTAGGTCTGATTGTGCATTTTTGGTTGATCAAAAGTGTGTCTTAGCTCTTTTCTCGAAAATCTTTTTCCAAACAGTTCTAAATAAATAGAAGAAGGAAAAAGGAAAAAATTAAAAAAAAAAAAGACTTGCAACTTTTGTCGCTAAAAAATCCTTGCACCACCCAACCTTCTTTCTTTTCCCCTTTCTTCTAACATGGGTACCCCACATCATAAATCACTTACTGAACTTTGGTATCCCGAACCTAACTTTGCGTCGTACGTCAATTGTTTCGGTCAATTTAAAGACGATCCTTCCATGCCTAAAATATCTTTGAAAGATCAAATAGAAGCGTCTAGGAGAAACAGTTTGACCTTTCAACCCACTCTGTGTCAACCAAGTCAACTTTTACCACCTTCGTATGTTGATA
Source organism: Agapanthus africanus (assembly GCA_030015575.1). Taxonomy (NCBI): domain Eukaryota; kingdom Viridiplantae; phylum Streptophyta; class Magnoliopsida; order Asparagales; family Amaryllidaceae; genus Agapanthus; species Agapanthus africanus. The sequence goes on along the minus strand of CM057345.1, from coordinate 140,071,532 downwards.
CCACTTTTTCGAGTCCAGCTGTAACTCCTAAACCGATGTCCATTGCTGAGCATATTGCTCAATCTCGTAGCCGATCTTTCACCCCTCTCCACTCATCTAGTTCTAGGGATCCGAAAGACTATTCACCTTTTTATCCACATGTTGACCCTACCCCTGTCCAACCACCCACTTCCTACCAGTCCTACCCGACTTTCCTACCGTCACTAGACACTGCTTCTACACATCCTTTTGGGAGTTTCACATATCCAAATAATTTCGAATCTTTTACGGAAACACCCTCACCACTCATGTCTAGTTTGGAAGAGTCGTTGAAGGCTTATATCTTAGCAACAAACAAAATGACTAGGAATGTGGAAGCGTCCGTGGCCGCCCTTATGCAACCTAGTGAACTGGTAGCTAGTTTCGCGCCAGCCCTAAATTTTTCAATGTATAAGGAGGCGGTTAAACAGAGTGAGAATGTGAGAGGATTTCCAAATCAAACTTACCCATACCCAATTGAATCCAACAACTCCAATTTTCAAACATGTGTCCAAAATGATGAGTTATGCGACTTTGTAGTGCTTGATTTGCCAAATCGGGAAGAACCCTTTTCGAGTGAAACCGCATCTAATCCGTTTGACCTTTACACCTCCACTCTATAACCTAAATTGATAAATATCCATGCTTTTGATGAGGTGTCAGAAAAAATTGATTTTCACTTGATTGAGGATATAGACGCCGGGAATACTTCGGATGATGAACCTGTCGATTTGATTGAAATTTTATGTCCAATTCATCATCCTGAGTCATTAAATGTTTCTCCCGAACCTCATATGCGTCTTGATTTTGATGATAATGGCATGGATGAGTTGAATTTTGAGGAAAATTATAAGGATAGTATTGAGGAGAGTTTTGAGGATCATATTGAGGTTGAACCATTTTTCTTTGATGTGTCGGATTTTCCAATTCATCCTCCTGAATCTTTAACTGCTAAATCTCCCTCCCTCCTTTCCATCGCTCCGACCACGCCCAATATCACGCTTGAAGACTGTGACCTTGAAAAATTTTCCTTTGAATCTGACACAGTTCTCACAGACGATAACACTTACGAGTGTTTCACTTTTTCGGACGATGTTGATGACTCACCGTCCGAGTTTGAGTCCTTTACATTTTCAGATGAGTTAGTTGAACCATCAGACTCGGTTGCTTACAGTAGTTTCGAACCATTGATGGAATCTTTTAAGTTCGAGACAGTTTTCTACGGTGAGAATGAGACTATCCCTAATTCACCACTTTTCGTCCTTCCTATCGTCCCGACCCTACAAGAGACCGTTACGCTTTCATCTCCAATACCAAGTTCGGCGTACCCATGCTTTCTTGTGAATCTTGAGGAATTTGATCCCATTTCTCGACGGGTTGATAGATTAGCACAATCATTTTTAACACATCGGTCATCACAAATTGTGCTAATTTATTCACTCGATTTACGCCCTCAAGATCGTGCTACCCTTCTTTCTCTTTTCCGCCATTCTTCTCTTCCACCGAGACCATATTCTGCCTTTCTTCCCACACAGTCTCGTGTGCTTCTCATTTCCCTTCTTTCTACTCCATTCTTTCACCAACTCTACCATTACCACGATAAGATTTTTGAATGGTTGGTGCTAACTTTTGACTTGTGTAAGGCCAAGCTTAAGTTTGGGGGGAACCTTGTTGTATATATATTTTTGTTTTTCTTTTAACAATAAAATAAAAAAAATTCAAAAAAAAAATTGTAAATAAATAAACAGGGGAGTGCCGACAATTTTGACGCTCTTGGTGTAGCATGACAGTGAGGACACTGTCAAGTTTAAGTTTGCGGGTATGCTCGGTACGTCTTCTTCCTTCGCATTCATTTGTACATATTTTTTGCATTTGCATATTTATTTGAAAACCCATAAAAAATTTAAAAATTTAAAAAAATTTATAAAAATTAATGTATTCAATTTTAGCTATTTGACTTGAGTTTGACGAATAGGTTAACTGGCTATGAACAACTAGATCTTAGACTTAGTAAATTAAAAACCCTAAAAATAACCTTCTTTAAAGTTTAACGGTAGAAAGTATATGTCTTTGTAGTTTATTTAGAAATAGGCAAATTTTGGGTTCACTTCTTGGGCTAAGTTGAAACAAAGGAAAAGTATTGATATCTTTATTAGAGTATAAATTTGAAAAATAATTCCTAGTTTAAGTCTAGATTCTGAAAATGCTCTTGTCTAAAGTCCTTAGTACAATGAAAATAATAGAAAAAAAGTGAATAAAGAAAAAAAAATGGACACTGGTTTTTGTGATTACTTAAGGCTGCAAAAATAGAAAAATATTTAGCGAGGGTGCTTCATCACCTAGTGCCTTAGACCAACTGGTTTGGGAGTCACTGCTAAAAGCCTTGGGTGTTGCAAGACAAGGAAGTACGCTTTAATGTGCAAACACATCTTGTAATCGGTCGTTGGTACCTCAAGAAGTATTAACGGTCGCATGAAGGATGTGTAAGCAAAATTCAATTAAAAATTCACCTACTAATAAATACTTTGGACAACGGAAATGGGTATGATTGCTTGATTTGAATTTTCAAGTGTAGGGGTGATTTATACACACACGTGGGGATATGTGATTGGAGTTTAGATAAGAGAAAGGAGTGAAGAATAGAACTTGTATCTTTAGTAGAGTTGATAGAAATTCCTAAGTGGAGATGGAACCCTAGAAGGAAAACTTAAGAAATGCCGAAAGCTAAGTAGGTCTGCAGAACATATATAATCTTAAGTTAAATGATGAGCAAGTGTGAAGAATATGGGTGGATAATTTACGAGTCGACGATAATAGAATTCCTTGTTAGAAAACCTAATTGGAGAATTAAAGTCGAAAAGCCAAATTGATAAGATTTTGTGGGTAGTCTCCGCTGAAAACCCTAAGGAGACAACACTCCTCCTACTAGGGACACCTAGAGGTTTAACGGCTTGTTGCACGTGCTGAGTGCAATCGTGTTTCCCTGCGAAAGTGCGGTTAGGTTTTTGTAGAGAATAAAAAATAAGTTTGCTCGAGGACGAGCAAAAGATAAGTTTGGGGGTATTTGTTCACACCATAATATTGCATTATCATATTCCTCATTCTTATTATTTTTATAAATAAACAGGTACTTTTGACGCATGTCTGCTACATATTACAGGTTACAGGTTCTTGGACAGAAAACAGTGAAAACGATGAAAAGACGATGCAAAAGTGGAACTACAACCAACAAATAGATGGATCTTGATCAAGCCTACATAAAAGATAAAGTTCACAAAGTACAAGGCAACGCAAGGTCCAAGATCGCGAAGTCACGGTTAAAAGTCCACCACAAGTATTCACTGGAAGATCTGGAGAATACCCAGAAGTCAAATGGAGAAAAGAACCAATAAATACGAAGACCAGAAAGCCCAAAGCCAGCATATAAATTTTCAGGGACTGACCTTGTCAATGGGCCGCGGATCCGCGGCCGTCTAGAGCCTGGAGAAAATTATTTTTTTACCATAATACAGTGGTGGTGCGCGTGAGTTAACTAGGTCTTTCCTTAGAGGGCATTTTTGTAAAAGCAGACGTGCAAATCAATTGTAAACCTAGGGTTTCTATCTCTTATAAATAGAACCCAAATCATTGTATTTTCTTATGCCTCCCTTCATTAATAAATTTCAGAATTCTTTTGGAGAGCATCAGGTTGTAAGTTCTTTATTTTCTGCCCTAGGTTAATTTTCTATTCTTGCCCTAGTTAAATTTAATTCTTTGCCCTAGTTAATCTTTTATTCTCTGCCCTAAATAAATGTATTTTAATTCCCTAATGAGTGAGTAGTCTCCTCACTTGTTAGGGTTAGATCTGGGGAAGGTTTGAGAGACGAAGACCTCTCATCCCCTTTCTTGCCCATCATATATTTTCATAGGACTCTATGCATACATGCATATACCGCTCCCTACGGCACCCTATCCTTCAAGGTAGCGGTGATACCGTAGTATAAAGGCCCGGTTGTGATGTTTTCCATGGAGGTTAGGGTAAGGATTGATAAAGGAAGGACAAGAACCTAGGGAAAGAAATATCTTTCCAAATGGTTCTAATCCCTTTTATTAATAATTACCATAACTCCTAATAAGATCTTAATATGGGTATAGTAAGCGGTGAGATTTATTGACTTTCCAAACTTAACCTAGACCTAACCCTAGCAAGATTTAGATCTAGATTAATTTAGTTTTTAGATTAAATTAATCCGGCTCCCATCGGAATTAATTCGTAAGAGCGATTAGGAAATTCACAACATCCCTGTGGACCGACCCGTACTCAACGGCTAGCTACCAAGCGACGCCGTTCTTGATTGCGGTAATAGATAGTTTTTGAGATCAATCAATATGCACTAGTACAACAATATCGAATCAATAAAAAGCGATGTTGGGATTGTGAAGAATTTAATTTTCGGAAGGTATCTCTTTATTTTATGGTTCAATTAAATACTACTGATTTTTTGTTGGGAATCAGAATTCGAAGAATTTTTTGAATTTCATAAGATCCTAAAAGCCAAGCGAGTCATGCTTGCATCCGCTAAACTGAAAGGTGCAGCACGAACTTGGTGGATAAATTTAGAAATAAATCGATAAATTCAAAGTGAATCGATAAATTCACAGTAAAGTTCCGATCAAAGGCTGGCCGAGAATGCCACGTGAATTAAGAAAGAAGTTTCTACTGTCACCACTATCACTTTTTCGACCATCATCTTATCAGACAATCTCATCGCTACCCTTGTCACAACAGCCATTGCTGCCATCACCATTGTCTCCAACATTGCCATTGTCACCGCAGCCGCCAACAACACCCTCAATATCAACATCCCATCAAGAAACAACCATTATAAATTCATCGGTCCATTTATTTTGAGCAGTGAAAATTTAGATCTTGAAGATGCAATGTATGATGAAGATCATATATGCGTAGAAGATCAGAAAGAAGCAACCCGATACGATGAAGTTGTTGATGATAAGGAGATTGAAAAGATAGACACAAAAGGCCCGATTCTCCAAATTCAAGATCAAAACGTTTCATGTGGAGGTCCACTATTTATATACAAGACTTATACAATCGAGAGATGTTAGAAACGGTGGAACAAACTTCAGGTCAGACGTCTGAAACACAAACAATGAAAAACGTCTGAAAGTGTAATCATATACATTTCAGACGTCTGGAAAACTCAAGTTCAGACGTCTGGAAACTACACGAGAAACGCCAGAGCTGAGGTAGACATCTGCAGAAGCCATGAAGCCTAATCCAGAGCCTGGGCAGACGTCTGGCCAGGTGTAGTTCAGAAGCTTGCTCTTGGGAGATAAAGATTTACAGAGCGTAGGAAGACGTCTGTCCAAGTTTGGGTCAGACGTCTGTCGACGAGATTTTCTGATGCGAACAGAATTAACTAAATATAGTTTTAACTCCCATTTAATACAGGATTAGGGTTTGCCTATTTAAAGGAATCTCTTGTTGGGTTACGGCAGCGCCCTGGCCATCAAATCGTGACCAACAAAATTTTTCTAAACTGGCGCTACCACAACCCGATGCCCGGATCTACCCTTAACCCTATATTAGCAAACATATAAAGAGGAGCTAGATGTTTATTGTAGGATTGCTTGGCACGACAGCAAGGGTTCGGGAGGTATCGTCCATACCATTTTCAAAATTTTGCCATGCTAAACAATCCTAACCCTAGAATCTTAACTAGAGATTTAGACAATACAATGTGTAAACAACTTTACAACTAAGTGAACTTGGAATACAACCTTTGTAGACTGGTCCTTCACTTCAATAGCTCCGAGTGGTAGTCCCTTCGCTCTAAGTAGTGATCTTACGGACTCTAGAACGGCTCCACAAGATGAAAGGAATAAGCTTGCACGATGTCTTCGAGGCCGAAGATGATCTATGTCGAGGAGACACTAACCCAAGCCACCTCTTCACTAATTAGGGATTAGTGAAGCTAACACCTTAAACTAAATGGCTAATCTAGTAGAGGATGATTAGTAGGATTTTTGCTCACTTTAGAATTAATTTTCTCACTATTTTTATTCTCCTCTCAAAAACCTAGAGAGCTCTCTCATGAGCATGAGGAAGATGAAGCAAATAATAGATGAGAGAGTGAATGTCAACCATGGGTGAGAAAATATCTCATATAACTCATGTAGAGACTTAACCTTGAGTTTAGATAATGGTTGGGTTAATAAATATCTTAAGTAAAACAAAATTAGTGGATTAAGTCAATGCATCTACAAGCTTCCACAAGCTTCATGCCATGCGACTAATTTCCAACTAATTTGGATTTACTTTAAATAAATAAACCCTAATTTATCATTAGCATGGTGTATGTCTTATATACCCATGTTGAATGTGGTATCAAGCATTACAAAAAAGAAAACACAATTAATATATATCACATATATATTATGTGCGCACATGTGAGAAAAAGAAATGCTTAAGTGAGCTAATATTAGTTAATGTAAATTAATATGTCAAATATATAATTATATATTAAATCATTAAATCAATACTTGATTTAATAATCCGGCTATATCTCATATGACCGACTAATTTTATTTGTATCAACTTATCGAATCAACACTTGATTCGATAACCCGGCTATATCTCATATAACCGACCGATATAGTATCGACTTATCGAATCAACATTTGATTCGATAACCCGGCTATATCTCATATAACCGATCGATAACATAAATCGCGAGAATTGAATACGGTATCACATATTCGTATTAATCTCGGTCTCGCACATATTGCTCCTACTTCGTTTTGCCTGAGCCAGTAAAACCTCTGTGTAGGACTCTAAAGACTCGTCAATACGTCGGCAGTAGGTAATGATCATATCAAGCACCCACAAGTCGTCAGCGGTACTAGCTGGATATAACGGCTACCCAAGTATTGAGCGATCAGAAGATCAACAAGCAAGCCTGCTCTTACTCCTGAAAAGCCTGTCAGTAACACTACCGTACAGTCTGGTCTTTTCGTCTGATATGTCGCATATCCAGTCTAGGGGTTGTAAACGTCAGACCATAGTAACCGATAAGTCATGCTAATGTAAGTCTCATAACGGGTCGAGAAACTACTGATAACAATTATCAGTAAATCTCCGTATCAGCCCTGGCCAGGGACTTCCTGTTATGGCCAATCGAGCACAGCACAACATCAACCCCCAATACCGGGAGAGACGAATCCCCTCATATCGCTCATTGTCTCCATGTGATTCGGGACTGTACCTAAAAGCCACCGTTTTGCACGTTCTCTTGAACGTGGTAAGGTGGAAATCATAGCACAGTGGGAATCACACAAGACTCTATGACGATCTCGGGTCTACAGACTAACCTGTACCAGTGTCACCAGAGAACTGCTATCTGGCGATAGGTATAATACCAGCTAGGAGTTCTCTGCGAGTCCGTTCAGTGTACCCAGTCTCCACTGAGCACCCGTGTACCATCTTTGATGTCAAACACCAATGGATGTAGGATCATCCATCGCCCATCATATGGGTCAAGATGCGTATACGCTAGTCTACTCTGGAATATCGATGCCCTGTCTCGATACACCTTCAACTAGGAACAATTATAGGGTGTACTTGTGGACTACCCTTAGCCCCACTAGTATGATCTCCATCACAGTCCTGGTAGTCAAGTACACATCCTAAGGGCTTTATCAACATGTGAGAGCAAGACAGTATCACTCATACAAGTCAACATGTTAAGACAAAGAGCAACCGGATAGCATAGTATCATGTCGAGCAAGAAAGTCCTCTCTCTATATATCTAAGCATCCACTATAATATACATCACATGTACAATAATGGCCTCTAAGGCAAACATATAACTAACAGTTATACCGAAAGAACCAAGTCCTTCGGGTCTTCAACCATCATCCCAAGCTCGTAGTGGTCGCGAATCGAATTTGGTTGCCGGTCTTCCTCTATCTACGATGATCCACCCGAGGGAAACGGTGCAAGCTTCAACCTTGCCTAGCAAGGCAACCGACGCTCCAAGGTTGCTAGCAATGGAGAGTGAAGGTGTAGGATTATCTCACTAAAATTTCTCTCTCATCAAAATGCTCTAAAGAGCAACTCAAGAAGAAGAATGAGGGGTGGGGAAAAACAATGGTATGAGCAACCATGGAAATGGCTAAGTCTCTCAAGTGAGTATGAGAGTGAGTAATCAAGCAAGTGAAGACAATTCAAAAGCATGGCATATAGGGAAAATAGTGGCTGCCTCTATTCAATAATGCACTAAAAAAATCTCCTCTCATTTTTCGATAAAATAAATAAGACCCATACCTCTTTACTGTAAGTCCATGTCACGCACCGCACGAACTTGCGGGGAGGCGGAATATATGAAAAACGATTATCAAAGCTTCGTAACACGGACTTGAGTGCATGAATCGTATCTAAACCGTTACTAGCAAACTACGAGAGGTTTAACTACTCGGATTCGAAGTTATACCTCACGTTACTTGTCCTTCTGGTCTTCATCGCTGTCCTCCACTCCTCGTAGGCTCCTTGGAACATTGGCACCTCAACGGCCTCCTCGAGTCAAAGACGATCCACCCGAAAGCTCCTTCTCCAAGCTTGATCTCTAACTTGAGATAACTAGGTTGCTCAAAGTGCTAATCTAAGCTACCTAGGGGATATAGAGTGAGGTTATGGATGTATTAGTCTAGCTAATCCTTGATCTCAACACATGAGAGGTTAGGGTTAGGGTTTGAAGAATGAGAGAGCTTGAGGAGAGAGAAGGTGATGATAAGAATGAATATGAATAATGAGCTCATTAGAATAAATCAACCATAACAATTTATCAAATAAATAATATAAATGATTAATCATCATGGTTGATGCATTCACCTTGTGTGATTCATCATATGAATCATTAACTAATTAATGCATCATTTAATACAAAGGATGAATCACACAAATGAGTCATTAAGCAATTAATGCTTATGCCACCTTAACCCCCAAGTCACCATACTTCTAGAAGCTTCCCGGAAAATTATGAGAACGCCCCTCCAATCCGTGAAAACAAGGAAAAACTTTAGACTCTATAAATCCAATAACCCGATACTAGAATCTGGCTTAAACTAAAGCCGGCTAGTAAAAACTGTCCGAACGTCGCACGTGCGTTTAAACACGTATGCGTCCGAACCCTTGTCGTAAAACCATACGACCTCTATATCGTTTCTCCTGGAGCAGAGAAACTCTCTGTGTGGGACTCTAAAGACTCGACACTATGCTGGCAGAGAGTTTAACCACAGACCGCAAGAGGCACTAGTATACGTAACGGTCTCCAGGTAGATGTCGATAAGAAGGCCGATGAGTAAACCATCCGAACTCCTACTAAGCCTGTCCGTGACAATATCCGCGCAGTCCGGTCTGTTCGTCTAAGAGTATCGCATGTATGGTCTAGGGAGGTGGAGAACGTCAGATCCCTAATAACCGTACAAGTCGTGCCGGTATAGATCATGACCATTTGAGAATCTACTGATCAGTCCACCAGTAATTCTCCATCAACCCTGGCCAGGGACTTATGGTAATTACCAACCAATCACAGTGCGATATCAACTCCCTATACCAGGAGAGACGAATCCCTAACAGTCGCTCACTGCCTCCATATGGCTCGGGGCTGTACCCAACTAAAACCTGTTTGCACGACTCCTTTGAGCTGTGGTAGGGTAGTAATCAAAGCACAGTGGGAACTCACACGAGACAAATGACGACCCTAAGTCAAAAGACTACCTGCACACATGTCACCTGAGAACTGCTATCTGACGTTAAGTATAATACCATCCAGTCAGTTCTCCTGCGAGTCCTGTCTGGTGTACCCGTAACCTAACGAGCACCTGTATACTATCTCCAGTACGATGTACCGATGGCTGTGGGACAGACCATCTCCCCAGCTGGGTTGAGAAGCGTATACACTAGTCTTCTCCGGAGTATCGATACCCTATCTCGATAATCCTACGACTAGGGACAAGTATAGGATGTTGCTTATAGACTGCCCAGCGCCCACTAGTGTGACTGCCATCACAACGCTGGTAATCAAGAAAAGATCCTATGGGCTCTACTAATATGTATAAGTGATACGTAACAAGAAACATATGCACATATTAAAGTAGACTCAAACCAAGTAGCATACTACCATGTTTAGCAAGATTGTATATACAACTGTGAATATCCCAAGCTTCTATTAAGTAATATACATGCAAGTATGATACAATAATGGCCCCTAGGGCATATACACTAACAATCTCCCACTTGCACTAGGGCCATGAGCTGGCCTATCATACACCTATCATCTCGAATAGCCTCTCGAACTGTGTCTGAGGAATGGCCTTTGTGAATGGATCAGCAATGGTATTCTCCGTCTCTACTCTTTTCATCTCGATCTCCCGGCGATCTACGATCTCCCTGATTAGGTGATACCGCCTTAAGATGTGTCTGGACTTCTGATGGGACCTGGGTTCCTTCGCTAAAGCTATAGCCCGTTGTTGTCACAATACAGAGGTATTGGATCAACACTGGTAGGAACCACCTGAAGTTCTGTGAGGAACTTCTTCATCCAGACAGCTTCTTTTGCGGCATCGCAAGCAGCTATGTACTCCGCTTCCATTGTTGAGTCAGCAACGGTCTCCTTCTTAGAACTCTTTCAACAGACCGCCCCTCCATTGAGGGTAAAGACATAACCCGACATGGACTTGGAGTCATCTTTATCACTCTGGAAGCCGGAGTCGGCATGGGCCTCGATCTGGAGGTCTTTTCCGCCATACACCAAGAACATCTCCTTTTTTCTCCTCAGGTACTTGAGAATGTTCTTTACTGCTATCCAGTGATTCTCCCCTGGGTTTGCCTGATACCGGCTTACAACGCTCAATGAGTATGCTACATCTGGTCTGGTACATAACACCGCATATATTATAGAGCCTACCGCTGAAGCGTAGGGTATAATCGACATGCGATCCCTTTTCAAATCAGTCTTGGGAGACATATCTTTGGAGAGGGTGATTCCGTGACAAGCCGGTAGGTTACCGCGCTTAGAATCTTCCATACTGAATCTTTTCAATATGGTGTCTATGTACCTGGACTGTGAAAGTCCCAACATCCTTTTAGATCTATCACGATAGATCTGGATCCCCAGAATGTAGGTGGCATCTCCCAGGTCTTTCATGGAGAATTTCTGTGACAAGAATCTTTTGACTGACTGTAACATAGGAATACCATTTCCTATTAGGAGAATGTCATCCACGTACAAGACGAGGAATACTACAGCTCTCTCTACAATCTTTCTGTATATGCATGGTTCATCTAGATTTTTGATAAAGTCAAATTCTTTGACAGCATCATCAAAACAGATGTTCCAACTCCGCGATGCTTGCTTTAGTCCATAAATGGACTTAAGCAACTTGCCTACTTTACCGCTGCTCCCACTCTGAATGAATCCCTCTGGCTGATCCATATATACGCTCTCTTTTAAATTTCCATTTAGAAAGGCTGTCTTTACATCCATCTGCCAGATCTCATAATCGTGGAAGGTAGTAATAGCAAGAAGGACCCTAATGGATTTTAGCATAGCTACTGGAGAAAAGGTTTCGTCATAGTCCAAACCAGGTCTTTGACGGAAACCCTTTGCAACAAGTCTAGCTTTATAGGTTTCAATCTGTCCATCTGCACCAATCTTCCTTCTGAAGATCCATTTGCATCCTACGGGTTTTACCCCATTTGGAGCAAAGTCCAAAGTCCATACTTTGTTAGTGTACATGGACTCCATTTCGGTCCGCATTGCATCCAGCCATTTTACCGAGTTACCGCTCTGAATGGCTTGCTGGAAGCTAGTAGGCTCATCATAGTCAATAGTGCAATCCTCTCGATCCCCGTCTATGAGAAATCCATAGTATCTCTCGGGCGGATGAGACTGCCTGCTACTTCTGCGGATATGCGCTGGTATGTCCCTTTCTTCTTGAACCTCTGGTTCTACCAAACTTTCAGTGGTAGTTTGTGGTTATGGAATTTCTTCCAGTTCTATTTCGCTCCCACTTATTTCCTTTTCTAAAAACTGATGTTCTAGAAAATGGGCATTACGAGAAACAGATACCTTTTGTTCCTCTGCGTAATAGAATAGATATCCCCTGCAGTTCTTTGGATATCCCACAAACTTACACTGTACTGATCGTGCCTCGAGCTTGTCCGCATGCTGCTTTTTAACAAAAGCTGGACATCCCCAAATCTTGAGATACTGAAGATAGGGTTTCTTCCCACTCCACATTTGATATGGTGTGGTAGGCACAGTTTTGGTAGGAACTATGTTCAAAAGATATGCTGCTGATTCTAGCACATATCCACAGAAAGATTGCGGTAACTCAGCCTTACTCATCATGGAACGAACCATATCTAATAGGGTTCGATTCTTCCTTTCCGATACACCGTTGTGTTGTGGTGTGTATGGAGGAGTAAGCTGAGAGAGAATTCCATTCTCTTTTAAGTAACCCAAGAACTCGGCACTTAAGTATTCACCACCTCGATCAGATCTCGGTGTCTTGATACTTTTGCCGGTTTGGTTTTCCACTTCATTCTTGTATTCTTGGAATTTCTCAAAGGCCTCGGATTTATACTTCATTAAGAAGACATATCCATACCTAGAGAAATCATCCGTAAAAGTAATGAAGTAGGAATAACCTCCTCGCGCATGTGTAGACATTGGACCGCACACGTCACTGTGTACGAGTCCCCAGAGCTCGCTTGCTCTTACTCCGTGTCCAGTAAACGGAGTCTTTGTCATCTTTCCTATGAGACAAGATTGACAAGTAGCATAAGATTGATATTCGAACGGATTCAAAAATCCTTCTCTATGTAACTTAGTCAACCTTCTCTCATTGATGTGACCTAGTCTACAATGCCATAAGAAATCCTGATTTAATTCCGGAGACTTTCTTTTAAGTGTGTTCATGACATTGAAAACCTGAGCTTGACTTAACACGTATATACCGTTATCTAATGTACCCGACCCAATCAGAACTTGATTTAGGTGGATGTTAACTACATCGCTTACGAATGTAAAATTATATCCCTCTCTCGAAAGTGAGGATACTGATATGATATTACAAGTCATACTAGGTACATACAGACAGTTATGTAGAATCAATATTTGCCCACTTGTCAAACCTAGGCGATATTCTCCCACGGATTCAGGGTCCACGCTCATTCCGTTTGCAACTCTGAGAGACAAATCACCTACCTTCATAACTCTACGGTTTCTCAAAGCATGTAATGAATTTCAGATATGAGATCCTTCTCCGGTATCTAGTACCCAGGAAGTAGAGTTAATTGACAAACAGTTCTCAATTACAAATACACTTGAGGCTGAAGCCACAACATGCTTCATATCCTGGCTACTGGCTTCAAAAGCTCTGCAATCTTTCTGCCAATGCCCAATCCCATAACAATAGGAACGCTCCTCTTTTACTACATTCAGTCCCGAAACTTTTGCCCTTCTCTTTCATTCTACTTCCCTGGTTTCCTTCAGGGTAGAAGGCAGATACTGTAGAATCAAGTCAGTATCTGACTCATTTCCTAACGTGGTCTCCAGGTCCTGGAGCTCATCAATATAGCTAGTCATTGTAAGGACGTTGTCCCATACAGATGACCCGAAATCCAACCTCGCTTGAATTAATTTGTTCGAGGTCTCATATCTTGCGATATGAGATTGCTCTCCATATAAATCTTTGTTATGGAGAAAGATGGAAACTGAGTCCATCTTCTCGTGCTGCTTCTGGTATACACCATCAACTGAAGCTAATACGAGGCACTTGGGTTTTGCTTTATCCTTTTCTCTTGTCTGACAGATATCCATATCCGTGACAGTAGAAACTGGACCTGGGACGGCGGGAACTTTAGTAGTAATAGGGTGGTCCAGCTTGTCATAGGAAATGGACATCTGGACAGACTTTTGCCAGTCATATAAGTCAGATTCAGTCAATTTGTTATCTAGATGTAACCTAGTCGTGGTCACAAGGTTGCTGCAAATAAGAGAGAGAGAGAAGAAAACACTTTAGCATGATGCTCTTGCAAGTTTAGAGTGGTTTTTAATTTAACTAAACAGGATGGCTCCCACTGTTTCTCGAATCCTTCCTCAAACCATAAAAGAAGAATTAGCCAGGACTATTCTCACCGTACAATACTTGCTTAACCATTCAGCCAGGCTAGTGTCGATACTTCGAGGGAGGTTTTCCAACGCTTTCGCGAAGTTCCTTAATTAAAGAACCTCTTTTCTCTGGGGGCGTAGCCCCGCTGACACCTTTCTAGGTACCTACTTGGTTTATAGCATTGATCGTTAAGTGACGAATCTCCTGATTAGTAGTATATACTCACAGTAGGTTCGGGATCCAAAATATCATCGTATGATAATGTTGAAGGAATCCTACCAACATTCATCAAACTCCAAAATGGTATGCTCTCTCTGCAAATTTCAGTTTCTTTAGAAATTCCCGATATAAATTTTTGCTCCATGCTCTTATGACCTTGGTGTTAGGTTAAAATATCATAAGTCACATATCAAGTTCTACCCATCATTATCCTTATTAATTTGAACCCATCCGTACATATCCTTGACGTTAGGCCAAAATAATAATACGACTGTCCCAAACTAACACATCTATCTATGCAACAAATGAATATCCAGCAGCTACCAAACACTATGCCTTGGCGTTAGGTCAAAATACATAGCTTGAATACTACTGAATACCCAAATGAAATGACGGAGGGCTACGAATGGTTTTGGTAAAAACCGTGAACGTAGTGAACTTGATATAATCGAAAGAACCTGATACTTTTTAAAAGGAGTGGTTAAAGCTCCGCAATTAAAAATTCTGATCTTTTAAAATAACCGATTGGTTTATTTTAAATTTGTTCCAACAATTGATCTTTGGTTTATTTTCTTTGCATTATAAAAATGTGTCCCATCATTTATCCTATCATTGCAGAAAACGATGAAAATACCACGTCCTCTTATGCTATTCGCATTCGCCACGGGGTCCCGTCATCACCCGTTAGGTTACTTAACTAACGACAGAGCGGGGGCTGGGCTAGCGTGGGTGTAAAACATAAGTGGCGTCTAATAGCTATCATATATAAATATTGTACATTCGTCAGACGCAATAATATGCATTCCAGATCACAGATGAACTTTATTGGATATACTAGCAATCCGCATTTTCTTTGAGCCTGCAATAAAAGACGGATTACACAGTTGTGATGAATAGCTATTACCCCACCCCAGACCCCTACGGGTACGGCAAACTACCCGCCAAGTACCCAAACTGAAGCGGTCTCCCTCAACGACGTGAGTAGGCCACTAAACACTTCAACGTACCCGGTAATTTGTGTACCCTACCTTGGGTCTATCCTAGGAGCAAAAACAATAAAAATGAAATAATACAACGGTGGCTACAACCGCAACCTGGATGCGCCCCGCAAAAGAATATTACATCATATTACATTTACATCGAATGAATGAATATAAAACACATCTCAAACCCCGGCTAATCATTACAACATCCAATCAAGTCCATATACACAAACAGTAAACATTACAGAAATGTGCAACCCCCTGCCAACCGACATACTAGCAGTTAGAGGAGGTTTACGAACACATTAAACATTACAGATAAAAACCCAATTAGCAATTAGTTTAGAACATCGATCGACTACCTTTATCCGTGTCTACCCCAAAAGAAAACCTGTACTGAAGTAACCAGGGTAGAAACAGAATATACAGGAAAACAAAAAACCAGAAAATATGAATTACTGTGCAAATCCGAGTCAACTCGGGGTTGACTCGGCGGCGGATCCGCGGCCAAAAGCACCATCTTGCCACAGATCCGCGGCCATCTTGCCGAGTTAGGGGCTCGTATTTTCCCAGTATTTTTATATTTCCCTGCTGTGAATTTTAAGGCATATCATATAAGTTTTTAGACATGTTTAAAATTAACAGAAACTTAGGGGTTTCCGGGGTTTCGTTTTCGTGTTTTCCGTCGATCGAACTTCTAATTAGTTGCTAACAAGCTAGTAATGGTTTAGTTGTCTCTGATACCACTGTAAGTCCATGTCACGCACCCCACGAACTTGCGGGGAGGCGGAATATATGAAAAACGATTATCAAAGCTTCGTAACACGGACTTGAGCGCATGAATCGTATCTAAACCGTTACTAGCAAACTACGAGAGGTTTAACTACTCGGATTCGAAGTTATACCTCACGTTACTTGTCCTTCGGGTCTTCATCGCTGTCCTCCACTCCTCGTAGGCTCCTTGGAACATCGGCACCTCAACGGCCTCCTCGAGTCAAAGGCGATCCACCTGAAAGCTCCTTCTGATCTCTAACTTGAGATAACTAGGTTGCTCAAAGTGCTAATCTAAGCTACCTAGGGGATATAGAGTGAGGTTATGGATGTATTAGTCTAGCTAACCCTTGATCTCAACACATGAGAGGTTAGGGTTAGGGTTTGAAGAATGAGAGAGCTTGAGGAGAGAGAAGGTGATGATAAGAATGAATATGAATAATGAGCTCATTAGAATATATCAACCATAAAAATTTATCAAATAAATAATATAAATGATTAATCATCATGGTTGATGCATTCACCTTGTGTGATTCATCATATGACTCATTAACTAATTAATGCATCATTTAATACAAAGGATGAATCACACAAATGAGTCATTAAGCAATTAATGCTTATGCCACCTTAACCCCCAAGTCACCTTGCTTCTAGAAGCTTCCCGGAAAACTACGAGAACGCCCCTCCAATCCGTGAAAACACGGAAAAACTTTAGACTGTATAAATCCAATAACCCGATACTAGAATTTGGCTTAAACCAAAGCTGGCTAGTAAAAACTGTCCGAACGTCACACGTGCGTTTAAACACATATGCGTCCGAACCCTTGTCGTAAAACCATACGACCTCTATATCGTTTCTCCTGGAGCAGAGAAACTCTCTGTGTGGGACTCTAAAGACTCGACACTACGCTGGCAGTGGGTTTAACCATAGACCGCAAGCAGCACTAGCTGTACGTAACGGTCTCCAGGTAGATGTCGATAAGAAGGCCGATGACTAAACCATCCGAACTCCTACTGAGCCTGTCCGTGACAATATCCGCGTAGTCCGGTCTGTTCGTCTAAGAGTATCACATGTATGGTCTAGGAAGGTGGAGAACGTCAGATCCCTAATAACCGTACAAGTCGTGCCGGTATGGCTCATGACCATTTGAGAATCTACTGATCAGTCCACCAGTAATTCTCCATCAGCCCTGGCCAGGGACTTATGGTAATGACCAACCAATCACAGTGCGATATCAACTCCCTATACCGGGAGAGACGAATCCCTAACAGTCGCTCACTGCCTCCATATGGCTTAGCACTGTACCCAACTAAAACCTGTTTGCATGACTCCTTTGAGCCATGGTAGGGTAGTAATCAAAGCACAGTGGGAACTCACACGAGACAAATGACGACCCTAAGTCAAAAGACTACCTGCACACATGTCACCTGAGAACTGCTATCTGACGTTAGGTATAATACCATCCAGTCAGTTCTCCTGCGAGTCATGTCCGGTGTACCCGTAACCTAAGGAGCACCTGTATACTATCTCCAGTACGACGTACTGATGGCTGTGGGACAGACCATCTCCCCACCTGGGATGAGAAGCGTATACACTAGTCTACTCCGGAGTATCGATGCCCTGTTTCGATAATCCTACGACTAGGGACAAGTATAGGATGTTGCTTATAGACTACACAGCCCCCACTAGTGTGACTGCCATCACAATGCTGGTAATCAAGCAAAGATCCTATGGGCTCTACTAATATGTATTAGTGATACGTAACAAGAAACATATGCACATATTAAAGTAGACTCAAACCAAGTAGCATACTACCATGTTTAGCAAGATTGTATATACAGCTGTGAATATCCCAAGCTTCCATTAAGTAATAAACATGTAAGTATGATACAATAATGGCCCCTAGGGCATATACACTAACATTTACATGCCATTGCATTGTTCATGCCATGTCACCCCTCTACCTCATTTGTAAAACAAATGATTTCCTAAAAGGAAAATCATACAAATGAGGTGTCCACTTCTAAAAGCTATTCCGCATAAATAAGGAATGCAACCCGGTACACGTATCGAAATACATATACACGTATTCATATAAAAATACGAATAGCCAAGAGAGAAAATGAATAGTGAACAATAATACTAGAATACACACACACACATATATATATACATATATAAATTATTAAATCAAAACCTGATTTAACAATCCGGCTTAATCCTAAACCGCTAGTATTATCAACTGTCCAATTAAAGTCTGTGTAGCCTGTACACATATTTAATCGGACACCAGTATGTACCAAGATATGTCATTTACACTTTATCGCCTGAACCGTGAAAACCCTCTATGTGGGACTCTAAAGACTCGTCAATACGCTGGCAGTGGGTTTAACCACAAGCACATCAGTGGCACTAGCTGTACGTAATGGCTACCTAGGTATTGAGCGAAAGGGAGGCCGACGAGCAAACTCATCCTGAAACCCCTACTGAGCCTAGAAGTGACAATCTCCGTACAGTCCGGTCTGTTCGTCTAAGAGTCTCGCATATCGATTCTAGGGGGTGGATAAAGTCAGACCCCTAATAACGCAATAATTCGTGTCGGTATGAAACCCATCACCACCTGATAAACTATTGATCCTAGATCAGTAATTCTCGACTACCTTAGCCAAGGATTTTTGGTGATGACCACCCGTGCACTGCGCGGCATCAACCCCCAGTACCGGGAGAGGCGAATCCCCGACGATCCACTCACTGCCTCCATATGGCTCGGGACTGTACCGAACTAAAACCTGTTTGCACGACTCCTTTGAGCCGTGGTAGGGTAGTAACCTGACAGTGACAATCTCCGTACAGTCCGATCTGTTCAACTAAGAGTATCGCATATCGAGTCTGGGGGTGGATAAAGTCAGACCCCTAATAACGCGATAATTCGTGTCGGTATGAAACGCATCACCACCTGAGAAACTACAGATCCTAGATCAGTAATTCTCGACTACCTTGCCCAAGGATTTCTGGTGGTGGCCACCCCTGCACTGCGCGACATCAACCCCTAATACAGGGAGAGACAAATCCCCGACGATCCATTCACTGCCTCCATGTGGTTTGGGACTGTACCGAACTAAAACCTGTTTGCATGACTCCTTTGAGCCGTGGTAGGGTAGTAATCAAAGCACAGTGGGAACTCACACGAGACAAATGATGATCTCAGGTCGACAGACTAACCTGTACACATGTCACCATGGAACTGCTATCTGACAATAGGTATAATACCAACTAGCAGGTTCCCGGCGAGTCCGTCCAGTGTACTCATAACCCAATGAGCACCTGTATACTATCTTAGGTGACTAACTGACACTAATAGCTTATGAGACGGGCCACCGCCCCTCGTTAGGGTCTGGATAAGTATACACCAGTCTACTCCGGAGTATTGATGCCCAGTCTCGATACTCCCATGACTAGGGAAATTTAAGGATGTGCTTATAAACCACCCAGCTCCCACGTATATGATCACCATCATAATGCTGGTAGTCAAGCAAGAATCCTATGGGCTCTATCAACATGTAATAGTGATCTGTAATACCATCTGAAGCATGTACATGATGATAAAGACAAATCAGATAGCATACTATCATCTCGAGTAAGACTGTTCTACCGGTATAGGTCCTCCCTCAATCATCACAATCGCGTGCCTGCGATTCAATAATTGACTTAAGGGCACTATAGCCAACAATCTCCCACTTGCACTTATGGCTAATTATTGCGGTGTCGCATACTCATAGCCCGTGTGATACCGAACACGCAACTTCTCTACTAATCAGTCTCGCAAAGCCTGTTTGCGAAACTATTGAGTTCGAGAAATAGCCTTAGTGAGTGAATCTGCTCCATTGTTTCTATCTTTATCTCTCTATATCTCAACTTCGCGGAGAAAGACTATCTCCCGAAATGAGCAATACCTGTCTTAGAATTTGTTTGGATATATGATGGGACCCGGTTCACAAATGAACTCCAAATCTAACAAACTTCTTAGACTGTATCATCCTTTGAATTTAATCAGTATCCTGCGCCATACCGGCCTCAGTATCCTCTTGGACCACCTGTCCAACATACTGTCCCCCAAAAGAGAGAAAACTATAACTCAGACAGCCACTCTATTATCCAGATCATCTTGGAAGCTTGAAATGATAACCGTCTCCCGAAGGAGGCTGCCATTATCATATGCCAAGAAGATCCACATATGTTCTTAACTACTTCCTAATGTTTCTCCAGGATTGGATTAATATATATGCTTATTGCTGCTAGTGCAAAAACAACATCTGGTGTGGTATTTGACATCACGTGATTGACTCAATTGCCTAAACAAGTGATATGCCAATCATGCAAATCCCTCTCCCCTTTAGTCTGAAAGTCATCCTTTAGAGAGGGTGACTCCATCACCTGCAGGTACACCACCATGCTAGGAGTCAACCATTCTAAAACACCTTTAGAATAATGTCAAAGTACCCAAATTAGGACACTTCCCAAATCTAGATCTAAAACCATAGATCTAGTAACCAGAAACCCTGATATTATATCCATATCCTATGTGGAGAAACAACTTTGTGACAACCACAGTATAACCGATCGTAGTATAGGAATTTCACTTCCTATAAAGTGCATGTTATCCAAATACCAGGACATCACACCCTACCACCTTCTTACCAGATCCATCTCCTATTCTGATGAAGTCAAAGCCTATGACTGTCACATCAAAAATAGATGATCTATCTCCGCTATAACTGCTCTAGTCTATAAATAGACATAAGCTACTTGCCCTCTATGCTTCCGCTGCTCCCACTAACTACAACAACTCTCTGGCAGAGTCATATACACGTGCACTTCTAAAGCTAGTTTAGAACGACGCTATACTCATCCTCCTGCCGGGTCTTATATTCTAGAACAGCAGCATTAGCAAGTCTGGGTAAACAAGAACCTCCCTATCACTGTTTCTGAGAAGACCGAAGTACCCCTCAGGTACCTGAGGGGTACCACCAAATCTGCGGAGTGGCTAATGGAATGTCATATCCAATTGAATCCTTAGGTTCTATTAAATTTTCAGTATTCGTTTGTGGTTCTAGAATTACTTCCAGTTCTACCTGTTAGTTATATGTATGCCCTAGAGGCCATTACTATACATGGGATGTATATTGTAGTGGATGCTTGGACATATATAGGGAGGACTTTCTTGCTCGACATGATAGAATGCTATCTGGTTGATCTTTACCTTAACGTGTACACTGATTGTCTCTCTGTTACATGTTGGTAAAGCCTTTAGGATGTGTACTTGACTACCTGGAGTATGATGCGGATCATACTAGTGGGGACATGGTAGTCCATAAGTACATCCTTCAAGGTCCTTAGTCGTGGGTGTATCGAGACGGGGCATCGATATACCAGAGTAGACTAGCGTATACCTTCTCGACCCATACAGATGGGCGATGGATGATCCCATATCCATTGGTGTTTGACATCATAGATGATATACGGGTGCTCAGTGGAGGCTGGGTACACTGGACGGACTCGCCGAGAACTCCCAGATGGTATTATACCTTACGTCAGATGGCAGTTCTCTGGTGACACTGGAACAGAGTAGTCTGTTGACCCGAGATCGTCATAAAGTCTTGTATGATTCCCACTGTGCTTTGATTTCCACCTTACCACGTCCAAGAGGGCGTGCAAAATGGTTGTTTTTGGGTACAGTCCCGAATCACATGGAGGTAATGAGCGATAGGAGGGGATTCGTCTCTCCCGGTATAGGGAGTTGATGTTGCGCTGTGTTCGATTGGCTATAACTGGAAATCCCTGGCCAGGGTTGCTGAGATTTACTGGTAAGTGTTACCAGTAGTTTCTCGAACTGTTATAGACCTCATATCGACATGACTTATCGAGCTACTGGGGTCTGACGTTTACCACCCCTAGGTGAGATATGCGACATATCAGACGACGAGACCGGACTGTACGGTAAGTGTTACTGGTTGGATTCACAGGAGTGTGAGCGGGCTTGCTCGTTAATCTTCTGATCGCTCAATACCCGGGTGGCCGTTACGTTTAGCAGATCGCTTGCGGCTTGTGGGTGTTTGATATGATCATCACCTACTGCCGGCGTATTGACGAGTCTTTAGAGTCCTACACAGAGGTTTCCTGGCTCAAGCGAAACGAAATAGGAGCGCATATGAGATATGTGCGGGATCGAGAATAATACCAGTATGTGATACTGAATTCTATTCTGGCGATTTGTATCATCGGACGGTTATATAAGATATTGTCGGGTTAACGAATCAAATATTGATTCGATAGATTGATACACTTGATATTAGTCGGTTATATGCAGTATGATCGGATCATTAAATCAAGTGTTGATTTAATGATTTAATGTATAATTATATATTTGATATATTACTTTACATTAACTAGTATTGGTTCACTTAAGATTATTTTCTCACTAGATTGTGCACATTGCATATATGATATATTTTTGTGCACTTGTTTGTATCATGTTTGATGATACATGCAAACTTGGGTGTGTGTATGCTTTAAACTATGATTAGGTTAATGGTTAGGGTTTGATTTACTTATTTATTTATTTTATTCATTTTTGGCAAAAATAAAATGGTAGTGGCTTTCTTTGTTTTATGCAAGAAGCTTCATGATGCTTCATGCAAAAGTCTACCATTTTGTTTTTTCCTTTAACCTAACCATTACACCTAAACCCTAGTTTAATCTCTACATGAGTTTACTTACCCATGGTTGCATTATGATAAGTATTCACTTGAATTATTATTTTGGAAATTAATTCATTTTCTTTCTTCTTCTTCATCTTCTTCAGGAAGAGAAGAAAACTTTCCTGAAAAAATTTCAAGTGATGAAATCAAGTGAGAAATCCAAATCCAAAGTGAACCCACTTCCTATTTCTTCATCCTCTACCACTTGCCATGTTGTATAGGGTGTTTTCTTAACAAGGTTCATGACCAAGTGAAGATGGAGCTTGAGATTGAGTCGCCTCGACGTAGATCATCTTCGGCACCGAAGTCAACGACCTAACCCGCTCATTTCTCCGATGAAACCGACGTTAGACTCTGGGATCCCGATGATCGCAGCGGAGGGACGTCATCTCGGAGCTAAAGAAGTGGTGGACCAGATCTACAAAGGTTGTAATCCCTTTCACTTATTAGCAAAGTTGTTTGCTTGCTTGTAGTTTCGCCTATCCTCTGGTTAACGATCGCATTAGGGTTTCTCGGCACATGCAAAAATTTGATTTTGGCATGGTTGATCAGTTGTAGAACCTCATGGGTGTGCCTAGGAACCCTACAGTGGTATCATAGCCTAGCTAGAGCCTTAGGCTATTTGTTTACGAAGTTAAAACCCCGATCGAACCCGTAATCGCAAAGTTAACCCACTCTTTGGAAATTTTTTCAAATCTGGGATTTTTCTATATTAAAAATTCCTAAAAAATTCAGCAGGGTTTTCTAAGAATTACCCTGAAAAATGAGCCTCCAATACCTCCACGTGGCCGTGGAACCGCGGCAACAAGCCACTTTTGGCGGCGGTTCCGCGGCAGGGTAAGGGTATTAGGGACGGTTTTTTGCACAGTAATTCTTAGCTCTGTTGTTACTATTTTATGGGTATTTTTAATCTGACTCAAGGGTTGAGTGTTCTGGGGTTTATTTTGTGTTCGTCGATTCGATCGGGAATTTTAAATTCGTTATGTGCTTTTCCGGATAATTTTTGAATATGTCAAAAAGTTCGATCAGATATAAATACCCACTTTTTCCCCTGCCGGGGAATTTCCAAGTGTTGGATTTTTTCCATGGTTTAAGGACGTTCTAAGTAGTGCAAGTAACGCGATGGTCCCTCTAGAAGACAACAAACCTTAACTCGATTATGTGACCGTCTTGAACTGCCCTTTGAACCTTAGGGTTTGGGGCAGTACGGCGTGCCACATGTGAGGCGTTGGCTTGACCCTTCTACGGCTGGACCGTTGATACTGTGGCATGAAGTGAATGTTTTTAAACTTATTTCATGTGTTGAGCTGTTTCGGGAAAACTTGGGTGTTTGATTGTTCGATCGAAAAGTTTAACATTTTCTATTTATCTGGAATTTGACACAATATTTGGAATTCACAAATAGTTATGAGATAACTAATATGAATGTTATAAACATAGCACTTTAGTCTCACTTGATCGGTTGCCACGGAATTTTGATGCGATCAAAAGTCTGTCGCAATCACGTAGCGTACGCGGATACTCGCCAGATAAACTTAATAGACAGCTACATCCCTTAGCCCCGACCAAGTGATTGTAGGAGAACCCCGTCACCGAAAGCATCCATTCGGGTGCTCGCGGTAGCGGTGTTCCGCCTTGGTGCACTTCGTCGACGGTATCGGGGGTACGGCCGTCTACTAAAGTTTGCGATGAGCATTCGATCAGAATGCCGGGAATCCTATTGAATTGCCCGACTTGATATTGAAAAGTGTTTTCGATAATGAGACTAAAATGCGGGGTTTATAATTGTTAGGCATGCGATGTCTAAGGAATTCATTTGGTTAGGCATGTGATGTCTAAGCAGTTTGCGGATTCCAACTGTTGTAGTTTTACACTTTCTTTTCTGCGACCGTAAGTGTAATATGTGATATCGCCGGTTTCGTTGCTATATGTCAACGACAATTGGGATACGCATGTATACTTACGTTG
Source organism: Agapanthus africanus (assembly GCA_030015575.1). Classification (NCBI taxonomy): domain Eukaryota; kingdom Viridiplantae; phylum Streptophyta; class Magnoliopsida; order Asparagales; family Amaryllidaceae; genus Agapanthus; species Agapanthus africanus. Next base: position 140,046,636 of record CM057345.1, on the reverse strand, counting down.
ATGACGTGTGATATTATGTGTTGCTGGATATGTTACATTGGATCGTCGTGTTTGAATAGCCGGGTTTTTTTTATGTGAGATGAGTGTTTTTCATTTTCATTCATGTAAAAACTTGTATGTAATATTCTTTTATTGGGGCACTTCCAGGTTGCGGAAGATGTCACCATTGTATATTATTTACTTTTCCGCACTAGGATAGACCCAAGGAGGAGGGCACAAGTAACCGGGTTCTGGAGTCCAGTGGGAGACCAACTCGAGGAGTCGAGTCCGGGTCTCCTAACTCTAGAATTTGGTAGGGTTGCTTGCCGCTCTCATAGGGGTCTAGGGGTGTGGGTTTGGCTATTCATCGCAACCGTGGAATCCGTGTTTTATACTGGCTCGTATTGAAAACACGGACGTCCTAGTATATCCAATGTTTCATATGTTTCTTCTGCTGCGATATCTGTGATGTGATCATTTGATATGCTGTGATGGATACTGTATATAGTATATACGATATATTATATAGACGTTACTTACGTTTTACACCCGCACTAGCCCTGCCCCGCTCTGCCGTTAGTAACCTAACCTAACGGTACACGAGGGGACATCGAGGCGAATGCGGATGGCATAAGTGTACGTCGTATTTATCTGTGATGTTTAGGTGACTTAAATGATGGGATATTCATTAATGAGATTAATGAAAGAAAAGGAACCTAAAGATGTTGTGGAATCAAATTTTCAAAAACAGGTAGCTACAGTTCTTTCTTTGCATCGCGGTGTTCCTTGTAGAACATCCTGCACTTTATTCGATAAGGAAAGAGCCGACGATCCCTTCACCGGGAGTGACCCCTTTAGCAAAACCAGAAAAGCCTAAAAAACACTCCATTTCAAAATTCATTCGATCCTACAACGATATCAAGTTCATTACGCAATAGGTTTTCAGAAAAACCTGACGTAGCCCTCCGTCATTTCAGATAAGTACTACTTAGTATTCGTGCTGCGGTAGTTTGGCATTCGTCAAGGCGTAGTGTACGGTAGCTAACTAGTATTTATCTGCTTATGCATATGATGCAGATTGGATTAGGGTATTCGTACGGCATTATTTGGCATTCATCAAGGGTCGTGCGGGTGGGTTTAATTCAATCAAGAAATGTACAGGTTGAACTTGACTAGTGGACTATGGGTTGTTTGGCATTCGTCAGGGTCATAGGACGCTAAGGGCAAAATTATCGGGAATTTCAAGTGTTGAAATTTGCAATGAGATTACATACCTTCTATGAGATAGTTGGATCCCGATACCCGCTGCGAGTAATTGTTACTCCTGGGAGAGTTTTACACATTACAATTAGCCGATCAAGTAGGTGTCTAGAAAGGTGTCAACGGGGTTACGCCTCTGGAAAAACGAGGTTTACTGTAATTAGGTCCGTGCGAAAGCACAGGGCACCTCCCTTAAAGTACCGACACTGGCCTCGCTGAAAGATTAGCGAACTTGTAGCGTGTAATTATTCCCGGCTAGTCTTTCCTTTTAGGGTTTGAGGGAAGATTTGAGAAAAACAGTGGGAGCCATCCTGATTAGATAAAATAATAACCAATCTGATCTTGCAAGAGCATATGCTGAGTGTTTTCTTCTCTCTCTCTCCAGGTAGCAACCATATCACGCCTTAATCAAGATAATAAAACGGATATATTGACTGAACCCGCTTGTTATACTGAGCTGGGGAACGTTGGTCCTGCTCCAACTTATAATTGTTATAAGACAGAGAAGGAAATTGGGGAATACCAGATTTCCCGTGCCGCCCAAACGAAGAAAGTGCATGTTGATGCATCATCTTCGGGTGTGTTCGTTATATAGAACTGTTTCTCAGTATCCTTTACGTCCTGAATATGTGATACCGGATCAGGATCCCGCATATTTAAGCTGTTACATGGGCTACAGATAGGTAAAGAACTGAGAACGGGTGATAAGTTTCATGAGACAGAAAACGGTGAAAGTGTTGCAGCCAAGTCTGTTGGTCACTGTCACCCTGTATTCCAAATACATTGATTCTGAACGAATGTTATTAGATACCGAACCTGATATACAAAATCATATCAGTCTCTTTATTAGTAAAGAAATGATAAAATTTTGTATTGTTGGATAATGTTTTGAACATTTCCTATTTCAAAAGTTGATCGGTTCAGGCACGTTATCTAAAAGCATTGACGTTCTAAATCAAACTACAGTTCCTAGTATAAAGAACACACACAAGAGGAAGAGTTCAGAAATGAACAAATCCTTCTTGAGGTATTGTAGACTAGGTCATATCAATGTGACACGACTGGCTAAAGTTACATTTAGATGCATATTTAAATCAGTTTGAATTTACATCTTGTGAAACTTGCCAGTCATGTCACAAAGATTAGATGACCATAGCTCTGTTTATTAGAAACAGAGAAAGAGTTAGTAAACTCTTGGGACTGATACATGATGATGTATGTAAGGTCCCCTGTCTGTACATACCAAGACCGGTCCTTTGTACTTCATTACATTCTCTGATAATCTCTCAAGATTCAGACATATGTTCCTGTTGAAACACAAGTCCGAACCTTTTGAGATATTCATAGAATATAAGTTAGAAGTAGAGAACTCAAATACGGGTATAAGTATTATGTCCAATGATGAGATCAAGGAGGAGAATACTTGAGCACGGAATTCCTGGATTATTCTAAAGGAGAATGAGATTCTCTCTCAGCATTACTCCTCCGTATACACCACAGCACGTCGATGTATTGGGGCGGAGCAATAGCACCCTATGTGATATGATGTGCTCTATGATGAGTACTACTGAGTTTCCCATTTCTTTTTGGGAGTTATGCGCTTGAGAAGCTGCATACCTATTGAATAGGGTTCGAATCAAATCAGTGCCTACCACTCCATATAAGATATGGTATGGGAAGAGCCTATCTCTTAAGTAAGTTAAGATTTGGGATTGTCCGGCCTATGTCGAAAACAAAATCCGGACAAGATCGAGGCAAGGTCAGTTCTGTAGAACTGGAAAAGTTTCAGCTATACAAACTACAGCTAATGATTTGACAGAACCAGTGGATTCAATAGTCCCCGACGAACCTCAGCCTCTCCGCCGATCTGGTAGGGTTCCTCATCCGCCAGAGAGATACTTCGGTTTCTCTATGACAGTGGGAGCGAGGATTGCATCATGAGATGATGACCCAACTAGTTTCGAGCAGGCCATCAAGAGTAGGGACTTTGTAAGAATGGCTGGATGCTTAGCGATCTGAGATGGAATCCATGTACACCAACAAAGTATGGACTTTGGTTGCTATATCTGAAGGGTTAAATCCCCATCAGGAGCAAGTATATCTTGAGAAGATTACTAGGTGTAGATGAAAACGTTGAGACTTTCAAGCTAGACTTGTTAAAGGTTTTCGTCATCGACCAGGCATGGATAATGATAAAACTTTTTCAAGTAGCTATGCTTAAGTCCATCCAGATCCTACTTGCCACGGCTACATACCATGACTACGATATCTGGTGGTTGGGTGTCATGACTGCTTTTCTAAAATGATGTTTTAGAAGAGAGCGTCTGTAAGTACACAGCCAGAGGGCTTCGTAGACACTGGGAGCAGCGGAAACGTGTACAAGTTGCTTTATAGGATAAAGCAGGCATCGTGGAGTTGGAACGTCTATTTTATGGTAGTCAAAGAGTTTGACTTCTTCAAAATGGTAGATGAACCTTGTATAAACAAAAAGGTAGTAGGGAGTATGGTGGTGATCCTCGTAGAGTACGTGGATGACATACTCTTGATAGGGAAGGAGTTTCCTATGCTACGCTCGGTCAATCTCCGCTTATCACAAGGATTCTCCATAAAGGATCAAAGTGATGCTTCCTAAATCCTGGGTTTTGGATCTATGAGATAGATCTAATTAGATGTTAGGATACTCACTAGTTGTAGTGAGATGGTATCAATTGATCCTGAGAAGAATCACTGGAATAGTTCCAGGGTGATAAGGATGACTGAAAGTCAGTCGCAGGCATTGTCTTTACCCTCAATGGAGGGACGGTATGTTGGAAGAGTTCCAAGCTAGATACTGTGGCTTACTAGACGATAAAGGCTGCATACATCGCTACTTAAGATACTACCAAAGAGGCTGTCTGGGTGTATATTAATTCATGAGATGAACTTAGTTCCTCCCATTGTGTGACAACGGAGTTATGGCTTATGCCAAGGAACGTCCGTCCCATCAGTGATCCAGATATATTCTAAGGCAGTATCACCTGATCAAGGAGATGGTTGATCTCCAAGGTATCGAGGTTAGGAGAGTAGACTCAGAGGACAACACGGCGGATCCACTCACAAAGGCCTTTTCCCAGAGACAGACTTTTTTGGGATGGTTGAGTATAAGATACTGCAACCACTGCTACAGATGGCCCTAGTGCAAGTGGGAGATTGTTAGTTATATGTATGCCCTAGAGGCCATTACTATACATGGGATGTATATTGTAGTGGATGCTTGGACATATATAGGGAGGACTTTCTTTCTCGACATGATAGTATGCTATCTGGTTGCTCTTTACCTTAACATGTACACTGATTGTCTCTCTGTTACATGTTGGTAAAGACCTTAGGATGTGTACTTGACTACCTGGACTATGATGCGGATCATACTAGTAGGGACATGGTAGTCCATAAGTACAACTTTCAAGGTCCCTAGTCATGGGTGTATCGAGACGGGGCATCGATATACCAGAGTAGACTAGCGTATACCTTCTCGACCCATACAGATGGGCGATGGGTGATCCCATATCCATTGGTGTTTGACATCAGAGATGATATACGGGTGCTCAGTGGAGACTGGGTACACTGGAAGGACTCGCCGAGAACTCCCAGATGGTATTATACCTTACGTCAGATGGCTGTTCTCTGGTGACACTGGTACAGAGTAGTCTGTTGACCCGAGATCGTCATAGAGTCTTGTGTGATTCCCACTGTTCTTTGATTTCCACCTTACCACGTCCAAGAGGGCGTGCAAAACGGTGGTTTTTGGGTACAGTCCCGAATCATATGGAGGCAATGAGCGATAGGAGGGGATTCGTCTCTCCCGGTATAGGGAGTTGATGTTGCGCTGTGTTCGATTGGCTATAACCGGAAATCCCTGGCCAGGGTTGTTGAGATTTACTGGTAAGTGTTACCAGTAGTTTCTCGAACTGTTATAGACCTTATATCGACACGACTTATTGAGCTACTGGGGTCTGACGTTTACCACCCCTAGGCGAGATATGCGACATATCAGACGACGAGACCGGACTGTACGGTAAGTGTTACTGGTTGGATTCACAGGAGTGTGAGCGGGCTTGCTCGTTGATCTTCTGATCGCTCAATACCTGGATGGCCGTTACGTTTGGCAGACCGCTTGCGGCTTGTGGGTGTTTGATATGATCATCACCTACTGCCGGCGTATTGACGAGTCTTTAAAGTCCTACACAGAGGTTTCCTGGCTCAAGCGAAATGAAATAGGAGCGCATATGAGATATGTGCGGGACCGAGAATAATACCAGTATGTGATACTGAATTTTATTCTTGCGATTTGTATCATCGGACGGTTATATAAGATATAGCCGGGTTAACGAATCAAATGTTGATTCGATAGATTGATACACTTGATATTAGTCGGTTATATGCAGTATGACCGGATCATTAAATCAAGTGTTGATTTAATGATTTAATGTATAATTATATATTTAATATATTACTTTACATTAACTAGTATTGGTTCACTTAAGATTATTTTCTCACTAGATTGTGCACGTTGTATATATGATATATTTTTGTGCATTTGTTTGTATCATGTTTGATGATACATGCAAACTTGGGTGTGTGTATACTTTAAACTATGATTAGATTAATGGTTAGGGTTTGATTTACTTATTTATTTATTTTATTCATTTTTGGCAAAAATAAAATGGTAGTGGCTTTCTTTGTTTTATGCAAGAAGCTTCATGATGCTTCATGCAAAAGTCTACCATTTTGTTTTTTCCTTTAACCTAACCATTACACCTAAACCCTAGTTTAATCTCTACATGAGTTTACTCACCCATGGTTGCATTATGATAAGTATTCACTTGAATTATTATTTTGGAAATTAATTCATTTTCTTTCTTCTTCTTCATCTTCTTCAGGAAGAGAAGAAAACTTTCCTGAAAAAATTTCAAGTGATGAAATCAAGTGAGAAATCCAAATCCAAAGTGAACCCACTTCCTATTTCTTCATCCTCTACCACTTGCCATGTTGTATAGGGTGTTTTCTTCACAAGGTTCATGACCAAGTGAAGATGGAGCTTGAGATTGAGTCGCCTCGACGTAGATCATCTTCGGCACCGAAGTCAACGACCTAGCCCGCTCATTTCTCCGATGAAACCGACGTTAGACTCAGGGATCCCGATGATCGCAGCGGAGGGACGTCATCTCGGAGCTAAAGAAGTGGTGGACCAGATCTACAAAGCTTGTAATCCCTTTCACTTATTAGCAAAGTTGTTTGCTTGCTTGTAGTTTCGCCTATCCTCTGGTTATAGATCGCATTAGGGTTTCTCGGCACATGCAAAAATTTGATTTTGGCATGGTTGAACAGTTGTAGAACCTCATGGGTGTGCCTATGAACCCTACACTACCATACTCCCACTTATGTTTTCTGAAAAGAATCCATTTTACTAAAACTGGTGGCGAGTCAAGAACAATATAACTATTGATCTTCCAGATGGTAGAAAGTTAACCCTCGTCAAAGCCCGGGATAACCCACAAACTGGGATTACTGAAACATGCCTTGAGTTTATCCGGATTCTGGTTTTAAGCATCAGCCAGACAACTCCCTATACCTTAACATCGTTAAGATACGAAACCATTCTATATACCATATAGAAACAAATGCACTAATTTAATTGGAACCAGATTCAAAAACATGCAGCTTTCTCCAGTGCATATCAACCAAATGGAAGGAGGTCAATCAACATTACTCAACTAGGAGTGTATCCATATATGAGTAACCTGAAAGAGAAGTAAGTTCTCAAAACCATTACTATCAACGGAATACCAAACACGGGTATCTATATCTTCGACTACCTCGAAAAATCCTGATACTTGCAACACATGGTTCTCTACTTTATTCTTATACCTATAACTTCTCAAAATCTGGACCTTGTATTTCAATGAAATATTTGTCTAAAACTAGAGAAGTCATAAGTAAACAGAATATAGTAAGAGTACCAACCCCTCTGTCCTAATGGACATCGGAAAATATACAATACTCTGTATAAGTCCACTGAGTTTAATAACTCAAACCCTATGCGTCGTAGGCTGAAAACTTTATTATGGTTAAAAAGAATTACACCGCCGTTTAATGCTCCTTACCTAACCATCAACTGATATAGGTAAATTCCATAGACATAATTTCAAAAAGTTATATCTCACTTTATAAAATAAACGTACAGATATATCAGTTTGAAATTGGTGCATAACGACGGATATTCAAAACCAAATATTTGTCGTCAGGTAAAACCCCAGGTGATTTTCTCAAATATCACCAATTACAACGAATTACGATATAATGAGGATATAATCACCTAATTCCCAATATCTTACTTCCACTCACCATCTGTAACACTATACAGATGTGAGAATCAAACCTGGTAAATACATACCCTGAAATTAGAATCCAATTGGGAAACAGTTTTCAATTAACATTGCACAGTAAACTGAAACATGAAAATGTTTCGAAGGGTTAGCTGGGTATTCCTAGTAATGCCTCTTCCACTATTCAGATTCATGACTGTAATCGTATATTTCTTTGCCATCTCTCCAATCCCTTTATTTGTCTTTACTCGTTACCTTCTGTACACCATACTTAGGCTAATTGGTTTTCTTCCTTCCCTACCCTTCGGCACTAGCCTAAGGTTTGGATAAAGACTATCTAATAAGCGTAATAGGTGTACTCTCCTAATACTAGGAGCCCTCGCAACCTCAGAGAAGGTAAAGAGAAAAGACAATTGAATAATCCTTATTCTATTCCTCCAGAACCAGAATCCATCCTCGAACTGGAACAAGTTCCTTCGAGTTCGTATGTAATTATACGATGGCATATCCAATAAATGTGGATCTTCGTAGTGATATGGAATGATCCGGAGAAAAGCAAAGGTGAACTAAGAGTGGCAGGGTTACACACGGTTTCGTCGTGAATGATAGTAGTCGCAATGTCCTTTGCCCTCAATCTAATCCCTTTATATGTCTTCACTTATTACTTTCTGTACACCACACTTAGGCTAATTGGTTTTCTTCCTTCCCCTCCTTTCGGCACTTTCTTATGGTTTGGAATAAGACCATCCAATATGTGCAATAGGTGTACTCTCCTAATAACGGGAGCTCTCGCAACCTGAGAGAAGGTAAAGGGAAAAGACAACCGAATAATCCTATTCCATTTCTCCTGAACCAGAATCCATCCTTGAATCGGAACAAGTTCCTTCGAGTTCGTATGTAACTATATGATAGAATATCCAAAAAATGTTGATCTTCGTAGTGATACGGAGTGTTCTGGAGAAATGCAATTGGAAAGAAGGAGCGGCAATGATTTATGCGACTAAATGACAATCCAAAAGCCAAAGTGTTTTAAGAAAGTTCGGTTAACTTGGTTCATGAGTTTTAGTTTAGGGCGGGACATGGTCGCTGCCAAAGAGAGAGAGAGAGAGAGAAAAGAAACACTCAGCGTGCACTCTAACCTAGATCAGAATGGTTAATTATTTTACCTAATCAGGATGGCTCCCACTATTTTCTCGAATTCTCCTCCAAACCCAAAAGAAGAATTAGTCGGGACCATCTAAAATCACCCGAGAAGTAACACCTACTCATCAGTGGGAATCGGGATCCAACTATCATCGCATGATAACTTGATGGAAGCCACTCAAATCACCACACTCCGGAAGGTATGGGCATGCCTGGCAAGTTTCCTGTACGTTTGAAACTCCCGATGTGGTTTTTACCCCTAACGGTTTATGACCTTGACTAGGTCAACAAACCATAAACCGCTAGTCAAGTTCAATCCGTTATTTTCTTGATTGCATTAAACCCACCCGCACGTGCCCTTGACTAGGTCAACAAGGCCGCACGACTGTCCTAACCAATCGCATTTACAATGCACAGAAAAGTACCACTTAGCTACCGTATACTACGCATTGACTAGGTCAACAAATGTAGCATGAATACTAAATATTACTAATCTGAAATAACGGAGGGCTACGGCTGGTTTTTGGCGAAAAACCTTTAACGTAATGAACTTGATATCGTTGAAGGAACTCGAGTGGTTTTACAAATATATAGTAGCGCAAACTTTTGCTAAAGAGGTCACTCCCTGTGAAGGGATCTCAGCTCTTTCCTCATCGAATGAGGTGGAGGATATTCCAAACTGAACACCACGATGCAAAGTAAAAGAATTGACTATAGTGAAGTTATTACGATGACGCAAACTTCTGCCCAAGGGGTCACTCCCGATGAAGGGATCTCGGCCCTTGCCTCGTCGAATGAGGTGCTGGATATTAATAACCGAATACCGCTGTGCAAAGCAAAAGAAAACGTCTGTAATATCATTTTAAAAAAAAACTTGGTTCCAACAACATCATATATAGGTTTGTTTTCCATGCATTGATCAGAATCAACGCAGTCCCATCAATTAATCACACCAGAAAAGAACAAAAATATGATGTACGTATATGCCATCCGCATTCGCCACTTGGCCCCGTCATCACCCGTTAGGTTACTTAACTAACGACAGAGCGGGGGCTGGACTAGTGCGGGTGCAAAACATATACAACATCTACTAGTATATATATAAATCTATATAACAATCATCCCAGGCATGATATAAAGTAACATCTCAGAATCAAAGCCAAGCAACACAGAGTGGTGGATAATCCTGGAGCCCCGGGTTTCACTTGGGCCGCAAATGAGACCCGACGTTCCCCTGTCGTGTGGATAGCCTGTGCAATGAAAATCTAGACCCCTAAGAGTGCGGCAAGTTACCCGTCAATCCCAGAAATGAGGCCACCCCAATCAACAACATGAATGGGTCACCCAGCACTTCACGGAATCCGGTAACTTGAGCACCTCTCCCTGGTCAACCTATACCCCCTACGAGTGCGGCGAATAGCCCGCCAATTCTAGAGTAAGGTCCCCTCCGTCTTAATGCCATGAGATGTGGACACGTTTCCCTATAGAACCCGGCTATTCGTGCACTCCACCATGGGGTAATCCTAGTACAGAAAAGAAAATAATATGTACAAGGGTGACATCGACCTCAACCCGGTCATGCCCCAAACAAATAATATACAAACTGGCAGTGACGGCAGTCCACATGTCGGACGCTCGCCCCGCAATATTAAATGTACAAATGAATCTAAACTGTACTAACATTGCACCCAAGCTATCCACCACGACGATCCAGCCACAACACAGAACATCAACATGAATGTCACGTTCACAAACTCGTCTAAAAGAACATATAGCAATTAGACGAGTTGTACCGCTCTAATGACATTCACGGCTGCAGATAGTAATACATATACTGTAAACATTTAAACAATGCTAAAATATCGACTATGAAACACCCCGAATTGCCCCTGAACAAAAGATAACACTATATCCAAACTGGGCAAAACAAATAATACCACTACACTAATATTCCAGAGACCGGACAACCCTACAAAATTCAAGTCCAAACTCACCTAAAAAACCGGCCACACCCATTTTTTAAGCAATCTCACCGGGTCAAATCCGGTGAATGGTGCTCTTTTTTGTAGGGTGTTCTAGATGTATCACAAATAGCCTTCTGCAAATGTTTTAATTTTTTTTTGAAGACTTTGAAAAAATCGACAGAGATTGGAAAAATGTCGGTATCGTTTTGGAGTTGTTTCGGTTTCGATACTTTAAAATCATCTAAACTAGCTAGCTAAGGGTTTAAGGGTTGGCTCTGATACCATGTTGGGTTACGGCAGCTCCCCGGCCGTCAAACCGTGACCAAATACAGAACAAAATTTTTCTAAACAGGCATTACCACAACCCGATGCCCGGATCTACCTTTAACCCTATACTAGCAAACATATAAAGAGGAGTTAGATGGTTATACCGAAAGAACCAAGTCCTTCGGGTCTTCAACCATCATCCCAAGCTCCTAGTGGTCGCGGATCGAATTTGGTTGCCGGTCCTCCTCTATCTACGATGATCTACCCGAGAGAAACGGCGTAAGCTTCAACCTTGCCTAGCAAGGCAACCGACGCTCTAAGGTTGCTAGTAATGGGAGTGGAGGTGTAGGATTATCTCACTATAATTTTTCTCTCATCAAAATGCTCCAAAGAGCAACTCAAGAAGAAGAATGAGGGGTGAGGAAAAAAATGGCATGAGCAACCATGGAAATGGCTAAGTCTCTCAAGTGAGTAATCAAACAAGTGAAGAAAAATCAAAAGCATGGCATGTAAGGAAAATGGTGGCTGCCTCTATCCAATAATGTACTAAAAAAATCTCCTCTCATTTAACAATAAAATAAACAAGACCCATACCTCTTTACATGCCATTGCATTGTTCATGCCATATCACCCCTCCACCTCATTTGTAAAACAAATGATTTCCTAAAAGGAAAATCATACAAATGAGGTTTCCACTTCTAAAAGCTATTCCGCATAAATACGGAATGCAACCCGGTACACGTATCGAAATACATATACGCGTATTCGTACAAAAATACGAATAGCCAAGGGAGAAAATGAATAGTGAACAATAATACTAGAATACACACACACACACATATAAATTATTAAATCAAAACCCGATTTAATAATCCAGCTTAATCCTAAGCCGCTAGTATTATCAACCATCCGATTAAAGTCTGTGCAGCCTGTACACATATTTAATCGGACACCTGTATGTACCAACATACGTCATCTACACCAAATCTCCTGAACCGTGAAAACCCTCTGCGTGGGACTCTAAAAACTCGTCAATACGCTGGCAGTGGGTTTAGCCATAAGCACGTCATCGGCACTAGCTGTACGTAACGGCTACCCAGGTATTGAGCGAAAGGGAGGCCGAAGAGCAAACTCATCCTGAAAGCCCTACTGAGCCTGACAGTGACAATCTCCGTACAGTCCGGTCTGTTCGTCTAAGAGTATCGCATATCGAGTCTAGGGGGTGGATAAAGTCAGACCCCCTAATAACGCGATAATTCGTGTCGGTATGAAACCCATCACCACCTGAGAAACTACTGATCCTAGATTAGTAATTCTCGACTACCTTGACCAAGGATTTCTGGTGATGGCCACCCGTGCAATGCGCGACATCAACCTCTAATACCGGGAGAGGCGAATCCCCGACGATCCACTCACTGCCTCCATGTGGATCGGGACTATACCCAACTAAAACCTTTTTGCATGACTCCTTTGAGCCATGGTAGGGTAGTAATCAAAGCACAGTGGGAACTCACACGAGAAAAATGACGATCTCAGGTCGACACACTAACCTGTACACATGTCACCTAGGAACTGCTATCTGACAATAGGTATAGTACCAACTAGCAGGTTCCTGACGAGTACATCCAGTGTACTCATAACCCAATGAGCACCTGTATACTATTTTAGGTGACTAACTGACACCAATGGCTTGTGAGACCGGCCACTGCCCCTCGTCAGGGTCTGGATGAGTATACGCCAGTCTACTCCGGAATACTGATGCCCAGTCTCGATACTCCTATGACTAGGGACCTTTAAGGATGTGCTTATAGACCACCCAGCTCCCACGTATATGATCGCCATCACAATACTGGCAGTCAAGCAAGAATCCTATGGGCTCTATCAACATATAATAGTGATCTGTAATACCACCTAAAGCATGTACATGATGATAAAGACAAACCAGATAGCATACTATCATCTCAAGTAAGACTGTTCTACCGGTATAGATCTTCCCTCAATCATCACAATCGCGTGCCTGGGATTCAATAATTGACTTGAGGGTATGTAACATTTTGGAAAATTATAAATATTTTTAAATATGGGGATAATAAGTTTACAAAAGCGATATCACATACAAATTTTGGTATCGAAATTATATCCGTAAAAATGTAATTATTTTGGCAACTGTAAAGAAAAGTGTGTGAAATCATAAAAATGATATTTTTAATTATTTTAACATGACATTATATTATACTTTAAGATAATGATATATAAGTGTTAGAATAAGTATTTCATTCTTTTTAAACATAAATTTAGATTTTTACATGAAGGGTTTTAATTGAAGAAAAATAATTTTCTTTTATTTCTTTTATTTAAAATGAGGACGAGTTTATGTTAGCTAGGTTTAACCCCCACCTTAAACACACCCTCACCCATGCTCAACTCCCTCCACCTCTTTCTTCTCACTTTACACCTCCTCCTTCTCAATTGACACCTCCAACTTACAACCCTCCACCTCATGCTCTCTCTACACAACAAAATACGTAGAAATTCCTTTAGCTTTCTCAACTGAACAAACATAATTCTTCAAGCTCCTAATACAACAAAATTCCCAAGTATTCATCATATCAAAGAATGAAGCCATGTCCCTTCATCAAATTATTCACCGCCTCAATCTTGGTTCACTACAACACCTAGGAGCTTCCATCATACAATCCTTGAGTTGGAATTTCTTTGTTCTCATTCCATATAGGTAAATATAATCTTGCTTTTAAATTTTTAAGTGATAGTAAGTTTTACTTGCTGGCTGAATATCTGTGACATGCTAGGGTTTTGAATTTTTTTGATAACTCTCTATTGATAATTAGCTAATTGTTAAAACTAAAAAGTTGTAGATAAATGCCATATCATTTAGCCAAAAAACGTTTGGTTAAGTTTTACTGTAGAATAAAATTTATGCGAATTTTTAAAGAAAGGGTTTCCAAACTGGAAATTTCATTTCCAGTGGCTGTTTTTCACTCAAATTGTAACAATTTTATTAATTTTTCTGTTAACAATTTGGAGAATCTGAAAGTTGTAGGCTATAGAAAATTTTGTGTAGATAAATCTAAAAATTTCATTTTTCTTATTCTATTTACAAAATCTAGAGATATCAAATTTTTAGTGAAGATTGTTTTCTGGTTTCTGCAGATTATCCAGAAACATGTTTTTATTTTGAATTTTATTTCATATCCTATACATAGAAATTGGAAAAGATATTTTAGGGTATCAAAGTTAACTCCTTTAAAATTGTGTATAATTTTAGTTTCACTCTAAATATTATGTTTACGATTTCTGGTGATTTTTCGAAGCGAGCCCAAAAAACTGCCGTTTTTTGAGCCAACATTTTCAAACAATATGCATCCGAGCATTGTATTTTTCTCGCTACATTTTGCCAGTAAGATAATGTTATTGACGAGCATGTTCTTACATTTGAATGTGTATTAACAAAGATGCTGAAGGTGTTGAGACGAGGAAAAGCGATTGTGGATTTCGACGAGTTCGACAAATTGGTGAGTAGATTTACAACTATGGGAGAAGTCGGGTGGATGTCGTATAGCACCCCCGCAACCTTATAATTAGGATAGTTATGCTATCTAGATAGTTTTTAGAGTTAATTCAAGTTAATGGTATTAGTTTTCTGTTGTATCTAGTATATTATTCATGTGCATATAGTTTTATTCATGGTTGGGTGAAGTTATACGGGGGATCATGCCGTACGTGAGATGATTTAGATATTGTGATAATGTGGATATTGTACGAGGAATCATACCGTACTTGTGATGATGAGATTAGCGTGTCGAATATGGCAAAGTTTTCTTTAGACTCGTGGAGTCATGTTTTATTTCTTTTTAAAACGTAATACTTGAGTGAGCTATACTTTTTTTAAAAACTAACGATTCGTTTCTCTTTTAAATGATAAATGACAAGGATGCGATGCTAATTTCCAAAACGAATATCTATTTTAACCTAAGGAAGATTCCTTATTTCAAAACAAACGTTTCATTCCATTTTCGAAGATAATAGTATAACTCATAGAAAGTAGTTACATTTAATAGTTACGCTTAGGTTTACTTTAGATGTTCGCGATACATTTATCGATGTTATATGTTTCCGTGATATGAACACAATGATAGAACACTGCACAACTACCAATGAGTATTATGTTGCACAAGCACATACGCATATGTTACACTACACCTCATTGGTATTGCCATGTCACTGTAGGACTGTTATACTACGTGATGCGTATGTAGATGTCGATACGAGTATGCTATATACACTTTTAGAACACTTGCACAAATACTAATGATTGACATGCTGCACTAGCACAGACGCGTATGCTACACCACATATCATTAGTATTTCCATGACACAGTAGAATTGATACATTTGTTGCCTGCATGTCTATATTTACGTACAGTCCATCATTGCCTGCTGAATTATTGTGAACATTAGTAACTTGGATAATCGTATTTGATTCTTATGAGTTTTCAGGATGTTTTACTTTTGATGATATATATCAGTAATATGGGACCCTATAATATATGTATATATATAATATATCATCAGAATGATCTATGAAAGTACCTTATTCTTTACTTGATATTTCTGGATACGACGAGTTGACGTCCACCATGAGCTTGATGTTTTCTGATTGTTTTATTCTGAACCGAGTATGGGAGATATATGGTTACGGACTTGCTACTTCTCCGGGCTGAGTGTGGGAGTATACAGTCGGATATATGGTGGACCCAATCGAGACCGAG
Organism: Agapanthus africanus; assembly: GCA_030015575.1. Taxonomy (NCBI): domain Eukaryota; kingdom Viridiplantae; phylum Streptophyta; class Magnoliopsida; order Asparagales; family Amaryllidaceae; genus Agapanthus; species Agapanthus africanus. The sequence continues at coordinate 140,030,868 of CM057345.1, read as the reverse complement.
GGGCAGGATAGCCACATTAGAGGCGGGGAGCCTAGCGAGGACACTCGATACGGGAGATAGAGATGAGAACGACAGATATCCAGGGAATACTGACCGGGGCTCGATTTGGGCACGGAGGATATCCAGGGGATACCAACAGGGGCCAGGGATATCGGGTGGCGATCATTTATTGAGATGGTGTTGATGATATCTGAATTTACGTGTCAGTGTTGGATATGAGAGATTTGAGGATTTGCGTGTCGGAGATGGACACGAGGGATTTCTGATTTCGGGTGTCGATACTGGACATCCAGATGTTGATAGGTTGCTATCATATGAGGTATACAGTTATGTTATGAGTTATTGTAGCCGACCAGGACTGATCCGGGAGACAGTACCTGCATACCTTTTTACGGGTTATTGCATATAGAAAGGAATTCAAAATCGAGCTATAGCCTCATTATTTTGACGTGTCTAATATGACACTGGGATCTTTTAAATTGTAAATCTCTTAACACTCTTCACTAAAACAACAAGACGTATATCTTAAATGAGATACCTATTTTATTTCATACCATTACGTCTGCTTTTATGCCATGATATATGTATACCGCGGCTATTTTAAAGAAGAGGTTTTACCTATATATTTTCAGCTACTTATGGGCTTATACCTAGATACAGGTCATTTGCATTGATATATTCTATTTTGGGTTAATGTGATGGATAGAGTTACATTTATGATACTTATGCATATCATATATTATATTAGTACAGGATATGATAGTACTATACTTATGACCTAGGATCGTTGTGCATTTCGATTTCTACTTTGTGATGTACTTTTATTCACTGAGTTGGCAACTCACCCCCGTTGTGCCACAGTTTCTTACAAGTTTTACCGCTTGGATTATCAGCGGCTTGGGGCACACATTCTTCTCGGTGATTGCTTTGGCAGGTGGGCTACTGTTGTTCGTACCTACACTTGTATATTTATATATTCTTGTATTTAATAAAACTCCATCGACTTAGAACTTGTATATTATGGACTTAGAAGCGAGACTTAGAGTTGGTGTGTTGTGGGCGTCGTACTCCTTGGAGTCGACCTGTTTATATTGTTGATGTTGCTTTGCTTTTCTTTTCTTTGCCATTGTGCGTCGTATAGTGTTTGCTTGGTTGCTCCACCATTTAGGCGTGGAAGCTAGCTCCCGTTGGGATGCTATTTTTATTGTTATATTTGTATCGGGTTTTATTCAAAATTTCCAAAGGAAGTGCTGTCGAAATTTAAAACGTCGTAGATTCTTATCAAACATACTTAATTAGACTTAAATGTTTATTTTAAGCTGATCCCATATGATGACTATTTTAAACCCCACCTCCAATATTTTCAAAAAGGGTTTAGATTCCGGGTTTCAGCTTACTTGGACCGCGTCGACGTCTTTAGATGTCACGTGATTTTAGTGCCGGTCACGTGCCACATTCGGGTCGTGACAGGGCACTATAGCCAACACCTCTCATATGTATTATTAACAGCCAATTGTGAGAGATCATTGTATGAGAGGGAGACGAGTAGGGCTAGAGAATTTTGAGAGAAAATTCCTAGGGTTTTCTCGTGTAATTGATTCGAAAATTATAGTAGAGAATTTGCATATTCTGCTCTGCCGGGGACTATCCATACGGTAGGTGAGCCCCATTAACATATCTCTTGCCTTTCTGTGTTTGATTTTCTATTTTATTCTTGCATATTTATATTTCTTTCTTCATTTAATTGCGTAATTGTGTTTGCGTGATTTAGGGGTTGTCGTGAACATTGTTCCGCATTTTGATCAATCCTCGTTGATCCCCAACAACTTGTTTTAAAGTCAGAGTTGCGTTTACCTGATACTAACAACTGGTATTAGAGCAATGGTTAAGAGAACCTAAGATTCTTCAAATCTACGATCTAAGTCAACGGTGGGTAACAACAACTACGTTCTTTTCCTCACTTTTTTAGATCGTTGCTTTGAAGGCGTTGGTTCTGTTCAAGGGAGAAGTCAAGTTTGACGCGATAGAAACGAAAGATGTCAGAGGGTAAAGTAAGGATTGAAAAGTTCAATGGTCAGAATTTTGGTTGGTGGTGCATGCAGATGGAGGACTAGTTATATCAAAAGGACCCGTTTCTTCTATTGCTTAGAGAAAAGCCCGAGAAAATGGCCGATAAGGCGTAGAACATTTTGGATAGGAAATCCTTGGTAACAATTTAGGTTTTGTTGACTTCGTAAGTGGACCTTAATATCTTGAAGGAGAAAACAACTAAGGCACTAATGACGACGTTAGCGAAATTGTATGAGAAGCCTTCTACATCAAAGAAAATCTTCCTGATGACGAAGCGTTTCAACTTGAAGATGGCTAAAAACAGCTCGGTGAAGGAGCACTTAAATGAGTTCAACAACATGACGAGCCAACTCGAATCGGTGGAAATCGTCTTTGAAGACGAGATTCGAGCACTTCTATTCCTCTGTTCGTTGCCGGAGATTAGGGAGAACCTAGTGATAATGGTTAGCAATTTGATCTCGGGGACTCTCATGTTTAATGATGCAGTGAGTTGCATATTAAACGATGAGATACATAGAAAAGCTGGAAGTTAGAGTTCAGGAACTTCCGTGCTTTCAGTGGAGAATCGCGGTAGAATGATGGAAGGGGGAAGGGAAGATAGGTAATGTTTAACGCAGGAAACGAGTAACTGAGACGCGAGGAACGCGTCTCGCCTAAATATGGGTGCAGATGCTATATGGAACATATCCATCTCTCCGAAGATACCAAGTTGATTTATGACACAGTATATCGGAGGTTTGGATGGATGTGACTGTTGTAGCAGACTTAGCAGATTCCTTTTCAATGATGTGGGGTTTTTGATTGTGGGGAAGTTTTTTCTGCAGGCGCAAGCCCCTGCAGTTAATTACGTTATCGCAAAGCGATAAAAACTTTCTCATTCTCCATGTCTATTACTTCATGTCGTGTTATATATATATTGTTTATTTTGGGGTTGCCCTTGGATTGTATCCGGATATTAATTTTGTCGTGGCCTGCAGGGCGCGGATTAGTCCAAATCCGTAAATCTCAAATTTAGGATTGAACCTAAGCTATATTTGTCATCAGTTCAGAGGTTAAAGGATCATTAATCTTGTTTTAAATTAAGATCAACTTAAAATATGGTCAAGGACCGTTAATCTTGTTTTATATTATGGTCGACTTTAAATATATGACCATATGAGCTCGATTGATTTTTAAAATTAAAGAAGTTTAAAATTTCAGGGACTTAGTCTATTTTAGACTAAACATTGGGCTTTATGTTACCCAACAGTGCTAAGCACAAGGCCATATGTTTTGTTTTGGGTTTTTCTTAACCCAACAATGCTAAGCACTGGGCTCAGAAGCTTAAGTTTCAATATAGGATATAATATCCTTCCTGCTTCAGTGCTCATGAGATATCACGTGATGCGCACTCACTTTGGCTTCAGGCACTCACGTGGATGTCATGTGAGATGCCAAGTCTTCATCTAGCTTTATGCGCTCATTTGTTCAACACGTGAGACGCTCACTCCTTTTAACATCGAGCACTCACGTGGATATCACGTAAGCTACTTCTCAGGTGCTCACGTGCAGATCACATAAGACGTTGGCTTCTTTGGCGCTCACGTGCTATCATGTGAGCTGCTGTTTACTTGGATGCTCACGTGCTATCATGTGGGCTGTTGGTTTTCTTTGGTGCTCACGTGCTATCATGTGAGCCGCTATGTTTCTTGACACTCATGTGCTATCACATGAGTTGTTGTTTTCTTGGATGCTCACGTGGTTGTCACGTGAGTTGTTGTTTTTCTTGGACACTCATATGGATGCAACGTGAGTTGTTTTTTCTTGGATGCTTATGTTAGTGTATATGCCCTAGAGGCCATTACTGTATCATACTAGTTTGTATATTACTTAATGGAAGCTTGGGATATTCACCTTATATTGACAATCTTGCTCAAAATGGTAGTATGCTACTTGGTTTGTTTCTACTTTAATATGTGCATGTGTTTCTTTTAGCATATTGCTTATACATATTAGTAAGCCCTTAGGATCTTTGCTTGATTACCAGCGTTGTGATGGCAGTCACACTCGTGGGGGCTGGGTAATCCACAAGCACATCCTTATACAGGTCCTTAGTCGTAGGACTATCGAGACAGGGCATCGATACTCCGGAGTAGACTAGCGTATGCGCTTCTCATCCCAGCAGGGGCGGTCTGTCCCACAGCCGTCAGTACGTCGTACTTGAGATAGTATGCGGGTGCTCGTTAGGTTACGAGTACACTGGACAGGACTCATCGGGAACTGTTGGTTGGTATTATACCTATCATCAGTTATCAGTTCCTAGGTGACATGAGTACAGCTTAGTCCGCTGACTTGACACTGTCACATCGCCTCGAGTGTGTTCCCACTGTACTTTGATTACTACCCTACCATGGCTTAAAGGAGTCGTGCAAACAGGTAGTAGTTGGGTGCAGTCCCGAAACACTTAGAGGCAGTGACGGTTAGACAGGATTCGTCTCTCCCGGTATTGGGGGTTGACATCGCTCTGTGTCCAGGAGAGCCATTACACGAGTAGTCCCTGGCCAGGGCAAGCGAGATATACTGGTAGGTTTCCAGTGTTATCTCAGGGTGTTCTGGGCTACACTCCGACACGACTTGTACCGCTATTAGGGGACTGACGTTCACCACCCCCTAGGCCCGCCATGCGATGTATCAGACGAACAGACTGGACTGTACGGAGACTGTCACATTCAGGCTCAGTAGGAGTTCAGATGGGTTTCACCTCGTCCGTCTTCTTATCGGCAACTACCTGGGGGCCGTTACGCACAGCTAGTGCCGCTTGCGGTCTGTGGTTAAACCCACTGCCAGCGTAGTGTCGAGTCTTTAGAGTCCCACACAGAGAGCTATTCGCCTTTAGGCAAAAGAGTAGAGGTCGCATGGTTTTGCGACAGGTCGCATGGTTTTGCGACAGGGTTCGGTCACATCCACCCACTTGTGCACGTTTAGTGACCGGGCAGTTATTACTAGCGGGCTTTGGTTTAAGCCAGATCCTAGTATACGTTTTGGGATTGATTTTATCTCGTTTGCATTCGTGTTCCCCGGAACGCGGATGCGGGTGTGTATGCACGATTGACAGAGAGACAGAGGCAGAGAATTCTCATTAGGGTTGTTGACTGTTGACTATTGACTTTTGCTAAACCCTAATGAGAATAAGAAATATGATTAATGATAATATTAATTAAGTATTATTGTGTCATGGTTGGGATGAAGGTTGACTTTGTTGACTTGTTGAATTGGTTGACCGGTTGACTAGGTTGGACTAGTTGACCATCATCATTACAATGGTTGTCATTTCATGCAAAGACTTTTGCTTGCTTGTTGTGCTTTGCAAAATGAGTGCATGAAATGATAATGCCACTTGATATGATATGAACCATCACATAATACTCAATTATTATTATTATTATTATTCTTTTTTGGATTATGAGAGAGAGGTTGAGAAAAGTTTTGCTCATTTTCTCATTTCCTTTCTCTCTCTTGCTTGAGCTCTCTCTCTTCCTCTTGCTCTCTCTGTCTAATTCATGGTTCACTTGTCTCATGTGTTGAGAAGCAAGAACCATTGAGATAAAACCCAACACACTCCTTTACTCATCCTAGTTCACAAGGTTTAGCAAACCAAGTGTTCTAGTTTCTTCAAGTTTGAAGAGAAGCCAAAAGGTAGAAGCTTTCGGGTGGATCCATCTTCGGCGTGAGGAGACGACGAGGTGAGGGCGATCCGGACACCGCAAAGAGTTGAAGACGAAGGAGTTCAAGAAAGGTATAACCCCCTAACCGAGTAGGTAAAACTCCTAGTTAGGTTGTTAGATAGTTGTTTAACAAAGATCCGTATTTTGAGTCCATGTTACCATCTCTAGAAAAATCATTTTTCATCATTTCCGCAAGCCCATAAGTACTGGAAGATGTAGCATGGACTTACAGTGGTATCAGAGCCTAGTTAAACACTATCTAACATGTTAGCAAAGTAAGTAGAAGTTCGATCGGAGAAAAAGTCACGAAACTCGCTCGAAAAGTATAATTTCTGCCGAATTTTTTCTCTGTTCAAAATCCAATAAATCTTACCTTAAAATTCGGCTCAGGGTTTTTATAACAATCTGCAGAAAAATGGCCAGTGAGTCGATCAACGCGCCGCGGATCCGCAGCTGGAGCATGCTCCCGCCGCGGATCCGCGGCCGAGTTGACTCGGCCGTGGGGGATTTTTCGAGTAGTTTGTTCACAGGGGTGTTTTGGGATTTTTACAGTATGTTTTTTCAGCCCAGATTTTCCAGAAAGCAAAATTTGTTTTTGGGGCATAAAAAACCGTATTTTGATCGAATTTCTAAAGACTAAAGCTAACGGGTTTATATCTGTGATGTGATATATGTATTGAACGTCTGCTAATCGCTATACGTCGATTAGTGGGGGTTATACATATTTGTGATCTGTAATGTTGATGGTATATGTATATGAATTCATTGGATTGTCGCGGGTGAATAGCCGGGGGGTAGTGAGATGAGAGTTTTCTTTTCTTTCAATTCATGTAAAATTTGTAATTAATGTAATATTATTTATTTGGCCGCACAACCGGGGTGAGATTGTAGCCGTCATTATATAATTTCTTTTACTGTTTTTGCTCCTAGGATAGACCCATGGAGGGGGTGCACAAACTACCGGGTAGCTCGAAGTGCCGAGTGGCCTACTCACGGCGTTGAGGGAGGTTGCTTCGCTTTGGGTACTTGGCGGGTAGTTTGCCGCACCCGTAGGGGTCTTGGATGGGGTATTGGCTATTCACCGCGACCGTGTAATCCGCTTTTCATTACAGGCTCGTACGAATTGCGGATTCCTAGTATATCCAATGTGTTCATCTGTGATCTGGAATGGTTATTATTGCAATATATCTATATATGATATTATTTAGGCGTTGCTTATGTTTTGCATCCGCGCTAGTCCAGCCCCCGCTCTGTCGTTAGTTAAGTAACCTAACGGGTAATGACGGGGCCCCGTGGCGAATGCGGATGGCATAAGCGTACGTCATATTTTGGTTGTTTTCTGCAATGGTAGGATTAAATGATGGGACGCATTAAAAATTAATGCAAGAAAATAAACCAAGTAAAATTCGTTGGAACAATTTCAAAAACCACTCGGTTTCTTTTCAAAAACAAATTTTAAACGCGGAGCTTAAGCCACTCCTTTTAAAAGCAATCAAGGTTCCATCGATTATATCAAGTTCACTACGTTCACGGTTTCGCCAAAACCATTCGTAGCCCTCCGTCATTTCAGTTAAATATTCAGTAGTATTCAAGCTATGTATTTTGACCTTCGCCAAGGCATAGTGATTGGTAGCTGCTGAATATTTATCTGTAGCATAGATAGATGCGTTGGTTTGGGACAGTCGTACTACTATTTTGGCCTTCGTCAAGGGTATGTACGGGTGGGTTCAAATTAACCTGGATAATGACGGGTAGAACTTGACATGTGACTTACGATATGTTGGCCTTCGTCAAGGTCATAAGAGCATGGGGCAAAATTCCACATCGGGAGTTTCAAAAGAACCTGAAACTTGCTAGCGCTGCATACCATTTGGAATGTGATGATTCTGGTAGGATTCCTTCAGTTTTGTCACGCGATGATATTTGGATCCCGATCCTACTGTGAGTATATGCTACTCCTCGGGAAATTTCTCGCTTAACGATCAATGCTATAAACCAAGTAGGTGTCTAGAAAGGTGTTAGCGGGGCTACGCCCCCAGGGAAAATAGGTTCTTAAATTAAGGAACTTCGAGAAAGCGTTGGAAAACCTCCCTCAAAGTACCGACACTAGCCTGGCTGAACGGTTAAGCAAGTATTGTACAGTGAGATAGATCCCGACTAATTCTTCCTTTTTGGTTTGAGGAGGGATTCGAGAGACAGTGGGAGCCATCCTGTTTAGATAAATTAAAAACCAATCTAAACTTGCAAGAGCATCATGCTGAGTGTCTTCTTCTCTCTCTCTTAATTCCAGCGACCCAGTGACCACACATAGGTTACATCTAGAAAATAAAAATGACTGAACCTGACTGTTATGATTGGCAAAGGTCTGTCCAGATGTCCATTGCCCATGACAAGCTGGGACACCTCTTAACTAATCAAACCCCTGCCGTCTCAGGACCAGTTTCCCCTGTCGCGGATATTAACATTCGTAAGACATCGGAAAAAGACTGTGCGAAAGCCAAGTGCCTCGTGTTAGCCTCAGTTGATGGTGTAAAGCAGAGGCAGCACGAGAAGATGGACTAAGTGTCTATCTTCCTCCATAACAAAGATTTATATGTAGAGCAGTCTCGTATCGCATGATATGAGACCTCGAACGAATTGCTTCAAGCGAGGTTGGCTGTCGGGTCATCTGTAAGGGGCAACGTCCTTACAGAGACCAGCTATTTTGAGCTCACGGACCTGGAGACCACATTGGAGAACGGGTCAAATGCTGACTTGATTCTACAGTCCCTGCCCTCTGCTTATACCCTGAAGGAAACCAGGGAAGAAGAAGGAAAAGGAAGGGCAAAAGTTTCGGGACTGGATGTAGTAAAAGAGGGACGTTCCTATTGTAACGGGAATGAACATTGGCAGAAGGATTGCAGGGCTAGCAAAGCCAGTAGCCAGAATTCGAAGCATGTTGTGGCTTCGACTTCGGGTGTGTTTGTAATAGAGAACTATATGTCAGTTAACCCTACTTCCTGGGTATTGGATACCGGATCAGGATCTCACATCTGTAATTCATTACAGGCTCTGAGAAACCGTAGGGTTATCAAGAAAGGTGATATAACTCTTAGGGTTGCTAACGGAATGAGCATGGATGCTGAATCCGTAGGGGAATATCATCTTGGACTGACAACTGGGCAAATATTGATTCTGCGTGACTGTTTGAATGTACCAGGTGCGACTTGTAATATAATATCTGTATCCTTACTTTCTAAGGAAGGATATGATTTTACTTTTGTAAGCGATGCGATACACATCCACCTAAATCAAGTTCTGATTGGGTCAGGTACATTAAATAACGGGATATACGTATTGAATCAAGCTCAGATTTTCAGTGTCCAGAACACACTTAAAAGAAAGTCTCCGGAATTAAATCAGGCTTTCTTATGGCATTGTAGACTGGGTCACATTAATGAGACACGGTTAACAAAGTTACATAAAGAGGGATACTTGAATCCGTTTGAGTATCAGTCTTATGCCACTTGTGAATCTTGTCTCATGGGAAAGATGACAAAGACTCTGTTCACTGGACACGGAGTTAGAGCGAGCGAGCTCTTGGGACTCATACACAGTGACGTGTGTGGTCCAATGTCTACACATGCGCGAAGTGGTTATTCATACTTCATTACTTTCACATATGATTTCTCGAGGTATGGACATGTCTTCTTAATGAAGCATAAATCCGAGGCCTTTAAAAAATTTCGGGAATAGAAGAATGAAGTTGAAAAACAAACAGGCAAAAGTATCAAGACACTAAGATCTGATCGAGGTGGAGAATACTTGAGTGCCGAGTTTCTGGACTACTTAAAAGAGAATGGAATTCTCTCTCAGCTTACTCCACCATACACACCATAGCACAACGGTGTATCGGAAAGGCGGAATCGAACCCTATTAGATATGGTTCGTTCCATGATGAGTAAGGCTGAGTTACCGCGATCCTTCTGGGGTTATGCACTAGAATCAGCTGCATATCTTTTGAATAAGGTTCCCTCTAAGACTGTGCCTACCACACCATATCAGATGTGGTGTGGGAAGAAACCCCATCTTCAATATCTGAAGATATGGGGATGTCCAGCTTTTGTTAAAAAGCAGCATGCGGAAAAACTCGAGGCACGTTCAGTACTGTGTAAGTTTGTGGGATACCCAAAGAACTCCAGGGGGTATTTTTTCTATTACGCAGAGGAACAAAAGGTTTTTGTTTCTCGTCATGCCCACTTTCTGGAACATCAGTTTTTAGAAAAAGGAACAAGTGGGAGCGTAGTAGAGCTGGAAGAAATTCCAGAACCACAAGCTATTACTGAAAGCTTGGAAGAACCAGAAGTTTCAGGAGAACCGGACATTCCTGCGCCGCTCCGCAGGAGTAGTAGGCAGTCTCATCCTCCCGAGAGATACTATGGTTTTCTCATAGACGGGGATAGAGAGGATTGCGTCATTGATTATGATGAGCCTACTAGCTTCCAGCAAGCCATTCAGAGCGGTGACTCAGTAAAATGGCTGGATGCAATGCGGGCCGAGATGAAGTCCATGTACACCAACAAAGTTTGGACTTTGGACTTTGCTCCAGAAGGGGTAAAACCCGTAGGCTGCAAATGGATCTTCAGAAAGAAGATTGGTGTAGATGGGCAGGTTGAAACCAATAAAGCAAGGCTTGTTGCAAAGGTTTTTCGTCAAAGACCTGGTTTGTGTTAGGTTACTAGGCACTCTAATGAAGCTCTACAAGACATCGGCCATGCCGGATTAAAAATTTTAGGTGCCGAACAACCCTAAGCAAGATCGTTAACTAGAGTTTAGGCGAAACTAAATGAAAGTAAATCACATTTACACTAAGTGAATACGAAATACAACCATTGTAGATCGGTCCTTCACTTCTTAAGCTCCATGATGTAGTCCCCTCGCTGCGATCAACCTACTCCCGGACACTTGGATGGCTCCATAAGGAAATTGCAACGGGATCGCTTGAAGTCTTCGATGCCGAAGATGATCTACGTCGAGAGAATACGGAATCAAGCTTCTACCTCACTAACCAAAGAATTAGTGAAGCAAACACCCTAAACTAAAGTGCTAGTCTAGTAGAGGATGGTGAGATAGGAAATGGGTACACTTTAGAATTTCATTTCTCACTTTGTATCTCTCTCTTTTTCAAACCCTAGAATGAAAACTCAAGGAGGAAGAAGATGAGCTCAAAAGAAAATGGATAATCATCAAGAGAGAGAGTGGTAACAATGGTGAGTAAGTATCATATACTTAACTCATGTAGAGACATAACCATGGTGAGTTATAGTGGTTAGGTTTATAAAATCCTTAGTAAAACAAAACTAGTGGACTTTGGTCAATGCATTAACAAGCTTCATGAAGCTTCATGCACTTGAAAAATTATCCACTAATTTTGTATTTACTTTGTAAATTAAAACCTCACCAATATAATTCCAATGGTGTATGTCTCATATACCTATGATAGTTGTATCAACAACCATGATACAATTTGTACACTTATAAATATATATCAATTTGTGCACAAGTGAGAAAAATAAATGCTTAAGTGAACCAATGTTAGTTAATGTAAATTAGTATATCACATATACAATTATACACTAAATTATTAAATCAATACTTGACTTAATAATCCGGTTATATTATATATAACCGACTAACATACAATGTATCGATTTATCGAACCAACCCTTGATTCGATAACTAGGTTATATCGCATACAACCGATCGATACAAACATCACGAGAATTGAATACGGTATCACATACACGCATTATTCTCCGTCCCGCACATATCACATATGCGCTCCTATTTCGTTTTGCCTGAGCCAGTACAACCTCTATGTAGGACTCTAAAGACTCGTCAATACGCCGGCAGTAGGTGATGATCATATCAAGCACCCACAAGCCGTCAGCGGTACTAGCTGGACGTAACGGCTACCCGGGTATTGAGCGATCAGAAGATCAGCAAGCAAGACCGCTTCAACTCCTTCAAAAAGCCTGACAGTGACACTACCGTACAGTCCGGTCTCCTCGTCTGATATGTCGCATATCAAGTCTAGGGGTGGTAAACGTCAGACCCCAACAACCGATAAGTCATGCCGATGAGAGGCTCATAACGGGTCGAGAAACTATTGGTAACACTTACCAGTAAATCTCTAAACCAGCCCTGGCCAGGGACTTCCCTGTTATGGCCAATCGAGCATAGCGCAACATCAACCCCCAATACCGGGGGAGACGAAACCCCTCATATCGCTCATTGCCTCCATGTGACTCGGGACTGTACCCAAAAACCACTGTTTTGCACGCCCTCTTGGACGTGGTAAGGTGGAAATCAAAGCACAGTGGGAATCACACAAGACTCTATGACGATCTCGGGTCTACAGACGAACCTGTACCAGTGTCATCAGAGAACTGCCATCTGACGTAAGGTATAATACCATCTGAGAGTTCTCGACGAGTCCGTCCAGTGTACCCAGTCTCTACTGAGCACCCGTATATCATCTCTGATGTCAAACACCAATGGATATCGGATCATCCATCGCCCATCTGTATGGGTCGAGAAGGTATACGCTAGTCTACTCTGGTATATCGATTCCCCGCTTCGATACACCCACGACTAGGGACCTTGAAGGATGTACTTATGGACTACCATGTCCCCACTAGTATGATCCGCATCATAGTCCAGGTAGTCAAGTACACATCCTAAGGGCTTTACCAACATGTAACAGAGAGACAATCAGTATACACGTTAAGGTAAAGAGTAACCAGATAGCATACTATCGTGTCGAGCAAGAAAGTCCCCCCTATATATGTCCAAGCATCCACTACAATATACATCATATGTATAGTAATCGCCTCTAGGGTATACATATAACTAACAGTTTGGACTATGACGAGACCTTTTCTCCGGTAGCTACGCTCAAATCCATTCGGATCGTTCTTGCCATTGCTGCCTTCCACGATTATGAGATCTAGCAGATGGACGTAAAGACGGCTTTCCTAAATGGAAATTTGGAAGAGTGCGTCTATATGGATCATCCAGAGGGATTCATTCAGAGTGGGAGCAGCGGTAAAGTGTGCAAGTTGCTCAAGTCCATCTATGGACTGAAGCAGGCATCGCGGAGTTGGAACATCTGCTTTGATGATACTGTCAAAGAATTCGACTTTATCAAAAACCCAGATGAACCATGCATTTACAGTAAGATTGTAAGGAGAAATTTGGTATTCCTCGTCTTGTACGTCGATGACATTCTCCTAATAGAAAATGATATTCCTATGCTACAGTCAGTCAAAGGATTCTTGTCACAGAGGTTCTCCATGAAGGACCTGGGTGATGCCAACTATATTCTGGGGATCCAGATCTATCGTGACAGATCTAAAAGGATGTTGGGACTTTCACAGTCCAGGTACATCGACACCATACTGAAACGATTCAGTATGGAAGATTCCAAGCGCGGTAATCTACCGTCTTGTCACGGAATCACCCTCTCCAATGAGATGTCTCCCAAGACTGATTTGGAAAGGGCTCGCATGTCATCCATACCCTACGCATCGGCGGTAGGCTCTATTATGTATGCGATGTTGTGTACCAGACCAGAAGTAGCATACGCATTGAGCGTTGTAAGCCGGTATTAGTCAGACCCAGGGGAGAAACACTGGATAGCGGTAAAGAACATTCTCAAGTACCTGAGAAGGACTAAGGAGATGTTCTTGGTGTATGGCGGAAAAGACCTCCAGATCGAGGCCTTTGCTGACTCCAGCTTCCAGAGTGACAATGATGACTCCAAGTCCATGTCGGGTTATGTCTTTACCCTCAATGGAGGGGCGGTTTGCTGGAAGAGCTCCAAGCAGGAACCGTTGCTGACTCAACTATGGAAGTAGAGTACATAGCTGCTTGCGATGCCGCAAAGGAAGCTGTCTAGATGAAGAAGTTCCTCACGGAGCTTCAGGTGGTTCCTACCAGTGTTGATCCAAAACTGATATATTGTGACAACAACGGCGCTGTAGCTTTAGCGAAGGAACCCAGGTCCCATCAGAAGTCCAGGCACATTTTGAGGCGGTACCACCTGATCAGGGAGATCGTTGATCACCGGGAGATCGAAGTGAAGAGAATAAATACAGAAGATAACACTACTGATCCACTCATGTAGGCCTTACCCCAGACTCAGTTCGAGCGGCTGATCGAGATGATAGGTCTTCGATACGTCAGTACATGGCCTTAGTGCAAGTGGGAGATTGTTAGTGTATATGCCCTAGAGGCCATTACTGTATCATACTAGTTTGTATATTACTTAATGGAAGCTTAGGATATTCACCTTGTATTGGCAATGTTGCTCAAAATGGTAGTATGCTATTTGGTTTGTTTCTACTTTAATATGTGCATGTGTTTCTTTTAGCATATTGCTTATACATATTAGTAGAGCCCTTAGGATCTTTGCTTGATTACCAGCGTTGTGATGGCAGTCACACTCGTAGGGGCTGGGTAATCTACAAGAACATCTTTATACAGGTCACTAGTCGTAGGACTATCGAGACAGGGCATCGATACTCCGGAGTAGACTAGCGTATGCGCTTCTCATCCCAGCAGGGGAGACGGTCTGTCCCACAGCCGTCAGTATGTCGTACTTGAGATAGTATGCGGGTGCTCGTTAGGTTACGAGTACACTGGACAGGACTCGTCGGGAACTGTTGGTTGGTATTATACCTATCGTCAGTTATCAGTTCCCAGGCGACATGAGTACAGCTTAGTCTGCTGACTTGACACTGTCACTTCGCCTCGAGTGTGTTCCCACTGTACTTTGATTACTATCCTACCACGGCTCAAAGGAGTCGTGCAAACAGGTAGTAGTTAGGTGCAGTCCCGAAGCACTTGGAGGCAGTGACGGTTAGACAGGATTCGTCTCTCCCGGTATTGGGGGTTGACATCGCGCTGTGTCCAGGAGAGCCATTACACGAGTAGTCCCTGGCCAGGAAAAGTGAGATATACTGGTAGGTTTCCAGTGTTATCTCAGGGTGTTCTGGGCTACACTCTGACACGACTTGTACCGCTATTAGGGTACTGGCGTTCATCACCCCCTAGGCCCGCTATGCGATGTATCAGACGAACCGACCGGACTGTACGGAGACTGTCACATTCAGGCTCAGTAGGAGTTCAGATGGGTTTCACCTCGTCCGTCTTCTTATCGGCATCTACCTGGGGGCCGTTACGCACAGCTAGTGCCGCTTGCGGTCTGTGGTTAAACCCACTGCCAGCGTAGTGTCGAGTCTTCAGAGTCCCACACAGAGAGCTATTCGCCTTTAGGCAAAAGAGTAGAGGTCGCATGGTTTTGCGACAGGTCGCATGGTTTTGCAACAGGGTTAGGTCACATCCGCGCACTTATGCACGTTTAGTGAACGGGCAGTTATTACTAGCGGGCTTTGGTTTAAGCCAGATCCTAGTATACGTTTTGGGATTGATTTTTATCTCGTTTGCATTCGTGTTCCCCGGAACGCGGATGCGGATGTGTATGCACGATTGACAGAGAGACGGAGGCAGAGGATTCTCATTAGGGTTGTTGACTGTTGACTATTGACTTTTACTAAGCCCTAATGAGAATAAGAAATATGATTAATGATAATATTAATTAAGTATTATTGTGTAATGGTTGGGATGAAGGTTGACTTTGTTGACTTGTTGACTTGGTTGACCGGTTGACTAGGTTGGACTAGTTGACCATCATCATTACAATGGTTGTCATTTCATGCAAAGACTTTTGCTTGCTTGTTGTGCTTTGTAAAATGAGTGCATGAAATGATAATGCCACTTGATATGATATGAACCATCACATAATACTCAATTATTATTATTATTATTATTCTTTTTTGGATTATGAGAGAGGTCGAGAAAAGTCTTGCTCATTCTCTCATTTCCTTTCTCTCTCTTGCTTGAGCTCTTCCTCTTCCTCTTGCTCTATCTCTAATTCATGGTTCACTTGTCTCATGTGTTGAGAAGAAAGAACCATTGAGATAAAACCCAACACACTCCTCTACTCATCCTAGTTCACAAGGTTTAGCAAACCAAGTGTTCTAATTTCTTCAAGTTTGAAAAGAAGCCAAAAGGTAGAAGCTTTCAGGTGGATCCATCTTCGGCGTGAGGAGACGACGAGGTGAGGGCGATCCGGACACCGCAAAGAGTTGAAAACGAAGGAGTTCAAGAAAGGTATAGCCCCCTAACCGAGTAGGTAAAACTCCTCGTTAGGTTGTTAGGTAATTGTTTAATAAAGATCCGTATTTTGAGTCTATGTTACCACCTCTAGAAAAATAGTTTTTCATCATTTTCGCAAGCCCGTAAGTACCGGGAGAGGTAGCATGGACTTACAGCTCACATGGATATCACGTGATAGCTACCAAAGTAGTTTTAAGCACTCAGCCGCCTTATTTTCTAACGTTTACGTGGACATCACGTGGGGTGCTTAAACTCTGGTACTCACATGGATATCACGTAGGCGTTGCTATATTCATGCAGAGATTAACTCTGAAGTTAGAATAGAGTTAAACTCTTTTCAATTTTCTTTATAGATCTTGTTTATATGAGAACTAAGTGTTGACTATAGTGCCCTCAAGAAAATTATTGTAATCGCAGGCAGGTGATTATGATGATTGAGGGATGACCTATACGGATTGAACAGTCTTACTCAAAATGATAATATGCTATCTTATTTGTCTTTATCACCATGTAAAAGCATTATGTGGCATTTCAGATCACTATTACATGCTGATAGAGCCCATATGATTCTTGCTTGACTACTAGCATTATGATGGTGATTGATACGTTTTCACCATGTCGTATTTAGAAAGAATTTGAAATAACCGCAATCAATGACGGCGTCGCGTGTAGATAGCCGCGATGAGTACGGGTCGTCCGCAGGGAGATGGTAGGCTTTTTAGCTTATTTTAACGAGTTAATATCGTAACTTGGGTTGTTGTTTATACTAAGTGTCGTAACAATGATATACTTAATAAACAGACTTGTTAGGGTTAGTTTTTAGGTTAGCTTGTGTTAGGATGATGTTTGCCGCTTTTTTATAGACCTTAATTCTGATATTGACACTAAGGCAATAGGCAACAACGTGGATTAGGGAACTTGAAATACGGTATTTGCGATTTTGAGCTAAATCCGTATTCCTTGTTCCTTGTCCTTCCGTTGTTGTCTCTTGACCTTAGCATTCGGCAAAACATTCGCAATCCGGTCACGATTAGGATTCACCACTACCGTGGTAGGATAGGGTGCCTAACGGAGCGGAATTGCGAGTGGTTTGCTTGGAGTTTCAAATTGCAAAGTTAAGGTTTTTAAGGTTTTAGCAAACACATCTCCTAACACAAACTAACCATATTCCACCCTTAACTAGTAAATCAATTACTCACACATATTTACAATACCAAAATAAAAAAGAAAAGAGTAAGGCAACATAAAAAAAAATTGCAAGGAAAGAAAAGACAAAGAGAGAACCGATAAGTTAAACGTGCAAATTCCTTCAACTGTTCTTTAATCCCGTATCAATGTGAAATCCAAATACCAAACTATAAGATTGCAAGCTCACTTAAGAGGTTGCAAGATAAAAGTAAAGCAAGAATTTCACAAGTTCAAAGTGTGTAGAAAGCAAAACATATGTGATGAAATGAGAACTTTTATTGAATTTCTGTCACGACCCGAAATATTAGCTCGTGACCAGCACTTAAATCACGCGATGTCTACAGGCTTAACTGTAACATTTCAGAAAAATAAAATATTTTTTTGGGAATTTTTATAATTAAATAAAAAATATTATGAATATTTTAATAGTGCGGTATAATTAAATACCGATAAATTGGGAAAAAATTGGAAAATTATAGAAATTACTAAAATGAGGGTGCTTTATGTGATTTATGCAAATTATAAATTTTTATGATTAATTACACACTATTTTAAATGCTAATCGCGATTAAATATCGCTAATCGCGCATTAAGCCGGATTTGTACACATGACATGCACCATGTTATTTTACACTTGTGTTATATTTTCTACATGGCTTTTATTTTATCATGCTTGGTTTCTTTTAAAAGAAAAGTGAGGAGAAAAGATTAGAAGAGAAAAGAAAATGAAAAGAAAAAGGAAATGGATTAGAAAAATTAGGTATGGGCAAGAGATAGAAAGGAGAGAGAGAGATGAGGGGCCAAACCTTGGACTTGGCTCATTCTTCTTCACTCATTTCATTCACATTTCCCCTCTCCTCCTTCATCCATGGCAGCACTCCCTCTTCCCCCTCCTCAAACACCTCATTTCACACCCAAAAACACCCAAAACCTCATCCCCACTTCATTAAAAACATATACAAGATCATTGCAAGCACTTTGGACCAAGAAAGCAAGGATTTTGGAGACTTGGGGCAACTCAAGAATTTTCTTGAGTTGCCAAATGAGGTAATTTCTGCACCATTAGGATTGTATTTGAATTACTTTATCACCTATGCATGTTTAGAATCGTTTTAGCGAGGTTTTGTGAACTTAGAAATTCCTAGATGAGGTTATGTGGAATTCTTGAGTTGTGAAGGTGTAAGTGAGGTTAGTAGTGACCTTAAAACCCCCTATGGTGTTATAAACCCAGACCATGCTTGAACTAAAACCTGAAACCCAAAAAAAGAAACTTTTCATGTCGGTTTTGTGATGAAATTGAGGCCTACAGGGAATCTGGGATGACCTGAGACATTTTTGAGTTAACCAAACAATACCATGTCCAAATTAGGACACTAGGAGACCACCCTGACCATACGAGCCCCAACAGAGACCCCCAGGCCCAGCGGGCCGGAATTTTAGGGGAAGTGGTCGGCCATGTGGTGGGCAATAGGGTCCAGGTTCCTTCAGTAGCTCAAATGCACCCTATATATCATCCCAGTACTGTTTGTGCACCTTGTTTTCACCTGAACTAAAATCTGGGGTCATTTTCTTGAGTCACTGCCTTGCTTTCTTCTATGTTTTTAAATTGGAGTTTTGATATTTTTGATTTATCTCGGTCACTTAACGTTTGTACGTCTCTATCGCGGGTTATTTGGTTGAATTGCGAGAGTAGACCATATGTTTTTACCTATGTGAGATAGTTGTGTCGTTTTGGGTTTTCGTGCGTGATTTCAATTTACGATACTACGTGTGATGTGTGGGTACCCTCAATGGGACTTGAAAGACGAGCAAGCGCGTGGCGATATCGGTAAGCGAAGATCAACGTGAGTAGATATATATCTACGGGGGAAGTCGACTGGATGGCGTATAGCACCCCCGCAGTTCGTAGTGTGTATGGTATATATTATATCGATATATTTATATGTTTATTGTGAGATTATGATTATCTAGATAGATTTTGGGAGTCATGGATAACCTTGGTGTAATTTGACGATGAGGATAGTATATGGTATTTGGAGACGAGTCGATGAGATTGGGTATGATGCCATGAGACCGGTGATATGTTTGGATTCGTATTATGAGATACGACATGGGATTATAGCGGGCCTTTAGGCGTGTGTTTCATACACGCATATATATGTGTAGATGGTATCAGTATGTACTAGACTTAGATCAGTACCACTAATACATGATATGATGATAAGGATACCAGATGAATAATGAGATGAATGCGATATTTGACCCGTACCCAGATTTGGGATGCCGTACGATGGATTTATCGTACGAGATATATATTGATGATAGATCCGCACTCTTGACTCGGGGATGTCATGTTATATTTGTATCGTATATGATACTATTGTGGCGGGATCACCGACTATTATATTTATATGTATCGACTCAGATTTAGGTGGTTCCTTACCTTTTCGATTAGCCTGTTAATTTAGTCCTGTAGTTACCTGTAGATGTTAGACTAGACTCGAGTCATACCTATTTCAAAAACTAACGAATCGTGAGTATTTTAAAGACAGGACAAGGGATTCTACGGATATTTCAAAGGATATACCTTTTTCTTAAAAACACCGTAGTTCCTATTTACCAAACACCACGATTCGTATTATTTCAAATGTCAAAACTGTGTGACTCGCGTATATTGATGTAGATTCTTATTGTTGCGTGTATTATTCAGTTTCCGCATATTCTTGCTACTCGCATCGCATTGCTTGTTTATTGGTGTTTATTGTTATATTAAACCCATGTTATCAGGACACCAGCACCATTACCGATGGTGCGTATGTCTACGAACACTTACTTGCCGGCTCACACACATCACCATCGGTAATTACCATGTCACTACATAATAGGATTGCTGCATCATGATATGACTCCTTGCACAATTTACTTGCTATGGTTACATATGCACCTTTTTACGATGCTGCATTTGACTTTGGAGGAATTGGAAACCGCAGGAGACAATTTAAAAACTGGATTCATTTAAAAGAGCGGTTTACCCTTGATATGTGCATATTACTGTTCCATGTTGCATGATTTAAGGATATGCTTACTTTCCTGTTTTATGTTGCATACATCATGCTTTATGATTATACGCATTGAGATATGTCGTTTTCATGAGATTTCTGGATTTGGGAACCGTGGTTATTTCAAAAGAAAGTATGTATTGTTTTAGAAACCCGGTTTCTCTTGATATGATATTTCAGTGTGTCCACCATGCGTTTTCTCGTTTCTGAGACGTGTAATATGTGAAACCCGATTCGAGGAGCTGGATGAGGCCAATTGCGGGTACATGGTGGACCCGGTATGGTACCCCGGGACAAGAAAGGGATGCTGTGTAGTAGACGGTGAGCCTGGCAGAGGTACCACTACCTACCGGTGATAGTATTTGGACCTGACGGTTATCCGGAGGATACAGACCAGAGTCACGAGATGGATATAGGCCGATCCGTACAACCGGAGCCCGCGGGTCGATCCCGCAGATGATACAGAGCCTGAGATATATGAGGATTTACGTGCCGATACTGGACACGGGTTCCATGATGTTTCGAGTGTCGATGCTGGACACTCCGGTTCCATGATTTTGATGTGCCGCGAGGGACACACGTTGATTTATATCCTCATACTTTCATGCATATGCTTTTATGATATTTACATGCATGATATTGTTGTGTCATTGGTTGATACGTGGACGAGATCCACATGCATACAGGCATTGATTCATAGTTGGATGATATCCACAAACTTATAGACATCATGATATAGTTGGCACTGATTACATGTTGATTACATTGATCACACCTCATGTTTATGATAGGTTGCTACCTGAGACACTGACACGAGCACTTGGTATTACACTTATGTATAGATGTTTACCCTTGCCAACTTATCATGCTTCAGACTTTATCATATTGAGGACATATATTACTGATCGTATTGACCTAGGATTGAGTCATACATACAATTTCTGCTCTGTGATATTTTCTACTCACGAGTTGGCAACTCACCCACGTTGTGCCATAGTTTCTTGCAGGTTTTGCCGTACAAGTTTCTTTGTGGCTTCTGGCACATGGCTTCCATTACGGGTGATTACTTTGGTGGGTGTTAGTTGTATGTATGCTCTAGAGGCCATTATTGTACATGAGATGTATATGATAGTGGATGCTGGGACATATATAGGGAGGACTTTCTTGCTCGACATGATAGTACGCTATCTGGTTGCTCTTTATGTTAACATGTATACTTATTGTCTCTCTGTTACCTGTTGATAAAGCCCTCAGGATGTGTACTCGACTTCAAGGATTATGATGCAGATCATACTAGTGCGGCCTGGGTAGTCCATGAGTACATCCTTCAATGTTCCTAGTCATGGGGATTGATTGATATGAATTCTCGGTTCGTGTGTAGAAAATGTATAGAAATCACAACCAAAGAAATTTTTTGACCACAATCAATAACGGTGTCGATTGTAGCACGTTAGAGAGTGCGGATCGTCCACAGGGAAAATGTGATTCGTTCGAATTCGAATTAGATGAATTGAAAATTAAAGAAAAGAAAAGAAAAGACAATTCTATTCAAGATTTAAAGTGAATTTCAAGAATTATTAAAATCTAGATCTAATAACAAGAAAACATTAAAAATAAGAATCAAGAATTGATGATTTCCAATCCAATAATCAAGAATCGAAATGAGGCTCGTAGGAATCGATCGAATCTATAGACGTGATGAAATCTATTGATTACGTTTTCTTATCCATCGATGATTTGCTACTAGGTCGATGACGATCAACGAGAATTTGGGATTTCTTTCGGAAACTAGGGTTTCATCATCTATCATTTGTCTTTTCGTTTATTTTATTCACATTCTAGCCTCTAGTAAATTCAAGAATCGATCGTGGATCCCTAATTAAGAGCGAACACAATCAACAAAGCTTTGCTCGAAACTAGGTTGTCGATTCTTCAATTTACTAAAGTTTACAAAACTCATAGGACTTAAGAATCATTTCAATATTTGTAACATAATCATCCATTGATTCTTTCGACTCCTTCACGAGCGGAGTTTTACTCAAACTTCATAAAAAGAAACACAATCAAGAATTGAGATCTAATTATGATGCAAGAATGTAAAGAAAGCAAGATAAAAGAATTTCACATTTTATTTATCAACAATTTCATTACAATTCTCTCAAGAACTACAATGAGGAAAGAACTCGATCGTCGATTTGGCTTTGCTCGTCTTCGTGAGTCACGGATCGTCTTGGATCACATGCTCGGATGAAGATCGGTTTCGCTCCTAAAAGGTTGAGGGCTTCTCGCTTGAATTGGTACTCGGTGTTCTTGAATTCTGTTTTGGATTTTGAATTGGGGATTAGGGTTTTGAATGCTCAAGTTGTGTCATTCAACTTGTGTTGTAATGGTTAATGAACTAAAGAACAACCTTAGAAGTGAAGCCTTAGGGTCCCTTTTATAGCCTTCACTAGCTTTGGCTTCCTTTAGAAGCTAGGTTTAGTTTAGCTTCCCTTGTAAGCTAGGTAGTTAGGTAGAAGCTTCTAGAGGTAGTTAGTTAGGCTTAGCTTCCTTCATAAGCTTGGAGGTTAGGGAGAAGCTTCTAGGTTTAGGTTGTTAAGTAGCTTACTTTGGAAGCTTGAACATGATTAGCTTAAACAAAGGGCCTTGCTATTCTAGCAGATGATTCTGGAGTTGTCTGGAATTTGCAGTGGCTTGATGAGGTTCTGAAGCTGAGAAGAGAGACCTGAGCTGAAAAGATGATGATGTCACCATCATTGCGCCGCGGATCCGCCGCCAATGGGGCCTTACGGCCGCGAATCCGCGGCCCAATAATGCCCTCTCTGCATGTAAATTCCTGTACTGCTGGATGTTGGCTTTAGTGATGTTTACTGATGTGTGGAATCTTTTAATTATTTCTGGATCACTGCCAGATTTCAAGTCTTGGACTTGGCGTATTTTTATCAGCACTTTTTCACAGATTTGGTTCTTCTCCTGGAATTTCCTGCACAGATTCTCGAGACAAGTGTTGCGCTATACAAAGATTATGTGATGCCATGATAAACACTCAATTTCCCTCAGAATGTCGGTTTTGAAGTATAACACAAGTTATTTGGTATTTTACGAATGTTTTGCTAATATGTGCTATAATCATACCGAACATCTTTAGATGAGTGCAAATGATAGGGAAATTGATGTGTTAAAGATGTAATATTTTCGACTGATCAAATTCCCCCAAACTTATTTTCGGTCGTCTCGAGCGAACTGTTTTATTAAAAAGAGAAGGAGAAAATAAAGAAAGAGAAAAACTAACTAGCACACTTTCATAGGCAACATGATTGCACTGAGCACGTGCAACAAGCCTTTAAACCTGGTGTCCCTAGTAGGAGGAGTGTTGTCTCCTGAGGGTTTTCAGCGGATTGCACCCACAAAATCCAATAATAAAAGGAAGACCGTGAAAGTTACATTTAATGATAAGAATTGTAAAAGAAAGACTTTGAAAAGTAGAGTTTCCAACTACACTAGCTTTTCGGTTGTCATGAGCCCTATCTTAATAGACATGAAAAGATGTTAGAAATCACATCATCCCTCAATAAAACATCGTCTTTATTCTTCATTCCTATCTTTCTTCCAAACATCGATCATAAAACCCTACGTGTGTGTAATAGACATCCCTACACCCGGAGAATTCAATTCAAGCTATTATACTCTTGTCCATCTGCCTCAGTACTTTTTAATTTGATGAATATTTAGATGAGATTGCTCACATATTTTCATGCGACCGTTAATACTTCTTGAGGTACTAACCGACCGATTACTCATGTGCTTGCTTATACGGTGTATTTTCCTCGTCTTTCACCACCTAAGGCTTAGCAGTGACTCCCAGACCAGTTGGTCTAAGGCAGTAGGTGAAGAAGCACCCTCGCTATATTTTTTTATTGCTGTCTTGGCGATAACAAAACCAGTGTTCATTTTTTTTTCTTCACCATTTTATATTTTCTTCATTTTTTTATTTCCTTCATACATCGGCTTTTAGACAAGAGCATTTCAAGGTATCCTCTACTATCCCGAGTTTCAAGACGTGTGTAAGTGCGTATAGTAGGGTATCAACGTTCAAATGTCTGGCTTCCAGAATAGGAACTATTTTTTAGACTTATTTTTATCCTCAGATTAGTGACTTCCTTCATCTTACTAACCTTTGGGACAACGGCTCATAACTACTTATTACTAGTTCGTTTAAGAAAACTTCTAATTTTCTTAGTTTTCTTAAATTTTTCCAATCTTTTGGATGCAATTTTTCACTATCTAATCTTTTATTATCTTATTTATGTAAAAAATTTATTTATTTATTGAAATTTTTTTAATTTTTATAGGTTTTCAAATATTTTGTGCTTAT
Organism: Agapanthus africanus; assembly: GCA_030015575.1. Lineage (NCBI taxonomy): Eukaryota > Viridiplantae > Streptophyta > Magnoliopsida > Asparagales > Amaryllidaceae > Agapanthus > Agapanthus africanus. The sequence continues at coordinate 140,006,251 of CM057345.1, read as the reverse complement.
GCAAAGTGATATGCAAATGATGTAAACACAAACCTCCCCTAAACTTGTTTTCAATAGTGTCCTCACTGTTGCCGTCTGCTAAATCTCGAAAAACCTGTAAGCTTGGGAGGAAATTTATTAATGGGGGAAAAATATATAAGTGAAAATCCTCCCCCAAACTTATTTTTGGCTCCATATTTTGTGTAAAAAAATTTCTTTTCAAGAGCCTGATTATAACCCCCCCCCTAAACTTGAGTTAAACAATGTTAAGCTTTGAAAATCACATGAGGGGATCAAAAATTATTGGTCGATGCCAAGCTTTGCAAAGACCGAAAGTTAACACCAACCATTCGAAAATTTTATCAATGCAGTGCTCAGGTCGGTGGAAGAAGAAGTGGGGAAAGGGTAAGTGGTGGAATAGAATGTATGCGCGTCTCATTTTGGAGAGACGATGCAGTGAATGTGATGGATTACTCGCATTCTTTTTACAGTCCAGAAGAAGGGATGGAGGTTCAATTTCATTGATTGGGAGATGATTCATCTCAACACCCGTGTCATTCAAAAATGCGAGTTCATCAGCGAAGATCTCCTCAAAAGTTTCATCAATACCCCGAAGAATATTGTCATCACAAAGGGCGGGGTGATCTTCAGACTCTAAGAACGGTTCATAATCGGTGTTAGTTGTTGCCGGATAACTTGGTGGAAGAGTCCGTATGTGTATGGTACATAGTTGGGTCAAATAACAACATATGAAAAGAGTCAAGATCGGTATCATGAGGATCATCAATTTCGCTGCTGTCGACATCCATTAGTTCGACAGAACATGCTTGAGCAGCAGGTTCGGAGGGTACACTTCCCAACTTGTAAATGTTCAGCTCAATTGACCTATTCTCGAAAGATAGGATCATAGAGCCATTACGACAGTTGATTATAGCGTTGGAAGTGGCCAAAAAGGGGCGACCTAAAATCACCGGAATTTGATTCCGTGGGTTCGCTACAGGCTGTGTATCAATTACAATAAAGTCCACAGGGAATATAAATTCCCCAATTTTTATTAACACATCCTCCAGTTCACCCCTAGGTTTGGTACTTGATCGGTCAGCCATCTGGAGAGTGCAATGGGCTGGTTTCAACTCTCCGATCCCTAACTGCTCATATACCGAGAAAGGAAGAAGGTTAACACTTGCGCCAAGGTCGAGTAGAGCACGATTAATGTGTTTTCCCCCGATAAAAATAGAAATAGTAGGATATCCAGGATCCTTACGTTTCCCTGGTAATTGCTGGGGAAAGGCCGTGTCTACTGTTTTTGCCATGAATATCTTCTTGGGCACTTGAGTCTTCCTCTTTCTAGTGCACAAGTCTTTAAGAACTTTCGTATAAGCGGGGACTTGTTGTATTGCATCTAGAAGAGGGATGTTGATGTTAACCTGTTTAAACATTTCAGTGATCTTCTCCAATTGTGGACTCAGTATGTTTCCCCTTAACCGATTCGGATAAGGAGCTTGAGCAATAAGATCAGGGTCCAACATTGGAGAAGATCGTGTGGGTGGGAATGATCTAAGAATAGGAGTGGGGATCGTTTTCTGTGTGGGCTGAGGTGTCGAGCCTTGGGGAAAACGGAGAATAGGCTCGGAAGAAGGTGATGGGGTAGAAGAACTGGGATTAGAATTAGAAGTAGAAGTGGAAGGATAGGTCTCAGCCGGGGTATCATCGATAGATTTTTCAGTGTCATCAATCTCTTCCCCAACGTGATTGTCAAGCACTCTTCCAGATCTCAACGTGATTGCATTCACATGATGTGAATAGCCAGGGTTGGGTAAAGGTTGAGCTGGAAGTTTCCCTTTCTCTCTTGCACTCATTTCGGCTTTTAATCGTGCAATTTCTTCTTCCATCGATTTTATAGTCTCATTTTGAGAGACCGTATTTCTTTTCATGTCATCGACAGAAGACTTCATCTCAGCCGAAACTTGCATGATATTTGTTAGGACCAAATTCATGTATTGTGCAAATGAAGAGGATTCATCAGTCCCGGTCAACTGCAAAGGATTAGACGGTGCAGGTGTGTTGACCGGATTTTGGAAATTTTGTGCTTGAAAGGGGTGCTGACTCAATTGAAGTGGTTGCTGTTGTGGTGGAGGAGCCCTTTGGAAGTTGTTTTGGTTTGGAACCGTGTTTTGAGTTTGTGATTGGTTCCAAGCAAAGTTAGGGTGATTCCTCCAACCCTGATTATATGTGGAAGAAAATGGATCGTTTCTAGGTCGTTGTTGGAACGCAGCATTGGTATGCTCGTGACCTTGAAACGGAGAATTTAGTGGACATTCTTCCGTAAGATGTGATGGATCAGAACAACATCCACATACAGTTTTGGAGAGTGACATTTGATTTAGGGCGGCGGCTAAAAATTTGTTTTCCATAGTCTCGAGTTTCTTGTGTATAGCTGAAATGTCAGCTCTAACTCCTATGGAAACTTCCGATTGGTTATTGCCACCCCTAGACGATTGACTCCCACCCTCCCACTGTAAAAAATTTTCAGCGAAATCTTCTAAAAATTTCCAGGCTTTCCCATCATCTTTGGTCATAAAATTGCCTTGACACATGGATTCAAGGGTCTATTTTGTGTTAGGATTAATGCCCTCATATATGATTCTGCACAGATCCCATCTCGAGATTCCGTGATGTGGACATTGAACTAACAGATCCTTAAAGCGTTCAAGACATTTCGAGAATGTTTCATTTGGAAGCTGGGTGAATTGATTGATTTCGCTACGGACTCGAGCTGTTTTATGATAGGGGTAAAATTTCTTTAGGAATGCTTTGACGAATTCTTCCCAGTTTGAAATGGAATGTGCGGTTGTGTTATACAGCCACTTCTCGGCTGTATCACACAAGGTAAATGAGAGAAGAAGAAGACGCATAGCATCCACAGAAAGCTGTGAAGTATCCATCATTGCGCATACATTTTCAAATTTGGTGATAAAGACATATGCGTCTTCAGACTCGAGACCGTGATATTTGGGTAGAAGGTTGATGTATTGGGGTTTAATCTCAAAATTGTCCCCATTGGCTGGTGGAATGGAGAGACAGGTGGGAAGGGGAACACGTGAAGGATAGCATCTCTCTTGGAGAGAAATGCGTGGAGGATTCTGTGTTGGATATATGTATGCCCTAGAGGCCATTATATGATAGTGGATGTATTTGTACATGTATATATATTCAGTATACATTCTTGCTCGACATGATAGTATGCTATCTGGTTCTTCTTTATCTGACATGTTGATTTGATCATGCTTTTATTCATTCATACATGCTGATAAAGCCCTGAGGATATCGGCTTGACTGCTGTGATTATGATGGAGATCATACTAGTGGGACATCTGTAGTCTATAAGCATATCCTGGAAATTCCCTAGTCGTAGGTATATCGAGATGGGGCATTGATATACCAGAGTAGACTAGCGTATATGATACTAGACCCATACGATGGGCGATGAATGTTCCCACATTCATCGATGTTTGACATCAAGATCATATACGGGTGCTCAGTGGTGACTGGGTACACTGGACGGACTCACCGAGAACTCCTATACGGAATTATATCTATCGTCGGATAGCAGTTCTCAGGTGACACTGGTACAGGTTAGTCTGTAGACCCGAGATCGTCATAGAGGCTTGTGTGTTCTCCCACTGTACTTTGATTGCCACCCAACCATGGCTCTACTGAGTCGTGCAAACAGGTGGTCGTTGGGTACAGTCCCGAGACACACGAAGGCAATGAGCGATAGGAGGGGTTTCGACTCTCCCGGTATTGGGAGTTGATGTTGTGCTGTGCCCGACTGGTTATATCAGTAAGTCCCTGGCCAGGGCTGTTGAGATTTGCTGATAAGTGTTATCAGTAGTTTCTCGATCTGTTATAGACCATTCACCGGCACGACTTATTGAGTTATTGGGGTCGACGTGACCATCCCTAGGCTTGATATGCAGCATATCTGACGAAGAGACCGGACTGTACGGTAGTGTTGCCGTTTGGCTCGACGGGAGTTGTAGCAGGTTCGCTTGTTTTCTTCTGATCGCTCAATACCCGGGTGGCCGTTACGTTTAGCTGACCGCTTGCGGCTGGGGGTGCTTGATATGATCATCACCCACTGCCGGCATATTGATGAGTCTTAGAGTCCCACAAAGGAGTTACCTAGTCCAGGCAAAACGTTGTGGTGCGCGTATGCGATATGCGCATGGACCCGATTAAAATGCGCGTATAGGATACCGTACATTGATCGGGGGGCTTGCTTTTGGCGGGGTCATATGTGATATGGCCGGATTGATAAATCAAGTGTTGATTTATCATTTAACCATTAGTTTTCTTACTTAAAACCTTTTCTTGTATATGATGGATGTATGCATGCATGTATGTTTTTCTTTCTTTCTTTCTAGTTTCATGCACGTATGGATGTGCATACATACATACATACATACATCATCTATCATGGTTGATTACACATTGAAAATGATGGTAATATAAGACTCACACCATGGATAAATATATGGATTATTATTTGATTTTGTGTTTAAAACAAAATGGAAAAGGAAAGGTTAATTCTTGACTTGTTTCTACATCCTTCTTTAACCTAACCATCCTCACCTACCCTTAACCTTGGATTAAACTTTCCTTCTATGTTTTAAACTCTAATTAAATAATAACTCAAACATTTAACCATGGTTTGAGATGAGAAGAAATAAATATATAAGGATATATTTTCATTTCTTTTCATGAGTTACCTTTTACTCTTGTTAAAAAGAAAGCTATCATCTTCTTCCTCCTTCACCATTTGCTCTCTAGTTTCTTCTAGTGAGCAAAAGACACATCAAGAAAGGTTTTTGAAGTGAGAATTTGATCCCCAACATCATTCTACACAAGTTTAGTCCACTTGTTTAGAGTGTTCTCTTCATTTCTCCTCTTGAAAAGTGAAGTTGCAAGCTTGGACTAGGAGCTTTGGGTGGATCGTCGTGGACGCTAGAAGACTTTAAGAGAACCTTCTTCCAACACTGAAGAGGCCAAAGAGTGTAGCGAAGGGAGCTACCAAGGTTGCAGTCTCGAAACCCTAGTCTTTATTGCCTTTATTGTTTAGAAACCCTAATTTTCTAGGATCGATCATTTGTATGCTTACTTAGCACCATAAAAATTTGAACTTTGTGACATGTGATACTTCCAAACTCTACATAGGGTGCTAGGTAAACTTAACGTTGGTATCAGAGCCGACCTAGAATATTAGGTGACACTTTTACGAAGTAAAAATCCCGATCGGATCAAAATACGATTTTTCGAGACCTTCTCTGGGCAAATTTTAAAATCTGACATTTTTCAGAATTAAAAATACTTAAAAAATACAGCAGGAAGAACTAAGAACAACTGTGAAATTCGAAGCTCTGATGCTTACAAACCGCTGCGGAACTGCGGCAATTCCTAGCTTAGGCCGCGGCTCCGCGGCCGTACAGAGGCATCATTGCTTCAAATTTGCATTATAATTCTTATAACTGCTTGTATAATGTTTTAGGTATGTTTAATCTGAATATGGTACTATATTTTCTGGAGATGGTTTTGGATTCGTCGATTCGATCGGAATTTTCATTTCGTTTCTTTTCCGGGTAAACTAGAAAGTATTGAAGTGTTCGAACGAGTATCATTTGCTCACTATTCACGGGGTTTAAATATTTTGGAGATACGTGCAAGTTTTGTGGTGGACCCTCTAGAAGACAACAAACCTTAACTCGATTATGTGACCGTCTTGAACTGCCCTTTGAACCTTAGGGTTTGGGGCAGTACGGCGTACCACATGTGAGGCGTTGGCTTGACCCTTCTACGGCTGGACCGCTACTACTGTGTCACAATCCGGGTTTTTTGAACTCCGCTCAAGTGTTGAGCTTTAGGGGATCTTGGGTGTTTGATAATTCGTTCGAAAAACTTTAATACTGTCTATTTATCTGGAATGTGTTACAATATGTGGAATTCATATAGTTTTGGCATGAAATACGAAGTATGTGATATTTCGCATTTATGATGTCTAAAGAGAATGTGGATTCCAAATATTGTAGTTTTACACTTTCTTTTCTGTGACCGTAAGTGTAGTATGTTAGATATCGCCAGTTTCGTTGCTATACATCAACGACAATCGGGGTACGCATACTTACTTACGTTGATGATATGAGATATTATGTGTTGCTGAGATATGATGTGCAGGATTGTCGCGATTGAATAGCCGGGGGTTTTTATGTGAGATGAGAGTTTTATATTTTCATTCATGTAAATTCAAATGTAATGTAATATTCTTTTATTTGGGGAACTTCCGGGTTGAGGTTGTGTCACCAGTGTTGTATATTATTTACTTTTCCACATTAGGACGGACCCAAGGAGGGGAGCACAGGTGACCCGGTTCTGGGGTTCAGTGGGAGGCCATCTCGAGGAGTCGAGACCGGGTCTCCTAAACTCCAGAATTGGTAGGGTCGCTTGCCGCTCTCGTAGGGGTCCAGGGTGTGGGCTTGGCTATTCATCGCGACTGTGGAATCCGTATTTTCTATTCTGGCTAAATGCTAAATACGGACGTCCTAGTATATCCCACATTATATCTATGTTTCTGCTGCCAGTGTTCTGTGATATCTGAGACGAATGACATATTATATATATGATATATAGTAGACGTTGCTTATGTTTTACACCCGCGCTAGTCCCGTCCCGGTATGCCGTTAGTTAAGTAACCTAACGATGCATAACGGAACATTGCGGCGAATGCGGATGGCATAAGCGTACGTCTTATTTTCGTTTCTTTTCTGTGATTGGCTTAAGGACTTAAATGATGGGATTACATTAATGTGATTAATGTAAAGAAAATAAACCTAAAAGGATGTTGTAGAATCGGATTTGAAAACTACTCGGCTATTTATGAAAAAGCTATATTTCAAAACTGCGGAGCTTAAACCACTCCTTTTGAAAACCATTTGATTCTACAACGATATCAAGTTCAAAGCGTTAAAGATTTTCTTAAAAATCATCCGCAACCCTCCGTCATTTTAGGAAGTAGAGTACTTAGTATTCGTGCTACGTTTGTTGACTATAGTTAAGGCGTAGTGTACGGTAGCTAAGTGATGTCTTCCTATATTGCATATGATGCAGATTAATTAGGACATTCTTATGACTTTGTTGACCATAGTTAAGGGTCATATGAGTGGGTCTAATTAATCAAGAAATGACGGGTAGAACTTGACTGGTACTTATGATTTGTTGACCTTAGTTAAGGTCATAAGTACTAGGGGTAAAAACCACATCGGGAATTTCAATAGTTGAAATTTGCAATGAGATTGCATACCTTCCATGTGATGGTTGGATCCCGATCCCACTGTGGGCAATAGTTGCTCCTAGGAGAGTTTTACAGTTTACAATTAGCTAACTCATTAGGTGTCTAGAAAGGTGTTAACGGGGCTCCGCCTCTGGGAAAACGAGGTTTACTCTAATTAGGTCCGTGCGCAAGCACAGGGAACCTCCCTCAAGTACCGACACTGGCCTGGCTGAATGGTTAGCGAAGTTGTAAACTGTAATTAATCCTGGCTAGTTTTTCTTTTTAAGGTTTGAAAGAAAAACTCGATAAAAGCAGTGGGAAACATCGATTAGACAAGATAATAACCAATCTGATCTATGCAAGAGCTTTCGCTGAGTGTATTCTTTTCTCTTTCTTAATGGCAGATACCCATAACTGGACTCAAGCTTCTACTAGATAAAAACAAACTGAATGGGACCAATTATAAAGACTGGCTGAGGAATCTAAAAATAGCCTTGGCTTATGATAAAGTATCATATGTCCTCACGGATTCAGCCCCGCCCGTCCCAGGTCCAAAATTCTCGGTTGCGGACATTGAAGTCCGCAAGACATAGGACGCTGACTGTGCCACGGCAAAATGCCTCGCGCTTGCATCGATGGATAACACACATCAAAAGAAGCACGAAGATATGGACATTCACGGTATATTGCTCCATACAAAGGAGTTGTATGGAGAGCAATCTCGCGTATTACGATACGAAGCATCAAAGAAATTGTTTCAGATGCGAATGGCCCCTGGCACATCAGTAGGAGACCATGTTCTGAAGATGATAGCTCTTATAGAAGAGCTTGAGGACCTTGGATGGACGATGGACAATGAACAATATATAGATATTATTCTGCAGTCCCTCCCCTCCACCTTTGTTCAATTCATAGTGAACTTCAACATGCACGGCATGGAGAAGGAACTCCCTGAACAAATTAACATGTTAAGGAGTGCAGAGAGCACTATGAAGTCAGCAAAAACTCCCGTTATGACTGTTGGACAGTCTTCCTTTTCTCGCCCGAAAGCTAAGGCCAAGGGAAAGAAAAAGAAGAAGCCCACCAATCCTAAGGGTGGAGTTAAAAAGGTGAAGGGAAAGGAAAAGTCCAAAGCTGGAGACTGGGGGAAAGGTGAATGTTTTCATTGCCACAAGACAGGACATTGGAAGCGCAATTGCACGGAGTACTTAAGTCTCAAGAAGAAGCATGGGGATGCTTCTGCTTCAGGTACGTTTGTGACAGAAAACTGCTTTTCAATAAACTCTGCTTCCTGGGTATTGGATACCGGTTCAGGTTCTCACATTTGCAATTCTATGCAGGGGCTGAGAAATAGCAAAGTTTTGAAGACAGGTGACCATACTCTCCGCGTTGGAAATGGTTCCAATGTACATACAGTCGCAGTGGGAGAGTATCACTTGGGGTTGCCATCTGGATGTATTTTGGTTTTGAATCCATGTTATTTTGTACCAAGTATGCTTTGTAATATAATATCCGTTTCTTTGTTAGACAATGAAGGATATAATTTTGTATTGCAGAACAATGTTACGAACATTCACCTGAATCAAATGTTGGTTGGGTATGGTATGCTTAGTAACGGAATATATGTCCTAAATCAACACACAGTTTTCAGTATACAACACACTAATAAAAGAAAATTTTCAGAATTAAATGAAGCTTTTCTTTGGCACTGTAGACTTGGACATATTAACGAAACAAGACTAAACAAGTTACACAAAGATGGATATTCAAACCCTTTTAAATATAAATCTTATGTGGCTTGCCAGTCTGTATCAAGGGTAAAATGACCAAAACTCCGTTTACCGGACACGGAGAAAGAGCTACTGAGCTCCTAGGCCTCATACATAGTGATGTATGTGGGCCAATGTCTACAAAGGCTAGAGGCGGTTTTTCATACTTCATTACATTCACTGATGATTTCTCAAGATTCGGTCATGTATTTTTATTAAAGCACAAGTCCGAAGCTTTCAAGAAGTTCGTTGAATATAAACAGGAAGTAGAAAAACAAACCGGCTTGAGTATCAAGATGCTTCGATCAGATCGAGGTGGTGAGTATCTCAGTACAGAATTTGCAAACTTCCTAAAAGAGAATGGGATTCTCTCTCAGCTCACTCCTCCTTACACACCACAGCACAACGGTGTGTCAGAAAGACGGAATAGGACCCTATTATATATGGTCCGGTCCATGATGAGTGACGCTGAGTTACCAGTCTCGTTTTGGGGGCATGCATTGGAGACTGCAGCGTTTCTACTAAACAGGGTTCCAACCAAAGCCATGTCTACCACGCCATATGAGATATGGCATGGGAAGAGACCATCTCTTAAGAGAATTAAGATTTGGGGTTTCCCGGCTTATGTTAAAAAGCAGAATCCGGACAAACTCGAGACACGGTCAGTCATGTGTAACTTTGTGGGATATCCAAAGAATTCTTATGGATATCTATTCTACCACAAAGAGGAACAAAAAGTGTTTGTTTCTCAGTATGCCACATTCTTAGAAAAAGAGTTTTTCACAGATAAAGATGATGGCAAGGTGGTGAATCTAGAAGAGGTTCTAGAAACACAAATTACAAATGACGATTTGGTTGAACCGGCTGTTGGAATAGAAACTGAGGAACCTCGGCCACTCCGTAGGTCTGGTAGGACTTCTCGCCCACCGGAGAGGTACTACGGTTTCCTCATTGATGGTGACGGAGAAGACTGCATCATGGATGATGATGATCCTACCAGTTTTCAGCAAGCTATCACGAGTGGAGACTCTGTGAAGTGGCTGGATGCCATGAGATCCGAAATGGAGTCTATGTACACCAACAAAGTATGGACTTTGGACGTTGTACCCCCTGGGGTAAAACCTGTGGGGTGCAAATGGATCTTTAAAAGAATGATTGGTGTAGATGGGCAGGTGGAGACCTATAAGGCAAGACTTGTGGCAAAGGGTTTTCATCAAAGACCAGGTTTGGACTATGACGAGACTTTTTCTCCCGTAGCCATGCTTAAATCCATTCGGATCCTACTTGCTATTGCTGCTCACTACGACTATGAAATCTGGCAGATGGACGTTAAAACCGCATTTCTAAATGAAAATTTTGAAGAATGCGTTTATATGGATCAGCCAGAGGGCTTCATTGATAGTGGGAGCAGCGGGAAAGCATGTAAATTGCTTAAATCCATATATGGGTTAAAGCAGGCATCTCGGAGTTGGAACATCTGTTTCGATGATGTTATCAAAGAGTTTGATTTCATCAAAAATACAGACGAACCTTGTGTTTATAAGAAGGCTGTAGGGAGAGCTGTCACATTCCTCGTATTGTACGTGGATGACATTCTTCTGATAGGAAATGATATTCCTATGCTACAGTCGGTCAAATCTTTCTTATCACTGAGGTTCTCCATGAAGGACCTGGGTGATGCTACATACATCCTGGGCATAAGGATCTATAGGGATAGATCCAAAAAGTTATTCAGATTGTCCCAAACCAGGTACATTAACACCATCCTAAAAAGGTTTAGTATGGAAGACTCCAAGCGGGGTGCCTTACCCGCTTGCTATGGGGTCACTCTCTCCAAGGATTCTTGCCCAAAGACCGATGAAGAGAGAGCTCGCATGAGTGTTATACCCTATGCTTCGGCAGTAGGATCTATAATGTATGCGATGTTATGTACACGCCCAGATGTAGCTTATGCACTTAGTATTGTAAGCAGGTATCAATCAAACCCAGGGGAGAATCACTGGACAGCTGTGAAGAACATTCTTAAGTACTTACGAAGGACTAAAGAATTGTTCTTGGTGTATGGTAATGGAGATCTCCAAATGGAGGCCTTTACCGATTCGAGCTTCCAGAGCGATAAGGACGACAGCAAATCTATCTCTGGGTTTGTATTTACCCTCAATGGTGGGGCGGTGAGTTGGAAGAGTTCCAAACAGGATACCGTTGCAGACTCTACGATGGAAGCTGAGTACATTGCTGCAAATGATGCCGCCAAGGAAGCCGTCTGGATAAAGAAGTTCGTCTCGGAGCTAGGAGTAGTTCCAACCATTATTGATCCAATACCTTTGTATTGTGATAATAATGGGGCTATGGCGTTAGCCAAGGAGCCCAGATCCCATCACCGGTCCAGACACTTCCTGAGGCGTTTTCATTTGATCCGAGAGATTATAGATTGCCGCGAGATCGAGATTAGGAGAGTAGACACAAAGAATAACGCCGCGGATCCATTCACCAAGGCCCTCCCTCAGCCGTAGCATGAGCGAGTTTTTGAGATGTTGGGTATGAGATACGCCAATAACTGGCCTTAGTACAAGTGGGAGATTGTTGGATATATGTATGCCCTAGAGGCCATTATATGATAGTGGATGTATTTGTACATGTATATATATTCAGTATACATTCTTGCTCGACATGATAGTATGCTATCTGGTTCTTCTTTATCTGACATGTTGATTTGATCATGCTTTTATTCATTCATACATGCTGATAAAGCCCTGAGGATATCGGCTTGACTGCTGTGATTATGATGGAGATCATACTAGTGGGACATCTGTAGTCTATAAGCATATCCTGGAAATTCCCTAGTCGTAGGTATATCGAGATGGGGCATTGATATACCAAAGTAGACTAGCGTATATGATACTAGACCCATACGATGGGCGATGAATGTTCCCACATTCATCGATGTTTGACATCAAGTTCATATACGGGTGCTCAGTGGTGACTGGGTACACTGAACGGACTCACCGAGAACTCCTATATGGAATTATATCTATCGTCGGATAGCAGTTCTCAGGTGAAACTGGTTCAGGTTAGTATGTAGACCCGAGATCGTAATAGAGTCTTGTGTGTTCTCCCACTGCACTTTGATTGCCACCCTACCACGGCTCTACTGAGTCGTGCAAACAGGTGGCCGTTGGGTACAGTCCCGAGACACACGAAGGCAATGAGCGATAGGAGGTATTTTGTCTCTCCCGGTATTGGGAGTTGATGCTGTGCTGTGCCAGACTGGTTATATCAGTAAGTCCCTGGCCAGGGCTGTTGAGATTTGCTGATAAGTGTTATCAGTAGTTTCTCGATCTGTTATAGACCATTCACCGACACGACTTATTGAGTTATTAGGGTCAACATGACCATCCCTAGGCTCGATATGCAGCATATCTGATGAACAGACCGGACTGTACGGTAGTGTTGCCGGTTGGCTCGACGGGAGTTGTAGCAGGTACGCTTGTTTTCTTCTGATCGCGCAATACCCGGGTGGCCTTTACGTTTAGCAGACCGCTTGCAGCTTGGGGGTGCTTGATATGATCATCACCCACTGCCGGCGTATTGACGAGTCTTATAGTCCCACAAAGGAGTTACCTAGTCCAGGCAAAACGTTGTGGTGCGCGTATGCGATATGCGCATGGACCCGATTAAAATGCGTGTATAGGATACCGTACATTGATGGGCGGCTTGCTTTTGGTGGGGTCATATGTGATATGGCCGGATTGATAAATCAAGTGTTGGTTTATCATTTAACCATTAGTTTTCTCACTTAAAACCTTTTCTTGTATATGATGGATGTATGCATGCATGTATGTTTTTCTTTCTTTCTTTCGAGTTTCATGCACATATGGATGTGCATACATACATACATACATACATACATCATCTATCATTGTTGATTACACATTGAAAATGATGGCAATATAAGACTCACACCATGGATAAATATATGGATTATTATTTGATTTTGTGTTTAAAACAAAATGGAAAAGGAAAGGTTAATTCTTGACTTGTTTCTACATCCTTCTTTAACCTAACCATCCTCACCTACCCTTAACCTTGGATTAAACTTTCCTTCTATGTTTTAAACTCTAATTAAATAATAACTCAAACATTTAACCATGGTTTGAGATGAAAAGAAATAAATATATAAGGATATATTTTCATTTCTTTTCATGAGTTATCTTTTACTCTTGTTAAAAAGAAAGCTATCATCTTCTTCCTCCTTCACCATTTGCTCTCTAGTTTCTTCTAGTGAGCAAAACACTCATCAAGAAATGTTTTTGAAGTGAGAATTAGATCCACAACATCATTCTACACAAGTTTAGCCCACTTGTTTAGAGTGTTCTCTTCATTTCTCCTCTTGAAAAGTGAAGTTGCAAGCTTGAACTAGGAGCTTCGGGTGGATCGTCGTGGACGCTAGAAGACTTCAAGAGAACCTTCTTCCAACACTGAAGAGGCCAAAGAGTCTAGCGAAGGGAGCTACAAAGGTTGTAGTTTCGAAACCCTAGTCTTTATTGCCTTTATTGTTTAGAAACCCTAATTTTCTAGGATCGATCATTTGTATACTTACTTAGCATCATAAAAATTTGAACTTTGTGACATGTGATGCTTCCAAACTCTACATAGGGTGCTAGGTAAACTTAACATTCTGCGCACCTGCGGGCGGTGGCAAGTTTGATGGATAACCGTCCATTGCAGTGGGTGTGGTGGTGGGTAAAGAAGAGGTAAATATAGAAATACCGACTTTGGGGTCGATCGGGGGAACGCGGACTAAACGAGCACTAGAATCCCGTGTCCAGCCTATCTTGCACTAAAAGGGTTTAGTACAAGTGGCAGCATTAATATAATTAGAGAAAATGATGTGATTGGTGTTTTTTTGAAAAAGAATACGGATTTTTGAAAAAAATGCAAATCACAAAAATGCACACACAACCCTAAGTCTAGTTGTCACGCCCCGAAAGTACGGAACATGACCGGCACTTAAACTACGAAACGTCTCGAGGCGTACGTAATCTAAGTAAGCCGAAAACCCAGAAATCCAAACCAAGAAAAATAGTAGAGTGAAGGAAAACCAATTTAAAATCAAGTAGTTTTAATAGCATAAGCTGAGTTATGCGGTTTTAAAAAAACATCAAGTATTTCCTGAAAATTTCGGCAGAGTCTCCTTTGTAAATACTGGCTCTCAAACGAGATACAACATGAATAGTATACGAAATCAATAAAAAGGCATCCCCAAGCGAGAGCTAGCTCTTCGTCAATCGACGGTCACAACCACACAAGCAATATAATATACAACGCCGAGGGCGAGGATCAAAACTCAAAAGGAAACTCAAAACAGCAAGAAATCCATAGAAATACAACGCGCGACTCTAAGGTCGAAAGAATAAACATCACTGGTCTCTATCTGAGATAAATACATGTTTGGTTGATGGAACTTCTAGATACAACTGAATAATAATATACAAGATGTAATGATGGGTAGGATACAAATAAACCCACCTACTAGCAAGTCACCCGAACGAAACTGTACCCGCAAAGCCGTAAAGAAACCTGCAAGAAACTGGGGCACAACGGGGGTGAGTTGCCAACTCGTGAATAGAAAAACATCTACGAATAGAAATCGCATGTATGACGCAATCCTAGGTCATACGATCAATATATATCCTCAAATATATATATAACATGCAGCCTATAACAATGGCTAGGGTAATATCTAACCGAGTGTAATCTCATGTGCCCGTGTCGGTGCCTCAGGTAGCAATATATCATATGGATGATGTATGAATGCATGAAAAAGAATGCATGTACTGAAGAAAACTGCTTTCATAAATTAGTGAGATTTCTGTATTTTTAAAATGAGGTATCATAATGAATCAGCATAAAACGGTGCCTACCTGTTAGTTATGTATATGCCCTAGAGGCCATTGTTGTACATATGATGTATATTATAATGGATGCATGGATATATACAGAGAGGACTTTCTTGCTCGTCATGATAGTATGCTATTTGGTTTCACTTTATCTTAACATGTTGACTTGTATTGGTTTATTGTCTTTCTCTCACATGTTGATAAAGCCCTTAGGATCTGTACTCGACTACTGGGACTATGATGAGATCATACTAGTGGGGCCACGGTAGTCGATGAGTACATCCTATAACTGTTCCTAGTCGAGGGTATATCGAGACAGGGCATCGATACACCAGAGTAGACTAGCGTATACGCATCTTGAACCATATGATGGGCGATGGATGATCCCATATCCATCGGTGTTTGACATCAGAGATGGTGTACGGGTGCTCAGTGGAGACTGGGTACACTGGACGGACTCGCCGAGAACTCCCAGATGGTGATATACCACACGTCAGATGGCAGTTCTCCGGTGACACTGGTACAGGGTAGTCTGTAGACCCGAGAACGTCATAGTGTCTTGTGTGATTCCCACTGTGCTTTGATTTCCACCTTAACACGTCCAAGAGGGCGTGCAAAAGGGTGGCTTTTGGGTACAGTCCCGAATCACATGGAGGCAATGAACGATAGGAGGGGATTCGTCTCTCCCGGTATAGGGAGTTGATGTTGTGCTGTGTTCGATTGGCTATAACTGGAAGTCCCTGGCCAGGGCTGATATAGAGATTTACTGGTAAGTGTTACTAGTAGTTTCTCGACCCGTTATGAGCCACACATCGACACGACTTATCGGTTACTGGGGTCTGACGTTTACCACCCCTAGATTTGATATGCGACATATCAGACGAACAGACCGGACTGTACGGGAGTGTTACTGATTGGATTCACAGGAGAACGAACAGGCTAGCTTGTTGATCTTCTGATCGCTCAATACCTTGGTGGCTGTTATGTTTAGCTGACCGCTTGCAGCTTGTGGGCGTTTGATATGATCATCACCTGCTACCGGCGTATTGACGATTCTTTAGAGTCCTACACAGAGGTTTCTTGGCTCAGGCGAAACGGAGTAGAGGCACATATGTGATATGTGCAGGACCGAGAATAATGCGATATGAGATACCGTATTATATTCTCGCGATATTTAGATATGAACCAGGACATCGGATCAAGTGTTGATTCGATGAATCGGTACATGATATATTAGTCGGTAATATTCGATATAGCCGGATCGTCGAATCAAGTGTTAATTCGATGATTTAATGTATAATAATATATATGATATATTGTATTACATTATCTAATATTGGCTCGCTTTATTATTTCATTTTCTCACTGGACGATACATTGATATATATGCGATATATGTTAATTGTATTATTTTCTTTTGTTGCAAATATATAATATATATGTGATATATATTATTGTGACATGATATGATTTATTATTAAACATGTTTTAAGGATGATTAAATGAGGTTAGGGTTTGATTAGGGTTAGTTGCTTCTTGCACTTTCTAGAAGCTTTTTCTTTTAACATGGTTAAGATATTTGTTGATGACTCATTGCTAACCCAACCAAACCCTAACTCTAGTTTATTCTCTACAAACTATTAGCCACTCATCCTTGACCATGGTTTATATATATCAATCATATAGATTTCTTTCTATTCATCACAAAAGGAATCATCATTTCCATTATCATCTTCTTCTCTCTTGATTTTGAGCTCACTAGAAATTCCATTTGTGATGATAAATTATGAGAAAATGATTTAAAAAGAAAGCATAAATACTACTCTCTCATCCTCATCTCATCTAGCCCATGAGATTAGTGTGTTCATCTCTTTAGAGTGAAAAAGCTTGAGTCTTTGCAACTTCGACGTAGATCATCGGAGATTTGGAATACTTCAAGCTAGCATGGATCGTTCGAGTCGTGGAGCCTCTCTTGAGTCCGGGAGATCGTGGATCGCGGCGAAGGGACTTCTACTCGGAGCTTGTGAAGCGAAGAAGCGGACTACAAAGGTTGTAATCCCTCACACTTAGCTTAAAAGATGTAATCTTGTATGCCTAACCCTAATAATCTAGCAAAGATCCTGTCTTTGGGTTGTTCGGCACATGTAAAATTTTATTCATGCATGTTTGATGCGTTATGAACCTTCACAAGTGTGCCTAGGAACCCTACAGTGGTATCAGAGCCTAGCTAGAGCATTAGGCGACGTGTTTACAAAGTTAAAACTCCGATCGAACCCGAACCGACAAAATTTACCCCCTCTCTGGAAATTTTTCAAAATTTGGGATTTTTCTGAATTAAAAATACCTAAAAAAATCAGCAGGGAATTCTAAGAATTACCATGAAACATGGGCCCACAACTCCACTAAACCGCGGCGGAACCGCGGCGAAAACATGGTTTTCGCGGCGGTTCCGCGGCGGAATTGTGGAATTGGGACACGTGGCTTCATGGTAATATCTGTAGGTACTTGTTTATGCTTGTGGGTATTTTTAATGTGACTCAAGTGTTGAATATTCTGTGGTTTGTTTTGTAATAGTAGATTCGATCGGAATATTTAAATTCGTTTTTCTTTCCGGATATTTAGAAATTGTTAAACTATTTGAACGGATATCATTAACCCACTTTATCCCGGCACGGCAAACTTTCAAGTGTTGAATTTTTTTCGGGTTTAAATCTTTCGGAAAAATTGTAAAAGTTAAGCGGTGGACCCTCTAGAAGACAACAAACCTTAACTCGATTATATGACCGTCTTGGACTGCCTTTTGAACCTTCGGGTTTGGGGGAGTACGGCGTGCCACATGTGAGGCGTTGGCTTGACCCTTCTACGGCTGGATCACTGGTACTATGACATATTCTGGGATTATTTGAACTCCGCTCAAGTGTTGAGCACTTAGGAAAATTTTGGGTGTTTGATTATCTGTTCGAAAAGTTTAATACTATCTATTTATCTGGAATGTGATACAATATGTGGAATTCATAGAGTTAGGCATGAAATGCGAAGTATGTGATATTTCGGATTTACGATGTCTAAAGTGATTGTGGATTCCAAATATTGTAGTTTTACACTTTCTTTTCTGTGACCGTAAGTGTAATATGTGATATCGCTGGTTTCGTTGCTATATGTCAACGACAATTGGGATGCGCATATTTACTTACGTTGATGATATGTGATATTATGTGTTGCTGTGATATGTTATATTGGATCGTCGCGTTTTGAATAGCCGGGGGTTTTATGTAAGATGAGGGTTTTTATTTTCATTCATGTAAAATTCATTTGTAATGTAATATTCTTTTATTTGGGGCACTTCCAGGTTGAGGTTGATGTCACCAGTGTATATTATTTACTTTTCCGCATTAGGTAGACCCAAGGAGGGAAGCACAAGTAACCGGGTTCTAGGGTCCAGTGGGAGGCCATCTCGAGGAGTCGAGACCGGGTCTCCTAACCCTAGAATTGGCAGTGTTACTTGCCGCTCTCGTAGGGGTCTTGGAATGTGGGTTTGGCTATTCGTCGCGACCGTGGAAGCCTTGTTTTATACAGGCTCGTATTGAAAACACGGACGTCCTAGTATATCCAATATTTCATATATGTTCTTCTGCTGCAATGTTCTGTGATGAGATCATATTACTGCCTGAGACGAATGCTTATACTATATATATATATATGCTGATATATAAATATTAATGCTTTCGTTTCTTCTGTGATGCTTAGGAAGCATAAGCTGATGGGATTTTATTAATGAGATTAATAAAAAGAAAAGAAACCTAAAGATGTTGTAGAATCAAAACTTTATAAAAAGGGGTTGCTACAGTTTTGCTTTGCACAGCGGTATATATGATATATTCTGCACCTTATTCGATGAGGAAAGAGCCGAGATCCCTTCACCGGGAGTGACCTCTTTAGCGAAACTGGCAGATGCTACAAAACTCGGTTTGTCTTTTGATTGCTTTTAGAGTTTTGCTTTGCACAGCGGTATATATGATATATCCTGCACCTTATTCGATGAGGAAAGGGCCGACGATCCCTTCACCGGGAGTGACCCCTTTAGCGAAACTAAGAAAAGCCTCAAAAACACTCCTTTTCAAAAACTGTTCGATACTACGACGATATCAAGTTCATTACGCTCAGGGTTTTCTGAAAAACCTGCGTAGCCCTCCGACATTTCAGATAGGTAATACTTAGTATTCGTGCTACGTTTGTTGGCTTTCGTCAAGGCGTAGTGTGCGGTAGCTAATTATTACTTATCTGTTACATATGATGAGATTAGGTTAGGGTAGTCGTGCGGCTTTGTTGGCTTTCGTCAAGGGACGTACGGCTGGGTTTAATTCAATCAAGAAATGTTCGGGTTGAACTTGACTAGCGGACTATGGTTTGTTGGTTTTCGTTAAGGTCATAGAACGTTAGGGGCAAAATATTATCGGGAATTTCAAGCGTTGAAATTTGCAATGAGATTGCATACCTCCTATGAGATAGTTGGATCCCGATACCCACTGCGAGTAAGAGTTACTCCTGGGAGAGTTTTACACAGGACAATTAGCCGATCAAGTAGGTGTCTAAAAAAGTGTTAACGGGGTTACGCCTCTGGGAAAACGAGGTTTACTTTAATTAGGTCCGTGCGAAAGCATGGGGAACCTCCCTCAAAGTACCGACACTGATCTGGCTGAAAGATTGATGAAATTGTAGGGTGTAATTAATCCCGGCTAATCTTACCTTTTTGGGTTTGAAGGTAGATTTGATAAAAACAGTGGGAGACATCCTGATTAGATAAGATAATAACCAATCTAATCTTGCAAGAGCATACGCTAAAGTGTTTTCTTCTCTCTCTCTCCAGGTAGCGACCATGTCAGGCCATAATCAAGATAATAATATGGATGTATTGACTGAACCTAATTATTGTACTGAGCAAGGGAACGCTGGACCCGTTCTTTCTTATAAGAGTTATACGACTGAACAAGAAACAGGAGAATGTCTGGATTCTCACGCCGCCCAAAAGAACATGCATGTTGATGCATCTTCTTCGGGTGTGTTAGTTATTGAGAACTGTTTCTCAGTACACCCTACGTCCTGGGTATTGGATACCGGATCAGGATCCCATATATGTGAATTGTTACATGGGCTACGAAAAGGTAGAGAACTGGGAAAAGGTGATCATTCCGTTTCAAGTAGGGAACGGTGCAAGTATTGTAGCCAAAGCAGTTGGCGAATATCACCTTGTATTACCAAGTCGTAATACACTGATTCTAAATGAGTGCTATTATATACCGAACATGATGTGCAATATTATATCAGTTTCCTTATTAAGTAAAGAAGGATATAATTTTGTAGTAAAGGATAATGTTATGAACATATTCCTAGATCAAAAGTTGATTGCATCAGGCTCGTTACATAATGGCATATTCATTCTGAATCAGAATATAGTCCTGAATATACAAAACATACACAAGAGGAAAGGTTCAGATATGAACGAATCCTACTTGTGGCATTGTAGACTTGGTCATATCAATGCGACACGACTGGTTAAGTTACATAAGGATGGTTATTTGAATCCGTTCGAATTATCATCTTATGATACTTGCCATTCATGTCTCAAAGGAAAAATGACTAAAGCTCCGTTTAGTGGACACGGAGAAAGAGTTACTGAACTTTTAGGACTAATACATAGTGATGTATGTGGTCCCATATCTACGCATGCCAGGAACGGTTCTTCCTACTTCATTACATTCACTGATGATCTCTCTAGATACGGACATGTGTTTTTGATGAACACAAGTCTGAAGCTTTTGAGAAATTCAGAGAATATAAGAACGAAGTAGAGAACCAAACGGGCAAAAGTATTAAGATTCTTCGATCTGATCGAGGAGGTGAATACTTAAGCAGTGAGTTCCTAGATTATCTAAAAGAGAATGGGATTCTCTCTCAGCTTACTCCTCCTTATACACCACAGCACAACGGTGTATCAGAACGAAGGAATCGCACCCTATTAGATAGGGTGCGCTCTATGATGAGCGAGGCTGAGTTACCTATTTCCTTCTGGGGGTATGCGCTTGAGACAGCCATACACCTATTGAATATGGTTCCTACCAAATCAGTGCCTACCACTCCATATGAGATATGGAAAGGGAAGAGACCATCTCTTAAGTATATTAAGATATGGGGTTGTCCAGCCTATGTCAAAAGACAAAATCCGGAAAAACTCGAGGCAAGATCTGTCTTATGTAAGTTTGTAGGATATCCCAAGAACTCACAAGGGTATATCTTCTACCACATTGAGGAACAAAAGGTGTTTATTTCTAAACATGCCACCTTTTTAGATAAGGAATTTCTTGGAAAAGAAATTTGTGGCAAGGAGGTAGAACTGGAAGAGGTTCCAGCAACACAAACTATAACAGAAGACTTGGTAGAACCAGAGGATTCAGTAGTACCCGACGAACCCCAGCCTCTACGCCGATCTAGTAGGGTTTCTCATCCACCTGAGAGATACTACGGTTTTCTCATTGATGGTGGAAGCGAGGATTGCATCATGGATGATGATGAACCGACTAGTTTCGAGCAGGCCATCACGAGTGGTGACTCTGTGAAATGGCTGGATGCAATGCGATCTGAGATGGAATCCATGTACACCAACAAAGTATGGACTTTGGAAAATGCTCCTGAAGGGGTAAAACCCATAGGGAGCAAGTGGATCTTTAAAAAGAAATTTGGTGTAGATGGAAAAGTTGAGACTTTCAAAGCTTGACTTGTAGCAAAGGGTTTTCGTCAGCGACCTGGTGTGGATTATGACGAAACCTTTTCTCCAGTGGCTATGCTTAAGTCCATCCGGATCTTACTTGCCATTGCTGCATACCATGACTACGAAATCTGGCAAATGGATGTTAAGACCGCCTTTCTAAACGGTGATTTAGAAGAGAGCGTGTACATGACTCAGCCAGAGGGCTTCGTAGATAGTGGGAGCAGCGAAAAGGTGTGCAAGCTGCTTAAATCCATTTATGGGTTAAAGCAAGCATCGCGGAGCTGGAACATCTGTTTTGATGTTGTAGTCAAAGAGTTTGACTTCATCAAAAATATAGATGAACCTTGTATCTATAAGAAGGTAGCAGAGGGTAAGGTTGACTTCCTCGTATTGTACGTGGATGACATACTCTTGATAGGAAATGATATTCCTATGCTGCAATCAGTCAAGCTCTTCTTATCACAGAGATTCTCAATGAAAGATCTAGGTGATGCCTCCTGCATATTGGGGGTCATGATCTATAGAGATAGATCTAAACGGATACTGGGATTGTCCCAATCCAGGTATATTGACACCATACTAAAGAGGTTTAGTATGGAAGAATCCAAGCATGGGAACCTACCCACGATCTCTGGACTCACTCTCTCCAAAGAGATGTCTCCCAAGACTGATTTGGAGAGAGCTCGCATGCAAGGGATACCCTATGCTTCGGCAGTAGGCTCTATCATGTATGCGATGTTATGTACCAGACCCGATGTAGCATACTCACTAAGTGTAGTGAGTCGGCATCAAGCAGATCCTGGAGAGAGTCACTGGACAGCTGTGAAGAACATTCTCAAGTACTTACGAAGGACTAAGGAGATGTTCTTGGTGTATGGTAACGGAGAACTCCAGGTCGAGTCCTTTACCGATTCCAGCTTCCAAAGTGATAAGGACGACTCTAAGTCGCATTTGGGTTTTGTCTTTACCCTCAATGGAGGGGCGGTATGTTGGAAGAGTTCCAAACAGGATACCGTTGCAGACTCGACGATGGAGGATGAATACATCGCTGCCAACGATGCTGCCAAAGAGGCTGTTTGGATGAAGAAGTTCATTAGTGAACTTGGTGTGGTTCCATCCATTGAGCATCCAATACCTCTGTATTGCGATAACAATGGAGCTGTGGCTTGAGCCAAAGAACCCAGATCCCATCAGAAGTCCAGACATATTCTGAGGCGGTATCACCTGATCAGGGAGATAGTTGATCGCCGGGAGATCGAGGTCAGGAGAGTAGATACGAAGGACAACACTGCGGATCCATTCACGAAGGCTATTCCCCAGATGCAGTTTGAGAGATTATTCGGGATGCTAGGTATGAGATACTACAGCAGCTGGCCTTAGTGCAAGTGGGAGATTGTTAGTTATGTATATGCCCTAGAGGCCATTGTTGTACATATGATGTATATTATAATGGATGCTTGGATATATACAGAGAGGACTTTCTTGCTCGTCATGATAGTATGCTATTTGGTTTCACTTTATCTTAACATGTTGACTTGTATTGGTTTATTGTCTTTCTCTCACATGTTGATAAATCCCTTAGGATCTGTACTCGACTATTGGGACTATGATGAGATCATACTAGTGGGGCCACGGTAGTCGATGAGTACATCCTATAACGGTTCCTAGTCGACGGTATATCGAGACAGGGCATCGATACACCAGAGTAGACTAGCGTATACGCATCTTGACCTATATGATGGGCGATGGATGATCCCATATCCATCGGTGTTTGACATCAGAGATGGTGTACGGGTGCTCAGTGGAGACTGGGTACACTGGACGGACTCGCCGAGAACTCCCAGATGGTGATATACCACACGTCAGATGGCAGTTCTCCGGTGACACTGGTACAGGGTAGTCTGTAGACCCGAGATCGTCATAGTGTCTTGTGTGATTCCTACTGTGCTTTGATTTCCACCTTACCACGTACAAGAGGGCGTGCAAAACGGTGGCTTTTGGGTACAGTCCCGAATCACATGGAGGCAATGAGCGATAGGAGGGGATTCGTCTCTCCCGGTATAGAGAGTTGATGTTGTGCTGTGTTCGATTGGCTATAACTGGAAGTCCCTGGCCAGGGCTGATATAGAGATTTACTGGTAAGTGTTACTAGTAGTTTCTCGACCCGTTATGAGCCACACATCGACACGACTTATCGGTTACTGGGGTCTGACGTTTACCACCCCTAGACTTGATATGCGACATATCGGACGAACAGACCGGACTGTACGGGAGTGTTACTGATTGGATTCACAGGAGAACGCACAGGCTAGCTTGTTGATCTTCTGATCGCTCAATACCTGGGTGGCTGATATGTTTAGCTGACCGCTTGCAGCTTGTGGGCGTTTGATATGATCATCACCTGCTACCGGCGTATTGACGATTCTTTAGAGTCCTACACAGAGGTTTCTTGGCTCAGGCGAAACGGAGTAGAGGCACATATGTGATATGTGCAGGACCGAGAATAATGCGATATGAGATACCGTATTATATTCTCGCGATATTTAAATATGAACCGGGACATCGGATCAAGTGTTGATTCGATGAATCGGTACATGATATATTAGTCGGTAATATTCGATATAGCCGGATCGTCGAATCAAGTGTTGATTCGATGATTTAATGTATAATAATATATATGATATATTGTATTACATTATCTAATATTGGTTCGCTTTATTATTTCATTTTCTCACTGGACGATACATTGATATATATGCGATATATGTTAATTGTATTATTTTCTTTTGTTGCAAATATATAATATATATGTGATATATATTATTGTGACATGATATGATTTATTATTAAACATGTTTTAAGGATGATTAAATGAGGTTAGGGTTTGATTAGGGTTAGTTGCTTCTTGCACTTTCTAGAAGCTTTTTCTTTTGTCATGGTTAAGATATTTGTTGATGACTCATTGCTAACCCAACCAAACCCTAACTCTAGTTTATTCTCTACAAACTATTAGCCACTCATCCTTGACCATGGTTTATATATATCAATCATATAGATTTCTTTCTATTCATCACAAAAGGAATCATCATTTCCATTATCATCTTCTTCTCTCTTGATTTTGAGCTCACTAGAAATTCCATTTGTGATGATAAATTATGAGAAAATGATTTAAAAAGAAAGCATAAATACTACTCTCTCATCCTCATCTCATCTAGCCCATGAGATTAGTGTGTTCATCTCTTTAGAGTGAAAAAGCTTGAGTCTTTGCAACTTCGACGTAGATCATCGGAGATTTGGAATACTTCAAGCTAGCATGGATCGTTCGAGTCGTGGAGCCTCTCTTGAGTCCGGGAGATCGTGGATCGCGGCGAAGGGACTTCTACTCGGAGTTTGTGAAGCGAAGGAGCGGACTACAAAGGTTGTAATCCCTTATACTTAGCTTAAAAGATGTAATCTTGTATGCTTAACCCTAATAATCTAGCAAAGATCCTGTCTTTGGGTTGTTCGGCACATGTAAAATTTTATTCATGCATGTTTGATGCGTTATGAACCTTCACAAGTGTGCCTAGGAACCCTACACTACCATCGGCACAAAACGTAATCCCAATATCTCGATATCTCTGTATCACAGTCTCTGTACCTCAATATCTCGGAATCTCAATGTCTCAATCATAATATCTAGGGCGCCGTCAGTCCAGACCGGCCCCTACCCTCTATCTCAAGACCACGACGGTATCCTCCGGATATCCGACGCGTCGGCTAAAATCACCGGTAGGTAGTCTCCCCCTGCCAGGCTCATCGTCATCACCACGAGCTTCTTGCCTCAGGGTACCTTACCGGGTCCACCATGTACCCGAAACGGTTCATCCAACTCCTCGAATCGGGTCTCGAAATCCATCAGCAAACTCATGGTGGACGACTCATACATCATGGGAAAAACCGCGCTTTTCATTTAAAAAGAGAAAGAAGAAGTTTGTATATGTTTTGCGGTTTTCCCCAAATCCAGAAAATCTCATGGAAATCCGAATCCAAAACCTCAATAGCACGTAAAAAGTGAATATATGCATGAGAATCCATGAATGCGGCATAACAATGAATAACAGTATGCATGAAGTAGCAGGTAATAACTACAATGTCTAAACTAACATATAAGGCAAGTATACTAATATCATGTCTAAACTATTAGCTAACAGGCTATGTCAAGCAATAATATTTTCTAAGGTGTACGTGACATGGCAATTACCGATGAAGATGTGTGTGAACCGGCAAGTAAGTGTACGTGGTACATACGCATCATCGGTAATGGTGCGGGTTTCCTAACCACAAGATATCAACAGTAGAATATGAAGCATAATATAAGCATGTGATGCGGAGCGAACAACAATAATGAGCGGGAGCTGAATACTAGACGCGACGATAACTAATCTGCATTAACCTAATATAAGTCCTACAATGGTGCCTTTTGAAATAACATGAATCGTGGGGTTTTGAAAATAGGGGCTACGGTGTTTTTAAGAAAAGATACATCTTTTGAAATATCCGTAGGATCCCATGACTTGTCTTTTAAGATACGCACGATTCGTAAGCTTTGAAATAGGTAGGAACCGAATTTAATCTAACAACTATCTAAACTAAAGGGCTATGCTACAAGCTAGACTACAGGTAAGGAAACCGCCTAACATCTGAGTCGATACATATACATACCTGTATATATATTAGTCGGTGATCCCGCCTCAATAATATCACATCCGATACCATATTTATAACCAGACATCCCAAGTCAAGAGTGCGGATCAATCATCAAAATAGAGCTCGTACGTAAATCCGTCGTACGGCATCCCCAAATCTGGGTACGGGTCAATATCACATTCATCATACTATTCTCCTGGTATCCTCTATATCAAATATCATGATCGGGGTACTGATCTACGTCTAGTACAATACTGATACCGCCTAAGTATGCGTGGACGTGTGTGGAACACTACGTCAAGGACCCGCTACAACGTCATGTCGTATCTCAAATACGAATCCTGCCATATCACCGAATTCACAACCTCAATACAAATCTCATCGACTCATCTCAAACCCAAGTATCATCCTCAAATCCGTATGTGAACACATAGTCCCATACCCATGTGAACACATAACTATATATTCCCGTATAAGCATAAATAAAAGAAGAAAGTATGCAAGTATGGGTTGGTGTGTGCATGTGTGGTGCGACCACTACTCTAGGGTTTCGCGACACTAAATATCCAAGAACACCAAATGTCCATCCTAAACATCGTTATTAATCCCAAATAACATATAATAATTGTTGGTGTGTATACGCATCCGTATACACCACCACGGACTGCGGGGGTGCTATACGCCATCCACCCGACTTCTCCCCGTAAATATAAATCTACTCACCTGGTCCTCGCTCGCCGGTGCCGACGTCGCCACGCGCTTGCTTGTCGTCTCGAAGTCCACATGGGGGTACCTACATATCACAACGCATCGTATCGCATTAAAAATCCGACTCATGACCAAAACGACACACGAATCCCACATAGGTCAAAACCTACGGTTACTTTCACAAATCGACCCAAATCCCTCGACGTCGGCGTACAAATGCCAAACCATCGAGAAAGCTCCCAACACACTCATTTGTACAATTACAAGCACTAATTATAATATAAAATAGCTTAAAATTCAGAAAAAACCCAATTTCACTTAAAAAGTCATTTTTCCGAAAATATAGCAAGCACAAATCACCGTTTTTAGTACAAAACTCGATGTATAAACGAATCTAGCGGCCACAATATTCACTAAATATCTTAAATAAGTCATAAAAACAATTCCCATAATTTAATCTCATTAAATTCCAAAAACCCTAAAATTCTAGTTTACAAAATACCTCAATTTTAACAATTTTATAGCAAAAATGCGCAAACTAAAGTCTAGCTTGGATTTTCATGAACTAAAAGTATTAAACCACTCAATATAATATTAATGATATGATGAAACCCTTACTATATTTTAAATTCTAAATTTTCAATTAATTACCAAAACCTAGTTTGTTAAAACTCTAATTTTAACAATTTTAAGTGACAATATACAAATCAACTACTAGACTAGATTTGCATATCATAAGATGCTAAAATACATATCACAACATCATCAAATTATCACAACCCTAACATGATCCAAATCCTTCTCTTGAATTTCTAGACTTGAAATTGGAACCATAATTAACATCTAATTTAGTCAAATTAAAGTAATAGCAAACAATTTAGAAAAAAGTCAAGATTTTTATACCACACAACCCATTGATCAAACTTGAAATCTAGCCTTCAAAACTTGCTTCCAAGCTCCAAAATCCATGCTTGAATGTCCAAGGAAAAATGGGTAGGGATTAGATTTTGGAGTTGTGGGAGTTTTGATGGATTTTTGAGGCAATTTTTGATGGATTTTAGAAGAGAATGAGGGGAGGAATTTGGGAGGGCTGCTGTTTGCAGTAGGGAATGGGGGGCTCGGCCTATGTGGGGAAGGGGAGAGAGAGTGGTTGTGAGTGGGTTCAAGTCAACAAAAGTCCACCTCAATTATTTACCTCCATACATCTTACATTATTCACTCTCTTTTTCTTTTCTTTTCTTTTGCTTTTCTCTTCAAATTCAAGTGGGGAAAAAGGTGGGGGCTACTGAATTCAGCCAAGGGGAGAAGTAAATGCGTGTGTGTGAGTGTGGGTATGGGTGTGGGGTGATGAAAAATGATAAATATAACACCCCAAACATCCATTTACACTAAAAACAGCCTTTTTTCTTCAATAATTTCTAAACCGTTTTGGCAAACGATTTCGTTTCAAAAAGCACATGATAAAATTTTGTTTAATGTTTTATGATGCACAAAATTTGTTTCAACTCATTCCAATTTGTAATTTTCCCTAATTAAATGTATTAGTGACTGCTTAAAATAATAATAAAATAATTTTTTTCAGAAAATTTGAAATTTCACCAGTGGCTCAATAAACACCAAATACTAGCAATTACATAGCTAGAATATGTATATTTAATTTTTATAATAAGATATTTGTATTTTGACTTTTTACAGAAAACCCCCTTATTTTACCGATTTTTCGAAATTTCACCGAAACGATTTTCAAAACGTTACAATCTTTCCCCCTTAAAGAAATTCGGTCCCCGAATTTAAATTCAAACTCCCCCCAAATACAAAAACATCCAAGCAAAACCATCAAGTCGTCGGGGCTCCGAAATCATAAGTACATAAAACGCATCATAGCACAATACATGCGCATGGGTAATGAGCAGATAACTCAAAATCAAAACTCCGTCAAGCATCCTGCAATCATCGGAGTCGAGGTGAAGACACGAATGCCAAATCTCAAGCAAGACTGATATGCTATAAATCGGAACTATTAATGTAAATATCAGGAGGAAATGCATGCCAAATCCTTTAAGTTGCTGTGCAATGCACATAACACTGCACAGTGGCGGACGTCTATCATAAGAAAATAACTATATACATATATACCTTTGTTTGAAATGTACGTTCCGACGTTTTGGGAAATAATTGAGAAGGGTTTTCCTTGTTTTAAACGTTTCGCGTCATATCAGACACGCAGGTAAATACTGAGACTATGGCTCGCTTTTTGGAATTCCCTTCAATAGCTATCAATGCATGCAAAATACATTCAGGTACTTTCCTCTGACTAGTCCTGCTTAGTACGAAAACACATCGCAATTATCATAAAAAAAACGTACTGCTCTATAAGAAATCAATCCCAAAATACGTGTATGAATACTACGTGCGTCTGGTGCGCACGACAATCAAAATCCACATACGTGCCATACAAGTGCACATAAACAAGATCTAAGTGCATTGGGTGTGCACAAAGCATCTGTCGTAGGCAACATGTGTGCCTGACAGCAAAATCAGGTGCATCTGACATGCACGAAAAATCTCGGTTTAGTGCATCCGGTGTGCACCAAAATCACACTCAAGATATGCGCTCAACATGCGCGAAAACCTAAAACCAGGGGCATCCATCATGCACGAAATCATGAAATCCAATATCAAGCGCCGAACATGCGCAAAATCAAATCAGGTGTACAAGGTGCACAAAAGGCGTATCACTGCACTGCAAGCATATATAAACTATACAGAGTGCAGGAACCAAATCGTGTGCGTGCATACGCACAAAATCAACTCAAATGTCTAAAACCGTAAAATCACAAACATGTGAAACTAAAGCATGAAAACGATATCAAGTGCTTCACTGTGCAAAGATCGTAAATCCTCAATCATCAAAATCAAATCATGCGAATAAATCACCCAAAACATCAAAATCAGTAATGGCGGAATAGTACCGCTCAAGCGCATCCTCTAAGAATCTCGGGCCAACTGTCGCGGTTCCTAGTGGGACGTCTCGTCGATGATCATGAACTCTGGCCTGCTGGTGTGAGTAACAATGACCACTCCCGGGTCAAGGTCTTCACTGTGAATTACCAATCTCTCGGTCCATCGGCTCATCGGCCCTGTCAGGTGTGCTAACGGGGATGATCCCGTTCTGGCACGTTTCTTGTCATCTCCCGGTCAATCATCGCGACCACTCGTAAGACAGCATATCACTGGCGTCGGCCTCTGGCTCTCTGAATGTACGTGACACGTCTGATCCTGGGTGCAAGTATCATTGCAGCAGTGTCCTGGAAGGAATCCTGCTCACGGTCTCTTCCATATCTCGTCTCTGCCAACTGTCCGGAAGTCATCGTCCTTTCTTATATCTGCATCTTGCTCTGGAACGGCTGCATACCCATCGCGAATCCTTCTGGAAGGTATATCCAGTATTCTGCCTCGGCATACGCATCGCATATCTGATGTCGGCGGAGGGGATCGTCATCATATCCAGATCTTGTACGAACCTCTTACTCCATTTTTCTCTAATGTCGACCGCTTCGGACTCGTCTCGTCGTGGCTGCATGGACTGAGCTCCAACGGCTATCCTCGTATCGGGAGTCTCCCAAGAAATGCATCTCACCACCTAGCATCCGAATTAAGTCGAACCATCCAATCGATTGTCAAAACCTCATAATCCCCCAAGGGCTCAACATCTTGGGCACAGTTTAATAGTATCGAGTACATACCACAGCATCGGTTGTCCAGCCATAGAAGGGCAAACCCAAGCCTCACTAATGGCGCCGTGGAACTGCCGCAAACCCGAAGGTTCAAAGGCTTTCACACGGTCATTATGTCGAGTTAGGGTTTCATTCTTCTAGAGGGACCATAGAATTGCCTGCATGTCTTTCCGAATACTTTAAACTTGGAATAATAGGTTTCCGACATTCGATCGTCTCTGTCGACCCTCACGTCTCTGCGTGAAGACGTCTCTAGCTGGAATCAACCTATCTGATGGCCTCGCATCGGGGTAGCGAACGAACCACATGTCCTAGTCATTCATCCTCGGTGACTAGTGACCTTCTATCATCTCTTAGTACAACTCGTACTGCAATAGCTCCAACATCTAGGGCGATATCTCGTCGTTCGCAGCAATAGCTGGCTCGCTCATCTGCACGCTGAACAGTGCCTCGACCATCATGAATAAGCAATACACCAACGGTCATCAAAATCTGCTGGCCTCTATCATTGGCTCAATCCTCTAGTGTCGATCAACACATCCGAGTAACCTCATAAAGGCGATCCGCCAAACGCTCGTGGCGCGGAAACACAGTAAAAAGACACATCTCTGCAATCGTGTGTCGCCGGAATTTCGCCCTGGTCAGTCCTCGTTCGTGACGAGCTCGTGCTGACCACAACTCTAGCTGTAGCTCTCCCTGCCCGTAATCGTAGCAGCAAAACCATAACTGGTACTGATGAGGCTAGATCGGAATGAATATAATACTGAGCAAAGAAATGTACATCCTAAGGCTTCTTAAATGGAGTAGCGTATCGTAAGTATGCCGCGGAACATACCCACGGTACGTCACTCTACATTAGTCACCTATTCCATTAACCAAGGGTTATCCTACGCTCCGAAGGTAAAACCTAACGTTCTGATACCAACTTTGTCACGCCCCGAAAGTACAGAACATGACCGGCACTTAAACTACGAAACGTCTCGAGGTGTACGTAATCTAAGTAAGCCGAAAACCCAGAAATCCAAACCAAGAAAAATAGTAGAGTGAAGGAAAACCAATTTAAAATCAAGTAGTTTTAACAGCATAAGCCGAGTTATGCGGTTTTAAAAAAGCATCAAGTATTTCCTGAAAATTTCGGCAGAGTCTCCTTTGTAAATACTGGCTCCCAAACGGGATACAACATGAATAGTATACGAAATCAATAAAAAGGCATCCCCAAGCGGGAGCTAGCTCTTCGTCAATCGACGGTCACAACCACACAAGCAATATAATATACAACGCCGAGGGCGAGGATCAAAACTCAAAAGGAAACTCAAAACAGCAAGAAATCCATAGAAATACAACGCGCGACTCTAAGGTCGAAAGAATAAATATCACTGGTCTCTATCTGAGATAAATACATGTTTGGTTGATGGAACTTCTAGATACAACTGAATAATAATATACAAGATGTAATGATGGGTAGGATACTAATAAACCCACCTACTAGCAAGTCACCCGAACGAAATTGTACCCGCAAAGCCGTAAAGAAACCTGCAAGAAACTGGGGCACAATGGGGGTGAGTTGCCAACTCGTGAATAGAAAAACATCTACGAATAGAAATCGCATGTATGACGCAATCCTAGGTTATACGATCAATATATATCCTCAAATATGTATATAACATGCAGCCTATAACAATGGCTAGGGTAATATCTAACCAAGTGTAATCTCATGGGCCCGTGTCAGTGCCTCAGGTAGCAATATATCACATGGATGATGTATGAATGCATGAAAAAGAATGCATGTACTGAAGAAAACTGCTTTCATAAATTAGTGAGATTTCTGTATTTTTAAAATGAGGTATCATAATGAATCAGCATAAAACAATGCCTAGCATCGGCACAAAACGTAATCCCAATATCTCGATATCTCTATATCACAGTCTCTATACCTCAATATCTCGGAATCTCAATGTCTCAATCATAATATCTAGGGCGCCGTCAGTCCAGACCGGCCCCTACCATCTATCTCAAGACCACGACGGTATCCTCCGGACATCCGACGCGTCGGGTAAAATCACCGGTAGGTAGTCTCCCCCTGCCAGGCTCATCGTCATCACCACGAGCTTCTTGCCCCGGGGTACCTTACCGGGTCCACCATGTACCCGAAACGGTTCATCCAACTCCTCGAATCGGGTCTCGAAATCCATCAGCAAACTCATGGTGGACGACTCATACATCATGGGAAAAACCGCGCTTTTTATTTAAAAAGAGAAAGAAGAAGTTTGTATATGTTTTGCGGTTTTCCCCAAATCCAGAAAATCTCATGGAAATCCGAATCCAAAACCTCAATAGCATGTAAAAAGTGAATATATGCATGAGAATCCATGAATGAGGCATAACAATGAATAACAGTATGCATGAAGTAGCAGGTAATAACTACAATGTCTAAACTAACATATAAGGCAAGTATACTAATATCATGTCTAAACTATTAGCTAACAGGCTATGTCAAGCAATAATATTTTCTAAGGTGTACGTGACATGGCAATTACCGATGAAGATGTGTGTGAGCCGGCAAGTAAGTGTACGTGGTACATACGCATCATCGGTAATGGTGCCGGTGTCCTAACCACAAGATATCAACAGTAGAATATGAAGCATAATATAAGCATGTGATGCGGAGCGAACAACAATAATGAGCGGGAGCTGAATACTAGACGCGACGATAACTAATCTGCATTAACCTAATATAAGTCCTACAATGGTGCCTTTTGAAATAACACGAATCGTGGGGTTTTGAAAATAGGGGCTACGGTGTTTTTAAGAAAAGATACATCTTTTGAAATAACCGTAGGATCCCTTGACTTGTCTTTTAAGATACGCACGATTCGTAAGCTTTGAAATAGGTAGGAACCGAATCTAATCTAACAACTAACTAAACTAAAGGGCTATGCTACAAGCTAGACTACAGGTTAGGAAACCGCCTAACATCTGAGTCGATACATATACATACCTGTATATATATTAGTCGGTGATCCCGCCTCAATAATATCACATCCGATACCATATCTATAACCAGACATCCCAAGTCAAGAGTGCGGATCAATCATCAAAATAGAGCTCGTACGTAAATCCGTCGTACGGCATCCCCAAATCTGGGTACGGGTCAATATCACATTCATCATACTATTCTCCTGGTATCCTCTTTATCAAATATCATGATTGGGGTACTGATCTACGTCTAGTACAATACTGATACCGTCTAAGTATGCGTGGACGTGTGTGGAACACTACGTTAAGGACCCGCTACAATGTCATGTCGTATCTCAAATACGAATCCTGCCATATCACCGAATTCACAACCTCAATACAAATCTCATCGACTCATCTCGAACCCAAGTATCATCCTCAAATCCGTATGTGAACACATAGTCCCATACCCATGTGAACACATAACTATATATTCCCGTATAAGCACAAATGAAAGAAGAAAGTATGCAAGTATGGGTTGGTGTGTGCATGTGTGGTGCGACCACTACTCTAGGGTTTCACGACACTAAATATCCAAGAACACCAAATGTCCATCCTAAACATCGTTATTAATCCCAAATAACATATAATAATTGTTGGTGTGTATACGCATCCGTATACACCACCACGGACTGCGGGGGTGCTATACGCCATCCACCCGACTTCTCCCCGTAGATATAAATCTACTCACCTGGTCCTCGCTCGCCGGTGCCGACGTCGCCACGCGCTTGCTTGTCGTCTCGAAGTCCACATGGGGGTACCTACATATCACAACGCATCGTATCGCATTAAAATCCGACTCATGACCAAAACGACACACGAATCCCACATTGGTCAAAACCTATGGTTGCTTTCACAAATCGACCCAAAACCCTCGACGTCGGCGTACAAACGCCAAACCATCGAGAAAGCTCCCAACACACTCATTTTTACAATTACAAGCACTAATTATAATATAAAATAGCTTAAAATTCACAAAAACCCCAATTTCACTTAAAAAGTCATTTTTCCGAAAATCTAGCAAGCACAAATCACCGTTTTTAGTACAAAACTCGATGTATAAACGAATCTAGCGGCCACAATATTCACTAAATATCTTAAATAAGTCATAAAAACAATTCCCATAATTTAATCTCATTAAATTCCAAAAACCCTAAAATTCTAGTTTACAAAATACCTCAATTTTAACAATTTTATAGCAAAAATGCGCAAACTAAAATCTAGCTTGGATTTTCATGAACTAAAAGTATTAAACCACTCAATATAATATTAATGATATGACGAAACCCTTACTATATTTTAAATTCTAAATTTTCAATTAATTACCAAAACCTAGTTTGTTAAAACTCTAATTTTAACAATTTTAAGTGACAATATACAAATCAACTACTAGACTAGATTTGCATATCATAAGATATTAAAATACATATCACAACATCATCAAATTATCACAACCCTAACATGATCCAAATCCTTCTCTTGAATTTCTAGACTTGAAATTGGAACCATAATTAACATCTAATTTAGTCAAATTAAAGTAATAGCAAACAATTTAGAAAAAAGTCAAGATTTTTATACCACACAACCCATTGATCAAACTTGAAATCTAGCCTTCAAAACTTGCTTCCAAGCTCCAAAATCCATGCTTGAATGTCCAAGGAAAAATGGGTAGGGATTAGATTTTGGAGTTGTGGGAGTTTTGATGGATTTTTGAGGCAATTTTTTATGGATTTTAGAAGAGAATGAGGGGAGGAATTTGGGAGGGTTGCTGTTTGCAGCAGGGAATGGGGGGCTCGGCCTATGTGGGGAAGGGGAGAGAGAGTGGTTGTGAGTGGGTTCAAGTCAACAAAAGTCCACCTCAATTATTTACCTCCATACATCTTACATTATTCAGTCTCTTTTTCTTTTCTTTTCTTTTGCTTTTCTCTTCAAATTCAAGTGGGGAAAAGGGTGGGGGCTACTGAATTCAGCCAAGGGGAGAAGTAAATGGGTGTGGGGTGATGAAAAATGATAAATATAACACCTCAAACATCCATTTACACTAAAAAAAAGCCTTTTTTCTTCAATAATTTCTAAACTGTTTTGGCAAACGATTTCGTTTCAAAAAGCACATGATAAAATTTTGTTTAATGTTTTATGATGCACAAAATTTGTTTCGACTCATTCCAATTTGTAATTTTCCCTAATTAAATGTATTAGTGACGGTTTAAAATAATAATAAAATAAATTTTTTTTCAGAAAATTTGAAATTTCACCAGTGGCTCAATAAACACCAAATACTAGCAATTACATAGCTTGAATATGTATATTTAATTTTTATAATAAGATATTTGTATTTTGACTTTTTACAGAAAACACCCTTATTTTACCGATTTTTCGAAATTTCACCGAAACGATTTTCAAAACGGTACACTAGTGGCCACTT
This sequence comes from Agapanthus africanus, assembly GCA_030015575.1. Taxonomy (NCBI): domain Eukaryota; kingdom Viridiplantae; phylum Streptophyta; class Magnoliopsida; order Asparagales; family Amaryllidaceae; genus Agapanthus; species Agapanthus africanus. The sequence continues at coordinate 139,969,939 of CM057345.1, read as the reverse complement.
AGGTCATGGCTCTAGACCGCTCCTAACTGCCAAAAGACAAGCCGCAAGATCAATCCTCCACTGCCTCTTGTCTCTCCGGTGGCCAAGTAAGTGCCAGGTAAGTGGGAGGTTCTCCACTACGTAAGTAGTGGGCCTAATTAAATAACCACTTGCCTTAGACACCACAAAAAAAATGCGGATAAGCAATAGATTACCCATGGCCTTCTTCTGTCCTAATTGAGCGCGACGGTCCTTAGAGTCATGTCTAGATATTTTTTAATTAATGAGGGTAATGCGGATGCAAGTTTGTGATTTTTGGGGCTTAGGAAGGGTAATGAACTCCCCACCTAATCTGAATTTGGCCGTGCCCCTTAAATTCCGTATTAATATGCAAACATCAAACACGCACAATTTTTATTGCTTTTGCAGCGCTGCGAATTTTGCAAAGAAACCTGCAGCAAATTTGTTATTGGAGAAGATGAGGAAGGAGATAAGAAAGTCAAGGATTCACCTGAGAAATTAGGTACAGCAACGCTACAGTAGCGTCGCGGTTCAGCCGCAATGAAGCCCTATTGCAGCGCTTCCGCGGTTTGATAGACTGTTCCCTGCACAAAATTTCTTTAGGTTGCTACTATTCACCTTCTAGGCTCTTTGGAATATTCAGAAATTTTTTTTCCACAGCTCCACAGATTCTAGATTTCCTCGCAACAAATCACAACAACACGTTTAGTGTTTGTGCGAATTTAGATCTAAAAATATAGATGGAATAAATTTTTCAACTCAAATTTCAAAAACAAACGAATTAGCGCACTATCCCCGGCAACGGCGCCATTTGATTGATATGAATTCTCGGTTTGTGTGTAGAAAATATATAGAAATCACAACCAAAGAAATTTTTTGACCGCAATCAATAATGGTGTCGATTGTAGCGCGTTAGCGAGTGCGGATCGTCCACAGAGAAAGTGTGATTCGTTCGAATTCGAATTAGATGAATTGAAAATTAAAGAAAAGAAAAGAAAAGACAATTCAATTCAAGATTTAAAATTGAATTTAAAGAATTATTAAAATCTAGATCTAATAACAAGAAAACATTAAAATCAAGAATCAAGAATTGATGATTTCCAATCCAATAATCAAGAATCGAAATGAGGCTCGTAGGAATCGATCGAATCTATAGACGTGATGAAATCTATTGATTACGTTTTCTTATCCATTGATGATTTGCTACTAGATCGATGACGATCAACGAGAATTTGGAATTTCTTGCGGAAACTAGGGTTTCATCATATATCCCTTGTCCTTTCGTTGATTTCATTCACATTCTAGCCTCTAGTAAATTCAAGAATCGATCGTGGATCCCTAATTAAGAGCGAACACAATCAAGAAAGCGTCACTCGAAATTAGGTCGTCGATACTTCAATTTACTAAAGTTTACAAAACTCATAGGACTTAAGAATCGTTTCAAGATTTGTAACATCATCATTTATTGATTCTCTCGACTCCTTCACGAGCGGAGTTTTACTCAAACATCATAACAAGAAATACAATCAAGAATTGAGATCTAATCATGATGCAAGAATGTAAAGAAAGCAAGATAAAAGAATTTCACCTTTTATTTATCAACAATTTCGTTACAATTCTCTCAAGAACAACAATGAGGAAAGAACTCGATCGTCGATTTGGTTTCGCTCGTTTTCGTGAGTCGCGGATCGTCTTGGATCACTTGCTCGGATGAAGATTGGCTTCTCTCCTAAAAGGTTGAGGGCTTCTCGCTTGAATTGGTACTCGGTGTTCTTGAATTTGGTTTTGGATTTTGAATTGGGGATTAGGGTTTTGAATGCACAAGTTGTGTCACTCAACTTGTGTTATAATGGTTAATGAACTAAAGAACAACCTTAGAAGTGAAGCCTTAGGGTCCCTTTTATAGCCTTCACTAGCTTTGGCTTCCTTTAGAAGCTAGGTTTAGTTTAGCTTCCCTTGTAAGCTAGGTAGTTAAGTAGAAGCTTCTAGAGGTAGTTAGTTAGGCTTAGCTTCCTTCATAAGCTTGGAGGTTAGGGAGAAGCTTCTAGGCTTAGGTTGTTAAGTAGCTTGCTTTGGAAGATTGAACATGATTAGCTTAAACAAAGGGCCTTGCTGTTCTGGCAGAATATTCTGGTGTTGTCTGGAATTTGCAGTGGCTTGATGAGGTTCTGAAGCTGAGAAGAGAGACCTGACCTGAAAAGATGATGACATCACCATCATTGCGCTGTGGATCCGCCGCCAATGGGGCCTTACGGCCGCGGATCCGCGGCCCAATAATGCCTTCGCTGCATGTAAATTCCTGTACTGCTCGATGTTGGCTTTAGTGATGTTTACTGATGTGTGGAATCTTGTAATTATTTCTTGATCACTGTCAGATTTCAAGTCTTGGACTTGGCATATTTTTATCAGCACTTTTTCACAGATTTGGTTCTTCTCCTGGAATTTCCTATACAGACTCTCGAGACAAGTGTTGCGCTATACAAAGATTATGCGATGCCATGATAAACACTTAATTTCCCTCAGAATGTCGGTTTTGAAGTATAACATAAGTTATTTGGTATTTTACGAATGTTTTGCTAATATGTGCTATAATCATACTGAACATCTTTAGATGAGTGCAAATGATAGGGAAATTGATGTGTTAAAAATGCAATATTTTCGACTGATCAGGGATATCGAGACGGGGCATCGATATTCCAGTGTAGACTAGCGTATATCTTCTCGACCCATGTGATGGGCGATGGATGATCCCATATCCATTAGTGTTTGACATCAGAGATGGTATGCGGGTGCTAAGTGGAGGCTGGGTACACTGAACGGACTCGCCGAGAACTCCCAGATGGTATTATACCTCACGTCAGATGGTAGTTCTCTGGTGACACTTGTACAGCTTAGTCTGTCGACCCGAGATCGTCATAGAGTCTTGTGTGTCTACCACTGTGCTTTGATTTTGTAACACCTTAGAATGTGTTTGTGGTTAATTATATTTTATATATTTGGTTTTTAATAAAAATTTTACCAAATTGGTTTTTAATTATTTTATCCTAATAAATGAATATTTTATTAGAGTTTTCCTAGGCTTGCACACACTTGTGCATGATAACTAGGGTTGTTTTTGGGGTTTAACCATGATTAGCAACATGGTGAACTAACCATTTTCTCTAATCTAGTTTTATATTTTGTTTAAGTGTTATGGGTTTTTTTCTAGTGTGCATGGTTGTTAAAATAAAAAGGGTTTTATTTTGAATTTTTGTTTTGGATGTTGACTTGGTGGGAGAGAGATAGAGTGCATGATGGGGCATCATGGCTTTGCCCATGCCTTCATTTAATGAAGAGAGAGAGAGAGAGAGAGGGGTTGACACTTGATGCCATAATTTCCTTGCCTCTCAATTATTTCTCACTTCTCTCATTCTCTCACTCCCTCATACTCTCAAACACACACACACACACAAGCCATCAGCATCAGCAGCTGAAGCAGCAGCCCCAGAAGCAACCACAGCAACAGACAGCCACAGCAACAGCAACAATATCAACAGCTTCAGCAGCAGAGGCAGCACCATCAGCATCATTTCTAGAAGAAACTCTAGAGGAAGCAACAGCAAGCAGCTCGAGCAGCAGCTGAAGCAAGCATCAGCACCATCAACATCAGCACCAGAAGCAACAGCAGCTTGTAACAGCAGCAGTAGCAGCACCTGCATCAGCAGCAGCTCTGGCAGCAGCAGCAGAAGCCTAGCAGTTGTAGCAGGCTCTCTTCTTCCTCCATTCACTTCTTCACCTGCTTCCTAGGATCTCGTAGGGTATATTTCTGAACACAATTTCCTAGTTTGCTTAACTTGTGTGTAGTTTAGCTTCGGTTTGCGATAAATGTGAGTATGGTGCTAGTTATGGTGTTTTATGTAGAATTTTGGTTAGAATGAGTTTGAGTTGGTTAACCTAGCTCATTCTAGTGTTGTTAGGTCACCTCAACTGAGATTCAACCCAGGTTTCACAAAAATACCGTAGGTTTTACATATTGTGCAAAATTGGTGTTTTAATGCGACATTATGACATTCTGTGATCTGCTATTGACCCGGACCCTACAGAACAAAATTGAGGAAACTGGAACATGCTACCTAGGTCTAGACACCACCACAAGAACACGAACCACCCTATCCCTACCCAGGCCGCCAATTAAATCAATCTGGCCGCAATTTGCGGCCAGGAAGGGGTGTTGGGGGTTGGGGTTTTGGGTACTGTAGTCTGCTATGTTTTTTAGTGTTTTGGCATGTCTAGTTTTGTGATATTTGACCTGTAGGAAAATCTGGGATCATATACCGTATTTCTAGTTCGTTGTGTTTGCGCGATACGCGCGATACGTGAGAGGGTTCTGTGATCCAGCGTATCGCGGCGTGTCGCGATGGTTTTAGACGCGTATACACACGTTTTTGCGTATCTTGCACACACGCGTTTAGTTCGTGACGCGAGTTTCTCGTTTTGGTTCGATATCGCGTTTTGCGGAATATTTGGCTTATATATGATTTTTGTGTCTAAATTGCAGGTTTGCAGGCAGGGACTACGGACACTGCTACAGGGGGGAGCAGATGGTAGGATTCACCTAGCGTGGAGTGTAGGTGAGTAGATTTAACATCTACAGGGAATCGTCCGCATGGCGTTATACGTCTGGGCTAGGATTCAATTACCTGTCGCATATTCTACGTCATTGTTAGAATTGTGCCTTCACTTTATTTTCTTGATATAGTTGTACTGTGACTAGCAGCCGTAGGACACTGCACATATTATTGACGATTCATGTTGCACGAGCACGGATTGTATGCTATACACACACCGTCAATAATTGCCATGTCACACACAACCCTTTATAGATACTATATTGCTTATCATACTTGACATCTAGCTTATTGGTATACCTATAGTGTATCTTACCTTTAGTGATAGGTACATCTACAGCATGCGATACAGCTACAGGTATACCTTGTACATATTTTACTTATACCCAGGGGGGTATCCTTCATATTCCACTTATACCCAGGGGGGTATACGACATCTTTTACTTATAGGTAGATACCTATACTTAGCTGTACCTTATTGATTTTGCATACATCTGGTTTCAGCTATATACATTCATTTACATGCTCGCATTCAGATATATCTCATATATTTATTCCTGGATTTACGCATTGTTTATTTGGATTTTACATGATATTTTCTGGATTTGGGAACCGCTGGAGTTCATGAAATTATGCATACGTTGAAAACCCCGGTTTTCTTGATATGATATTTGCGCAGCCACCATGAGATTTATCGGTTCTGATTATATACTCCATACGAGGTGTGGTTGCCGTATGAGGGTACATGGTGGGGCCCGGTATGGTTCCCCTCGGCAAGAAGATCGATGGATTTTGCCGATTGAGCCTGAAGGCGGGCGAGTACCTACCGGTGACAGTACCCATGACTCGGCGGGGGATCACGGAGGCACCGCTCGGAGTCATGTACGTATGCATACGTCGAAAGGCGAGGGTCAGAGCTAGGCACTCGTGCTTTCGGGATAGCGTATGATACGTGATCAGGATTTCTGTGTCGATGCTTGGCACATAGTTTTCATGATATTTCTTTAATACCTTTGTATATATAACAGGGAATTTAGCCGTTGTTATATATACCCGTACACCAATATTAGTTGAATGGGACGCTAATATATGTGTATTGCCCCCATCATATTTATTTCTGCATATATATATATTTAGGATGTTAGAAATTATTTTGAGATTCGACTTGGGATATAGGTGATTCATTGAGATTGGATACTGGATATGAAAGAGATTGATGATTTGTACATTCGGGATATAGGAGATCTATTCGATATTGTACATTGAGGAGATATGAGACTTATATGATATGAGAGCCCAACTTGGGGGCTGATTTGAGGATTTGGGATTTGAGTGTCTTGATGGATTGTGATCCGGCCACGATGTCAGGTTTCCATGGAAATGACATATTCCACCACATACCTCACACTTATCTATTATTTGCACAGATTCATATATTGGTAGTACCTGTTAGTGTACCCTTATGATAGTTGCATATTTGCTTTCTCATATCCCTATTGCATAGTTATTGCATACTATTATCATGTCATCATTGCTTCATATATTGATTGTACCTGCTAGTGTACTTTCCATTATTCTGCATTCACATGACATGTTGTTACTGTAATCGTATATCTTAGACTCATGCTGTACGTACATTCCTGCGGTTACCTGCATATGTTATCTACTATTCACGAGTTGGCAACTCACCCCCGTTGTGCCACAGGTGTTTCAGGTTTTTCCCCAGAGTAGTCGAGGCAGGCTATTCAGCTTCTCATCTATCATCTTTTGCTACAGATATCGCATCAGCTCACAGTATACCGTTTTGCTTAGGTGGGTTAGATGATTATCTGTAATTCTTATTGTACATTCGTTATATTTTGTACTCTCCATCTACTATTGTATTGTTGACTTAGAGACTTGGTGAGGACGTTTTTGTATATTAATTGTAGATTTGTTGCCTTTTATATACAGCTTTCTCTTTATTGTCTTTATTTCTTCACTACGGCATCGTATATTTGTATCGTATTCATCTTGGCTAGTTTTTACAAAAAGGGGGTGTTGCCAAAATTTTAAAGAATGAAAGTAAGACTTTTAAAGAATATGGGTTGTGATTTCAAATGTTTCAAATACTAATATTATCTTTTCCGTATTTTCTTGGTTTAGATTTCTGGGTTTTGGTTTTCTTTTACTGCGTTACGTCTTTGGGCGTTGCGTAGTATTAGGGTCGTCACGGGCCAATTTTGGGTCGTGACAAAGTTGGTATCAGAGCGCTAGGTTTTACCTTTCGAACTGTAGGATGACCTTAGTATGATGGAGTAGGTTGCTTAAGCAGAGTAACGTAGTGTGTGTATGTCTGCAGCATACCCACGGTGCGGTACCTTGCATTAAGTAACCTAAGTACAATTTGCTTGAAATTCCTTCCTTGATGATTCATATCCTTGAGATTCGATTCCTTATTCTCATCGAATCTTAAATCTAATTATAGCCTTGCCGCCGATGACTATGGGGATTCAGAATGATGCAGCGATGGCCGAGATCAGAGTTGGCTCGGGTGAGACGAGTACTGACCAGGTTGGCACTCTAGTTGCACAGGTGCTGACGGATCAGCCTACGACATATACTATTGATAGACTTTTGGCAGAGATGTAGGACTTCCGCCAGACTATGAGTTCTTTGGTTGATGTCGTTCGGGAGCTACGACAGGAGGTTGTCACCCCTATTGCTCATTGTCACTTACGATCAGCGTGCAGCAGTCCGTCACCTACATAGCACCAGTGGTTGCAGCTCCAATTGACAAGGCACATATTCCAGAGGCTCAGAGAGTTCCAGGACAGTGGAGGACTCGTACCAGTGTACCATCCTAGAGGCAGAGGTTTGGTCATCGAGACAGATTTTGTGGCCGTCGCAGGAGTAGCAGAGGCTTAGGACGAGGACAGTCGTTCAGCTCTCATCCCCAGGATGGTCAGCAGTCAGCGCGTGGATGTTTTCGATGCGGAAGCCTTCAGCACTTCGTCAGGGATTGTTCCTTAGCACCTCGTCAGGATCGTTTTCCGAGAGGCCGTAGACGTGGAAGGTTCGCTCAGAGGGCTCAGTCTACCAGAGGAGTTCATCCAGTTGCGGGTAGAGGGCAGACACAGGAGTTTGCTTCTACTCATCGGGACGCGCAGGCGTCCAATGTGGAGTTCTCAGGTATCTTTAATTCGCTTGTTCTTTTGATGTATTCATTGTTCTTCATGCTTGTACCGTGGTTGGGTAGATTAGTCGTAGTTGTTGTTTTAACTTCTGTCGGCGATTCTTTTGTTGCGCGACACGTATTTCAGTTGTGTGCCAACTGGATTGGAGATAGAGATTCGTCCGTCGTTTTGGTCCTTCTAGAGATGTTGGATTTGACGTTCTCCTGGACACGGACTGGTTAACTACGTGCTAGGCGTCTGTGGACTACCGTGAGGAAACAAGTTAGGTTTTATTTTCCCCGGCAAGTCAGTTCTTGTTGTGCAGGTGGATAGTTGTGCCGTCTCTCACAGCTTGAATTCAGCCTTTTTCGCTAGTCGGCTACTGAGGAGATGTCGTGGATTCTTGGCGTTCATTTATGATACCGGAGCCACAGTGGGATTGTTGGACCGAGTTCCTTTCGTGCAAGAGTTTTCCGACGTTGTTCCGGATGAGCCGTCGAAGCTTGGGAACTTAAGGATCAGCTGCAGAGTTGTGGTTTGGGAGTTTTGTGCGTCTGAGTGTTTCGCTTTTGGAAGCTCCTATTTCTGTTCGTCAAGGAGAAAGACGGCAGTTTAAGGTTGTGTATCGACGAATCGTTAATTGGACCGGCTTACGGTGAGGATAAGTAACCCTTACCTCGCATTGACGATTTCTTCGATCAGCTCCAAAGTGCGAGAGATTTTCTAAGTTTGCTTGGGATCAGGTCATCATTATTGCGGTTCGGAGTGATGGCATTCCGAAGACTGCCTTGTGCGCGCTACGGGCTTTTTGTGTTTTGGTGTGTCATTGGACTCACCAGTGCCCTGGCAGCATTTGTAAATGTGATGAACCAGATTTCTTTAGGCCGTTCCTCGACCAGTTATTGTTGTGTTATTTATGACATTCTGGTCTATCTAATGTGTCTTAAGGAACAGGAGCAGCACTTGAGGATTTGTTATGCAAATACTGGGAGAGCACCAGCAGTTGCTAAATTCTCGGAGTGTTTCTTCAGGCTTATTTTGTGTTGACTCCTTGGTCTTTTAGTCACGGGAGACGGTTTCGTATAGTTCCGAAGGGGATCGTGGTCGTACAACCTAGGCCCAGACTTGTGTGCAGGACGGAGATCCGCAGATTGTTGGGCTTAGCAGGTTTTTACCGCCGTTTCATGCAGGATTGCTAGAGTAGTGCTGCACCGTCGACTGAATTGACCAGAAATGAGGTTTCTTTTCTTTGGACTGAGGCATGTGTGCGGAATTTTCGGCAGTGAAGATTCGGTTAATAACTGCATTAGTCCTTTCCTTGCTTTTGGTTCGGGCGACCTTGTTGTTTAACTGTAATGTTTCTTAAGTGGGCTCGATTATGTACTGATGTGACACTATAGAGTTATCACTTTTGCTTCCCTACATTTGGAGGGAGTACGAGGAGGATATTCCACTCATGATCTGGAGATGGCCGCGGTGGTTTTGCGTTGGAGATTTGGAGACACTGCCTGTTCGAGAGTCGTGTCAGATTTTCACGGACCACCACAGCTTAATGTACATCTTCCTGCAGCGGATTTGATTATTGTGATAGTCTTCTGCAGATTTACAGTTCTTGTGTGATCGTCGAGTACAGCTTAAGTTCATCTCTACGAAGGGGACAGCTTGCTCATGTCCGCGCCCGACCACTTTTCCTTAATCGTTTTTGCGAGACACTGCCCGCCCATGCTCGTTTGTCAGTGATACTTGAGCATACTCGGCTGGGTAATGATTCGGAGACCTTGATTTGTGACAATGGTGTGCTAAGTTAGGGACGCGTTTGTGTACCTGGTATCATCAGGTAGAGACGTGAAATCCTAGAAGATGCACATCTGTCAACTCTCTCTATGCATTCAAGTTCCACCAACATTTAACGTGACTTTTGAGATAGTTACGGGTGGACAGGGATGTAAAGGGAAGTTTCAGGTTTCGTTTCAAGGTGTCTGTCTTGTTGTGTGCTTGGGTCGAGCATCTGAGGCCGGCTGGAGAGTTGCAATCTTTAACCGTTCCGAAGTAGGAGTGGAAGCAGATCTCCACGAATTTCGTTATGGTTTTTACCCAAGTTTAGTCAGGGTGTGACTCCATTCAGATTCTTGTCGTCCGGTTATACTCAGTTTGCTCAGTTGTTCTTTTTAAGTGGTGTGTTTGTTTTGATTGTTGTCAGCAGTTGGGGATTGTCACTCGCCATCGTTAGGGTTCTCCTTCGATATCCGTTATCAGGAGACACTCCAATTGGCCACCCTTAGGCTTAGGGGTTAGGTCGTGTCGATCACCTCTGTTACTTATCTAACTCTGCGTGAGTAGGATTTTGGACCCCAGCTATGTCTAGAGACTTCGGAGATGATCTAATTGATTCAGGTCAGGATGAAAATTGTTCATCGCGGACAGAGGTCTTATGCAACCGTGTTGGTCGTAGACTTAAGTGCGCAATGGCAAACCATTTATATTCCTGCGGATTTTTCCGACAAAAGACGTGTTGGGTTTTGGGAAGCTTATCCCAGAATTTTGGTCCTTCTGAAATCCTATAAGCGGGTTAGTTTCGTTGCCTTTAATTTGGCACTTCCGCCCAGATTATTGGATTTTCACCCCGTATTCCTTGTGATGATACTTTACAATTACCTTCTTGACCTTTCTCACATGATTTGGCACCAGACCATTTAGCTTAGATGCGATCTTTCGTTCGCCATCAGCCAATTGTGTTAATGGCTCGACAGGTGGAGAAACGTCGGTCAAGGGTCTTGCCATCTGTGAAGGGTTTTCTTGGACGTAGCCGTATAGTGAGGTAATCACTTGGGAGGCTGCGAGCGAGATTTGAGAGTTGTAATCTTCTCTTTGAAGGTATGTTTAGTATATTTTTAAATTCGGGGACGAATTTCTTTTAAGGGGGGAGATTGTAACACCTTAGAATGTGTTTGTGGTTAATTATATTTTATATATTTGGTTTTTAATAAAAAGTTTACCAAATTGGTTTTTAATTATTTTATCCTAATTAATGAATATTTTATTAGAGTTTTCCTAGGTTTGCACACACTTGTGCATGATAACTAGGGTTGTTTTTGGGGTTTAACCATGATTAGCAACATGGTGAACTAACCATTTTCTCTAATCTAGTTTTATATTTTGTTCAAGTGTTATGGGTTTTTTTTCTAGTGTGCATGGTTGTTAAAATAAAAAAGGTTTTATTTTGAATTTTTGCTTTGGGTGTTGACTTGGTGGGAGAGAGAGAGAGTGCATGATGGGGCATCATGGCTTTGCCCATGCCTTCATTTAATGAAGAGAGAGAGAGAGAGGGTTGACACTTGATGCCATAATTTCCTTGCCTCTCAATTATTTCTCACTTCTCTCATTCTCTCACTCCCTCATACTCTCAAACACACACATACACACACAAGCCATCAGCATCAGCAGCTGAAGCAGCAACCCCAGAAGCAGCCACAGCAAAAGATAGCCACAGCAACAGTAACAATATCAACAGCTTCAGCAGCAGAGGCAGCACCATTAGCTTCATTTCTAGAAGCAACTCGAGAGGCAGCAACAGCAAGCAGCTCGAGCAGCATCTGAAGCAAGCATCAGCACCATCAACATCAGCACCAGAAGCAACAGCAGCTTGTAACAGCAGCAGTAGTAGCAACTGCATCAGCAGCAGCTCTGGCAGCAGCAGCAGAAGCCCAGCAGTTGTAGCAGGCTCTCTTCTTCCTCCCTTCACTTCTTCACCTGCTTCCTAGGATCTCGTAGGGTATATTTCTGAACACAATTTCCTAGTTTGCTTAACTTGTCTGTAGTTTTGCTTCGGTTTGCGATAAATGTGAGTTTGGTGCTAGTTATGGTGTTTTATGTGGAATTTTGGTTAGAATGAGTTTGAGTTGGTTAACCTAGCTCATTCTAGTGTTGTTAGGTCACCTCAACTGAGATTCAACCCAGGTTTCACAAAAATACCAAAGGTTTTACATATTATGCAAAATTGGTGTTTTAATGCGACATTGTGACATTCTGTGATCTGCTATTGACCCGGACCCTACAGAACAAAATTGAGGAAACTGGAACATGCTACCTTGGTCTAGACACCACCACCAGAACACGAACCACCCTATCCCTACCCAGGCCGCCAATTAAATCAATCTTGCCGCAATTTGCGGCCAGGAAGGGGTGTTGGGGCTTGGGGTTTTGGGTACTGTAGTCTGCTATGTTTTAGTGTTTTGGCATGTCTAGTTTTGTGATATTTGACTTGTAGGAAAATCTGGGATCATATACCGTATTTCTAGTTCGTTGTGTTTGCGTGATACGCGCGATACGTGAGAGGGTTCTGTGATCCAGCGTATCGCGGCGTGTCGCAATGGTTTTAGACGCGTATACACACGTTTTAGCGTATCGTGCACACGCGCGTTTAGTTCGCGACGCGAGTTTCTCGTTTTGGTTCAATATCGCGTTTTGCGGAATATTTGGCTTATATATGATTTTTGTGTCTAAATTGCAGGTTTGCAGGCAGGGACTATGGACACTGCTACAGGGGGAGCAGATGGTAGGATTCACCTAGCGTGGAGTGTAGGTGAGTAGATTTAACATCTACAGGGGAATCGCCCGCATGGCGTTATGCGTCTGGGCTAGGATTCAATTACCTGTCGCATATTCTACGTCATTGTTAGAATTGCGCCTTTACTTTATTTCCTTGATATAGTTGTACTGTGACTAGCAGCCGTAGGACACTGCACATATTATTGACGGTTCATGTTGCACGACTACGGATTGTATGCTACATACAAACCGTCAATAATTGCCATGTCACACACAACCCTTTATAGATACTATATTGCTTATCATACTTGATATCTAGCTTATTGGTATACCTATAGTGTATCTTACCTTTAGTGATAGGTACATCTACACCTTACGATACAGCTACAGGTATACCTTGTACATATTTTATTTATACCCAGGGGGGTATCCTTCGTATTCCACTTATACCCAGGGGGTATACGACATCTTTTACTTATAGGTAGATACCTATACTTAGCTGTACCTTATTGATTTTGCATACATCTGGTTTCAGCTATATACTTTCATTTACATGCTCGCATTCAGATATATCGCATATATTTATTCCTGGATTTGCGCATTGTTTATTTGGATTTTACATGATGTTTTCTGGATTTGGGGACTGCGGGAGTTCATGAAATTATGCATACATTGAAAAACCCAGTTTCCTTGATATGATATTTGCGCAACCACCATGAGATTTATCGGTTCTGATTATATACTCCATACGAGGTGTGGTTGCCGTATGAGGGTACATGATGGGGCCCGGTATGGTTCCCATCGGCAAGAAGATCGATGGATTTTTCCGATTGAGCCTGGAGGTGGGCGAGTACATACCGGTGACAGTACCCATGACTTGGCGGGGGATCACGAAGACACCGCTGGGAGTCATGTACGTATGCATACGTCGAAAGGCGAGGGTCAGAGCTAGGCACTCGTGCTTTCGTGATAGCGTATGATACGTGATCAGGATTTCTGTGTCGATACTTGGCACATGGTTTTCATGATATTTCTTTAATACCTTTGTATATATAACAGGCGATTTAGCCGTTGTTATATGTACCCTTACACCAATATTAGTGGAATGAGACGCTAATATATGTGTATTGCCCCCATCATATATATTTCTGCATATATATATATTTAGGATGTTAGAAATTATTTTGAGATTCGACTTGGGATATAGGTGATTCATTGAGATTGGATACTGGATATGAAAGAGATTGATGATTTATACATTCGGGATATAGGAGATCTATTCGATATTGTACATTGAGGAGATATGAGACTTATATGATATGAGAGCCCAACTTGGGGGCTGATTTGAGGATTTGGGATTTGAGTGTCTTGATAGATTGTGATCCGGCCACGATGTCAGGTTTCCATAGAAATGACATATTCCACCCCATACCTTACACTTATCTATTCTTTGCACAGATTCATATATTGGTAGTACCTGTTAGTGTACCCTTATGATAGTTGCATATTTGCTTTCTCATATCCCTATTGCATAGTTATTGCATACTATTATCATGTCATCATTGTTTCATATATTGATTGTACCTGCTAGTGTACTTTCCATTATTCTGCATTCACATGACATGTTATTACTGTAATCGCATATCTTAGACTCATGCTGTACGTACATTCCTGCGATTACCTGCATATGTTATCTACTATTCACGAGTTGGAAACTCACCCCCGTTGTGCCACAGGTGTTTCAGGTTTTCCCCCAGAGTAGTCGAGGCAGGCTATTAAGCTTCTCATCTATCATCTTTTGCTACAGATATCGCATCAGCTCATATTATACCGTTTTGCTTAGGTGGGTTAGATGATTATCTGTATTTCTTATTGTACATTCGTTATATTTTGTACTCTCCATCTACTATTGTATTGTTGACTTAGAGACTTGGTGAGGACGTTATTGTATATTAATTGTGGATTTGTTGCCTTTTATATACAGCTTTCTCTCTATTGTCTTTATTTCTTCGCTACGGCGTCGTATATTTGTATCGTATTCATCTTGGCTAGTTTTTACAAAAAGGGAGTGTTGCCAAAATTTTAAAGAATGAAAGTAAGACTTTTAAAGAATATGGGTTGTGATTTCAAATGTTTCAAAAACTAATATTATCTTTTCCGTATTTTCTTAGTTTAGATTTCTGGGTTTTGGCTTTCTTTTACTGCGTTACGTCTTTGGGCGTTGCGTAGTATTAGGGCCGTCACGGGCCAATTTTGGGTCGTGACAGATTTCCACCCTACCACGGCTCTACTGAGTCATGCAAACAGCTGGTTTTTGGGTACTGTCCCGATTTACATGGAGGCAATGAGCGATAGGAGGGGATTCGTCTCTCCCGGTATTGGGGGTTGATGTTGCGCTATGCTCGACTGGCCATAACTGGAAATCCCTGGCCAGGATTGATGTGATTTACTGGTAAGTGTTACCAGTAGTTTCACGACCGTTATGGACCTTACATTGGCATGACTTATCAAGCTACTGAGGTCTGACGTTTACCACCCCTAGACGAGATATGCAACATATCAGACGAACAGACCAGACTATGCGGTAAGTGTTACTGATTGGATTCGCAGGAGTGTGAGCAGGCTTGCTCGTTGATCTTCTGATCGCTCAATACCCGGGTGGCCGTTACGTTTAGTAGACCGTTTGCGGCTTGTGGGTGACTGATATGATCACCACCTACTGCCGGTGTATTGACGAGTCATTAGAGTCCTACACAGAGCTTTCCTGGCTCAAGCGAAACGAAATAGGAGAACGTATGTGATATGTGCGGGACCGAGAATAATACCAGTATGTGATACTGCATTCTATTCTCGCGATTTGTATCATCGGTCGGTTATATGCGATATAGCCGGGTTACCGAATCAAGTGTTGATTCGATATATTGATACACTAGATATTAGTCGGTTATATGAGATATGACCGGATCGTTAAATCAAGTGTTGATTTCGTGATTTAATGTATAATTATATATTTGATATATTACTTTACATTAACTAGTATGGGTTTACTTAAGATTGATTTTCTCACTTGATGTGCACAAAGTGTATATGTGATATATGTTTGTGTACATGATTGTATCATGCTTGATGATACATGCAAACATAGGTGTGTGTGACATACACCATGCTAATTATAATTTAGGTTTTTATTTATCTTAATTATTCAAAATGGTGGCTTCTTTTGTCATGGCTTGAAGCATCATGAAGCTTGAAGTATCTTTGAGAAAGTCCACTTATTTTTTCTTGATTAAGATATTTATTAACCAAAGCATTATAATTAACCATGGTTATGTCTCTAAAAAGGTTAGTGGATGATAATAACTCACCCATGGTTGCATAATGATCAATTATTCTTTTCTCATTTTCATTCTTGCTTCTTCTTCTTCTTCATCCAAAAGAAAACCTTGGTAGATTTTTCTTAGTGAAGAAATAAAGCGAGAAATTAAAATCTAAAGTGAACCCATTTCCTATTTCATCATCCTCTACTACTTGCCATTTAGTTTAGGGTGTTCTCTTCACTAAGTTTTTGACATAGTGAAGAGGGAGCTTGAGTTTGAGTCACCTCGACGTAGATCATCTTCGGCCTCGAAGTCAACGAGCTAGATTGATCATTTCTCCGGGGAAATCCTTTCTAGAGTTCGGGACTATGATGATCGCAGCGAAGGGACGTCAACATGAAGCTTTAGAAGTGAAGGACCAGATCTACAAAGGTTGTATTTTCATTCACTTCTCTTTGTAATGTTGGATTACTAGTTATGTTACCCTAGTTTTCTAGTATGATCTTTAGTTTGATTGCTTAGCACCACCCTTTAATTCTTGTTGTGGCATGTATGATGCCTGCAAACCCTTGGTTTGGTGCTAAGGAATCCCAACATGGTATCGGAGCCTAACTAGAAATTTAGACGATGTTAAGACAATGCGAAACTGGAAAACTCCGCAAAAATATGATTTTCGAAACCTTGAAAATTGCTCTCTGGAAATTTTTTAAAAAGTGGTTTAAAAATTATTTTATCAACTGCAGAGTGATATACTGAAGATTGTTAGAACACAGGTGAAATACGAGTGGGGGGGGGCTCGGATTCGAACCGGCGACCATGCCTGCTTTTCCGGCGACGCCGGGCGTACTGGCTCCTTCCCTCCTCATATTGCACCAGTGCTCTAGTCTTCATATTTTGGGGTTCTGGTATTGTTTAGGTAGTCCATATTTTCATGTGATGATAATTGTGTTATGGACCCTTTGCGGAGTATTTCGTATTCGTATTTTTTTAGCATCGTTATGGTAACCTAGGCTATGTTTAACACTTCGAATGATTTTCAAACAGCACTCCATGACCCCCTCTGAAATTTCCAAGTGTTGGAATTTTTCCAAGTCAATTATATTCAATGTTCGTGCAAGTAACTCTATGGACCCTCTAGAAGAACATAAACCTTAACTCGATTCTATGCCCTCGGAACCGCGACTTGAACCCTAGGGTTTGCCGTGGTTCTGCGGTGTCATAGGTGAGGCGTTGGTTTGACCCTTCTACGGCTCGATCATAGGTACTGTGGCATGTTTTGGATACTTTAACTTCGCTCAACTGTTGAGCTCACTGGGAGTTGTGGGGATTTGTTGATTCGATCGATACGTTTAACATAGTCTAGCATATTGTGATACAATACTTGGAATCAACAACATTTGAATTTTATAAGTCTAGCAATTTAGTCTTATTTGATCGGTTACCACGGGATTTTGATGCGATCAAAAGTCCGTCGCAATCACTTTGTGTATTCGGATACTCACCGGGTAACATTACTAGATAGACATACCCTATAGCCCCGACAAAGTGACTATTGGAGAACTCCATTGCCAAAAAGCATCCGTCTAGGTGCTTGCGGCCGCGGTGTTCCGCCTAAGTGCACTTCGTCGACGATATCGGGGAGGGGGGTGCGGCCGTGTACTAAAGTTTCCGACGAGCATTCGTTCGGGATGTCGGGAATCTTGTTGAATTGTTTGACTGTTTATTGGGAAGTGTTTTCAATGTCGAGACTAAAATGCGGGGTTTATAATTGTTAGGTATGCGATATCTAAGGAATTCATAATGTTAGGCATGAAATCCAAAATATGAGATATTACGGGATTATGATGTCTAAGGTGGTTGCGGATTCCAGCTGTTGTATTTTTCATTTTCTTTTCTGCGACCGTAAGTGTAATATGTGGAGTATCGACGGTTTCGTTGCTATACGTCAACGACAATTGGGATACACATATTTACTTACGTTGATGACATGTGATGTTATGTGTTGCTGGATATGTTATATTGGATCGTCGTGTTTGAATAGCCGGGTTTTTTTTATGTGAGATGAGTGTTTTTCGTTTTCATTTATGTAAAAACTTGTATGTAGTATTCTTTTATTGGGGCACTTCCGGGTTGAGGAAGATGTCACCGTTGATGTATATTATTTACTTTTCTGCATTAGGATAGACCCAAGGAGGGGAGCACAAATAACCGGGTTCTAGAGTCCAGTGGGAGACCATCTTGAGTAGTCGAATCCGGGGCACCTAACTCTAGAATTGGTAGGATTGCTTACCGCTCTCGTAGGGGTCTACGGGTGTGGTTTTGGCTATTCATCACGACCGTGGAATCCGTGTTTTATACATGCTCAAAATAAAACACGGACATCCTAGTATATCCAATATTTCATATGTTATTTTCTGCTGCGATATCTGTGATGTGATCATGTGATATGTTCAGATAGATACTCTATATAGTATATATGATATATTATATAGACGTTGCTTATGTTTTACACCCGCACTAGCCCTGCCGCGCTATGCCGTTAGTTACTTAACCTAATGGTGCATAACGGGATATCGAGGCGAATGCAGATGGCATAAGCGTACGTTGTATTTATCTGTGATGTTTAGGTAACTTAAATGATGGGACATTCATTAATGATATTAATGAAAGAAAATAAACCTAAAAGATGTTGTGGAATCGAATTTCAAAAATTAGGTAGCTCTAGTTGTTGCTTTGCATAGCGGTGTTTCTTGTAGAACATCCAGCACCTTATTCGTTAAGGAAAGAGCCGAGATCCCTTCACCGAGAGTGACCTCTTTAGCAAAAACTAGCAGAGACTACAACCCTCGGTTTGTCTTTTGATTGCTATTCTAGTTCTTGCTTTGCATAGTGGTATTGTGAATATCCTGCACCTCATTCGACGAGGAAAGAGCCGAGATCCCTTCACCGGGAGTGACCTCTTTAGCGAAACTAGCAAAGGCCTCAAAAGCAATCCATTTAAAAACCATTTGATTCTACAACGAGATCAAGTTCAAAGCGTTAAAGGTTTTCTTAAAAACCATCCGCAAACCTCCGTCATTTTAGGAAGTAGAGTACTTAGTATTCGTGTTGCATTTGTCGACTATAGCCGAGGCGTAGTGTACGGTAGCTAAGTGATGTCTTCCTACACAGCATATGATGCGATTAGTTAGGAAAGTCATATGACTTTGTTGACCTTAGCCAAGGGTCATGTCGGTGGGTCTAATTAATCAGGAAATGACGGGCAGAACTTGACTAGTGCTTATGATTTGTTGACCATAGCCAAGGTCATAGGTGCTAGGGGTAAGAACTATTATCAGGAGTTTCAAGTGTTGAAATTTGCAATAAGATTGCATATCTTCTATATGATAGTTGGATCCTGATACCTACTGCGAGTAATTGTTACTCCTGGGAGAGTTTTGCACTTTATAATTAGCCGATCAAGTAGGTGTCTAGAAAGGTGTCAACGGGGTTACGCCCCTGGGAAAACGAGGTTTATTTTAATTAGGTCCGTGCGAAATCACGGGGAACCTCCCTCAAAGTACCGGCACTGGCCTGGCTGAAAGATTGGCGAAATGTAGAGTGCAATTAATCCCAGCTAGTCTTTCCTTTTAAGGTTTGAAGGAAGATTTGATAAAAACAGCGGGAGCCATCCTGATTAGATAAAATATATAACCAATCTAATCTTGCAAGAGTGCACGCAGAGTGTTTTCTTCTCTCTCTCTCCAGGTAGCGACCATGTCACGCCTTAATCAAGATAATAATATGGATGTATTAACCGAACCCGCTTGTTATACTGAGCTGGGGAACGCTGGTCCCGCTCCAACTTATAAATGTTATAAGACCGAGCATGAAATAGGGGAATACCAGGATTCCTATGCCGCCCAAACGATGAAAGTGCATGATGATGCATCTTCTTCGGGTGTGTTCATTACATAGAACTGTTTCTCAGTATCCTCTACGTCCTGGGTATTTGATACCGGATCAGGATCCCGGATATGTAATCTGTTACATGGGCTACCGATAGGTAGAGAACTGAGAACGGGTGATAAAGTTTTAAGAGTTAGAAACAGTGCAATTGTTGCAGCCAAGGTGCTGGCAGTTATCACCCTGTATTACCAAATACATTGATTCTGAACGAATATTATTAGATACGGAACCTGATATACAATATCATATCAGTCTCTTTATTTATTAAAGAAGGCTATAATTTTGTATTGTTGGATAATGTTTTAAACATTTTCTTTATCAAGAGTTGATCGGTTTCAGGCACGTTATCTAAAAGCATATACGTTCTAAATCAAACCACAGTTCTTTACGTATAGAACACACACAAGTGGAAGAGTTCAGAAATGAACAAATCCTTCTTGCGGCATTGTAGACTAGGTCATATCAATGCGACCTGACTAGCTAAGTTATATTTAGATGCATATTTAAATCAGTTTGAATTTACATCTTGTAAAACTTGCCAGTCTTGTCACAAAGAAAGGATGACCATAGCTCCGTTTACATGAAACAGAGAAAGAGTTGAAGAACTCTTGGGACTGATACATGATGATGTATGTGGTCCTCTATTTACAAATGCTAGGACTGGTTCTTTATACCTTACATTCACTGATGATTTCTCAAGATTCGGACATATATTCCTGTTGAAACACATGTCTGAAGCTTTTGAGAAATTCAATGAATATAAGATAGAAGTAGAGAACCAATATAGGTATAAGTATTATGTCCTTTGATGTGATCAGGGAGGAGAATACTTGGGCATGGAGATCCTGGACTATTCTAAAGGAGAATGTGATTCTCTCTCAGCATTACTCCTCTGTATACACCACAACACAACGGTGTATCGGGGCGGAGCAATCGCACCCTATGAGATATGGTGCGCTCTATGATGAGTACTACTGAGTTACCTATTTCCTTTTGGGGGTTATGCACTTGAGAAACTGTATACCTAATGAATTGGGTTCCAATCAAATCAGCTGCCTACCACTCTATATGAGATATAGTATGGGAAGAGCCCATGTCTTAAGTAAGTTAAGATTTGGGGTTGTCCGGCCTATGCCAAAAGCGAAACCCGGACAAGCTCATGGCAAGGTCAGTTCTATAGAACTGGAAGGAGTTCCAGCTATACAAACCACAACTAATGATTTGTTAGAACCAAAGGATTCAATAGTTCCCAATGAACCTCAGCCTCTCTGCCGATCTTGTAGGGTTCCTCATCCACAGGAGAGATGCATCGTTTTCTCGATGACAGTGGGAGCGAGGATTGCATCATAGAGATGATGACCCAACTAGTTTCGATCAGGCCATCAAGAGTGGGGACTCTGTAAGAATGGCTGGATGCTAATCGATCTGAGATGGAATCTATATACACCAACAAAGTATGGACTTTGGTTGCATATCTGAAGGGTCAAATTCCCATCAGGAGCAAGTATATCTTGAGAAGATTACTTGTTGTAAATGGAAAAGTTGAGACTTTCAAATCTAGACTTGTTGTAAAAGGGTTCTCGTCATTGACCAGGCATGGATTATGATGAAACCTTTTCTCCAATAGCTATGCTTAAGTCCGTCCGGATCCTACTTGCCATTGCTACATACCATGACTACGACATCTGGTGGTTGGGTCTCTTGACTGCTTTTCTAAATGTTGATTTAGAAGAGAGCGTCTTTAAGTACACAGCCATAGGGCTTTGTAAACAGTGGGAGCAGCGGAAATATGTGCAAGTTGCTTTACAGGTTAAAGTAGGCTTCACATAGTTGGAACGTCTGTTTTTGATGTGGTAGTCAAAGTGTTCGACTTCATCAAAATGGTAGATGAACCTTGTATATACAAAAAGGAAGTAGAGAGTAAGGTGGACATCCTCGTATTGTACGTAGATGATATACTCTTGATAGGAAAGGAGTTTCCTATGCTACGCACGGTCAATCTCCTCTTATCACAAGAATTCTCCATATAGGATCAAGGTGATACCTCCTAAATCCTGGGTTTTGGATCTACGAGATAGATCTAAATGGATGTTAGGATTCTTACTAGGAGTAGTGAGATGGTATCAATCGATCCTGGGGAGAATCACTGGATAGCTTCCATAGTGATAAGAACGACTGGATATCAGTCACAGGCATTGTCTTTACCCTCAGTGGAGGGACGGTTTGTTGGAAGAGTTCCAAGATAGATACCGGGACAAACTAGACGATAAAGGTTGGATATATCGCTATCAACGATACTACCAAAGAGGTAGTTTGGGTGTATATTAGTTCATAAGATGAAATAGGTTCCTACCATTGTGTGACAATGGAGGTGAGGGTTTGGCCCAGGAACCACGGTCCCATCAGTGACCCAGACATAATCTAAGACAGTATCACCTGATCATGGAGATGGCTGATCTCCAGGGAGATCGAGGTTAGGAGAGTAGACTCAGAGGACAACACGGCGGATCCACTCACAAAGGCCTTTTCCCAGAGAGAGACTTTTATGGGATGGTTGAGTATGAGATACTACAACCACTGCTATATGATGGCCCTAGTGCAAGTGGGAGATTGTTAGTTGTATGTATGCCCTAGAGGGCATTATTGTACATAAGATGTATATGATAGTGGATGCTGTGACATATATATGGAGGACTTTCTTGCTCGACATGATAGTACACTATCTGGTTGCTATTTATCTTAACATGTATACTTATTGTCTCTCTGTTACATGTTGATAAAGACCTCAGGATGTGTACTCGACTTCCAGGATTATGATGCAGATCATACTAGTAGGGCCTGGGTAGTCTATGAGTACATCCTTCAATGTTCCTAGTCGTGCTGATATCTAGATGGGGCATCGATATTCCAGTGTAGACTAGCGTATATCTTCACGACCCATGTGATGGGCAATTAATGATCCCATATCCATTGGTGTTTGACATCAGAGATGGTATGCGGGTGCTCAGTGGAGACTGGGTACACTGAACGGACTCGCCGAGAACTCCCCGATGGTATTATACCTCACGTCAGATGACAGTTCTCTGGTGACACTGGTACAGCTCAGTCTGTCGACCAGAGATCGTCATAGAGTCTTGTGTGTCTCCCACTGTGCTTTGATTTCCACCCTACCACGGCTCTACTGAGTCGTGCAAATAGGTGGTTTTTGGGTACAATCCCGATTCACATGGAGGCAATGAGCGATAGGAGGGGATTCGTCTCTCCCGGTATCGGGGGTTGATGTTGCCTATGCTCGACTGGCCATAACTGGAAATCCCTGGCTAGGGTTGATGTGATTTACTGGTAAGTGTTATCAGTAATTTCACGACAGTTATGTACCATACATCGGCATGACTTATCAAGCTACTGGTGTCTGACGTTTACCACCTCTAGGCGAGATATGTGACATATCAGAAGAACAGACCAGACTGTGCGGTAAGTGTTACTGATTGGATTCGCAGGAGTGTGAGCAGTCTTGCACGTTGATCTTCTGATCTCTTAATACCCGGATGGCCGTTACGTTTAGCAGACCGCTTGCGGCTTGTGGGTGACTGATATGATCACCACCTACTGCCGGCGTATTAACGAGTTTTTAGAGTCCTACACAGAGGTTTCCTGGCTCAAGAGAAACGAAATAGGATCACGTTTGTGATATGTGCGGGACCGAGAATAATACCAGTATGTGATACTGTATTCTATTCTCGCGATTTGTATCATCGGTCGGTTATATGCGATATAGCCGGGTTACCGAATCAAGTGTTGATTCGATATATTGATACACTAGATATTAGTCGGTTATATGAGATATGACCGGATCGTTAAATCAAGTGTTGATTTAGTGATTTAATGTATAATTATATATTTGATATATTACTTTACATTAACTATTATTGGTTTGCTTAAGATTGATTTTCTCACTTGATGTGCACAAAGTGTATATGTGATATATGTTTGTGCACATGATTGTATCATGCTTGATGATACATGCAAATATGGGTGGGTGTGTGACATACACCATGCTAATTATAATTTAGGTTTTTATTTATCTTAATTATTCAAAATGGTGGCTTCTTTTATCATGGCTTGAAGCTTCATGAAGCTTAAAGTATCTTTGACAAAGTCCACTTATTTTGTCATGATTAATATATTTATTAACCAAACCATTATAATTAACCATCGTTATGTCTCTACAAAGGTTAGTGGATGATAATAACTCACCCATGGTTGCATAATGATCAATTATTCTTTTCTCATTTTCATTCTTCTTCTTCTTCTTCTTCTTCATCCAAAAGAAAACCTTGCTAGATTTTTCTTAGTGAAGAAATAAAGTGAGAAATCAAAATCTAAAGTGAACCCATTTCCTATTTCATCATCCTCTACTACTTGCTATTTAGTTTAGGGTGTTCTCTTCACAAAGTTCTTGACTTAGTGAAGAGGGAGCTTGAGTTTGAGTCACCCCGACGTAGATCATCTTCGGCCTCGAAGTCAACGAGCTTGCTTGATCTTTCTCCAGGAAATCCTTTCTAGAGTTTGGGACTACGATGATCGCAGTGAAGGGACGTCAACATGGAGCTTTAGAAGTGAAGGACCAGATCTACAAAGGTTGTATTTTCATTCACTTCTCTTTGTAATGTTGGATTACAAGTTATGTTACCCTAATTTTCTAGTATGATCTTTAGTTTAATTGCTTAGCACCCCTTTTAATTCTTGTTGTGGCATGTGTGATGCTTGCAAACCCTAGGCTTGGTGCTATGGAACCCCAACAGTGGGTGGGTTCACTTATATCGTGACCACCATTGTATTCTATTTTTATTCAGTTGTATCTAGTAAATTCCATCAACCAGACTTGTATATTATTTATAGACTTAGAAAGCCTGTTGTTATTCTTTCGACCTTAGAGTCGCGCGTTGTATTATTATTGTTTTCTTGATGATTTGAGTTTCCTTTTGAGTTTTGATCCTCGCCCTTCGGCGTTGTATATTATATGGCTTGCGTGGTTGTGACCATCAATTGACAAAGAGCTAGCTCCCTCTTGGGGATGCGTTTATTTCATATTATGCATGTTGTACCCTATTGGGGCCAGTATTTACAAAGGAAACTTTGCCGAAATTTTCAGAAAAGGCTTGAGATTTTAAAAATGCACACTTCGGCTTATGTTATTAAAACAACTTGCTTTAAAACAAGTTTTCTTCATTACTTTCTTGAAATGGTTTAGATTTCTGGGATTTCTTGGCTTACTTGAATTAGATGGGGTCTTATAGACTTCATATGATTCAAGTGCCAGTCACGTGCCATTTCGGGCCGTGACAAAGTTGGTATCAGAGTGCTAAGTTAACCTTAGTTCGAGTCTATGTTTGACTATGCGGAGCCTAGGGCGTTTGTATATATACGTAATCTAGGCTTGACCTTACGGAACTTAGACTTAGTCGAGGGGGGGTATTAGAC
Organism: Agapanthus africanus; assembly: GCA_030015575.1. Classification (NCBI taxonomy): domain Eukaryota; kingdom Viridiplantae; phylum Streptophyta; class Magnoliopsida; order Asparagales; family Amaryllidaceae; genus Agapanthus; species Agapanthus africanus. The sequence goes on along the minus strand of CM057345.1, from coordinate 139,944,880 downwards.
CCGAACTTTCGTCGTGTAGGTTGACCTTGGTTGATGGAGTAGGTGACTTAAGGAGAGTGACGTACCGTGTGTATGTTCCGCGACATACTTACGATACGCTACTCCGCTTAAGAAGCTTTAGGATGTACATTTCCTTGCACATTATTATATTCATTCCTATGATGTATCCTCATCGATATCGGTTATGGTTTTGCTGCAACGATTACACGGGCAGAGAGAGCTATGGCTAGAGTTGCGTCAGCACGATCTCGTCACCGACGAGGACTGACTAGGGCGTGATTCCAGGAACATACGATTTGCATAGATGAGTCGTTTTATTGTGTTTTCGTGCCATGAGCGTTTGATGGATCGCTTTTACAAGATTTTTCGGACGTGCAGATCAGCACCAGAGGATCAGGCTACTGCTACAGGCCAGCCAGAATGTGCTGACCATCAATGCACCGATTATACTTGATGATTGAGGCACTGTTCAGCGTGTGGGCAAATGATTCAGTTATTGCTGCAATTGACGAGATATCGCCCCAGATGTTTGAAGCTTATGCCGCACGAGTTATACTTAGAGATGTGATAGAAGATCGCTAGTCACCCAGGGTGGAATGACTAGGACATGTTATTCGTTGCTTACCCCAATGCGAGGTCATCAGATTGATTGATTCCAGCTCGAGACAACTTCGTGCAGGTACGTTGAGAGTCGATAGAAGACGATCGAATGCCAGAAACCCATTTTTCCAAGTTTAAAGTATTCGTAAAAACATGCAAGTAATTCCGTGGACCCTCTAGAAGAATGAAACCCTAACTCGATATAATGACCATGAGAAAGCTTTAAAATCCTAGGGTTTGCAGCAGATCAGCGGTGCCATTGATGAAGCTTGGGTTTGCCCTTCTACGGCTGGTCCATAGGTACTGTGGCATGTACTGGAATACTATTAAACTGTACTCAAGATGTTGAGCTCTTGGGGGATTATGGAACTTTAACAAATCGATCGAAAGGTTCGACGTCATTCGGATATCATGTGATGGGATACATTGCTTGGTTGACTCCAAATACGAGTATAGCCATTGGAGCGCAGTCCATGCAGCCACGAAGAAACGAGTCCGAATCAGTCAACATTAGAGAAAAGTGGAGTAAGAGGTTCGTACGAGATCTTGGTGAGATGACGTTCCACTCCGCTAACATCAGAGACGTTGTATATGGATATATCTTCCAGAAGAAGTCGCGGTGAGTATGCAGCCGTTCCGGAACAAGAAATAGATTTAGTAAAAGATGA